>VBSM01001118.1:7584712-7620896 GCA_008086735.1 Cheirogaleus medius | reverse complement strand
AAAAAAAAAAGAAGGTAGGGAAGGCAGAACAGATTTGGGTAGCTGTCTACCTGGTGACCACGGGCACAAGGCAGAGACATATGGTAGCTGACTTGAGGGTGGGATGCAGGTAGGACACCCATCCCCTCCAGGGATAAGCCCGGGGCACGGCCAGCCAGCTGGGTGCCCCCAGGGAGCCACTGTGGGTCCAGGGCACCAGCATAGCCAGAGAGCAGTGCTGTGAGCCTCCACGGCAAGCGCCACCCACCTGCCTGGGCACGGAGGTCTGGGCTGGGCCTGGAAAACTGGGTCAGAGCAAGGCTGGGCAGGCTCCCTGCACCAGCACCACCGCCTTGCCCGCGCCCAGCCAAGTGTGTGCCCACAGCCAGGGAAGGGGCTTCAGATCGCAGCGCAGCAGCGCAGCCTGGGGCTGGCCCGAGCCTGCGAGCACACGTGGCCACGTGAGTGTATGCACACTCATGAGGGATTGTCCTGGGGCCAAGTAGGGTTGGATATTTCAGCTGGCAGCTGGGCTCAGGGCTCTGGGCCTCCCAGCCCCACATGCCCCTGGCCTGGCTATGGAAAATCTGTGGCCACTGCAGCGTCCAGGCTAGCCCACCAAAGCTGGGGAACTCAAGTGCCCTGGCCAGCTCAGGAAAGGGCTCCCTGCCCGTGACCCTTTGGATCTTTGGGGCCCAGGGAGATGAGTTATCTCAGGTAGACAGATGAAGAAGCTAAGTTTCAGAGGTGGCAGCAACCTGCCCCGGGGCACACAGCAGGTCAAAAAGAGCCTTTCCTCTTCTGAGTGCCCTGGAGTGTCCAGTAGCGTGTCCTCCCTCTGGTTAAGCATTGCCCTCCCCTCCCAAGCACCCCCCAACTTGCCACACCAAGGCACACCCCCATCTGGAGACACTGGCCCTTACTGACATGGAGGCCTCAGAGAAGCTGCGAGGGGTGGGGGGTTCATGGAGGGCTGTCTTCACCCCTGCCGGGCTCAAGATCTGTCCTAGTGGTACAGGACTGAGGTCCAGGTCCTCAGAACCCTGAGGCAGCCTGGGTGGGTGAAGGGAAGAGCCCGTGGCCCAGGCCTGGGCCCTGGTACATGGAAGGTATCACTACAGCGTCCCTGCCAGGCGTCGCTCAGAGAGGCCTCCTTCTCCACTCTGATCCCATCCATGGGCTGCTCTCCGGCCCTACAGAGGCTCTCTGGCCCCACAGAGGCTAGGTTTGCCCGAACTCCTGGCCCAGCCTTGGGACCAGCCCGTGTTGCTGGGGAGAGCAGGACCCGTCTGCACACTGCACTGGATGGGATTCAACCCGAAGGTGCCTGGCCTGCTCTGCTGCCCTCCCCCACACTGGATCCATCCCGGTGAGGGGCAGGGGAAGATCCCCTCCCATGCCCACTGCTGGAGACCCTTCATCCAGTCCCCCTGACAGGGCGGCCCTGTCCAGGGTCTGTGGCTCTGCAGGACTCCCCCCACCAACTCCTGCTCCCAGGAGTGGTGGCCCTGACCCACCCCTGTGGTAGGACCCCCAGAGTGGCACTCGAAAGCCCTTGCCTCAGATGCCCATGCACGTGTGTGTACATGCACACACACACTCATGCATGCACACGCATGAGCACACACACGTGCACAGCATAGACACCATGTTCTCCTTGTAAAAAGCTTAAAGGATTCTGGCTGTTTGCTACCATGGAGTTCACAAAACTGGTAGTGCCAGAATCGGCTCCTGGGGCAGGTGGAGACTCGACAGCCGCTCCTCGGGCCTCTCTGCTCAGGTTCTTCCCAGGGGCCCGCCCTGCACCCCCATGAAGACAATGCCACCTGTCTCAGTGGCCCTCAGAGGAGGGGCTGGAGGCATGGCCCTTGAGGCCGACTTTGTGGAAAGGCAGTGGACACCTGCCCCACTGCAGATGTCGCCACTAACACCGTGCTACTGGTGGCTCTTTTCCCAAATCCCCACGCTGTGGCCCCTGAGTGTCCTGGTGCCTCAGGCTCCTCACCAGGGCCCCATCATCATCACCCCTGTCTGTCCACCATGCCCTGGCCCCATCCAGACCCAGCTCTGACTGCCATGTCCTGTCCTCTCCCCACACACCTGATGCCCCCTGGCCAACAGCAGGGCAGTCCCTGTTGGAAGAGCTGGGCCTTGGACATGCCTATCCTGCAGGGTCACTTGTAAAATGGGGACAATAAAGGTGTGACCCAGTGGGGAAGGAGAAGATTTAGTGACTGGAAGCTTCCAGAAGGCTTAGAATGGCACCAGGGATACCATTGTCAAGGCCATCGCCTCAGCTGCCCCAGCCCCTGAAACAGCTGGCCTCGCAGGCACCCCCGTAGGGCTGCACACTCAGAAGAGGTGGCAGGAAGCCCACTGGACCTGCTGCGTGGAGTGGGCAGAGTCGGGATGGTGGAGGGACTCTCCTGGCCGCCAGAGGAAAGCTGGCCTCCGCCGCAGGGGCTCTGTTGGCATCTTTGGAGGATGTGCAGAAAAGGAGTGGCCTCAGGCATGGCTGGGCCCCAGGCTCCTCCTGCAGCCTCCTTCCCTCCCACACTGGGGGCTCACCCCATAGGCACAGCCCACTGTCCTCTACCAGAGCCCACCTACACTGGGGGACTGCTCTCGGGCCTCTGGCCTCAGGGCACCCCTGCCACCCCAGGACTGAGAGCCCTTGGGATGGGGGAGCCCATGCTGGGACCCCCTCGGGGTGTGGTCTTTGAGGTCTCAGGGGTGTGTATTTGTGACCCTAGAGCGCTAGAGCTGAGGGTGTCAGGAACCGTTGTGCTTGCATGCCACCTCTGCAGACATCAGTCCACACAGCACCACCTCTCCCGCTGTGGCCGTGGTCCTGGTCTCTGAATGTTTCTCCATAGCTACCCCTACCCACACACTGGAGACCTGGAGCCACGTTGGGGTCTGCGTCTTCAGCACCCCAAGGCCAGCCCAGGAAGGGGCTGTGCTTCAGGGTCCCAGAACCCCATGCCCAGTCTCTAGCGCTGCTCGCGAGACCTGTGTCCTCAGACCCAGACCAGTGGGCCCCTATCCAAGGAGGTGGGGGTCAGGGCCGCCACCCACCCTCAGGAATGAGTGATGCCACTCAGGCTGGGGACAGTTGTGTGTGGCTACAGTCAGCCACCCTTCCTGTGTCACACACATGGGGCAATGAGCACAGCCTCGAGGACAGCTGGCTGGGTGCAGTGTATAACAGAGTCCCCAGACGTACACCAGGCCCTAGCCCAGGCGTCCCACATCTGGGCCGTGTGCTGCCACCGGCTGCTGCCAGCAAGCACAGATCTGTCCTGCTGGGTGGGCAGGACTGGCAGCCCTCGAGGAGCATAACAGTCCATTGACAGTGGCCTGGGCATGCTGTCCTCACTCAGGATGTCTGCCAGGCCCACCGCCAGTGCCACGAAACCCAGGACCCTGACCTGCATGCAGACTCCTCCCTAGCACAGCTGTTGCAGCTCTGCCAACACCTTAGACACTCTCATGTCTGTTCAGGGAAGGGAGCTGACCCCCCCTCAGGACACCTCTTCCATCCTGGGAGGCAGCTCGGGGCTGAGGTAAGTCCTTCAGTCCTGTGTGTGTATTGCTGTCTTTGGGGCCGTGATGGGGTCTGGGTTCTCCAGGCACACATGGGCCAGGAGAGCTGTGCCCCAAGCACAGGCCCAGGGCAGGAGGTGAGGCCATGGGTGGGACGGGACCTTCTGGAGGGCCCAGCCCTGCTCCCCACTGCTGGCGATCATATCTTCCCCAAACTGCCTTGAGGTCTGGGCCCTCGCGTCTGCAGCTGGATGTCTGTGTGCCTCCACTTGGCCCCCGTAGCCCAGCCCCTCTGTCACTTCCCCCAGGCAGTCCTGTTAAGACCTGGGTGGGCTCACACCCTCTCTGCTCCAGGCCCTCCTGGCCTGCTCAGCATAGCCAGGACTTCTGGAACAACCCCTCTGACCACCTCACTCCCCACCATCCTGCTGGCTGTACCTCCACCTCAGGGCCTTTGCATGGCTCCTCCCCCTGACTTCCCCCTTGCCCTCCCTCACTTCCAGGGCTCCCTGTTCACTTTGTCCCACCTTCCTAACCATGTGGCCTCCTAACTGTGCAAAGGCCTGGAGCTCCCAGAGCAGGACCTGGGGCCTCCCTGCCTGGGTGGGGCTGGGCTCCCTTGGGGCGGGCAGTTCCTCAAGGAGCCGCCTGCAGCTGATCCGAGTCCTCCACCCTGGTCCCAGCCCTGCCCTGCCTAACCCAGCCTGGCCCAGCCTGATGTGTGTGGAGACCGAGGCCAGTCAGCTCCACCTGCCCAGGGCTTTCCTCAAAAATGAGCCTGACTTTCTCCTCTTTCCCTGAGTGGCCTGAGGTGATCTGTGAAAACAGTTTGTTATTCACCTGACCCAGAAAACCCCACAAAATCACGCAAGTCAAGAGGTTCAAATCTTTGTGTTCACTTTAAGAGCACTCGTTCGACTGCTCAGACCTTCAAGGGCGTGCATATACAAAAGTACCTGAAAGACATCGCTTTACAGAAACGATGTGGACCATTCCAAGGCTACGGTGGTGAAGCCGATAGGTGTGCATGGGCCAAACACAGGGACACAGGGTCGGTGGCCCAGAAAAAGTGCTGAATTTTTGCTGCACATGCTTAAAAATGCAGAGTCCTTGAGCACATCCAGGTGAGCAAAGCACTCAAGATGCGCTGAACTCACAGAGCTCGTGGTCGGATTAACCTGTCCCTGAGCTCCCTGGCCAAATGGAGGTGATCCTCTCTGAAAAGGAACAAATTGTTCCAAAACCAGAAGAGGAAGTTGCACAGAAAAAAAAGATAGCCCAGAAAAAAAATTGAAGAAACAAAAACTTTCAATATAAAAGAAATGCAAATAACAGTAAAAGGGAAAACAATGAATCTGGGAGGTGTCCCAGGAAGGGACCACAGGGTAACCCATAGCCCCAGGGGCTTCAGGCTGTCTTGAGACAGTATCCCTGTGGCTGCAAGTGGGCAAAGGTGCTCACTTGCCTTGGGCAAAGGGTGCAGTGGACCAGGCTTGGGGACCCCCAGCACCTCCTATGTGTCTGGGGCGCTCGCAGCCCCAAAGGCTCGTCTGAGCAGCAGACCCAGGTGCTGGATGCTCGCTGTGGCAGAAGACTGGGCTCTGGTTGTGCTGTGCGGGGAGGCAGGTGCATGGGGCCAAGTGGTAGCCTGGCTTGGTGGGCCTCTGTGGCATTACCCTGGGCCCGGTCCTGAGAGTGCGGATGGTTACTCTGCTCTGTGGAGCCCTGAGGTGATAGCCAGTGTGGCCAGGGCCTGGGGGATGCTGCTTGGAGTCCCCAGCCCACACTCCCCCAGGGGATCCCACGAATCCCAGACCCCACCCCCTAGCCAACACATCTTGCTTGTCTGGAGTTCCTGGCACTCATTCCTGCTGTCTACCACCACCCTTCAGCCCACCCCAGGAGGCAGGGGCATGAGCACATCTTCCTGAGCAGGGAGGAAGGGGGCCACCATGTGGAGTCCCTGGACACCTGTCGCTGTGTGACACCAGCCTCCCTCCAGCCCTGAGCTCTTCCCCAGGCAAGGTCCCCAGAAGCCGGGGCCTTTGTGCCTCCTGGCACCCACCTGCCCCTGGGACTGTTCCATCTGGGCTCAGGTGCCCTGGCATCCTTCTGACACTCTCCCACCCTGGTAGGGGGAGAAGGGGCTATGCCAGACACACACGGTGAGCAGGGCAGCAAAGCCCATTGAGCTGGCCATGGCCAGGCCTAGCGGGGGACCTGGTCTGGGTGGGGGATGGACACGGATGGGTACTGCCCTGGCCAGCCCTTTGTCCCAGGCAGGCTCCACAGGGCAGATCCAAGCAAAGGTGGGATCAGGCTCTTGGCAGGCCTTGGGCTGATGCGAGGCAGGGTGAGGGCTGCTGCCACCACCATCCTCCTCACAACAGGGCTGCCTTGAGGGCATCAGTCCCGTCTGGGGCCCAGGGGACCTGGAGCTCCCAGGAAACATGGCCAATAGGCCCTGGACATACTGTATTAAAACCTGATTCCTCAAAAACGTCCAAGTGTCCCTGAGTGCCAGACTTGGGGTCACTGCCTCTGTGGGCTGGCAGTGGGTGGGCAGTGGTCAAAGCCTCCTGGGTGCCACAAGACAGGGTGATGTAAGGTAGGTGACCAGGCAGGGCCAGGCACACAGCCTCTGATTCCTGGGGGGTGGGCAGGCCCCAGGAGCAGGTGTGTGACAAGGCAGGAGTGTGACAAGATACAATTAAAGCGCTAAGAGGTCTTCTGCTACCAGGCGGGAGGCAGACGAGAGGGGAAGGCCAGGGCCAGTTGGCGGGACCTGGGCACAGGCCCGCTTGGGCCCAGCTGCAGAAAGCCAAGGGTAGGGTCCCCGGAGCAGCTGACATCAGTAACTCTTGGGGGGGAACTGAGGAGGGGTCCCAAGTGTGGGGCGCTGACGGCTCAATCCTGCCCGTCACTGCTCAATGGGCCCTTGTCCCCAGCCATTGAGGGCTGCATTCCCGGCCCCCTGGCGACGGCCCTGGCCTCGGCCATCTCCGGGGAGGCAGGAATGTGGCGGGCGGGGCTGGGGGTGGGGGCTCCCGTTCTCACGCCCGGGGCCACTCTGGCCCACTCAATTGGAATTTAAATGCTGGCCATTGTTGTCCCCAGAATGGCCAGGAGTCAGCTCTGCCCTAGGGGCTTGGCCAGACCTGGACTAGAGTGGCTGGCCAACCCAGCAGCCCTCCAGCCCAGCTCCCATCGGCCCAGCCACTTCTCTCCTACCAGCCTTTTCCCCAGCCCCCTTTTCCAGAGAGCCCTCCTGAACTGCTCCAGCCCTCTTTCCTGGCTGCCCAGCTCCAGTTCTGTATCTTTCTATTTTGGAGGGTAGGACCATGGGTGCCCACTACAGGACCCCACCTGGGCTAGTACCTGACTGTGCCCACCACAGCCTGCTGTCTCCCAGACTAGCTGGGCCAGGCCCATCTGTGAATGCAGGCTTCACCTCTTGGTCCCCACTCGGGGGGGCTCGGGGCCACACCTGAGTTTCTGTGTACCCTTGAGCCCCCAGGTAGAGAAGACTGGGCTGGGGGATAGGGCCCACCTCGGAGGCGTCCTCAGGCCCAGGCTGGGGGCAGGGCTGGAAGGAACCCAGACCCCTCCAGGCTGGCCTCCTAGTGCTCAGCCCTTATATACCCCTGAGCTCTGGACTGGGGGTAGGGCTGGTTTCCAGGAGGAGGGACAAAGCTCTGGCCTCCCACCCTGAAGGCAGCTCATGGAGGCCCCCAAATCCTACCCCCATCACAGAGCTCAGATCCACCAGGAGGGCTCTTCCCCTGGACTGAGGCTTGTCTCCCGGTCCAAGCAGAAACCCCAAAAAGGTGCATGTCAGAGGTGCACCTGGCTTCCCAGGATGCATGGGGACCCTGTGCAGCCCTGCCACCGCCACTGCCTGGCCTGGCCTGGGGCCTCCCATTCCACATCAACTCCAGGCAGAGCCAGCCCCGCCTCTGTGGGAGCTGTCCCCTCTGGTGTGCACCTCCTAATTCCCAGCCTCATATCCCAAACCCTCCCGAACACAGCTCAAGCCACCAAGCTGGGTGGGTACATCCCTTGGTGCCCTGCCCGGCCCCCCCCCAAGGGCCAAACCAGCCCCCAGCCCCCACCACCTCTTCCTCCCGAGACTTCATTGATTTATTTATTTGCTGAACCTCTGACGTCCTTGAAAGGGGCCTTTGTCCGCACAGACAATCAACGGCACAAATGGAAACGAGTCGTGTTTGAGGAAAGTCTAGTGTGTATTTGTGGGGGTGGAGGGGTCCTGGCCCAGGGTGGGGCGCACAGCCAGCCAGGAGCTGCAAGGGGAGCCCTGGAGCACTCTCACACGGCCTGGCCCAGGCCTAGCGCTGGCCGCATGAGTCCCCAGGAGTGACAGCCACCCTCGAGTGGGGCGCTGACCCATCCCTAGCTGTGATGATTCCTCCAGCGAGTAACAGAGAGTGAAACCCCAGTGTGCACAGCGGCTGTGCCATGGGGACAGCCGGCCCCCTCTTCACAGCACTGAGTGAGGACAGGGAAAAGCGACACGCAGCCAGTGGGTCCTATGGCCAGGGCCCCGACCACTGGACTGCACAGCCTAGCCCAGGGAACAGCCCTGCAAGGACCAGAGACCAGGGCCAAGGTCAAGTTTGAGGAACAGTGAGAGCAGGAGCGGGGAGGTCCGGTGGAGCCAGGACTATTGAGACTTTATTGGGGTGAGATGGGAGCCCAGGGAGGCTGGTGGAGGAGGGAAGTGGCCTGAGCAGCAGGTTGTTGCAGGGGACGGGCTCTGCAGGACCAGGGAGGGGTGAGCTCAGGGCCCCAGTGAGAGGGACGGGGGAATGGACCTTGATCAGGGGCTGAGAAGCACTAGATTCCAGGTAGGCTGGACAGTCAAGCCAGGCGGCTCTGACGACCGTTAACTGTGGAGGCAGGTGGCATGGGTGGGCGAAAGGGAAGAACATGGGTTCAGACTGGCTGACTCCTTGCTGCTGGCCTTCCCCAGCCACACCATGGAACGAAGTCCCTGGTGGTAGGACCACCCTGCACTGCTCAGTGCTCTCTTGGGGCTGATGTGGGATGACTGCCCAGAGCCCTTGGGCCGCTTGGTGGGGCCCTGACAGAGCTGGGATGCTGAGTCCACCTTCTTTCTGGAGAGCTTCCGGGTGGAGGTGTACCGTGGCTGGAGGCCTGAAGCACAGGTGATGGGTCCCTCCTGGGCATGATGAGCCCAGTGGGGATGGGGAGGGGTGGGAGAGGCTCCCTGCCTGCCCCCAGGTGGCTGAGCAATGCTGACCCAGCACTGGCCACCACCTCCCAGGTGGCCCATCCACAGGCAGCAGAGGCCGAGTCGTGGGTGGGTCAGGTGGCCTGGCTGGCCTGGGGGAGTGTGTGGCCTGTGGCTGTCTGTCCAGTGTCTTCACTGGCTGGCTCAGAGTGGCTGGACCCCCATGGTCCTCCCATGCCTGCTGAGCAGTAAAGGCAGGAAGCTCTGGGACACCTGGAGGAGAAGGGCCAAGAAGGAGGAAGGAGCCCCTAGGCTTAAGACATGGGTGCAGGTGCAGGGGACCCCAGATCTCCATCATGAAGGGGTTGCTGACAGCCCGGGGCACAGTTTCCCTTAGGCCAGCCTGCTGGTGTCCAGGAGCCCCCAATTTGGTCCCAAAGGGCAGCTCCCTCTGGGGGCATTGCCCTTGATTTCAAGGCCTTTGTCTGGAGGTTGACTCACCTGAGGACCTCAGCAGGGTGAGCCCTGAGATTATGGGGCGCTCAGTCAGACCCCATGACCAGCACCCCCTTGCTGAGTGTCCAGCATTCTGCTCCCTGCAGAGACTGTGTGCTGAATTCTGACCTGTCTGTGTGCAGTGATCATCTGCTATGGCAATGGTCAGCCTGTACTGCTCTCACAGCGTCACCCAGAGGCCCCAGCTCAGACCATGCAGTAGGGCCCACAGTGGGAAGGGAGCACTGTCCCTTGGGTGACCTGTGTTGCATCCCAAGCAACCCTGTTCTGCAATGATGTCTACTCTCCATGCCTCCATGCTGGGCCACAGCCCACCATGGTCCACTGCTGCTCAGCCATGGCCCCACCCTGACACCACGGGCAGTAGCCACAGCCCTGTCCTCTGAATTGGCCTGAGAGGCACCTGCATGAAGCCAAAGCTGTGTGGCTTGATGCTCTCAGGCCAGCGTTTGGAGGCAGGCACCAGGCAGGAGGGGCTCACACGGATGTGGGCCCATGCTGCCTGCTTCTGGCCTCGTTCTGTGGCCTGGGGCCCCCAGGGCTGGAAAAGGCCAACAGCAGCTAGTGGGGCCACAGCCTAGGCTCCAGGGACAGGTCTGGGAGAGGCTGCCAGGCCGTACCCACAACAGGCTCTGGGGTTGACTCCCTACTGCTTCGGTGCCTTCGGTTAATCCCCACGCTGGGCACGGCTGGGTAGGGGAGAGGAGTCAGGCGGGTGGGCAGCCTCGGGGCTTCTGGGCAAGTCCCTAAAGGCTGCGGTTGAAGGGGGAGAAAAGACCCCAGTGAGCGGCCACGCCTGGAGCCCCTTGGAAGGCTCCCCAGGGAGGCCGGCATCATCAGGTGTGGGCCTCGGCAACCAGCCGGGCTGGCGAGAAGTGGGGCTGGAGAGCCAGGCAGAAGCGGCAGGGTGTGCACAGGGCGTGAGCAGAGAGATGCTCCAGAGGACACACAGGGCCTGGGGCTGCTTGCCTAGGAATGGAGAACAGGCCGGAACAGAGAGAGTTCTGGAGCCTCGGCACCCAGAGGCTCCAGGCTCTGGGGCCTGAGTCGACTCGGTTGGTTTTGTGGCTCTGGGAATGTGCCTTCCTCAGCCCACCTCACCCCTGTCCCTGGGGCCACTGCCCCATTGCCCACCCTTGGCCACAGCGGTCAGAACAAATGAGTACTCCGTGCACTCCCACGCCCCCATGCCAGAACCCCAAGGCTGAGCTGTCCTCCCCAGGAGACCCCATCTGGGCCAACAGGACCATCACAGGCAGTGGGGACCAGGAGGCTGGTAGGTGTGACGCCTGGAGTCAGGGATTCAAAGGGGCTTCCCAGGGTAGGCCACAGCCGAGTCAGGAGTGAGGAGGGAGAATCTTGCAGTCAGTGAGGGCAACGGGTGGCATGCAGGACCAGGGGGCCCAGGTGCAGGCACAGCTGGGCAGAGGCCCGGCAGCCAGTCTGTGAGCTGGCCTGTCCTGGCCACCCCCAGGGGACAGTCTGGGCCCAGGGTACCCTGAGGGAGGCAGGTGCGAGAACAGCCAGGTAAGCCAACCCCGAGCACATCTTTGTTCCTGGCCCCCGCCCTGACCCAGATCTCGATGCCATCTGAGCAGGAAGGGAGCTGGGATCTGAGACTGGGTCCCCCAGATGCCACGGGTGCTGTGGGAAGGGCCTTGCTGTGCAAATGGGAGACCTAGCCCCGAGAGCCACCCCCAACCCCACCAGCCTTTCAGGTCCCATGCCTAGTCTCCACCGTACCTGGGGCGGGTCCGCCTGGGGAGGGGCAGGAACAAGGGTCCAGCTAATCTCTGTGCCTCCTGGGACGGCCTGCCAGGTTTGCAGTGGGTGGGGGATGGCAGGCAGGATTGGATTTCGAGTTGGCCCCTTCCCAGGCGCCGACACCTGCTCTGGGCGCGACAAGTCCATTCTACTGCTGTCGGAGATAACACCTCCAGCGCTCACCGGCTGTCCAGGAGACAAGGGCTGGCACAGGCTTGAGCCGGCAGAGAGGTGGGCATGGTGGGCCAGGGTGGGGAGGGGCTGTGGGAGCAGGAAGCATGCCCCATTCCAGTCTCTCATGGGGACCCAAAGGAGGTGCTTCCTGGAGGGGACATGGGGTGGGAGTGGAGCCAGCTTGGGAGACTGAGGGGTCCCCTCCTCTCCAGAATACAAGCCCCTGGTACCCAGCTGGCCCCTCATGACCCATCCAACCAGGTGGCCAGAGAGGAGGCAGTAGAGAGAGGCTCAGCCTGGGCCAACTTCCTGGGCCCACCCCCACTCCCACCTGACTGCCCTGCCCCAGGAGAAAGGGGCTATGCCTTGGTTTCCCACCCTCTGAAATGGGGCAATGAGGAAGGTGTGAGCAGGCTGGGACTGGCCCGTCCCTGGGTCCCTGTCGTCTCTGAGTCTTGGGGCACGTGTGTCTGGGCGCCCCTGCCTCTGTATGGCCTGGAGCTGGCTTTGGTCAGCCTCCCGGTCCGCAGCACCCCTCCCCTGCTGCCTTTCTGCCTTCACGGCTCTGGCTCCCCCAGTAAACTGGGTCATCACGCGGCCTCCAAATCCCTTTGCAAACTCTCAGCCTCCACCACTGCCACACACCACAAATATTTACTGGGCCTCAACCCTGCTGCGGGGGCCAAGCCCATGACTCCCTCCCAGGGGCTGGGGCCTCTGCTTGCTGGGGGACCATGTGTTGGTGGGTGTGCACCCACGTTCACCGCATGTACACATCTGTGTGCACAGAGGGACCAGGGCAGCGTCCTTGCTGCTCAGGCTCAGACCCAGAGTGGTCAGGACAGCAAGATCAGGGGTCATTACCCCCATTGCTGGCACCAGGAAGCTGAGGCCTGTGCTCCCAGCCATCCCGTGCCTGCCCAGAGACCCCATAGACTGCCAGTTGCTCCTCTCTGTAGCTGAGATGGGGCCTCTGCCTGCCAAGGCCCCACTCACCCCCCTTTGAAACCTAGGCCCCCGAAGCTGCCATAAGTGGATGGGGCGGGTGAGGGGCTGCACCACAAGCCAGACCTGGAGGCCCCAGCAAAACCACAAAGCCCCAGCACTGGGCAGGCTGGGGAGGGGGAGGGGGTCCTGGCTGCAGTGCCAGCCCCTCAGGTTCCCTGCACACCCAGCCCAGTCTCCGGTCAGGCGACTGGAATCCAGAAAGAGGAGGCCACTCCAAGGTCACACAGCATACCAGGCTAGGCAAGCAGAGGGGTTGCTCCCAGCAGCGACACCCCCAACCCTATGCACACAGAGCCCCACTACAGCACCCACCAGCTGTCCACCATGGCCTGCTGGCCCCCAGTCTGGCCAGGGGCCCTCCAATCTCCCCCCATCCTGTGAGCCAGGTAGCCATGTATGCTCCTCCAGGGCCCCAACACCATGGCCGGGCATCCACCCTGAGCCCAGGCCCCTGTTCAGGTCATAGCTCTTGAGTGACCTGAGGGCTCTGGATGGAGGAGAGGTTTGCAAAACCCCAGACCCCCCCAGGGACCTCCCAGGGCTGTCCCCCAGTCTCGGTCTGGGCACCCCAGATCATCCTGAGAAGTTTCTGGCAAATTCCCTTGGTCCTGCCCCACTGCCCCTACATTGATCCAGAGCTGCAGAGCCTAGAGCCCCAGGACTTGACCCCACAAGCCCCAGGCTGCTCCTCTGAGTGAAATGCCGGAGGCCTCATTAGGTGTCAAGCCCCAGACTGATGCCAGAATCTGCACCCTCACGGCCTTTGGCCCCAGGACCCTGGACAGCCCAGTGACCACCACTGCCCGGTGACAGGAAGTCTCCCAAGGCACGGTGACCTTGGCAGGCCCTGAGCCCGCCCCCAGCCCCAGTGCCCCCCGCCACACTGCTCTCTGGGTATGTGCCAGCCCTGCCTGGTCTGCCCGCGTCCTGCGGGCCTTCCTAGGGCGATTCCCACAGGTCATCCGTGGGCTTTATGCTGGGCGGGGGCTTCCCCCAGTCAGGTGTTTCTCCTGGGGGGAGCCATGGAGTTCAGCTCGGCAGGTGGACAGAGTAGAGGAGTCTTTTAGGCCTTCCCTGGGAAGGTCCAGAGTCACCCTCCGGAGCCAGCTCCGCCCCCACTCCGTGCTGCACCCCCCTGGCAGGGAGCCCAGAGGCCCGCAGAGCTCATTAGCACAGCAGCAGCCCCGCCAAGCTCGCTTTAATTGGGGCCAGCGGGACGTGAGAACCCAGGGACCCCGTGCCCGGGCTGCAGGGGGAGGGGGCACCCGCCTGAGCTGCCCGCGGCGGCGGCGGCCCGGATTAGCGCGAGGCTCAATGGGCCCAGCGAGCGGTAATTAAAGCTGCCCGCCTGGGCCGCCCCGGGGCCCAGGGAGGCTCTGGCGCCTGCCCAGTCCCATTCCAGAGCCCGCTCGGCCAGACCTGAACCATAGTGCCCTGCACCCATGAATCCTAGGAGGCCTGTTTCCGCTCTCCACCAGCCCCTCATCCTCCCTGCCAGGGTGACCAGGGCAGTGGCTGCACACTGGTACCTGCTTCAGTTTCCTCTTCTGAAAGTTGAGCAACCATGGTCCTGTCAGGGGGCATTTGGGGGTGGTGGATGAAGTGACGCTCATTAATGGTTGGTGAGTGGGTGAGTGGGTGTAGCCTGCCACTCCAGAGCCCCCAGGACACCCACAGCCTGCGGCTGTCAGGGCCTCCTGGGAGCAGCCCGAAGGCCTGGCTGGGCTGTGGAAACCAGGCCAGTCCTTGGAGCTCTAACAGATGGGAAAGCAGCCTCTCAGAACTCTGGAGAGGCCAGCTGAGTCCCTGGGGACCGTTGTTCTCTTCACTCCACCTGATTTCCCTGCTCTCCTAGGCCTTTACCTGAGTGCCAGGGCCTGAGCAGAGGCCCAGGCCTGAGATGGGCTAGCTTAGCCCACACAGGGGTGCGGGCTGGTGGGGAAAGTGGGCAGGTAGGCTGGGGAAGTGGTCGCTCAGGGGGCCTCAGGGCCTGGCCCTGATGTCTGCTTTCAGAGCAAGGGGAGGGAATGGGACCCCTGGCTGCCGGTGGGCCCGTACTGGGGTGGCTCCCCTCCGCCGGGAGCCCCCGCGACAACCCTGTCATTACTCGATCGAGTTTTCCGCTGCAAACCCCAGGCTCCTGTGGTTTCCCCAGAGTCATAGGATCCGACCAGGCCTGTCCTTGTCCTGGCCAGGAGAGTGGGGGCTGTGTGGGGACTTGGGCCTGCCTTTCTCCTGGCTTTCCAGAGGCGAAGGGGTCAGAATTGGTCAAAAACTCCTCCAGCCAGCAAAGGCAGGACTCCTGGACATCTCAGTGGGGCCCACGACAGAGGTCCCTGGCAGGCAGGACCCAGGGAGCCCCTGCCTTGGGCACGGATGGGCCCTGACAGGTGCCTCCCACAGCAGGGCACCCCCTGAAGCCCCAGGCCCCACATCTACCTGCAGCTGGTCCTGAACCAACCGGGCATGGGGTGGAGGGAAGGATACGAGGACAAACAGCAGCAGAGCTGTGGGCACACGGGGGCAGCTTGGCTTTCTCCCCAGGGGCAGACGAGCAGGCCTGGGAGCAGCCCTGGGGGCCTCCAGCACTGAGGGGCACCCCTCTGGGGACTCACCCATACACACACTGTGATACCAACACCTGCCCCACCCTGCCTGCCTACTCCCTCTGCAACACCACCAGGTGGGTGCCAGGCCTGCAGGCAGGGGCAGGGGACTGTCAATGTTTTACCACCAAACTTGAGAGGCCAATGTGACTGACTCTGGGTGGTAGCAAGAGGGGGGCCTCCCCTGGGGCGACCAGCTCCCCACAGGCCGCCTGGGTCAGGTTTGGCCACATTTTTTCTCTTGGGAGAGAGCTTGTTGCTTCCTTTGGTGAAGATGTTTACTCTCCTGGGGCGGGGCGCTTACCACGGAGCATGTGCATGTGTGTGCATGTGTACCGGTGTCAGTGCAGCTGGGTTGCTGAAGGCAGGTCCCAGGCAGCAGTGGGGGGTCGAGCCAGCTCCCAGCACTGCTGGTCAGCATAAGCAGGACCAGAAGAGAGGTTCAGAGAGGGGATCCCAGCCCAGGCCATACACTGGGGAGGGCAGTACCAACCATTGGTGTGGTTCAGACCAAACCCCCACCCTAGGCCCCTGCCACACTGGGCAGATGTTCAGGGCCCTAAAGCAGGTGCAGGAGAGGACTGGGCCAGGTGGGATGGGAGAGCAGACCCTTGGGGTGGAGAATGAGGTCCAGTCCCCACTCTACACCTGCTGGCGAGTGATCTTGGGCTAGTTCACCACATGCACCCTATTTCCTCATCTGCGAAATGGGGGTAATAACAGCACCTCATTTTTGTAATTTAATCTGAGTCCAGCATAGAGACAGCATTCAGCAAATGGAAGGTATCCCTGAGTTCCGTTTGGGGACAGTGTCTTCTCATCTGCAGGCTTCCCTCTGGGCTTCTTGGGAGCCACTGGCCCCAGAGCCCAGAAATTATTTTGAGAAAATGGTGAGGTAGGGCTGGGTATGGGGAAGGCATGCTACCTGCCTATATAATCTTGGAGCCAGGGCTTCCAGGAGGAGAGGAGGGTGCAAGGACCCAGGGGCCTAGAGCTGAGTTTAGGGTAATCTAGCAGGCTGCCTGGAGGAAGCAGTGTTTGGATTGGGGGCAGGCTGGAAGCAGAGGCCTGGGGCAGAGGTAGGTGGATCATCTCCACCCGAAGCCTCTCCCAGACAGCCTGGAAGCCAGGTCCTGAGGGCCTGGGCCAGCCCAGGGCCTGACATAGGGAGGGGCGGCGGAAGGGGCGCCCCAGGCGTGCTCAAAGGCCGCTAATGTTCACTAATCCCAGGCCTTTCAGGCGGCCACAGCCGGAGCTGTTGGCCCAACAGCAGGCGGCTGAAAGGGGAGAGCGGGTGCTGCTGCCCCTGCTGGCCCCGCCCCCGACCCCGGAGGCCTCCCCGCCTGCCTGGCCCAGAGCGCCCTGGAGGGTCCACGCCTGGGAGGGCAGGCCAGGGCTGGAGGATCCACGTGCAAGGACAGCAGGCCAGGCCGGAGGGTCCTAGTGTTGGGGAGAGGCTGGGCCGGGCTGGAGGGTCAGGGTGCAAGGACAGCAGGCCTGGCCGCAGAGGGTCTGCGGTGGCAGGGAAGGGCTGGGCTATCCCCTCAGGCTCCGCCAAGTTCCCAGGCCTGGGAGGGGTGTGGGGCCCCTGCATGTTGTTGCAGACAGGCCGGGCCCCTCCGGAGCGTGACCCCGGCTTTCAGCACCGCCCCTGGCCCGGCCCCAGCGCCTCGTTAGGGATTTAATTAAGGAGCCGCCAGGGATTTGCATAATCTCTGAGTGGCTGGGAAGCCCCAGGAGGGGCGGCTGCTGGAGGGAAGGCGCAGGTCTCCCAGCCCAGGCAGAGTGGCCAGGAGGAGGAAAGGGACAGGCCGGGGGCAGGAAGGACCCTTTTGTGTCAAAGTCAGCCCTGGAATTCCCCATAGGAGCCATAGGGTACGCCCTCCCTGCTGACTGAACTGTGGATTCAGCTGGACTTCGAGGAGAGTGCCAGGCAGAGGGGCACACACCTCCCCCTGCAAACGGCCAGTGCAAACATTCCCACCCTCCCATCCGCAGGTCCTCAAGAGAGAGTCAGCCTACCCATCCTTGGGTTCAGGCCATCAGGGGCCCAGAGCCAGGGCAGAGGTGGGACGCTGATCGCTCGCAGGGCAGGGCATCCCCCATCCATAGGGCCTGGCCTGGAGAGGGCAGGGACCTGGCTGGGCACCCCAGTTCTGGTGGCAACTTCTGTGCTGAGCCGAGCAGGTGGTGGCCCCAAGCCCCATTCTTGGACCCTGGGTCCCTGAGTGGAGGGGGATGACCTCTGGGACCAGCCTTCTTCTGCACCCTTGCAGCTTCTGGCTGAGCCTGGCCCAGGTCAGTAAGGCCTGACACTGGAGGGGTGCACACCTGACTTTTGCCCCCCACAGTCCCAGAGTCCCTGCCTCCACCGAATGGGGAAACAGACCACTGGTTACAGGCTCTGCTCTTTGTGGCTGGGTCAGGGAGAGTGGGACTTCCTGCCTCCCACTGCCAGCTGGCACCACAGATGGAGCATGACAGTGTCACCCTAAGAGGGTGGCCAGGGCTCAGGCAAGAGGCTGTGCAGCCCTGGGCAGCCCCATGGGCCCAGGCCAAGGCACTAGCAGACCCCCTCCCCATACCTGGTGTCCCCCTGCCCTGCAGGCATTCCCACAGCCTTCAAAGGGCACTGTGGGGCCTGCTAGGGGGCAGGGCCTTTCATCTCTTGGGTGGCAGGCTGGAGGTTGGATGATCCTGGGGCAGGAAAGTGGGAGCCTGCAACACCCTGAAATGCCATCCCTCCCCAGCATCTAGCCCTGGCCCCAGCCCTCCACAGGGACTGCGATACCCTTCCAGCTGCCCCCTCCCCCTGTGCTAAAGCGGCAGGAGGGTCCCTCACACCCTGTACCACTCTGCTCCTGCAGTAGCTCCTGTGGCCTCCAAGCCAGAGCCAAAGCCCCTGTGGTCCCTGTAGGGCTGTGGTCCCCTGGGCCCTGGGACCTGTGCCCAGCTCCCAGCCCTCCTCTCACTCTCCCTCCTGTGAGGCACCTGTGGAGCACCTGTGGGGCAGCCTGTGGGGCATCTCCACTCTGCCATGAGGTCAGCATGAGTCATGATGCACTGCTCTGGCCTGGTCAAGTCAGGGGGGCTTCCTCTGGGCTGGGTCTTGAAGGATGAGTAGGAGCTCATTGCAATGGAGGAAGAGGTAGAGGCACCCAGCAGGCTCTGAAGGAGGTAGCAGTGTGAACTGGACTGGGCAGGTAGGCCTGGGCTTTGGGACTCCAGGTTGTCCCCGGAGCTTTGCCTGGCCCAGGGACCCTGGGGACAAGAAGCTACCTGAGAACATCATGTTTCAGTTCCTGGCAGGGGTGAGCAAGGGATGCGGCAGCCCCAGGCCAGGCCTGGGCCCAGGGTGTGGGCACCAGGAGTGTCTAGGGGAAGCAGAGCACATACCTGCAGCCTGGCTGGGAGAGGCAGGTGGGGCTCTGGGGAGGGGTGGGCTTTTCAGCTCACATTGGAGCCCATTGTTAACCCACCCTGACTATCGGTCTCCATTTTTGGTTGAGGGGTCTGGGGAGGGCAGAGAGCACAGGGCCCGGAGCCAGCTGCTCCTCCAACAGAGAAGTCAGAAGATCCTTGCCCCAAACAAGCCCCCGCTGCCTGCCTCAGTGCTTGGGTCCCCTTGCCAGGCCCTGCTCGCGCCAGGCACCCACCTTGCCTGTGTCCCCTGTGGGGCAGGAGAGGTGGACTCAGCCTGCCCTCCTGGCAGCTGTGCAGAGAGGAGGGAAGGAGGATTTGAGGATGCTCACCACCCACAGTGGGACCAGCCTCGGCCACAGCCCCTCCGTGGCTCTGGCTCATGGGGCAGGGGGAGGTTCTGAGTGTTGTGAGGGTGGAGGCTGGACGGCTTCGCTCAGGGGGAGGCCCTTCAGAGGGTGAGCACAGGGAGGCAGGGCTGAGGCCACCAGGGGCCTCAGGTGGGAGTGAGTTGTGGGCAAGAGAAAGCCCAAGGACTCGGGCCAGGCCCATGCTTGCCACCCCCAGATTTACAGGACGCAGAGCACTGGTGGCCGGGGGAGGAATGGAGGTTTGCCACCAAGTTTTCATTCATTTCCATTCAAATTGTCTAAACACTGTCCTAGGCAGCTCTCAACCCCCTACTTCTCCGTTGGCCCCAGGATCCCCAGGGCTGCACCAGGGGCTGGCTTGGGTCTGTAGCCCCACATCAGATGCCCGGATGCCTGCCCCACCGAGGGGGCCTGGGTCCACAGGGTCTCCCTTCCCTCCTCCTCCTCGGCCCCAGCCCTCCTGGCATCCAGCCCAGACCCTGAAGGAAACATTTGGCTCTTGAGTGTGGAGGTGGTTTGCCTGGGACCCCTGCCCTAGGCCCTGACCTCCTGACTTGGCACAGCTGGCTCAAGAGACAAGGAGGGGGCCGGGCACGGTGGTTCACGCCCATAATCTTATCACTCTGGGAGGCCGAGGCAGTGGATTGCTCAAGGTCAGGAGTTCGAAACCAGCCTGAGCAAGATCGAGACCCCATCTCTACTAAAAATAGAAAGAAATTAATTGGCCAACTAAAAATATATAGAAAAAAATAGAGAGAGACAAGGAGGGGCCCAGACAAGGCATGGGGGTCTAGGGGCAAATGTGAGGCTGCCCAGAGAGCCCGAGGCTGCGGGGTGCCAGGTGGGTGCTGCTCAGAGCCCCTGGCCCACCCTGCAGCCAGAGCCAGCCACTCCTGAAGGAGCCTTTCAGTGAGGCCGGGTGCGGCAGGAGCCCCCGCCTGCCTGGTGCCCAGCCCTGCTGTCGGCGCCTCTCGGCCGGGAGGCCACAACCCTGATGTTGCTTTAATAAAACAAAGTTTTTCTTTCGTGCGCGGCCTCCAGTGGTGAAAGGGCCGATTTAGGATCTCGGCCCCCTCCCGCCCACCCTGCGGTGGCGCTGGCCGAGGCCGGGGTAATTTATAGCTTCGGCTAGGCACACTCACGCTGGCCTGGGCGGCATGACTGGGGCCCTTTATCCCAGCCCCAGCGCCACAGAGGGCGGCTCAAGGCTCCATTCACAGCCGCCCACGCTCCCTCCCAGCCACGTTCCTTATTCAAACGTTTGCAAACTCCGCAGAACCCGGTGGGTGAGAACAAACCATGCTGTTTGTGCCTTGGCAGCAGGCGGCTGTGCCCTCCCCTGCTGGGCCCCCATGGGCCTGGGGCGCCCTCCCCTCCCATCCACAGGTGAGAGGACCAGGCCACGCAGGCGGGTTTCCTTCCTTTCTTTCTGTTTAGTTGGGCCCAAGTTTTTTCCAGGGAATACAATTGCTTGAACCAGGTCTCAGTCAATAGGGTCCCGTGCAGAGCCTCCCAGACCCAGGGCCTATGGGCTCAGGGCCCGGAATCGTCTTCACGCACGTGCTCTGAGCGGCCACTCCGTCCCAGCATTCCTGTCCAGGGAAGAAGGGGTGAGGTGCCCATACCAGGGCTAGGACAGCTAAGAGGATGGGGGCAGGGGTCCTGGAGACCAGCTGAAGCTCAGGGACCCAGGAATGGGGTGCATGGGGATCAGTGGGACTTGGGGAGGCTGTGGGAGAACCAGTGCTCTGACCCTCCAGTGGGGCTGCTGCTCAGGACCTCGGGACATACCATGCACGCTCCGTCTCAGTGGCCCACATGTGGACCCACCCCAGCAGCACTGCAGGGGCAGACCCAGCTCTGTGTGGGCACACACACGCTCACACGCACACGCACGCGCAGGCTCACACGCGGACACAGACAAGCACCTTCCCTTCAGTGTCTGCACCTGGGCTCAGCCATGGGCATCTCCATGGGGTCTGGAACTCCACAGGGTCATACCTGGTGCTGCTGGTACTGTCTGTCCTTCCAGCTGCCAGGCCTGACCTCCCAGGGTCCTTGGAGTATGCCCACCCTAACCGCCAGGGCATCCTGTGGACCATAGCCTTCCCCACGGCCTCCTTCATGCTTTCCTGGGCCACTCAGGTGCTTGGTCCACTCCCCAGCCCACCCTGGCCCCCCATGATCTAGCCCTCCACCAGGCCTGGGCAGGAACACCCTCCTCTGCTCAGCACACTCCTGTTTGCTGGCGCTAGGGTCCTGAGGGCAAGGGTGGCTCTCCAGAGAAGCCCTGACCTCTGCCCTCTGTGTCTGCCCAGGTGCATTGGGTTGGGCCTCCCACCCTGAGCCCACACTGAGAAGTTGACCCAGAGGGAATGGGAACCACAGCACCCCTGGTTTCCTAGAGTCTGTGTCGCCACTCCCAACCTAGAGCCGGGGACCGGCCCAGCGTGGGCACGGGCAGGATGAATCGGGTCCTCCTAAACAGGAGCATGGAACCTCGGGGTGGGTGCAGGGGGTATGGTGGGTGATGCTGCCCTGACTGGGCCTCAGTCTCCTGTTTGGCATTGACCTCAAGGGCTGCTGTGAGCACTTGTGGGGTGGAGGCTGGGGGCCTGCTTGCCTCCCAGGAGGGGATGCTCACTACCGTCCCCTAGCCCTGAGTGCTACCTGTGGGTTGTGCAGTGTGGCTCGGACTGCAAACCTCCATCTGCTCCCCTATTTCTGCACTGGGTCCTGGACACCTGGCCCCTCCATAAAAATAAAGCTCAGGGGACCCAAGGTGCTGCCAAGGTCACATGACAGGTCTGAGGCCAGAGCTTCAGCAGGAGCTGAGGGGGCATGGGGTGGAGGGGGTGCAATGGCTCTGAGAACCTCTGGGGGGCTGAATGGGAGGACAGGACCGCAGGCAGGCAGTCGGGGTTGCCCCAAGCAGTCAGGGACTCAAGGCGCCGCACCCCCGCATCCTGAGCCTTCCAGCCCCAGACCTGGGATAGGCCACCCCCATCACTTGCACCCAGCCGCCTTTCCGCCCACACACCCACTTTAGAGGTGGGGAAACCGAGACAGGCAGAGCCCATGCTGCCCTGAACATGAAGGAATGAGCAGATTACTGGGGTCTGGAGGGCCTCATACCCCAGTTCTGCTGCCTGTGAAGGGCTCTGAGTTCCCTTCACCTTTTCAGGCACACCTGTGTGAGGGACTGGGGGGCTTCCAATCTGGGAGGAGGGCAGGTTCCCACGCCACAGGCAATGCACCAGGCCAGGGTTCAGTTCCTCCTCCAAGGTCAGGAAACAGGAAAGTCACAAATGCATAGGGGAAGTGATGGCAGGTGGGGTGCGGGCTGTCCCAAGCTGACGTCCAGCCACCACACCCCCCAGGCCTCCATTTCACTCAGTGCCTCTGGCAGGGGACAGGGGACAGGTTGCCTGGGTAGGGGCGTCCTGGACCTGGGACCCCTTGACCCTGTCTCTTTGGAGATGAGATTTTCACTTTCTTTCCAGAGTCTCCTGGGGTCAGCAATAGGGGCAGCTGGAAGGCCGGGAGGGGCCCGGTGGCGGTCGGTGGGCCCAGTGTGAGGGCCCGACAGGGTTAATGAGCTGCCTCTGCTCCCACTGTTGTGGCTCCGGTCATTAAAACCCCATCTCCTGTCTGTGTCCCAGCCCTCCGGGGCCTCCTGGGGCCTTTGTCTCACTTTCTAAGGCTGTGACAGGATCAGGCCGGGTGGGGGCCCCAGGAAGAGAGGGGGCCTGTGGCATACAAAGCCCCGGCCCCTGGCCCCCCGCCCTGGAGCCTCCTCTGCCAGGATGCCCTCTTCGGGGGCTGGCACGGGCCGGGCTGGCGGGCGTCCCCTGAGGCCAGCCCAGGATGGATCTGCCCTGGCTGCCCCCCGCGGCCACCCCCTCGCTGTTCCCAGGCCCCGCGGTGGGTGGAGAGCCCCCGGCCCTCCTCGCATTTGCCCATGGTCCGCTGCAGGTTGCTAGGAGCCGGGTGGGGGCAGCGTGCGGCCGGCCGGCAGCCTGGCCAGGAGGAGGAAATGGGCAGGGGGCGGGTGCCCAGGGACAAAGCCCGCCTGTGATTAAGTCATCTGCCCGATGGCACCACGCACACCACCCAGCCAACCAAGGGCCGCGCCTGCCCACACCCCTTGCTATGGCCCCTGGGCCAGGCCCACTGTAGACCCCACTGTGCTCAGGGATGTCCGCCTGCCCCTGCCCCATGGTCTCTCCTGCCCAGGTGCCCATGACCGCCTCCCAGGGCCTGGCGTCCTCCTGCCCCTTCCAGCTCTGCCGCTGGCCTGCAGGTGACAACAGCCAAGGCCCTGCTGCCTCAGTGCACCCATCCCTTGCATGGGCCGCCTAGGCTGGAGAAGCATCTGAGGGTCTCGGCCGCTCAGTGCGTCCTCCAGCCCTGACCATGCTGCCCACCCGCCCCGAGCTCCCTGAGCTGGAAGGCCCAGGAACTGGCTGGGTGGGCACATGGCCACCCGGCACATGGAAGGGAGTGGGGTCCGCGGGCTGCCAGTGGACCCTCCCACGGTGCCTTTCCTGTCTCCACCATCAGGACCCCCACACCCTTGGGAGGAGGAGTGCAGCCTCGAGCGGACCCTGGGGCACTAGGGCGCGGAGGGGTACTGTCTGGGTGTGCAGGGGCCTCGAGGAAACGTGTTATCACTGACCCCTTGCGATCCACCCCACTGGCACCACTGGGCATTTATGGGGCCCTGGCCTGACCCCAGGAGAGACCCCAAGCTCACTTTAGAGCAAACACCAAGTGGGAAAGGCCTTTGTGGGCAGGGCCAGCCCCCACTCTGGGCAGGGAGGCTGTGGGGGTGGCCAGTTGCAGGCCTGGTCTGGAAGGGTGTGGGGTGGGATTAGGCTGAGGAGTCGGGGTTTTAGGATGGGGCGGAAACTTCCTGGGATTTGCTGCTAATCAAGGCCTGGGGCGGCCACAGTTTATCTCTGCCTTGGTCACATGGTCACCTTATCTGAGCCTGTCCTCTGGCCAGAGTTCTGGGGGCTGGGGAAGGGCAGGGCTCAGTGGGCCAGCTGGGGGGAGGGGGGAGCCTGGCCTGACCCCCAAGGCCCCTGGAGCCCCTCCTCCCCATGAACTGCTCTGTGGCCTGGGGGCACAAGTGAGCATAAATGAGGTGCCCTGGGCTGCCCTCTGTGTGCTCCCTGCGGGAGCAGTGGGCCCTGGGGCCTTGCCAGGACACCTCTTCCCACCCCAGGAGCTGCCACTCCCCCACTCTTCCTGGAGACCCTAGCCAAGTTCCAGCCTGGTAAGGGTGGCTTTCCTGAGTGGTCCTGGGCTTAAGCTTCTTTGTTCCAGCTCAGCTGGCCCCAGGGTGCTGGGTTCCAGGAAGGCTGAAGAAGAGACCCCTCACCCACCTCCACCGCATGCCCACCACATCCCCACTTGGCAACCCCGTGCTGCACCAGACCCACTGTCCACTCTGGCCGATCCCTGCCCTGTTCATTTTCCAGTGCAGGTGTGCCCGCCGCTGTCCCCTCTGGTTGTGGGCCCTTTCCCTCAGCTGGCCGCTTTCACCCCACCCTGACTGGGAGCCGGTGGGGGGCTGGGTCTCCATGTTCCCAGGTGTGAGAGGGTCAGCACCCATCTGCATGGGCCAAGTGCCATGCCAGCCCAGGGGACTCAGTGGTGACCAGATGGAACCATCTCCCTGCCTTGGGGGCTGTGGCTGCTGTCCCTGGGAGGGCACAGGGGTGGATGGCAGACTTGCCGGCCACCTGGGCCTCTCCCAGCCTGTGCAACCTCACTGAGCTGGTCCCATTGGCTGGCAGGGCTATGACCATGGAGGAGCGGGGACTCTCAAACCAAATGTCTTCTTCACTGCCAGACAGGGAGGGCCTCTTGGAGGGTAGGTGTTGGGCTCAGGGCACAGGTGGCCTGCGCTACTGGGGTTGCACTGCATTAGTGAGACCCTGCAGTCGCCTGTTGTGGCCAGATTCCTGCTGGGCAGTGATGCTGGCGCTGGAGGCATTAGCAGGGGAGGAGCTGGGACAGTGGAGAAGTCAACCCCTGTCGCTGGGGGCGGAACAGGTGGGGCCTCAGTTTGTGCCTGCCACCCACCTGGACCCTCGTGCTCAGGCCTGTCTGGGCTGGGCGTCCCCAGAACCCCAGGCCGAAGCCCGGAGTTGGGGGGTTGTGCTGTTCTCCCCAACCCATTCCAGCTGGGGCCTTCCATGCACCTCCACCCTGGTGTGGCCGCCAACCCTGGGTGCGGTGTCCTCTGGAACGGGCCCCAGGGCCCCATGAGGGAGAGGAACTCGGTTCCCTTCCACACCCTCTTTCCCAGATCCCAAACTATCCCATATATAGCAGGTGCTCACGAAGTCTGTCCTTGGACCGTTGCTCCCTGGGCTCCTCTCACGCCTTCTGCCCTCTTGCCTTGGTGCCCGCTGTCCCCGCTGGCTCTTCCTGTCACTCTCGACGGCAGCACCTCCTGACTGCACATTGCAGCCACCAACTGTCATCAGACCCCCTTCCTGCACGCACCGACAGCCCCCCGGGCTGGCTGGGAGCTCCTGAGAGCACAGCCCCATCCCCAACAGGCCTGGGATGATGCACGTGGTCAGTGACTGTTTGTCAGCGGGCAACAGGTGGACAGACGGGTGGGAGGCCTCTGGGTGCACAGGCTGGTGGCAGAGCAGTGGAGGGAAGAGGCTGTGGGAGGAGCGGCTCGGGCTGGGGCGGTTATGAGGCTGAGAGGGCAGGAGTGTGGGGCTTTCCGAGCTACCTGTCGAGGGTGAAAGCCCTGGGGCCGGCCGCCCGCGCAGTCCTGCGTGTGGGGAGCAGGGCCCGTGGTGCCAGCTCGTGCCACAGCACCAGTAGTGTGGGGTCCCGGCATGTACCAGGAGGCCGGGGCCAGCCAGGGCCGGCTGGGGGTCTGGCCTGAGGTGTTCTGGCTCCGGCAGCGCTCACCTCTGTCTCCCCCTGGCTGGAACAGACCTGGGGGCCATCGGTGGGTGGGGAGGGGTAAGTCATTAGTTTTTGGGAGCCCCGTACGAACTGGCACCCACACCTGCCTTAGTGAGCCCACAGGCACCCCTGCCCTTCCCACTCTGAGCGGGCACCAGGCCCAATGTGATGTGTCTGTTGTGGGGACCTGCTGCCAGCCTCCACTCACTCAGGTTGTCTTGGGGGGGTCACCAGGCGATCAGGCACCAGGGGGAAGGAGGATGACACACAGCGTCCACCCAGCCACCCGCCAGTCCAACCAGCCACCTCTGGGCCTGCTCAGATGCCCTTCCTTGGGCAGCCTGGCCAGGTCCTCGGGCATGCCAGAGCCCCCTGCACTGGCCACTGGGCTTTCTGGCCTGCCCAGGGCCAAGGGCGTCTCTCCCCTTCTGTCTCCTGGTGGGGCTTGCAAGGGGACAGGCTGGGGCTGGGGTCACCTCTGGGTTGCTGGCCATGGCAGGAAGTGGGGGTCGTGGTGGATCCTCCCGAAAGAGCAGGACAGGGTTGGAGAGAACGCAGTTGCCCGGATGCAGGGGTGTCGAGTGCACCACGCGGTCACCCCACATCTTCTCTGTTCTGTGCACATTTTTCAGGCAGGGGCGCCGAGGCCAGGCAGGGGTCACGTCAGGGCTCAGGAGGAGCCCCAGACCCTGTGGCCACCACGCTGGGGGCAGGGCAGGTTCCCCTCCACAGCCCGCAGCTGCCGTCCATCCAAACTGGAGCCTGCTGGCCTTGGCCGGCCCCAGTGGGGATCGGGTCGCCAGGCCGTGCCAACACAAGAATGGTGCCTTGGCTCCTCTCGGGCCGCTCCCACCCACCCCTCCCAGATCACTATGCACAGATCTGGGGCCTGTGGCCATGCTGCCTCCATCAGCCCCTCCTAGGGTGGGGGTGCAGCAGGCAGGGAAGGGAGGGGCTCCGGGCAGACACCAGGCCGCCACCTCCACAGGAAGAGCCAGGAAGGCAGAGCGGGCAAATCTTATTAGCTGGCAGACTTCCGAAGTCCCCATTGCTGACCGCCCAGCGACCTTCCTCCTGCCTGCCCAGTGGAGGTGGGAGCCGGACACCGCCCACCCTGTGCGCGACCCTAGCAGGTCTCCCAGAGCAGGTCGTGCCAGGGGCTGCATCTCCCACTCAGAGTCCTCGGCCAGGCAAGCTCCCCCGGCCCTTGCCCGGCCCCGGGCCTCACTCTGGCTGAGAAGGCTTCTGGGTGTCGGGGCACTTTCCTTGCTTGGAGGGAGCAGAGGGGGTTGTGGGAGGCCTGTCCAGTGCCAGGGTCCCACTCAGCAGCCTGGGCTGTGGAGGCCTCAGGTATCGGCCCCCACTTGCCTGGAGCCAGGACAGAGTCGTCATTCAGTGGGCAGAGGTTCCTGTGTGACCCGGTGCTATCCCAGGGGCTCAGTGCAGGCAGCAGGCTTGGCCCAGCCCATGGAGATGGCATTTCCTGGGCAGTGTGGTTCATGCGAGGGAGTGCAGGGCCAGACCCCTCCCCACCCCAGAACCCCTGACAGACTGAGCTCCCGCTGGTCTGTTCCAGGGTCTGGGCCAGGTCACTCCAGGGACCTCCCAGCCTAGAAGGGCCTCTGGGTCGGGGCACCAACCCCTCTGCTTCCAGCTGTGCCACCCAGACAGTTCTGTACCGAGCCTGTCTCCCTGAGCCTCAGTTTCCCCACCTGCAAAATGGAAAGCATGGCAATGACAGCCACTCCCGTCGCAGGACCCTGCGGCAAAGGCTGCTGGTGCGGCCTGGGCCTCGGCGCTGTCAGCCGAGCCGGCCTGTGGTCTGCGCTCCCTACCAGACCAGGCCCAGCGGGCAGAGCGGCCATCCACGGGGTCCCCATCTGGAAACGATTGTGCTCACGGCCCTCAAAGATATAATTAAAATATATTGGGTTTTATGCTCCTTCCTGGGCTGGGGCAGAATCCAGGCTGGTTATGAAATCGGATCGTGCTGACGTCGGGCATGGGGGGGGGGCGCACGGACTTGGACAGCATCCGCCAGCCCAGACTGCCTTCGTGGCTCCCGGGGAGCACACAGCACAGACGTGCCCGAGGCCTCCAGGTCCCGATGCCTCCCCTTCCAGTGCCCCAGGGCTTTGCCGCACCCACTGCGCCTGTCCCTGGATGATCCTGTGCACGCTGTGGGGCCTGGAGCTGCCAAGGAGCCAGCGGAGGCTGTGCCCTCAGTTCCCAGGCCTGGGGCGGACACCCCCACCGAGAGTCGGGCAGCGAGACTCCGGGCTCCATCCTGTCCCCTTCGCGTCCTGTCCTGGTCCTTCGTCCTCCCGCCTCACCCTCCCACCCCAGGAAGCCTCCTTGGTAGATGCCCCTCTACGAGATTTGAGTCCTCCTTCCCGATGTGGCCCCATCTGTGAGATCCACCCGAGGGTCACCGAAGCCCCTGGGAGTACGGGTCCAGGGTGGCTTGGGGTCCAAGGGGGGCCTCGGAGGGGTGCCTACCTGGCCGTGGCCAGTCTCTCACCCAGCTCTGGGGACTGCGTGGAGAATGGGCCATCTCTCTCTGCTGCCTGTGCCTTACCTGGCCGTCCCTGCCTGGAGCTGCCACACCTGCTCTGAGGGCCTATCAGCTCAAATGCCTCCTCTTCCAGGGAGCCCTCCACCCTTCCTGCAGCCTTCAGTGCAGCGTCCTTTGTCCCACCCTAAGCTCAGATTCCAAGGTAGGCCTGTGCCCCTCCCAACCTCAAGCTGTGACTGCCCTTCTGGCCTCACAGCTCAGAGTTGTCTGTCAGCCTCTCCCTGGTCTGGAGGTGACCGGGATGATGCCAGGAGCTCCCTGCTTGAAGCCACTCTCGTGCTGGCCCTGTGACTGGGGCCCCGTCACAGCCCATGTGCCCCAGGTGCTGGAGCCTTGGGCAGCCCCAGTGAAGAAGCGCTGCCCGGCAGGCACCAGGGCCTGAGGAGAAGGGTGCCCGCAGAGCACTAACTATGTGCCCTGGCTCCTCCCCGGGGCCCAGCTGAGCGCCTTCTGCATACTGAGCTGGGTGCCTGCTGTGTACCTGGCTGACCTCCTCCCCTGTTCGAGGCTGAGCGCTACCCCACCCTCCTCCCCAGCAGCCTGGCTTGGGGTACCTTCAGCACCAGCCCCCAGCATGGGTAGCGCTCCCCTTCCAGATGCCTGTCTAACCTCGGAACTGGTGAGAGATGGTCTGCGGCTGTGCTGCTTCCCCACGCCAGCAGCAGGGCCTGACTGCCATGGGACCCTGATGCCAGGCTCCCTGGCGGGAGGAAGCCCTGGGGAAGGAGTGCAGTGCTGGGCACACACCGCCCTGCGGCTGTCAGGCTGCTGTGGCCAGGGCTGGGCTCAGCCCAGTGTGGGAGGCTCGGAGCCCGGCACCCTCTTCCCGGGGCTCTGGCAGCTGCTGTCCTCGGGCTCCCACCCCACCTCCCCAACCTGGCACTGATGCCCCGACCCCCAGCATGTCCTACAGCCCAGGCCCTAAAGGACACTGTCCACGGCCATCCCGAAGGGTCCCAGGCTCCTCCCCACTGCACACTCGGGCCCTCCCTGAGGCTGCTACTTCTCTGGACTCAGCTTCCCAAGGCAGGGCCCCACCTAGGTCCAAGTGCCTGTGGGCTGCAGTTGGCTCGAGGACCTCCCCTCAGACTCTCAAGGTTCAAGTCCCAACTGTGGGACCGTCCCTGAGCCTTGCTCTTTCAGTCTGGAAGTGGTTGTTACCTGTCTCGGGCCACTGGAGAAGCCCACGTGCTGGTGAGCAGGATGAGCTTAGAAGAGGGTGTGGGGGCTTTTCCGGGGAAGGACCCCTGGGCGCTGCGGTCCTGCAAGAGCCCCCAGCCCCATCCCCAGCAGGCAAGGACCCCGCCCAGGTCTCTGTGCAGGGCTCGACTGGAGAGGGCACGGGCCCACTCGACCTCGACCTCACTGGAGGCAGGCCAGGTGCTCCTCCACCCCGTCCAGGCACAGGCTATGTCTCGGTGGCTGTGGGCCCCGTGGACCGCTGGTCTAGACGGACTGACTGCTGTCTCTCGCGGGTGGAGGTCAGGGGCCTGGGTTTGGGGGTTTGGGCCCGGGGACTCCCATGGGCAGATGGGGGTCCACAGCCTGGCCAGGAATGAGGGGAGAGCGAGGGGAAGGAGAGGGCGGTGCCTGCCCCCTCTGCCTCTTCACCTCCGCTTGGAGTCCTCACCCGCCAGCACCCCACTCCACGGGCCTGCCGTTCTGCAGGGCCCACGGCACCTCCTCCAGCAAGCCTCCTCCCACAGGGGCAGCTCTGGCCTCACCCAGCTGTCCCCAGCCATAGGAGGGGGCGCGTCAGGCTGGGCCCAGTGGGGCACCAGGGGCCAGACAAGCCTGGGCTCGGGGCAAAGGTACATTCCTGCTTTCTGGGTGTGTGGGGAGGTGGGTTCCCAGAAACGCTGAGGAGGCCTGGCTGGCGGCCCGTGGGGAGAGCCCCTGGCGCTTCCTGCTTGGCTAGAAGACAGGCTGCCCGGAGCTCAGGAGGAACCCGCCGACAACAACAATAAGCAAAACGGCTGGCTTTCCTAGAGCCCTGCCCCTGCCCCCAGAGACCCTGATCACAGGAGGTTCCGTGGCACCCCAGCCTGGCACAGCTGGCACTCTGTCACTGTGTCCTGTGGTGGTGCTGCTTCCCCGGCCCCTCCAGCCACCCTGTGGCTCCGGCCCAGCTGTCCTCGGCTCCCCATCAGACCCAGCAGGGGGTGTCGCCATCCCAGGGTGTTCAGGGAAGCGGCACGGGGCAGAGATGGCTGCGTGACCGTGGGCAAGTCACGTCGCCTGTGGGGTGGGGTGCTGCTCGACCCGCCCTGCCCCTGGGGGTGGAATGAGCTCATGTTTCTGGCAGGGGCGCAGCACCTGGCGCGCAGGGAGCCCTCGTGGAGCGAGCCACGCCGAGGGCACGTCAGGGCGGGCGCAGATCCGGCCCTTGCCCGCCTGGCTTGGTCGGCCCTCTGACTGGGTAGGGCCTCCCAGGGGAACACATGGACCCCCTTGGCAGCCTACAGGTTGGGCCAGTCGGGCACTGACCAGCATTCGAAGCCTCCTCTAAGAGACAGGCCCCAGACTGGCAGTGCCCACTAGCTCTCCACTCAAGAGCCCTCTCCTCCAGGGAGCCCTCGATGCTGGGGCTGCCCCCATTCCCACCCATGCCCACAGGGGTGTTCCCCTCAGAGAGGAGAGGTGACCAGCATGGCCTGGTTCCCATGATTTGTGCCTCCTCTGCAGCTTGGGGGTGACAAGGGACCCTGAGCCCTGAGGGGTGTGGACAGCAGGCTCAGGCACCACACCGTGCTTGGGAGGAGTCACTCAAGGTTGGTTCACTCCTGTCACCTTGGAGGCCCAGGGCCTCTAGATCCCAGGCCATGGGGCAGGGACACCTCACTTGTGAGCAGCCTCCAGCTTGGAGAGCACATCTTAACCTGGAAGCCTGGGCGCAAGGGCTTGAGCCTCCAGACCCTGGCAGTGGGTGAGCCTAACTGGTGGGGTAGAGAGGCCTCAGACAGGGGACGAAGCGTCCTGGCAGGGCCCTGCCGTCCCGGCTCCGCCCTGGCGTGGCTCTGTGTGTGAGCCGCCGGAGGGCTGGTCTAGGGGACACTGGGCCGGCCTGGCCATGTGTTTCTCATTCCTCGAGGCCTCCCCAGCATGGTGTGTGTGCAAGAGGCACCACCCACCTTGGGCCCGCCCAGTGCCCAGCCTGCCTCGGCTGCCCAGCCTGCCACAGGACGACCCACGTGGCGGCCCCAGCACATCTGGGGTGGGGTTGGGGTGGACCTGGTGGGAGGCCTCCCTCCAGGTCTAGAGAAGGCTGGGTCACAGGGCCCAGGACCTCCGTGTAGGACAGAGGGGTCAGGGGCCTGCCTGGGGTCCCAGAGCAAGGGGCGGCGCCGGGCACAGCCCAGGCACTGGCCTCCAGGGTGGACACTGTCCTCCACCATCTGTTTGCTGGAGGAGCTGCTGGGCCAGCAGGGAAGGGGCTGCCTGCACCCTGTGGCAGTGCTGGGCTTGCCAGTTACGGGGCTGGCCCCGCTCCTCCCCTGAGCCCCTGCTGCTCTGGCCTCTGGACATGTCAGGGACCCTGGCATGTGTTGGGGAGTGAGTGCCCCAGCCAGAAGTGTAGTTGAGTGTGGCAATCTCTGCGGTGTGCAAGGTGGGGACCGGCGACACTGTGACGAGAGCAGCGGGACCCTTCTGGCCACAGTGGGCTGCCTGGAACCCACCCCCGATGCCATACCCTTCCCTCCCCACAGTACTGTCAGAGCCGGCATGTCGTGTGCCTGCCCCCACCCTGGCCAGATCCTCTTCACAGGGCAGGGACAGGCTGTTCCGTCCCCAGACATATCCCAGGGCCTGGGACAGTGCATGGAACAGAGGATTTGCTCAGCACACATTTGACCTGCAGATTTAAGAATGACCGAGTGTGTGATGACATCTCAGGGCCCTGTCTGCAGACTGATGAGGACACCGAGCTTTGTGACTGGTGGGTGGGGGTCTACCCAGAGCCAACAGCCTGGCCCCAGCCCACCCAGCCCCAGCTGTCTGGTACCAAGCACCACCCCTGCTGCCAGGACAGCAGCCCCGAGTTCTGGGAGGGGCCGCAAGGCCATGGTCACCAGTCGCCCCAGGCAGAAGCCCTGGGGCCTGCCGGGCTCCCCTTTGGTTTGGCCCGAGGCAGTGTCCAGTGCAGGGGGACCTGCCAGGAGAGCAGGCTCTGAGAGCTCCCTCCGGTGGCACCCCAGCTCTCAGGCCCAGCCCCTCTGCTCTCCTAGGAGGACCCCAGGAGGCGCCCCAAACTGTGATCCCCAGAAGGGTGCTGTATTGAGGGGACCCCAGCCCTACAGGCCCCCCCTTGGGATCCCACCTACACTGTGGCTCCTCCCAGAACAGCCCTGTAGGCAGGCGCTGTCCCCCCAAGTCCCACAGGCCCTAGGAGTGGACAGACACGGTGCCTCTAGAGACCCAGGGGCCACTCGTCTGCAGAGGACCCAGCCGCACAGCAGCCCTTTCTTTGATAGTCCCAAGGCCCCTCAAACAGCCCTTCTCCATCCAGCCCCCAACCCCCTTTGCATCCCTTCTTCACTCCTCTCCCCTCCGGAAAGTCCAGCCAGGGTGGGATGTTGTGAGGAGTCAGGGCAGGGGTGGATAGACAGTCAGGGACCCTGGGGGATGCAGGGGATGCAGGGCCGAGGGACCCTGGCCACCCCTCTGCAGGGGCCTTAGGCCTTTACCTCACCCCCTACTGGCCTGGAGGGAGGGGCTGAGTGGAAGTGAGGCTGACTGTGGGCGCTCCCGGTGCATGCACATTCATTCATTCATTTCACAGACGCCCTGAGACGCGCAGTGTCCAGCGTAGGGCTTAGAGCCAGGACGGAGGGGGGTGTGATTCTTGGAGGAGTCCGTTCCACGCCTGGAGATTGCAGAGGTGAGGGGTGCCCAGCAAAGCCTGCAGGGAGGACAGCGAGGACCAGGGTATCTGGCTGGTTGGCTCAGGGATGCAGTGTCCACCCCCAACAGGGTGAGTTCCTAGAGCACAGCTGGATGGGGCTGGGCCCTGCCATGGACCCCCTGTCTCCTGTTCCACCTCCAGGCTGACCCAGACCCTCAGCAGGCAAGCCACACATTGGCCGGCCCTGCCCTCCACAAGCCTCATGGGGCCCTGGCGAGTGCTGGGGCCCATGGGACAGGGGAGGTCTGGGGAGGCAAGGCTGGTTAGGCTTGCTGGGAAGTGCTCCGGGGGGCCCCTCGACGCCCCAGGGTGCCTAGAGGACCTGGGATGGCAGGTTCGACATGGTTGGCAGGAGGGGTTCAGGCGGCCCAATGGCGCCCCCTGCAGGCTTGCTGGCACAGGGCTCAGCAAGGCTGCCCAGCCAGAAGTGTGGGTTGGGGTGCGTGGGTCTGGGAGCCAGCCAGGATGCACATGTGCAGCCCCTCCACCCATGGGCACACCCCACACCTGCACCCCTTCACCGTGAGCACACCCCAAGGAAGGCCTTGACTCGGGCAGAAACCTGTCCTGGGCCTCGTGCAGCCTAGGGCTGTGGGGACAGGGCCAGCTGTTCCCAAGCATGCGCCCACTGTGCCTCAAGGACCTCCTCAACAGGGACAAGGGACATGGGCTCAGCCCACCTAGGGCAGCCCGAGGGTCCAGTGACAGGGTGCTTGGAGCCTGGGTTTGAGTGTCTGGGTCACAGGGACGCCAATGCCACCCGGGTTTCCTTACGAGAGGGTGGGGTGGCGGGTCCGAGGAGGTCCGCCCTGGGCATGCAGCAACCCTCACTGGCTTGGACTCTGGGGAGCCTGAGGTTCCGCCTGGGCTGGGGGCAGCGGTGGCATGTGGGTGGTAGGGCCCTCCCCCGGGCTCTTGGCAGGCCAGGGTGGGGTGGGGGTCACAGGGGGTGATGCCCAGTAGGGAGTGCCTGAGCTATGGTCAGCCACTCTAGCCAGTCTCCCTGCATCCCTAGCCCACAATTCGCCCAAGGGACCCTGCTCCCTGTCCCTCTAAGCCCCGCGGGGGCTGCCCCTGCAGAGGGAGGGCCTGAAGGAAGATGTGAGTGACTGTGAGAGCTTGGGGAAGCCGTGGCCACCGGCCTGTTGGAAGGGTCTTGAGCAGCCCAGGGAGGTGCTGGGGGCTCCACTGTGAGGTGATCTCAGAGGGGTGGGTGTGCCCTGCAGGCCTGACTTCTCCACGTGTGGCCGAGCCCTGTGGCCACCCCAGGGTGCGTGCGCAAGGCGGCAGCCTCGGGGAGGTCGGGTGGACAGGGGGTGCTGTGGGTTGCGCAGCCCTGACCTCAGCGTCTCATCCTGTTGCCTTCACACACCACTGACTGGGGGCGCAGACATGGACCTTTATTTACCACAGTTCTGGAGGCTGGAAGTTCGAGACCAGGGTCCTGGGGAGCGCTCCTGGCTTGCTGCCTCCTCACCACGTCCCACATGGCAGAGTGTGCTCTGGCCTCTTCTCCTTCCTGTGAGGACACTAATCCTGCCAGGCCAGGGCCCCACCTTCATGACCTCCCCTAACCTTAAGTATCTCCCTGTACCGGCCCCCGCACCATGGAGCGCCCTCCTGGGATCCTCGCCTCCTGGGAGGGGGCAGCCTGCGGCTGCTGCCGCCCCTGTGGTCACCCCTCCTCTCTCCTGCTCAACGGTGAGAACTGGCAGGCAGCCCCCAGGGTAGCTCCCCGTTTCCCTGGTCCCCTCCTCCTCGTGGGCAGCCTCCGAGGCACTGGCCGCATAGATGTGCAGGGGAGAGACAGGGCCGCGAAGTCCAGTCCCGACACCGTGTGCCCAGCGCAGGTCATGTTTATCCGAAGGCCAGTGCCAGGGCCCCCGCCCGGCCTCGAGGCCTCGAGTTAACTCAGGCTCCAGGATAAACACCCATTCAGCTGCACAAGGCCCCTTTGTCCTGGGAGAGAGGCTCCCAGCCCAGGATGCTGCCTGGTGGCCGGTGTCCTCGGCACAGCCCCAGACCAGGCCGGCTGCCCCAACACGTCCAGCCGCCCTGCCTGGCCTTCTCCGGGCAGACTCCTGGCTTGGCTCACAGAGGCCCAGCAGGGACAGGCAGGCAAAGCTGGGCGAGGAGACTCTGGCTGCTGCTGTTGTCTCTCGAGGCTGCTTCAGAGCAGACCCTGGCCCGGTGGAGAGAGGGGGAAGTCTTGTGCCTGCAGGCAGGTGGGGACATGAAGGGCAGTGCTGCCTATGGGCAGCTTCCAGGCCATGGGACAGTGGACGAGCTCTGGAGGCCCTTCCTCCCCAACCCCAGGCTGGAGAGGACCTGCCCACAACCTGCACTGGCCCGACTGCTCCAACCAACAGACAATGGTCGCAGCGAACCCGGGCAGGCTGCCAGGGGCCCTCAGCCAGGGACTGTGCTCTTTGTCCAGGATCGGGGGTGAGATGGTCCCAGGAGGCCAGTTGGAAGGTTCCACAGGGATCTGGAGCACAGCGGGCCATGGGTGGGAAGCGGAGAGAGGCCTGAGACTTGGGGAACCCTCTGCCAGCCCAGGTCCCCACCCCAACAGTGCCTGGCAGCGGCTCACTGTGGCCTTCTGTCCTGCACCAAGCACTTCCTTCCACATGGGCTGACAAACCTGCCCTCCTGCCCGTGGGGCCGCCCAGGCTCAGAAGGCCCGCCCCCCAACCCCTGCACAACTGCATACTCCTCAGCTTCCCTGGTGGCCACCTAGGTTCTTGGCACCCCGGCCCTGCCCTTGAGGGCATCATCCACCTGGTCCCATCCCTGCACCCTGGCCCAAGGTGGGCAGCGAACCCTGGCGGCAGCCAGGTTTGTTGCTGCTGCTCAACCAAGGGTCAATCCTGGGTCTGGTCACCAGACTCAAGTCCCAGTCTCCGAGACAGGTCCTGGGACTGTGTCCTACCCCTGCCTCAATGCTTGAGACTCCCGGAGTGGCTGGGACCTGGCCAGGACCACATGACTGTGGCAGGATGCGGCCTGGTGGGGACACTGACACGCCACTGATGAGAGTAAACACTGCCTCCATTTAAGTTTCCTCCTGAGGCCTGAGCTGCGCATCGCTCACCTGTCGGCCTTGGGCGTTTCCACTTGCCTGGTTCCAGAGGACAGCGAGGCCCAGGCCCAGCAGCACCAGCCCCC
>VBSM01001118.1:7560325-7573837 GCA_008086735.1 Cheirogaleus medius | reverse complement strand
AAAGCAAACCAGAGGACGTCCCCCCTGAGGCCACTTACCCTCTGCAGGGTCTCTGAAGCTCTCCTCCCTCGGCTCCAAGGCAGGCTTTGGCCCCTGCTGAGTGGGGGGCACTGCCTCACTGCCTGGACAGCTCGTGGGAACCAATGTGCCTGAAGAATTCCAGTTTCCCTCCTGGAAGGAAGGTCAGGGTCACCCTTTGCAGTTGAGGACCCTCTGGGTGGGATTTTGCCTCACCCAGTCTCAACAAAATAAACCCCAGGGGCAGGGGCAGCAGAGTATCCCATCCTGTCACCGCAAGGTCACCTGTGCCTCTCATACCCCGATACTTTTCTACATGGATAGTACAGGAACAAAAGCCCTCACATGTACACTCCGTACCTTGCCCTCTGCGCTTGGGGTCTCAGCTGCCATCTGCGCCACAGGTGTGTCCTCCACTTGAGGCTGGACGCAGCTGCCTGGAGAGACAGAGTCAGCAGAGGCCTAGGTGCCCTGCTCCATGGCTCCCAGCACCGAGCTGCCCACCTGCCTCCCACCTGCATTGTTGCGTTGGTCACGTCAATGCTCAGCTAGAGTGTGCCAGGTACAGGGGCTGCCCAAGTGACCTGACCACGAAGCTGCCCTCACCAGCCCTACCCAGAACGAGAAACACGCGCCTCGCCTCCTGGCTCTGGGAGGAATGGGCAAGCAAAGAGGACTCGTGTAGTCTTTTGACTGTGAAATCAGCAAAGGGCCTGGGGGGACAGGAGGTAGGGAAGGGCCATCCCCGGGCTGAGCAACTCAAGCCATAGGATGTGGCCTAAGAGGAGACAGTGGATGGCAGCTGGCCCTGGAGGCTCTGCTAGGAAAGCTCCACACCAGAACGCTGGGTGGAAGAAGGCTAAGACCCCAGTGAGCAGCGGCACCAGAAGGTGATCCCACCAGAAGGCACACATGTGGGGACTGAGAGTCACCCTAGGTGGTAACAGGCTCATCTGGCTGTTGGAATTCAGTTCACCTGGGGAGGTGCCCGAGCTGGGGGAGGGGGCTTTGCTCTGGGGCTGGCCACATTTTGCTTACAACTTGAGTGCCAGCGCTCATGCGCTTGATTCTTCTTTAAACGGAGGGCTCACTACTACACAACCGTAGAGCCAACTCCTGGCACCCGCCCGGTCTCGGGATTGGGGACCCTACAGCTGTGCCTCCTCTGCCCAGAGGCCCCTCCTCGGGGCTTTCCCTGGACACAAAGGAGTGTCTAAGTGGCATTTCTGGACTTGGGCCCCTGACCACACATACCACAGAGCAGCCAATCCCGAACTTACGGGCTCAGACTTGAGTCCTCCACGGCCCCAGGCCCGGAGGTTGGGCTTGTGGCCCTGCCAGCCGGCAGGGGCCGGTGGGTGCCCACACTCTCAGGGGGGGCCAGGGCCTCGCCAGGCAGGTCTGCCAGGGGCACTCCACATGCTCCTTCGGGGCTTGTACCAGGAGGCACAGCAGCGTCGGCCAAGGAGGCAGAGCCCCCGCCATGTGCGCTTTCTCCCTCGGCTCTGTGAGGAGTCTCTGCTTTGGGGTGGGACGCTATCCTGGGAGGGTCTTCCAGGACCTCGGAGGTGGATGTCACGCTTCCGTCTGAGGGACGAGAACTAATGTTTTCCTCCAAGGCTCTCTCAGGGATGCCAGACATTTTTCTTGGCGACGTCATTTGGCTTTCAGGACTTCCTGGGCCCTGAGCAGAGCTGGAGGCACCTGGGTTGGCCAAGGGGGCTGAGCAAGGCTCCACAGAGCTGCCACCTTCAAAGGCTGGGTCTGCATTCCCTGGAGGAGCGTCAGCACCAGCCGCCACTTGTTTCTGGAGAATTCTATTGGTAGTTCTGGAGTCCACTTCCTTGATAAACTGTTGGCTTTTTAAAAATAGACTTAATGTTAATTGGAGTGAATTCTTGTAAAGTTATGCTGCCTCAGCATCCATCCTGAATACAAGTTTAACCTTCCCCACCAGAAGCAGGGCTTGTCACCTTTCACACGGCTTCCAGTTCTACACTCCTTCCCACCCCTAGTTCCTCATCGTGGTTCCTCATTGTGGTGTCACCTCACACAACCGCTTGCTGGTGACCAGCTCCCTGTGGCGCAGCTGCAGATAGCCCACCCACAGTGGAGGGGGTGGCTGCACATGGAGTCTCCATCTGTGGCCTGCCTGTGTCGTCATGCTCACCAAATGCCTTCCTAGGTGCCCAACCCACATTTATTTCTCCAGTAGCCTTTGATGTCTTCACTATTCAAACAGCCCCCGTGCACCGTGCATCAGGTCGGCCATCAGATTGCCCAGCCCAGCACCTGATCCCAGGTCTAGCCTTTTGACCACACATGTTCTGATCAGCAGGGAGTTGTAACCTGCTCTATGTCCGTCCTGAGCCTGTTGACCCCTCCTTAGGCAACCTGGTGGTTCCCCACTCCTGGAAGGTCACCAGATTGATGCCAAACTTATGCGGACATCTGATCGGCAAAGCGCACTACAGCCTAGAACTCCTGGACTCAAGCAATCTTCCCAACTCAGTCTCCCAAGAAGCTGGGACTACAGGGACGTGCCACAGCCCAGCACGCATATTTTGGCTGGTATAGACAGTACAACATGGTTTCTCTGCCTACAAGTTTCTATCTGTTCTTTCCGAGTGCTGAAATGAGCAGAATGAAAGAGAGAAATGAAGCTGCAGATTGCCATTCCCTGGAGGTGGGTCAGGACGTTTCTTTGAGTTAGAGAAACAAAGACTGAGGCCACCTGATTGGCAAGGGGACAGCAAAGCAGTAAACTATGAAGTTAAAACTTATTCTGAGTATTTGATGATCAGCTTTTCTGCTAACCAACGGGCCACACACTGCATAAACTCACTAGAGATCAGGAGAAATCCAGCCAAGATGTTACAGAACATTCCCACCAAGTCAGTCAGAGACTGTGAAGCTACGGTACATTCAACAGCACCAACACTTACTTCTCTTTCTGTGGCCCAACATGTTGAAAGTTTTCTAATCCAATGGTGTCATCCAGAACAAAAGGAGTCTCAAGTTTGCTAGTCATGCTGGGACTTAAGATCCTGTGTGTCTGTGGATCCCGCAGAGGTGTCTGAAAAGTCACCTGTTAGGGAGGGAGAAGAGTACCTGTTTGCCAATTCAAATTGTTACAACCATGTTGGCTGTTCAAATGGTCACAAGAAAAGTAGGCCCCAGGGCAACCTGACAAGCAATACACTGGAAAGTTCACACTTACCTTCATTGCTTTGGCCAGGTTCTTGGGTGGCACATTTTCTTTCTGTGACAGACAAAGAACAGATGATCTTCCGTTAAGTCCTGATGGTGAAAACAGGAAGTCACAGTTTTCTGTACTTTCTTCACTGGAGACATCTTCGTCATTTAAGACCTGGAGGCTCATTCTAGTAAAGCAGAACATCCTTGTGTCAGCACGAGGGAAATGATACTGCATTGTTTGGACAGACATGACCCAGGGACAGAGCTGCTCCAAAGTGCTGGGGGGAGGATGTCTCCTCCCCGCACAGGCGTGGTCAGCACCCTACAGCTCACCTCACATAGGTGTCTTCTGCCAAGCAAGGCAGAGAAAACCTCAGAGTGAGTCCCTGTCCCACTTCAGGGGCCTCTGACTCTCCAGCCCAGCAGGGGGAGCTTCGGGCAGCCCTGCCAACTCCTGGGACCAAGAGCTAAAAGGGCCTTCAGGCTGAGACAAGGGAAAAAACCAGGTCCTCATAACAACTCCTACTGTTGGATTATTCTGTTCGGTAAAACTTAGGAGACAGGAAATCCTAGCCTGTAGGAAAACCAGATGAGCCAGAGGGAGCCCGAGTCTCCCCACATGCCTCTGCCTGTGGTATAAGGCACGAGAGGGCAGCTGAGGACAGGACAGGGGCTCTGGTTTGCACTCCCTCCCACTGGGCCAGAGAGTGGGGACCAGGCCAGGGTGTTGAGAGGGTTGAGGCCTGGAGGAGGAGCTGAGGAGAAGAGAAGGGAGCGGGGAGATCTAGAATTACTTGGTGGGTCTCCGGGAACAACTATATCAGGGCCTGGAGTCTAGAAACACACACCAGGGCCTCCAGTCAAGCCCAGAGGTTCTAGAAAGCCTCCATTCCTACTTCTCAGGTCCTCACACTGGTCACAGACACATTTTTCCAGCCTTTCTATCCACAATATTCCAGACCTAGGAGTTGCTAGAGAACCAAGTGCCAACCTGCCCAGAGGAATATCACGGGCACCTGGTGGTGGGGGTGCTGGGGGGCTTTGAAGAGTGAGACTGGGGATCAGAAGTGGCCTGAAAAGCTCGCTGGGGTGCTATGTGTGGGTGGACAGGGAAGGGCAGGAGGTAAGTGGGGACACCAGGGGATCATGCAGTGTGGGAAGGAGGCCAGACCCTAGCTTGGCTAGTGGGCCCAGGTGGGACTTGTGGAGGTGGGAAAAGCAAACAGAAGTCAAGGGCAAAGCTGAAGTTTTCAGCTTGGATAACTGGGTAAAGGGCCGGGGAGGGGTTGCTGGATTGCCCTGGGATGCACAAACCTAGAACTGGGGAGATGGCGACAGAGAAAACCTTTCTGGCAGTCCCTGGCTTGAAATAAGGCGGGAGAACAGCGAGCCGTTTGGCAGGCGGGGCTTTTGTTGACTGTGCGGGGCCGCGGAGGGGGCTCTTGATCAGAAGCCACAGCTGGGCTTGGTTTCTGGCCGCTCTGCGGCGTGGGTCACGGTCCAGGTTTCTGTGGCAGGTGGCGCAGCTGGAGTTGGCCCCAGAAGCAAGGCTAGAGGAGATCAACGCACAAGAGGTTCTGCGAGAAGAGGGAGCGGGAGTGAGACGGGAGCGAACCTCGGAGCAGGAGCGCGGTGCTTCAGGAGAGAGAATGGACTCAGCTCGCCCGCGGACAACGGCGGGGCCCCGCGCCTGCTCCGCGGCCTGGCTCGGCTCAGCCCGGCCACTGCCCAGGGCCACACAGCACCGGAGGGCCCGCGGACGGGGCCAGGTGGCGCCGGCGGAGGAGACGCTTCCGGGGAAGCGGCGGCCAGAGGGGAACCCGAGGGGCCGAGCTCGGCGGCGGCAGCAGCCCGGGGGTGTCCTCGAGAACCCGGAACCCTGAGGGAGGAACGGCGGCGGCCTGCCTACCTGCTCGCCACTCAGCCGTGGGCCGAGTAGCAGCAGCCCCCGTCGTGTCGCTGCCGGCGCGCCCGCGGATTGAAATGACGAAGATTGAATCGGGGCGGCCAATCAGCGTGTGACCGGTGGCGGGTTCGCCAATAAGAAGAGTCGCTGCATCAGGCCCGCCCCCTCCCGCCCCTGCGATTCCGCTTCCGGGTGGGCGGTATGCTAGGTGCGGCTGGTGTTGCGAAGACGACGGGCTAGCGGAGGATAACCTCTGCTCGCGGGTGGGCAGGGGTCGCGGGACCCACCACCGTCCCGGGGATCTCAGCCTCTGCCGCGGACGCGATTGGGCTGCGCGGCATGGCCGGAGCATGTGAGCCGCTGCTTGGGCTAAATTTCCCCAGCTGTAAAATGGGACCAGATTTATCGCCACCAACAGGACCGCCTGTCAGGAGGGTCAGCGGCCTCGCGGTCAGTGTCACGGCGGCTCACGGCTTTTGGTTGGGCGCTGGGCGCAGAAGCTCCATTTCTCAGTGTCCCGTGGTGGCCGGGCGGTCGGACCCCATTTCCCAGAATGTCCTGCGGGCGGCATGACTGGTGCGCCGGGAAGACTCCATCTCCCAGAGTGCCACGCGGCTGCCGGGCTGGGGGGGCACAACCGACCGGCCCGGACCGACGTTCCGGCCTCTCACCCGCGCCTGGGCGCTGGGCATCGCCGGACTGCCTCCTGGCGGCGGTGCCATGGAGAGCCCTGAGGTGACCTTCACGTTGGCCTACCTGGTCTTCGCCGTGTGCTTCGTGTTCACGCCCAACGAGTTCCACTCGGCCGGGCTCACGGTGCAGAACCTGCTGTCGGGCTGGCTCGGCAGCGAGGACGCCGCCTTCGTGTCCTTCCACCTGCGCCGCACGGCCGCCACGCTGCTTTGCCACTCGCTGTTGCCGCTCGGTGAGGCGCTGCCCATCAGCTCTCAGCCCGGGACGAGGACGCGGAAGCTCAGTCCGTCCAGCTGCGGGGGCAGCTGGGCCAGCCCTGGCGTCGACAGCGGGCGCCAGCCTCCTTCGGAGTGGGCGACGCTGCCAGCGCTGGCTTGCAAAGGGCAGAAACGCAAGTTCAGGACCCTGGGCAGGGGGTGCCCTGGCGTCCTGGGCTCACGTCCTAAACCACCATTGTGGCGGGGGATCGCAGGATGGGCAGCTTTTGTTTGTGGGGGTGGCAGGCGCCAAGAGATTGATTCCGACGGAAGGGATTGGACGGGCTCCCTGGAGGGCCGGTTTTGGAAGGGCAGGCAGATATGGGGGCAGTTTCAGTCTGGGGGCCGCAGGTGTGGAGGCTGCGGGACAGGCCCTGGGGGCCATAACATAGGTGGTAGCGGGCACTAGCCGGTTGTAGGATGGGGGGTACCAGGTGGGAGCCCTCTGGAGGACAGAGGCAGATGCAAATGGCCCTTGGCTCTGTGGACACAGGAAGGGTTTCTCACTGGTGTGAGAACACAGCAGCCTGAGTTCCCGGGAGCTGGAGGCAGGTGAGGGGTGGAGGTGCCCAGGCTTGCCCTGTGGGGAAGAAGGCAGGCAGAGGGGGGGCCCTCTTGACAGATAGACTCTGGAATGGCCGATGGGTCACTCAGTCTGAGGATCCAGCACTCTGTGAGGTGGATAAGGAAAGTGGGGCTCTGAGGGGGTTCCCTGGCCAGGTTGCTCCCCGGAGAGCTGTGGGGTGGGTTTCTGTAGCCCCTCTAGTTGCACCCTCCCCACAGGCCTGTGAGGGGCTGGACACCCCAACTCACCAGTGGGAAACCTAAACTTAGGGAGCACAAGTGACTCATGGGGCCACACCCTGAGCAGACTGCAGAGCTGGCCTCAGCCCATTGTCAAGCTTTCTTTTATTTTTAACTTACTAAGGAAAGCTCTCAAGCTTTGTATATCTATTAGTTATTTCTTGTTACATAACAGATTACCTTAAAATATAGTGGCCTAGTCTTCTCCAAAGTTTACTATTTTTTTGAAACCGGAACCTGCCTGTGCAGCCTCTGGGCATCTTTGATGTTTATTTTGATTTTCAAACCATCCCTGATCTGGCCAGCTGGGCCCTGCAGCTGGCTCATGTGGCACATGCCATGGTTCTTTGAGCACTTGCTTTCTCACACACAATTTCTCAGCTCTGGAGTGGACCACGTCTGATCTGCTGCCTCAGGTGGGCAGATTGAGAGGCCAAAATCTGGCCTAGGGAACTGCCCCTGGCAGCCAGGGCTCAGCTCTGTACAAGGTGCCACCAGATAGTTGTGTGTATTTTTGCCTTTCTTGGCTTTTGTGGTTTTTTAATACTCATTTATTAATTGTGTAAAACTAAAGTAGTAAATTATTTCCCCCAATACATCATACCACTGATGTGGGCAAGGGCTGAGTGGGAGCTGACCAGGGTGGGGGGCCAGGCCTAGGGTTAGGGATGAGAGAGGAAGTGCCCCATCACCCCCAGGTACAGGGATAGTGCTGTGGCCCTGGGATGGTCATAGCTAGGGGCAGGACAGCAGCCTGGCTGTCCCAACCTCCCCTGAGGCTCATCTCATCCTTTGCAGGCTACTACGTGGGCATGTGCTTCGCAGCCTCAGAAAAGCAGCTCTACTCCCCCAGCCAGGCCCCGGAGGCCTGGCGGCTCTTCCTCCTGCTGGCTGTGACTCTCCCTTCCCTTGCCTGCACCCTCATCTACTACTGGTCTCAAGACCAGTGGGCCCACCACCCGTTGGCCCGCACACTGGCGCTCTATGCCCTCCCGCAGTCAGGCTGGCAGGCTGTTGCCTCCTCTGTCAACACCGAGTTTCGGCGAATTGACAAGTTTGCCACCGGGGCACCAGGTGCCCGTGTGATTGTGACAGACACGTGGGTGATGAAGGTAACCACATACCGTGTGCACGTGGCCCAGCAGCAAGATGTGCACCTCACTGTAACAGAGTCGAGGCAGCATGAGCTCTCACCAGACTCCAACCTACCTGTGCAGCTCCTCACCATCCGCGTGGCCAGTGCCAGCCCTGGTGTGCAGGCTTTTGACATCCGGTAAGAATGAGGTAGCCTCCGGTAGGCCTGGCCTTCGTGTCCCCTGGGAGGTGCTGGGCATGGCAGGCATGGGCCTGTATGGTACCAGACCAGGTGTCTGTGGTATACTGGCCACTGGTCCCTCAAGCATCATCCTCCCTCAGGGTCCCCTCCGACCCCCATGCTCTCAGCTTCCCCTGAGCTCTCTCCCACAGACCTTGGGGAGCACTCTGGAGACAGTACGGGATTACAGGCTTGGTGGCTGCCTTGGCTCCCAGGTCTTCTGTCCCATCACTCAAACTGTGTGGTGAGCAGGGACTGGGGCTGCAGGCTCTGGCCTCAGGGCCATCTTTCTGGGCTTGGTGGGGTGGCCGCCCATGCCCCCTTGGGGCGAAGCTGTGGCTTTCCCTCTCCCTGCCAGCCTCAGGGTCCTGGCTAGGCTGTAGACAGAGGGCTGTGCTCTCCCCAGGCTGAACTCCGCGGAGTACGGGGAACTGTGTGAGAAACTCCAGGCGCCCATCCGCAGCGCAGCCAACGTGGTCATCCACCAGAGCCTGGGAGACCTGTTCCTGGAGACGTTTGCCTCCCTGGTAGAGGTTAACCCAGCCTACTCAGTGCCCAGCAGCCAGGTGGGAGGCTGGCCAGGGTAGGGTGGGTGGGAGGGTGGGCTCCCAGGCCATCCCTGGGCTCTGCGTGACCCTCTGCCTGCCCACAGGAGCTGGAGGCATGCATCGGTTGCATGCAGACGCATGCCAGTGTAAAGCTGGTGAAGACCTGCCAGGAGGCAGCCGTAGGCGAGTGCCAGCAGTGCTACTGCCGCCCCATGTGGTGCCTCACCTGCATGGGAAAGTGGTTCGCTAGCCGCCAGGACCCCCAGCGCCCTGACACCTGGCTGGCCAGTCGAGTGCCCTGCCCCACCTGCCGTGCACGCTTCTGCATCCTGGACGTGTGCATTGTGCGCTGAGCAGCCAGGTGGGGCCATGAGGTCCTGGCCTGGCTCTGTACCCCACCAGCCATGGGGGGTATGGCAGGAGGAGGGAGTAGCCAGGCCAGGCCTCCACTTCAAAGGGTTCTATTCAAAGCACATGATCTGCAGCAACTGCCTGTACCCTGAGTGCAGGCTGAGTACTTTTGTTTAAAAGAAATTCTCATGCAAAAACTTCCCCCCAGTGGCAGTGGGATGGGTCTTCACACCTCTTAACCTCCCTCCACCTTCCTCCAGGTAGGGGCAGATACTGGACACAGAGAACACGGCATTGGGCTGCCCCCAGAGCTGTCCTCTGGGAGACCTTGGGGTCTGCCCCAGATGGTCCTCACCTGGGCCACTTGCCTTAATTTTCTGCAGCACCCCTGCCCCTCTGTTACATGCCAGACTCAGATTTGCCCAGGTGGCTATGGTCTATTCTCCCACTGATGTCCTGGAGCTGGCCCTGTGGTGTAGGGCCCCCCTCCCCAGCCACAGGGGCTGGTTGGAAGACCATGGTCAGAGCCAGATGGTGGAGGTGGAGAACAGGGGTGCCATTCCAGTGTGGGAGCGCTCCTGGTGGTGCTTCCCAGTGGCTGTGGCCAACCAAGGGGCCCCTCCTGGTGGGGCGGTAATGGGAAGGCAGGCCAAGGCAGCCCCACTCATTCATGGGACCACATACCCCTGGTGGGGCATTTGCTCTATCCTTGGTGCTTTCTGCTGCCCCCTACAAGTCTAGGGAAGGCAGAGGTCTCAGACTCCTGGCTGGGGCAAGGGTTGAGCTGAGGAACAGAGCCACCACAGCAACACCCAGAAAGCAGTCCTACCAGGGGTGTGCACGTTGCTGGCCACTGCCCCAGGCTGCCTGGTTCAGAAGGGGATGCCCTCCGTGGTCAAGGCTCTGAAGGGTATCTCGCCCAATTCCTGAGGGTTCAGGTGGAGGGAGGGCTGGGGAAGTTGGTGGCCAGGGTGCAGCTCTGACACAGGTGGAGGAGGGCCCTCACACCTGTGGCCCTAAAATCCCTAAACTTGGCTGTTTCAAGCAGGGGTGATGGCCTCAGCTGGCATGACTTACCCAAGGCTGCACCTGACTCCAGGGATTTGGGAGCAGAGAAACCTCAGCTTTGTGAGACTCTTTGGGGCACTTAAGGGCAGTGGCCAGGAGTCAGACTCAGCCTCAGTCCAGAGTTTCAAGAGTCAAGGAGAGGCCAGTGGTTTGGGGTTATTTTTACTACAAAAGAAGTTACCTAATTTTATAAAGACAAATCTATTATAGCTAAGTAATGCAGTATTTAATAAAATGTTAGTTTGAAGTGATATACTGTATATCTCTTTACTTGATGTTAAAACCGAGCTTTTGGCCAGGTGAGGTGGCTCATGCCTGTAATCCTAGCACTCTGAGAAGCCAAGTTGGGAGGATTGCTTGAGCCCAGGAGTTCAAGGAAGAACAAGACCCTGTCTACAGAAAATAGAAAAATTAGCTGGGTGTGGTAGCATGTGCCTGTAGTCCCAGCTATTTGGGAGGCTGAGGCAGGAGAATCTGCTTGAGCCCAGGAGTTTGAGGCTGTAGTGAGTTATGATGATGTTTCTGTCACCCACTCCAGCCTGGGTGACATAAACAAAATCTGTCTCAAAAAAAACCCGTCTCAAAAAATAAAACCAAGCTTTTGTAACAGTTGGGAAAGTGGCTGTGAGATGTTGGAGAAGCCATATTAGAAGTAGAATTGTGCACACTTCAATGAGTGTGGTTTGTTCAGAATAAGGAAGAAAAACACATTGGTTGGGAGGCTGGTGCTGCAGGAAACTTCCCCTCCGATTTCTAGTTGGAGGCTCCAGGGCCACCTGCAGGAGCAGATTGGGAGGCAGCCTCCTCGGCCTGGCTGTCTGGTAGAGGGGCAGTGGTTGATCCTCGCCTGTGTGTTGGAAGCCTGGGTCCTTGGAGGTGTCCTGCTGTGCATTATGGGGGATGGGGATCACTGTGGTAGCTTCCAGATGCAGGAGCTGTTGAGGGCACACACTGGTAGCCAGTGAGTGGCCCCTGCTGATCCACTCTTGTGCTTGTAGCTGTGTCCTATGGGGACATCGGAGCTGTCTCTGTTGACCTTGCTGTGGGTCAGGGTGCCCTAGGAATCACCAGCTGAACACTGAGGCAGCCAGATAGCACCTGTGGTTAGAGAGCTCATCCTTGGTTCTCACCCTGACCCAGGCTCTCTGGGCAGCACCCCAGGATTCCTGATGGCACTGGGCAGTGCTACCCCAGGGCCTCCAAGTGTGTACCCCAACAGCCAGAGAGTAAGTGCTAGCTGCTGTTTCTCCCATCTTGTCCCTTGTGTAACAGTGTGAACTTATAAGGAGCTCACTGTGCAGATGGAGAAAAATTTCTCACACAAAGATTAGGACAGAAAAAAGAAAAAGTTTATTTTACTTTTTCCAGATGGAAAACGGGTGAACATGGAAGTGAAAGAGGGAGAGTGTGTTAGGTGTAGAAGACTGGTTACGCAGGCTTTTTATTTAGGGGTTGTAAAGTGGGTGAAGATGATTTATGTCTGTATCCCAGTTAGCTGGGTACTGTTGTATCTGCTTCTTCTCTATTTTCTTAGTGGTGGGCTGATAACAGAAGCAGTTGTGGGATTTCAAAGATCTCAGTGATCTTGCCTTTGAGATTTGTTTTTTGGGCAGGAACTGAGGCCTGCAGCTCCCACCCCTGCTGGAACTCAGGAACCCTTCAAGACTGTAAAGCAATAGGTCTGGTGAACATAAAAGAATTTACATTTCCTTTCTGTCTGCTCAGGTCTTTTCAGATGTTGTGAAAACAGAACTCTGTGGGGTGCCTGTTAGCAAGAGAGCTTATATGAATGATCTTAGCATTTACTGAGAAAATAGATAATTTTTTGGTGTTTTTTTTGAGACAGAGTCTCTCTCTGTTGCTTAGGCTACAGTGCCATGGCATCAGCCTAGTTCACAGCAACCTCAAACTCTAGGGCTCCAGCAATCCTGCTTCAGCCTCCTGAGTACAACTAGCTGGGACTATAGGCATGCACCACCACACCCAGCTAATTGTTTTTTTCTATTTTTAGTTGCCTGGATATTTTTTTTATATTTTTAGTAGAGACAGGGTCTTACTCTTGCTCAGGCTGGTCTCGAACTCCTGACCTGCTTTACCTGGTGTTAAAACCAAGTGATCCTCCCACCTTAGCCTCCCAGAGTGCTAGGATTACAGGTGTGAGCCACCATGCCCAGCCGATAATTTTTTGTTATTTCACTAGCAAGGCTGTCCTTTCACTTGACCCACAGAACATTTCTTGGGGAAGCAGTTCATGTAACCTCTTTGAAAAAAATAGGACAAATGGACTCATGTTTTTTGTGCTTTGAGGGTCTTCTGATTATTTTTTAAAATCCCCTTTCAAGAAAAATGTCTTCTGATTCTTTCCAATGTGGGGCTTTGTCTTCACCTTTTTTATTTTGCATACATAGGCCAGCAGTGCTTCAACTATAAACAACGCAGACTGGTAAACTGACTGAAAGGCTATGTATCAGACCCTAGGGCTCACAGGCACTTGAAGACCCTTTAGTTCTGTGCTGAGTGCTATAATGGGGAAGCTTGGGGTCTGGGGGGACAGGGCACAGGATGTGGCCATCACAGTTTGGGGATGACCTTCCTGAGTTCAAAAGGGAGGGGACAGGGGGCACACCAAGGCACTGTCCTAAGGGCAGGATGTGCAAAAGCTCAGCCTTGCTAGGGTGTGGGGGGTAAGGAGGATCCCAAGCCTTCCCTTGGGCTTCAGCCTCCTTGACCTCTGTCTTCACTGCCCACTCTTTAACCTGGAATCTCTGAGCTGCAGCTCTGACTTCAGGGAAGCAGGATTGGACAGGGTGGGGCAATCTGCAGTCACCTTGTACCCAGGCAGGGTCAACTGGTCCCAGGCAGAGGGCAGGACTGAATCCTTAAATCCACAAGTACATTGACAGCCTGTGAGTGCCAGGCACCAGGACATAAGAGGATTTTGGGAACTCGGGAGGACATCGTAGATGGGGCAGGGAGACAGGCAGCAACAAGGGTGGAGACAAGCAGTTCAGGCAGTGGCAGTTTTGTGGCCAATGACCAGGGCAGTGCAACCAAGAAGATGCAATTACAGAAGTCCAAAAGATTACTCCAAGACTTTTAATGGCCTAAAGCAATGGACCACTGGCAATGCAAATGAGTGACTGGGGCAAAAATCTCAATCAGTGGAGGTTTATTAAGCCAAAGTTGAAGATTACCCAGGAAAAACACAAACCACAGACAAGCTATGGCTGTTTTTTCTTTTCTTTTCTTTGAGACAGAGTCTCACTCTGTTGCCTGGGCTAGAGTGCAGTGGCGCCAGTCTAGGTCACTGCAACCTCAAACTCCTGGGCTCAAGTGATCCTCCTGCCTCAGCCT
>VBSM01001118.1:7547315-7560225 GCA_008086735.1 Cheirogaleus medius | reverse complement strand
GGGCAGGAGTCCTCGGCCCGGGGCCGGGCCGGGCCGCGTGTGGGGCGGGGGGTCCTAGTCCATGCGAGACCCGCCGACCGCGTCTCTACCCCCAGCCCGCCGTCCCTCGCGAGATGGAGCCTCGGACGGAAGCGCAGAGCCGACTGGAGGCGCAGGAAGCCGGAGGATGCAGAGTATGGCGAGCGCCGGGGCGCCGACCGCAGACCCGAGAGGTGGGCCCCAGGCCTCTGGTGCTTGGAGGTCTGGAGGGGCGCGGTGGGGCCCTTGCAGAACCTGCTTTGGGGTCTCCTTTGCTCCTGTTTTCAAAAGATGCTGGGACAGATCAGATAGGTGCGGTCCGGGTCCCCTTACTTTTTGTCTCTGTTCGATCCCCTAGCCTCCTGCTTTAACTGTCATGAGTGAAATTACGATTAAAAGGCGGGCGCAGCCTTCCAGCCTTCGGTGCCTTCTGGCTGGGCTACCACGGTTGGACTGTGAGGTGCTGGACGCCCGGGAAGCATCTTCCCATTGATAGGTGTCAGCAAAGCAAACTTCAACCAGTTTGAGCCCTTGCTGTGCTCCAGGGAGAGTGATAGGGACTATCACGAACTTTTAAAACTCTGTGAGATAGCGAGGCGTTTTTATTTTACTCTGAAGAGTTAATTTGGAGAAGTTACAGGGTGGAAAAGGATGTTAAGTGAAAGCCAGGATGCAATTCAAGATTTAAGTTCCAGATCCCTTTTTCCATTCTGATGCTACCGAGGCTCTACCTGAGGCTTTTCCTGAGGCTTTTGTAGTATTTGCTTGAGCATTTTGTAGGTTAGGGGGTGTGCTGGAAGGTCAAGATGTGAGCTGAACAAGGTCTCTGTTCCTTTGCTTATACCCTGAAGTAGGTGGGACAGCATGTCAAACAGGTAATGCAGAGGGAATGATGTCTGAAGAAAGTAAGGGGTGCCTGTGGTGGTAGTGAGGGGGCTGTTCAGGGCCATGGTCAGGGATGGCCTCTCTTGGACCTTTGGGTCACAACTGGGATGAAATGGGAAGTGATCTTTGTGCCGGGACTCTGTGAAGGGCATTGTGCCAAGGCTCTTAGGTGGATATGTTTTTGAACTTATCAGAGGCTAAGGGCAGGGGCTGCCATTGAGGTCAAATGAAAGGGTATGGTGACTTGACCAAAATGGAGCAGTGAAAGTGGTAGGAAGTGTGTGGTTCAGGATAGACTTCTGAAGGTAGGACCTGTAGGAATTGCTGAAGGGTTGGGGGCAGGAGGAAAGAGGAGTCAAAGATGACTCAAGACTTCATGCCGGAACACCCGTGTTGATTGTGGGGCTGCTTCCAGGATAAAGAGGTGGGAGTAGAGCAGACTTGCATGGGTAGGGAAACTTCTTAGGCAGCAAGGGAAGATGTCAAGAAGGTAATGGAATCTCGGAGTCTGGATGGGGAGGCCACGCCAAGCACTCTGAATTGTTAGCACATACAGATGATACTTAAAGAGTTAGGACTAGGGGCAGGTATAGGAGAGGTACTAGCACAGCCCCAGGGCTAGATAGGAGGGATAATCAAACCATACCGAGATCAAGCTCTGAACCCTCCAGTGGCCTTATTTAGCTGAAGATAAGATGTGAAATCCTTATAATACTCTAGAAGTCCTTGGTATCTGGACCAGTACTTCTCTAGACTCCTCATTCTTCAAACATGGCAGGAATACTTCTATTCTGGGGCCTTGGCACTTGCTGTTTGCTCTATGTGGAGAATGCATTGGAGGTACCTGAGAAATAGAGCCAGCTGCATCTCTGGGGGGGGGGGTGCTGGTCATTGATGGAGTAGGGTGAGAAGTGGTCCTTTTGGAAGTAGGTTAGCTCAGTGTATAGAATTGGCTTTGTTGTTCCAAGATAGGGTAGATTGTGAGTATAACCTGCCTAATCTAACAAATGGCTTTAGTTCCATGAAAGGTACCAAAACATGAGATGTAGGGTAAGGTTATTTGTATGTACCCTTTAAATTATTCCTGGTCAGGCATGGTGGCTCATGCCAGTAATCCCAGCACTTTGGAAGGCCAAGGTAGGAGGAATGCTTGAGGTCAGGAGTTCGAAATCAGCCTGGACAACATAGTGAAACCCTGTCTCTACAAAAAATTACAAAAATTAGCTGGATATGGTGGCTTGGGCCTGTATTCTCAGCAAGTACTTGGGAGACTGAGGCAGGAGGATGGCTTGAGCCCAGGAGTTTGAGGCTGCAGTGAGCTATGATGATGCCACTGCACTCCAGCCTGGGCAACATAGTGAGACCTTGTCTCCAAAAAAAAAAAAAAAATTATTCCTGTAGTTCAGATTCCTGCTAGAGCCCCAGATCTGAACCTATTGATACACTACGATACACTAGTGAGGATGGTGGTGTTCAATCCTGGACAAGCCTCCATTTGGTTTTTTATCTGCAACACAATTACTGAGTCCATTTAAGTTTCAGTTAATTACTTAATTTGATAACAGACCTTTCCAGCCAATTTTATTTTTTTTATTTATTGTTTTTATTTATTTATTTATTTTTGAGACAGAGTCTCACTTTGTTGCCCAGGCTAGAGTGAGTGCCATGGCGTCAGCCTAGCTCACAGCAACCTCAAGCTCCTGGGCTCAAGCAATCCTTCTGCCTCAGCCTCCCAAGTAGCTGGGACTACAGGCATGCGCCACCATGCACGGCTAATTTTTTCTATATACTTTTATTTGGCCAATTAATTTCTTTCTATTTTTAGTAGAGACGGGGTCTTGCTCTTGGTCAGGCTGGTTTCGAACTCCTGACCTTGAGCTATCCACCCGCCTCGGCCTCCCAGAGTGCTAAGATTACAGGCGTGAGCCACCGTGCCTGGCCTCCAGCCAATTTTAGAATCTAGAAATTTACTTTAGAAATCCAATTTAAGTTTCCTTGGGTGGTGGGAAGAAATGATAATTACGTAAAGGGATTATTCATTTGTTACTGCAATTGCATTTTCAAAGCATACCATTTCGTTCACTACTAAAATAGATGAGGTTGCTTATTTGGTGTGGTTGAATTTAGTACCTTGTTTTGATATATCAGTGGTGGCCAATAGAGGAACGGGGTGGTAAAATTAAAATGTAAGTTCACATCTAATATATAACTAACAGGCACATCAGCAATTCCAGCTGCCAGAATTTTTGGCATTGAGCCTAAAGCTTTCAAATTGTCACTTTTTTCCCTCCCAAATTTCTTGATCTTGATTAAAGATTTCCTTAAGCTTGAGATAGGACTGAGCTCCTGGATTAGGTTTTGCCAGTAAACTAAGTCCTAATGTACTCTAATATGTATACTTATTACCCTCCTGTACACATTTTAATTTTGGGGTAATATATCCTGAATCATTAATTATGTGCATCCAAAAGGTAAATATATATTAGCCACTATATGTTATATACATTAGGTTCCTACTGTGTGCTCATCACTGTGCTTAGCACTTATTGTGTATTATCTAAAATTGTTTAAAACCTCCTGAAAAAAAAAATAGCTCCTCATTTTGCAAATAAAATAAGTTGTATTAGATGTTCTTCTCAGTGCTAACAGTGCTTTGTTGACTTTGCCTTTACTCTCAGTGGACTGTATCCCCATGATTTAGCCAATGCTGACACGTGGTAGGTAGGCAGAAGTTTAATGAATGAAGCCCAGAAAGGGTTTAAGTGAATTGCTCAAACTCAGTGAACTAATAAATTATGGAGCAGAAGTTCTCTTTCAAATCTGATTTGACTCTGATGCCTGTTCCCTTGGCATTCTGCCAAACAGCCTTTGAATATTTTTTTTCCTGAATATTTCCTGACATACAGTTGGAAAGGAAACTGAAAGTATGTGTCATGGTTCAAATGTGCATTTTCATTTTATTACAGCTTTACCACTCCTGAAGGCCCTAAGCCCCGTTCTAGATGTTCAGACTGGGCAAGTGCAGTTGAGGAAGATGAAATGAGGACCAGAGTTAACAAAGAAATGGCAAGGTATACATTTTGGACCATTTTGAAGGTGTTATCTGTGGTGTTTTCAATTGTACATTAAATTTGGGGTGTGTCTTAGAGCATTGCTTCTCAAAAGTCTGGGTCCCAGACCAACTGCATCAGCATCTCCTGGGAACTTGTTAGAAATTCACATTCTCAGGCCTCTCCCTGGCCCTGCTGTTAGAAACGTGGTGGTCGGGTGGGGCCTGGCCACCCTGCACAAAGCCCTCCAGGTGAGTCTGCTCCCTAAAGCTTAACATCTACTCCCTCCCTACACCATCCTCTTGGTGGTGATCCTTCTGAGAGTCGAAGTAGGTATACCGTGGTGCTGTTGGACTGCAGTTACAGTTATGTTGCCACCTGCCACTTGCTATGCTCATACTGTCCAGCACAGTAGATGGAGTGTGCTCTCTAGGTAAGGGAATGTGCTCTTGACTGACACCTGGCTCGGGTAACAAAGCTCAGAAATGCCAGTGTCCAGGGAGGGGTCCCTAACTCAGGGCCTGCAGTTGTATACAAATTGTTTTGTATACCCAAGTTCTCACAAACTAAGCCTTTTTCTCTCCATTGACTCATTATTATTTGGATAATGCATCCTTAATATAGTCTAATCTCCCTTGATTACATTATTAAAATTTTTGATGTATTTTCTCCTTTGATATAAGCCATCTAACCCAAACTAGCTGAATGAACTTTGAATTAAACTGCGGTTCATAATGAAGTATTTTACAAAGAGATTTCTAGTTGACAAGTGGCTGATAGATCAAACAGGATCTTCGTTAGTTTTTAATTCTGGTGAGAAAATGTCAGCTAGGGGAGCAGGACTAACTTTCCTGTCCTCATCTCAGCAGTTGGTAATGGTGTTTATAGCTGCCTCCTCTAAAAGGCAGAGAAACACATCGCAATTGGTTATTGAACATTCAGGGGTCATTCTTAATTTCTTTTAGGTATCAAAATGTGTGGCTAGGTAGTAAGATTGGATAGAAAGAATGAACTGAGAGTTGACAGATGTGGATACCAGTGTTTTAAATGAATTTTATTTACATAGGTCTTGATTTTTTCAACTATAAAATTACAACATTTGACTTGATGGGTATAGTTTCTGTATTCTGTTCATGAGTATTAGAATAGTTCTTGCCAACCTGTGGTCCTAGTGGCTCCCCCAAATTACTGCTAACCAGGGTCTATCTGCAGCCCTTATGCAGGAAGACCCCACCTGTCTGGACTCTCCTGTGGGTAGATCCCTCTTTGTTCCTCAGCTATCTTTTGGGCCTGTATCTGAAAATTGTCTTGTTTTAGAAAACAGGCCTACGCCTGTCCAGAGCATTGTTTTGGACCACTCCATTTTGTGTGTGTGTGTGTGTGTCTGTGTGTTTAGACAGTCTTGCTCCTTCACCCTAGGATAGAGTGCAATGGTGTCATGGTAGCTCACTGCAAACTTCAACTCCTGGGCTCAAGTGATCCTTCTGCCTCAGCCTCCTGAGTACCTGGGACTGCAGGCACACACTACCACACCTGGCTAATTTTTTCTGTTTTTGGTATTTATATTTTTATATACTTTTTTATATTTTATAAAGTTTTTAAATATAATTTTTCTTTTAAACAAATTATTTATTTTCTTTCGATTTTTAGTAGAGACGGGGTCTTGCTCTTGCTCAGGCTGGTCTCGAACTCCTGACCTAGAGCGATCTCCTGCCTTGGCCTCCCAGAGTGCTAGGATTACAGGCATGAGCCACCATGCCCAGCCTATTTTTGGTAGAGACAGGGTCTTGTTCACACTGGTCTGGAACTCCTGACCTCAAGCGATCCTCCTGCCTTGGCCTCCCAGAGTGCTAGGATTACAGGTGTGAGTCACCACACCCGGCTTCATTATGCCCTTTCTGATGGAAGGCTGCTGCTTTTAGTACAACCTGGGTAGTTTGACCTCCTGGCCCCATGGTGAACCTTTACAAGGCAAGCCAGCTTCCCTATAGCAAGGGGAGTATGAGAAGTCAGCTTACTATATACTTTAAGGAGAGTAACAGTACAAACTGGCAATGTGAGAATTTGAAAATGAGTTGTCATCATACGTGAAGCCAGTCTTTCTTATCTGGGGTACTGGAGAGAATGAAGCCCTACAGGAAATGATTTGCGGAACTAATATCTCAATTCTTACAACGATGTTCTATTAAATATATATAACCAGTGCTGTGCTAGATACACAGGATATAAATTATTTCCTTACTTCCTGGTGTCCAAACTGCACTGGATACCATAGCACACTAGGGGGCGGATTTTAGATTTCAGAGGGAGACACAATGATATGTGGCATCTTTCAGACACCCGAATGAACCTCTAGCTTGAGGTGGGTTGTGGTTTTAATGTTAGATTTCATTAGGCTCCTTTGAATGACATCATACTTTTTTTGCAAAGCTGGGTTTTGGTAGTTACTGCTACAGAAAGCTGATGCCTCATGAAATTCATCAGGAATGAGGCATGTCGGAGTGGTGTTCAGTTACCAAGACTGGAAAAGGCACAAAGTGCCTAGCAGGCACACACATCCTGTTTGTAATTGTGGTATTTGAAAACTGAAAACTTTTTTTTATTTCAGTATATTATAGGGCTTCAAATGTTTAGGTTACATATATTGCCTTTGCTCCGCCTAATCAGAGCTTCAAGCATGTCCATCCCCCAGATGGTGCACACCGTACCCATTAGGTGTGAATATACCCATCCCCTCCTCCCCTCTCCCATCTGCCTGACACCCGATGAATGTTACTACTATATGCACACTTAAGTGTTGATCAGTTAATACCAGTTTGATGGTGAGTACACGTGGTGCTTGTTTTTCCATTCTTGGGATACTTAGAATGGGGTCCAGCTCTATCCAGGATAATATAAGAGGTGCTAGATCACCATTGTTTTTTGTGGCCGAGTAGAACTCCATGGTATACATATACCACATTTTATTAATCCACTCATGTATTGATGGGCAGTTGGGTAGTTTCCACCTCTTTGCACTTGTGAATTGTGCTGCTGTAAACATTTGAGTGCAGATGTCTTTTTTATAGAATGTCTTTTGTTCCTTTGGGTAGATGCCCAGTATTGGGATTGCTGGATCAAATGATAGTTCTGCTGGTAGCTCTTTGAGGTATCTCCATATTACTTTCCATAGAGGTTGTGCTAGTTTGCAGTCCCGCCAGCAGTGTAGGAGTGTTCCTATCTCTCCACATCCACGCCAACATTTATTGTTTTGGGACTTTTTGATAAAGGCCATTCTCACTGGAGATAAGTGATATCTCATTGTGGTTTTGATTTGCATTTCCTTGATGATTAGTGATGTTGAGCATTTTTTCATGTGTTGGCCATTAATCTGTCTTCTTTTGAAAAGTTTCTGTTCATGTCAGTTGCCCACTTTTTGATAGGGTTGTTTGATTTTTTTCTTGCTGATTTTCCTGAGTTCTATATAGGTTCTAGTTAGCCCTTTATCAGATGTGTAACATGCGAATATTTTGTCCCATTCTGTAGGTTGTCTGTTTGCTCTTGTGATAGTTTCTTTGGCTGTGCAAAAGCTTTTTAATTTGATCAGGTTCCATTTATCTATTTTTGTTGTTGCTGTGATAGTCTTTGGGGTCTTCTTCCTAAATTGTTTGCCTGGTCTGTAAGAGTTTTTCCATTTTCTTCTAGACTTCTTATAGTTTCATGCTTTAGGTATAAGTCTTTTTTAGACTTAGGTTTAAGTGTTTTTTGTTTTTTTTAAAGGCTACTGAGTTTGGGGAATATAAATTTTTGTTGTGTGGATCTCACTACTTAAGCTGAACCTGTCAAAGATTTCTTTTGGCCTAGGGAACCCTTGTATTACATAGGATTGTGTACCTAAGGGTTCAGGGCAGAGTTTGCTTTGGTTTTACTTTATTATTGTGTACATAGTTTTTTTTTTTTTTTTTGAGACAGAGTCTCACTCTGTTGCCCTGTTTAGAGTGCCTTGGTGTCAGTCTAGCTCACAGCAACCTCAAACTCCTGGGCTCAGGCGATCCCTACTGACTCAGCCTCCCGAGTAGCTGGGACTACAAGCATGTGCCACCATGCTCGGCTAATTTTTTTTTTTTTCTATATATTTTTAGTTGGCCGATTCATTTTCTTTCTATTTTTAGTAGAGACGAGGTCTCGCTCTTGCTCAGGCTGGTTTCGAACTCCTGATCTTGAGCGATCCACCCGCCTCGGCCTCCCAGAGTGCTAGGATTACAGGTGGTTTTACTTTTATTTATTTTTTAATTTATCTATTACTGATTTATTTACTACTGATAATTATTATGCTATAAATATAAATTTTAATGGACATAAAACACACAGAACTATAGATGACAGTTTCAAGGACATAGAACCATAGATGACAGTATCACAACCCAACCCACCCCCACCACCCAGTGAACACACTGCCTGTTTCCAACCATCATTTCCAGAGTTAGTCCTGTTTCATCTGTATCCCCCCTCACAGCCACCTCCCTGGAGCATTTTTTAAAAGTTAATTATGCTTTTTCTAGGAACAGTTTGGTGCTGTTTCTTTATTTTATTTTATTTCAGAGTATTATGGGGTATTCTTATGCCTTTTTAAAAACAGCAATATTTATTTTGCACTCAGATATAAAAGAAAACTCCTCATAAATGATTTTGGAAGAGAGAGAAAATCATCATCGGGAAGGTAAAGGCTGTGTAAACATTTCTTTTCTCATTTGATAGACTGTAGATTGTTAATGAAAAGTGCCTGTGCCTGTGAGAAATAATCATTCTAATAGCATGTATTGATCAGTACCACTTTCACTGATTTGTAATATTGTGTCTGTTGCATACCAAATTCCCATCCATACAAAGATTCTGAACTGTTCTGTTATTAATAAGGTTTGGAATCTGGAGAATGAGTCCTCCTTTATTATTGTGTTTCAACATTTTCTTGGCTCACCTTATGTGGTGGTCTTAATTGCAAGGCTTGTTCTGTTAATCTTTCATTTTTCAGTTCTGATTCAAAGGAGTCCATGTCTACAGTGCCGGCTGACTTTGAGACAGACGAAAGTGTCCTGATGAGGAGACAGAAGCAGATCAACTATGGGAAGAACACAATCGCCTATGATCGCTATATTAAAGAAGTCCCAAGGTAGTCTTGCTTTAGTGGCATGTCCTGAAAAAGTCAGGGGGTGTTGCACTTCTAGTGTTGCTTAGATTAGGTAGTAAATCTGATGCTGGGAATAGTTTACACCTGAGAAAAACTGTTTATTAGGGACTCACAGGTGCTTATGTTGTAAAGAATGGATTAGCAACTAAAAAACCAAGGACATGAAGATTAAAAATAAAATCACTTTCATAATTTTGAATGTTAGATAACATTTTATTTTTCAGGACTTAAAGATGTAGTTATTAAAATACATTGTGGAAAAAAATGAAGTTGACGTTAAAGATTGTCAAGCTCTAACTGGGAAAAGTTGGCATTGCCCAGTATTCTATAGCGGCATATTCTTGTCTGTCCTTTTCCCTTGAACACAAAGACACAAAAGGATACAAAAAAAGCTTTAGAGTTTTCCTAAACTTTTGGCGGGATTAGTGTTAGAACTTACCTTTCTGGAACATAAATGGCAAAGGAATAGTAAGATTCAAAGAGATAGTGCTTTTTTTATGTATTACTTTCTCATTTTGTAAAATCTTAGTTGATCTATAATTTTTTAAATAACACTAATTTCAAAGTTAGGTTAATCTTCAAGCTAATATGCAAGTGTGAGTGGCATGTGTGGGGTGCTCTTGCTCTCTTATAGACACCTTCGGCAACCTGGCATCCATCCCAAGACCCCCAACAAATTTAAGAAGTATAGTCGACGGTCGTGGGACCAGCAAATCAAACTCTGGAAGGTGGCTTTGCATTTTTGGGATCCTCCAGCTGAACAAGGATGTGATTTGCAAGAAATGTATGTTTTTATTGCATTCTTATTCTGTTTCTCTGATTGGTACAGTGACTGAGCAGCTTTCTGTGTGTCACTTGCAGGGCAGGTTGTCATAGGTCTAGGTCCCCTTGACAGTTGTAAGGGAGTGAAGTGGCTGCTGAAGCTTCGTGCTGGGTTTCTCTGCAGTGTGTGAAGCTGGGTGGGAGGAGGTTGGAGGGAGGAGTTTGCTTCTGTGATTGAATTTACTTTTTGTAGCTAGAAAAGATAGAACTCAGTAAGTCTAGGAATACATGGTGATTGTTTTTGTTGTTTAAAGGATGGAAACATCCTAAAAAGTATTTGAGTCATTTATTTTGAGCTATGAAAATGCAAAGTCTTATTTTAATAAGGAAGGCTTTTATCTTTTCGTTAGTGGTTTTTAAACTCGTGCCTAGTTGAAAACATCCCAGGCCTGAACTTTTGTTGCATGATTGGAATACCTGCTGCCCGGGACATTGGAGAGATCCTATGCTTGCCTCCCCTGGGTGGCATTTCTCTTTCTTCTCAGCTCCCTCTGGTCCTGAGCCTCTCTTTTCCTCAGACACATTTAGTCATTCAACAAATATTTGAATTTATTTGTGCTGGGAAGTTTATTAGAAACTGGCATATTTGAAATGCTTTCTCACATGGCTTTACAAATTTGGTCTGACAGATGTCACATGGGTTTCTTTCCAGAGTGAACCATTGTACAATTCTCTATAAATAGAGAATGGTGAAAATTAATGATAGTGTAGAGTGTGGTTTGTCACAGTTTCATTCCCTCTCTTGAAAATTGGGCTAGTTACAAGTGCTCCTGCTTCTGAGGTTACTTGTGGTGCGAGTAATCCCGAGGCTAGAGAGTAGGCTGGTCTTTGTGTGCTGGGAGACAGGTAGGTCTTTTCACTTCTTATAATTGCCATCTTGTAATTGCCAATTTCTCTCTGGATTGACTGGGCCAGAGCTGGATCTGGCAAACAGGAGGGACATTGTCAGTGTCCGTCAGGGCAGCATGATGTGGGTGGAGCTTGTTTACAGCGAATAGACTTAGAGAACTTAGGTATATACTGAGTCTCCTGACTTTGTTAGGCCAGTGGCTGACACGCTGTTGGATTTCGTTTCACAGACACCCTATAGACCTCGAATCCACAGAAAGTGGCTCTGAGCCCCAGACAAGCTCTCAAGATGACTTCGTAAGTACTTTCTTTGGATGGGTCTTTCAGCTTGGGGGTTTCAGGAGAATTGTTGATAAACGTGCCACTTTATAAACTGAGGTTTGATTCAGATACTTATGAAAAAGGGACTCCTTACCATATTCTCCATTATTGAAGTATCAGATTTGATTGTAAGATTTAATTCTTAGGTAGTGACCTTAATTTAAGGTTTTTGGTTCAGTCCAGCTAATCAGACCCACCGTTTCATTTGAAAGTAAAAGGTCTTTTTCCTTTGAATCCAGCATCTACATATGCATTGCCACTAGCATTCAATTATAGGCTGTATACAGTTTGCACTGGTAAATTACTAACATAGGAATCATGTGCTAATTGTTATTAAATAAGGGAGTGCTTTGTGCCTAGGAGTTTTCCCTGCTTTTGCTGATTTTTTTTTAAATTACATGTTTTTGATGGGGAAAAGCATCAAAGATGAAAAGCAGTATACCAGATTGCCTCATCTCTAATTCTGTAATGATTGAGTACACATTCTTCCAGACCTTTTTGCAATTTATAGCAAAGTGATCCCTTTATTATTTTTATTTTATTTTTGTTATTTTTTTTTGTCTTTTGTCTCTTTTTTCATTTACATTGTGGTTTTACCTTTATTATTTTTATAAAGTAGACCACCGTAATATTTGCATATAGAAGCACCCAGCATATTAAGTGAAAAAAAACAGGCTAAAAACTAGAATATGTAAACATGTGTTATAAAATACTCATGTAAAATATATAAGATCTTGTACTGTATTTGAACATATAAAATAAAGGTGCACAGTTGCCTTTTCCTGCCTTCCTTCCATCTCTGTCACCCTTGGTAAGGTCCTTCCAGTCTACTTGACCATTTGAATACCACATAGTCTTTATTTATGACTGATAATTTGTGATAGAGAAATTAGGAGTAACACAAATGTCCATCAGTAGAGGCGTGGCAAAATTACGTTCACCTCTTAAGGAATACACCTGTTATAGATCATGTTTTCAAAGACTATCTAATGACATGGGAAAGTTGTCAAGATAAATCTAAAAAGAATATTTAACTATAGATAAAAAGGATATTTAACTGAGCCAGCTCAGTTTTCTGATAGTTATACATAGATAAGACTAAAACACCTATCCAGATCTTGGCAGGTGGGTATCCTTAGTTTGGATTAAGAATGGCTTTTGTAATATTTTAAAAATGTAACTCTTGTCCCAGTTCAAGAAACAGATTATGAAATGCCAGCTGCAGTGTCAGAAGTTAGAAGTAAATGAGCAGTCCTAGGGGAAAGAGAAGAGGAGAGGTGACTGCATGGGTGTGAGAGAGGCTGGGGTGTGGGGGGCAGGATTAGAGGGTGGGGTCCTGGTGAGAGATCCTGGGGCCCTCCAAGAAGAGGAAGCTGTTGATGGCTAGATGTGTAGAAGGGAGGAGAGAAGGCTGAACTAAGTGGGTATTTGGAAAAGCACTTTTCTTCAACAGTGTTTTGGAAAACATTCTGTAGCAAACACCTATGTAGCTATCTCCTATTTGTGTGTGTACCTCAACCACTTGAAAGTGTTGGTGGAACTTTGCCACTAAATATTACCAATTTTGTCTCCTAAGATTAAGGATTTTCTTTCTTATGGACATAACCACAAAATAGTAATCATACCTGATTATTGACAAAATTCTGTCTAATAAGCAGTTCACATTTCAGGTTTCCAGTTGTTCCAATGTTCTTTTTAGCATTTTTTCCTTTTTTGATCTAGAATTGAATCAAGAATCACACACTTGGCTGGGTGCGGTGGCTCACACCTGTAATCCTAGCACTCTGGGAGGCCGAGG
>VBSM01001118.1:7524375-7535556 GCA_008086735.1 Cheirogaleus medius | reverse complement strand
CCTGGTTTTGGTATCAGGGTTATGTTCGCTTCATAAAATGTGTTGGGGAGGATCACAATAAAAATTTTTAAAAATGAAAAGGTAGTTCATAGACTGGAAAAAAATATTTGCAATACAAATATCTGACAGAGGATTGATATCCAGAATATATGAAGAACTCTTGCAATTCAATAATGAAATGACAAATAATCTGGTCAAAGCAATGAGTAAAAGATTTGAATGGGCATTTCACCAAAGAAGGTGTATGAATGGCACACAAGCACAAGGAAGAATGCCCAATGTCCGTAGCCATTAGAGAAATTCAAATTAAAACCACAATAATAAGGCCGGGCGCAGTGGCTCATGCCTGTAATCCTAGCACTCTGGGAGGCTGAGGCGGGCGGATTGCTCGAGGTCAGGAGTTCAAAACCAGCCTCAGCAAGAGCGAGACCCTGTCTCTACTAAAAAATAGAAAGAAATTAATTGGCCAACTAAAAATGTATAGAAAAACTTAGTCGGGCATGGTGGCACATGCCTGTAGTCCCAGCTACTTGGGAGGCTGAGGCAGAAGGATTGCCTGAGCCCAGGAGTTTGAGGTTGCTGTGAGCTAGGCTGACGCCACGGCACTCTAGCCCGGGCAACAAAGTAAGACTCTGCCTCAAAAAAAAAAACCCACAATAATATACCACTACATATCCACTAGAATGGCTAAATGATAAACCTAGAAAATACCAAGTGTTGGAGAGGATGTAGAGGGATGGAAACTGTCATACTTTGCTGGTGGAAATGCAAAATTGTACAACCACTTTGGAAAAACAGTTTAGCAGTTTCTGATAAAGTTAAACATACACTTAGCATATGGTCTAGCAATCCTACCCCTAGGGTTTTACCCAAGAGAAATGAAAACTTACATTTACATAAAGACTTATATACAGTGTTCATAGAAATTTTATTGTAACAACCCCAAACTGGAAGCAATCCAAATGTCCCTCAACAGGCAAATGGATAAGCAAACTGCTCCATCCGTACAGTGGAGTACCAACCACTCAGCAACGAAAAGGAAGGATGGATGGATACACCCAGCAGGATACATACAGCAACATGAATGCAACTTTGTGCTCAAGTGAAACAATCTAGACGTTAAGACTACATACTGGAGGATTCTATTTATATAAAACTCTAGAAAAGGCAAAACTGTGGAAAGCAAATGGGTGGTTGTGAGGGTAGAGGAGGGTCTCTGAGAAGGATTTTGGGGGTGATGTAAATGTTCTGTAGCTTGATGTGGCAGTTACACAATTGTGTTTGTCAGAACTCGTCGACCCAGGTGCGGGGCCAGGGGAGGCTTACCAGAGGGATTTGTCCCCCCAGAGTCCTGTAGGGAGCCGCTTCTGGTGTTTTCTGGGTTACTTTCCTGCACTCATTTTTGTAATAATAAGCAGGGAGGTGGCTGTTTTCTTATTTCCCCACCTTTCTTACGCAGAAGGTGGCATCTTATAGATGCTCTTTTGTGCTTTGCATGGTCACCTCTCCAGTGCGGCCTGCATGTCTTTCCACCACTTCAGAGCCTTCCTCCTTTCTCCTGTGCCCCTGTGAGGGTGAAGCTCCTTTATGTGGGTGTATCATGGTTTATTTCACTGATTTCCAGGTAGGTACATTGAGGTCATTTCCAATATTTTGCCTTATAAATGATACCGCATAGAGGACCCTTGTGCAGATGTGTTGTGTTGTTGGACATGCACCTTCAGGTCAATTCCCAGAGGTGTGTGCTGAGGGTCAGTGCATATGTGGCTGTGTCAGATGGTGCCCGTGTCCCCTCCTGGGTTTACTGTTAGCACTCCTGCAACAGTGTCTCAAGCCGCTTCCCCATGGCTTTCCCTCTTTGCCAGGGACCCTGCAGCTGTGTGTGCACTCCTGAGGATTCTTGGCCCCTGTGGTGGAGGATACTCCCTTAGACGTGCACGGCCTAGCTGGGTGGACCTCTCTTCTACTCTCCAGTGGCCTGATTGGGTGTGGCTCCTATCAACAGCATTTGGCAAAGCAGTTGTTTTTTCACCCATCAGAGCACTTACCTTTTATCTTGAGAACTGAAACCCTCCATGTGGTGTGGTCACTGACATTGGACTCACCATCTTATTGTGCTTTTATTTAAAAATGCTTTTTGTGCTTTTTCCTGATTTTGCTGTATTGACTGATTTTTTTCTTTTTATTTTTTTATTGTGGTAAAATACACATAAAATTTGCCATCTTTTTTTTTTTTTTGGACAGAGTCTCACTCTATTGCCCAGGCTAGAGTGCCGTGGTGTCAGCCTAGCTCACAACAACCTCAAACTCCTGGGCTCAAGCGATCCTCCTGCCTCAGCCTCCCAAGTAGCTTAGACTACAGACATGCGCCACCATGCCTGGCTAATTTTTTCTATATATTTTTAGTTGTCTGACTAATTTGTATTTTTAGTAGAGATGGGGTCTCGCTCTTACTCAGGCTGGTCTCGAACTCCTGACCTCGAGCGATCCTCCCGCTTCTCTGCCTCCCAGAGTGCTAGGATTACAGGCATGAGCCATTGCGCCCGGCCAAAATTTACCATCTTACCCATTTTTTAGTGTATAGCTCAGTGATATTAGATTCATCCAATGTTGTACGATCATCACCACCACCATTTCCAGGACTTTTCATTGTCTCAAACTGAAGCTTTGTCCCCATTAAACAACAACTGCCTACCCCACTCCCACCTGCTGCCACCCACCATTCTACTCTCTGTCTCTATGAGTTTGACTCCACCAGAAACCTCACGTGAGTGGAATCACACAGGACTTGTGGCTGGCTTATTTCAGTTAGCCTCATGTCCTTCAGTCCAACCATATTGTGCTGTGTGCACACTGACTGATTTTTGTTCTGTCTTCTCTCTTCCTCCTGCCCCCATCCTCCCATCCTGCTGGCCCCACTAGCTGTCCTGACTTTATTCCTTCAGTTTTTTAAGTTGTGAAATATGCAAGAAGTGTACAGAACAGTATGGAAAACAACATAATGAAAACCTATATACCCATCACAGTTTTGTCAGATCTTTGCCAGGAAGGCGTCCAGATCCTTTCTGTTAGATTGTTTTTAGTGAGGTAAAATTCACATAAAATAAAATTAACCATTTAAAGTGTACTACTTAGTGGCATTAATACATTCAGTGTTGTAACACCACTTCTATCTAGTTTCAGAATATTTTCTTCACCTCAAAAGGAAACCCTGTACCCAGTAAACAGTCGCTCTCATTCCCCTCCTCCAGCTCTGGCAACCACTAATCCACTTTCTGCCTATTCTGGACAGTTCACATAAATGGACTCATATAGTATGTGACCTATGTTGGGCTTCTTAAACTTAACATAATGTTTCTGAGATTCATTCATGTTCTTTATTCCTTTATATGGCTTAGTAATATACCATTATATGCATATATCACATTTTATTTATGCATTCATCAATTGATAGACACTTGGACTGTTTTTACCTTTTGGCTATTGTGAATAATGCTGTTGAGAATGTTTGTGACTTGGTTGTGGTGGCTCACCCTTAGAATCCTAGCATTTTGGGAGAATGAGGTGGGAGGATTGCCTGAGCTCAGGAGTTCGAAACCAGCCTGAGCAACATAGTGAGATCCATCTCATCTTTACAAAAAACAGAAAAATTAGCCAGGCATGGTCGTGCATGCCTGTAGTCCTAGCTACTCAGGAGGCTGAGGCGGGAGGATTACTTGAGCCCAGGAGTTGGAGGTTGCAGTGAGCTATGATGATGCCACTGTACTCTAGCCTGGGTGACAGAGAGAGACCCTGTCTCCAAAAAAAAAAAAAAGAAAATTTGCTACAGGTTTTTGTATGGATGTATATTTTTAGTTTTTTTGGATAGAAACCTAGGAGTCGAATTGCTGAGTCTTATGGTGTCTCTTTAACTATTTAGGAAACTGCCAGATTGTTTTCCAAAGTAGCTGCAAGAATTCCCTAACACAGTCATCCCTCCTTATCCACAGAGCATTGGCTCTGGGACCCACCATGGACACTAAAATCTGGAGATGTTCAAGTCCCTGCTATAAAATGGTATAATATTTGCATATCGTCTATGCATATCTTCTCCTTGATTTCAATCATCTCTAGATTACTTATAACACCTAATACAATGTACGTGCTATGTAAATAGTTACTATACTATATTTTTAATTTGTATTATTTCTTAAGGTTGTGTTATTTTTAAATTTTTTGCAATATTTTTGATGCAAGGTTGGTTGAATCCTTGGATGCGGAACCTGCAGATACAGATGGTAGACTATAATGTATGAGGGTTTCAGTTTCTCCAAATCCTCACCAACACTTGTTATTTTTTTTTCCTTATTATAGCTATCCTAGTGGGTGAGAAGTGGTATCTCATAGTGAATTTGATTTGCATTTCCCTGATGACTAATGATATCTTTTCATATGTTTATGGCCATTTTTTTGGGAAAATGTCTATTCAGACCTTTTGCCGACTTTTTTTTTTTTAATTTAGAGACAAGATCTTGCTCTATGTTAGAGTGCAGTGGTGCACTCATAGCTCACTGCAGCCTTGAGCTTTGGGCCTCAAGTGATTCTCCCACCTCAGCCTCCCAAGTAGCTGGGACTACAGGTGTGTGCCATCACTCCTGGCTAATTGTTTTAAAATTTTTGTAGAAATGGAGCCAGTCTTGCTATGTTGATCAGGTTGTTCTTGAACTCCTGGCCTCAAGTGATCCTCCTACCTCTGCCTTCCGAAGTGCGTAAGCCACCTTGCCTGGTCCTTTTGCACATTCCAAAAAATTAAAGTAAAATATACATTAAAAAATCACCATTTTTCTCAGCTTGGTTATCTAAGCTGAAAAAGGAAAAAAAAGAAGAAGAAGAAGAAAATCACCATTTTAGCCATTTTGGAATGTACAATTCAGTGGCATTTAGTACCTTCACAATTTGTGCAACTATTACCACTAATTCCAGAACATCAATATCACCCCAAAAAGAAACTCTATGCCTCTTAGCAGGCACTCTTCACTCCCCCCTTCATCTCAGCCCCCAGTAACCTCTGTTCTACCCTCTGTCTCTATGAATTTACCTATTCTAGATATTTCGTATAAATGGAATCATACAATATTTGTGCTTTTGTGTCTGGTTTACTTCACTGAGCATAATGTTTTCAAGGTGTCATCAATGTTATAGCACGTGTCAAATTTTTCTCCCCTTTTTAAGAGTGAATAATATTCCATTGTATGGCTAGACCACATTTTGTTATCTATTCATCTGTTTATGGACATTTGGGTTGTTTCCATTTTTTGGCTACTGTGAATAATGCTCCTATGGACGTTCTTGTACAAACTTTGGTTTGACTACCTGTTTTCAGTTCTTTTGGATATACACCCAGAAGTGGAACTGCTGGGTCACATGGTAACTTCATGTTTAACTTTGAGGAACCACCAGACTGTTTTCACCTGTGTTTAAAGAAAGAGTTAAAAGCCATTCTGACATTGTGGGCCAGGCATGCTGTGGATCTGCTCCTCTGGTCCTGTGCCAGCCCACCTCTGTCCTGCAGTAGGCAAGGTGGACTCAGCACTGTCCTGGGGTCCCTGCCACTGAAGCCACCCACATCCCAGCAACTTGGGGGACCTGCTCTGGGAAGGCATGTGGGTCCTTAAGGCCTCCTCAGCACTGGGCCACCGTGGCCGAGTGACAATTCAGCCTTTCCTGAATGGGAGTAAATGACATTTTTAGAGGAGCTGAGGTGGCAGCCAGGAGGGTGGCAGCAGTGCCACATGCCGTGTCACCATGGTGGCACTCATGGTCCCCTCATGGTGGGACTCTCTTGTCTGAGCCTCAGCTTCCTCATCTGTAAAGTGGGCACGATTCTAAAACCTTCCTGTGGGCTGACCTATGGCAAGGGCTTGATGGTTGGCACTGTGACAATTCAGATTGGCCAGTGAGGGCCAGCTGCCTACCACACTAGGAGCACATGTGTGACCCTCCCACATATGAGCTCTGAGACCCAGCGGCCACCTCTGGCCTGCAGGTCAGGAGGGTCTTTCATGAGGTCAGCAAACCAAACGAGAGACATGACTTTAAAGGGGCACAGACTCCATTTCTTAATCCACTAAAAGCCTTTAATAATTATCCAAGTAAGTGCTGACAGGGACAAGTGGATATAACTTAATCAGTCACACAGCTTTGATACACACACAGGTGACCTTGGTGATTTGAGGTTGTTGTCACAGGTCCAGATGGGCTAGGATGGGAAACCCAACTCAGGAGGGGCTGCCATGGGCAGACCCCTCCCTGACACAGGCACCCGCCAGATATCTCAGTCCTTTTCTGGCCCCTGCCTGCTCTGGCCCAGGTCACAGAGCCACTTGTCCTCGGGTGACTGGCCAGCCCAGCTTGACTGTTGTAGGTGGGGATCAAAGGACCCCAGTGGAAGGAACGGCCTTGACGCCTGCCCTGGCCTCATCTGTCGCTGGCTCTGCTGGGGCTCCTGCTTTTTCAGACAGGTTAGAGTGACTTTCCAGCCTGTCCTGGCATCAGCTGGCTTGGCTTCGCAGCCTGTATAGGACTGGCCTTGCTGGGCCCAGAACCTGCCTAAGGCCTGGCCTGACACCTGGCAACCCCATTGCCTCCCCTAATATCCAGCCTCAGGGTGCCACATGGCCCACAGCCTTACTTGATCCTCTCTATCCCTCATGCCGCTGCTTCCTCCCCGCACTACCTGGCCACCATGCATTTGGCCTCAACATCCACTGTAGGGCCTGGCCATTGCACCTCCCAGGGGGCCAAGGTACGTAGGTGGCTCTTTCTTCCCTCTGACCCACCCCTTCTTACCACCCCCACACAAAGCTCAGGGTTTGGGGACTCAAATGACTGCGCTCTGGACAGCAAGGTCCCCATGCCCCTCTTACCCTAGGACTACTCTCCCTTGGTGGGAGAATGTTCCTGCATGCACACTTTTAGTAAAGCATCTAGGCTGGAACAAATCTCACCCTACTGGAATCTGCACCGAGTTATCTGATACCCAGACAGCCCGGCTGCAAGCTGAGGATGGTGGGGACCTGGTGTCTGCTGTGGGGACCTGGGGCCGTCTGCCTTGCTGAGGCCATTGTCTTGGATCAGGTGGCTCCTCAACCCAAGGACACATTTGTCCCCCAGGATGGGAGGTTGGAGGGGCAGGCAGGGAATCCCTGGGAGTTTGCTGGAGACCCCGAAAGAGTTGGCACAGCCTCCTTCCGCTGCCCGCCAACCTCATTTCTCCGCAGGCTGCTCGTCCCTAGGGACCCCCAAGAAGTCCGGTCACACTGGGCCACTTGTGCTCTGGGGGAAGGAGCCCAGCGCGTGTGTCTAATTCACACAGTCCTGCCTGTCACACTGCGCAGATGCAGAAGTAAGACCCGAGAGGGCGAGCAGCTTGCTCAAGGCCACACAGCAGGTCAAGGGCGGGGCGTGGACGGAGGCGCCGGCAAGCCTCAGGCCCGGGACTGCGTGCCCAGGGGTGGGCACCTACCCGCGCTGGCCGAGGGCCGCCGACTGTCTCCGCTGAGCGCTTCGGTCCAGCTGCCTCAGGTCGCCGCCGCCGCCCGCTTTCGCGGCCCCGACCCCGCAGCGCCCAGTCCTGGCCCGGGGGGACGACGTCATGCCCAGCGCACGCAAGCGCGCACGGACGGGGACGGAGCCGGTACTGATCTCCCCGCAGAAGGGCGCTCCTAGGCAGTCGACAGTGGGCGGTGCCAGAGGGGGCGGGGCGCCAGGAGTCCCCGCCCACCCGCGGCGCCGGGCCTACCCCTCCGTCGGCGCGGCTGAAGAACGGCGGGGCACGGTGGGGACGGCGGGCCGGGCTCACTGGCTGGCGGCGGCGGCGCGGGCGGCCAATGGGGGCGGCCGGAGGGGGCGGGGCGGCGGCCGCGGTTTTGTTCCGCCGATGTTGAGGCGCCTCGTCCATATGCGGGAGGAGCGCGGCCTGTGGGGCCGCCGCCGCCCCTCGCCTGCTCAGGTGTCCAGCCCCGTGGACCGTGCGCTTGGCCGGAGCCCCGCACGCTGCGTCCCCGCTCCTGTCACCGCGCTGCGTCGCCCGACGCCTATCGGCGCTTGTCGGTCCCGAGCGTTTCGCCGGGTCTCGAGGAGAGCCCGAGCTGGTCGCAGGTGCGGAACCCCTGGGCTCGGGACTGGGTGTTGGGACTCGCGCCATGCGGACGACCTCCTCGGACCGGCCCAGGTCCCGCGCGCTCCGGGACCCCTCGCGCATACCTGGACCCCACGCACACCCCGGGACCCCCTCCGACCGGCCCAGGCCCCGGTGCGCCCCGGGAACCCCGCGCATCCCGGAACCATCTCAGACCGGCCCAGGCCACGCCCATCCCGGGATCCTCTCGGACCGGCCCAGCCGCCCCCCCCCCCCCGTGCGTCCCGGAACCCCGCGCTCTCCGCGCCCCCCGGCTCTAAGTGGCCGCCCGGCGCGCGCTGACACTTGTGGAGCCAGTTTTGCGCTGTTTTCCGCGGTGCTGAGCCTGGTGGCCCAAGGCCGGCTCTGGAGCTCATGTGTTTGTCATTTTGTAACGCGAGAGAGGCAGGAAGTTTGACGTGATAAAACGGTGCGTTCAGGTAGGCCAGACGCTCCCAACGACCTGTCGAAGATGACTTGGAAGTGCATTCCGAAGCCGCTTTTTCTGCGTATAGACTGGATCGGTGTTTTCTTTCTTTCTTCCTTTCCTTCCCCTTCCTTTTTCTTTCTTTTCTTTTCTCTTTCTTTCTTTCTTTTCTTTCCTTTCTTTCTTCTCTTTCTTTCTTGACTTTTCCTGTGAATTGAAAAAGAAGCGTTAGGTGTATTTTACTTTATTCTTGATTTGCTGTTGCCTTATTCTGTAGATTGGATTTTATTTTTCCCTTAGTGTAAGTACAGTCGCAGATCTGAAGTTTGTCACTCATCTGTGTTACAGTGATTCTTGAGGTTTTTGAATTTCATCATTGGGTAAGCTTTTCTCTGAATCTAAGCTTCCATAACTTGAAAGTACTTTTCATTTTAAACTCAAACTTGACTTATAATTGATATTTTTATGATGATCTCTCAGCCCTGAGAACTTTTAGAATGGATAGTTCGACTTCAAGAATGTGCTCCTGTTTCACAATATTTAAGAAATTTAACTTGAGCTTCTTTAAAGACCTCACTGTCACCAGAGCTTGTCCCTGATGAAAGTGGGAGGTGCAGCCTCTGGCTGTGAATGTAGAAGGCTGGAAAACAGTTTTGATTTTGAAGCTCTTAAATATTATCCCAAATTGAAATTGAATTGAAATTGTTTAGAAACAGTGGTTTCTCTTTAAATTGGGTTCATTAGAGCAGGAATTCTAGATGGTAATTCTTTCAGATAATTCTGGTTTCCTGGGTCTGGTGCCATTGTCCCTCTCCTGAGTCCCCTTTGTGTGTTGGGCAGTGGCAGTCCTGATCCCCTTCTGTGGCTTGATAGTTGATTCTCCTTGCTGTCCCATGAACTTAGAACTTGGTTCTGGGGCTTTGTACCTCTGGTGTGCTCTGTGATGCCACTTTGAGGACCACACTGGGCTATGGTAATGGTTCTGCCCCTTTGGATGGGTCCTTATGTTTTCTTTCTCTTTTTTTTGGTCCTTATGTTTTCTTGTCTTAGGTTGGATTTGGGGCCACAGAAGGAAAAGTTTTTGTTGCTACTTGAAGTAAATTGGAGACAATGCCAAAGTAATCATTTTTGTTAAGTGACTGCATTGGGGCCTTTCTAGTTACAGAAACATTTGCTCATATGCACTTATGTGCATAGGCAACAGGACTCTAGGAAGCTTTCATCTGAGAGAGAATACATTTTTACTGGTAGATAAACGAACCAAGAAAACACTTAGGTATTTTTCACTGGTGCTCCAAAACTTTTTTTAAAAAGTAAATTAAAATTTTTTATGTAGGCCGGGCGCGGTGGCTCATGCCTGTAATCCTAGCTTTCTGGGAGGCCGAGGCGGGAGGATTGCTCAAGGTCAGGAGTTTGAAACCAGCCTGAGCAAGAGTGAGACCCCGTCTCTACTAAAAATAGAAAGAAATTAATTGGCCAATTAAAATATATATAGACAAAATTAGCCGGGCATGGTGGTGCATGCCTGTAGTCCCAGCTACTCAGGAGGCTGAGGCAGGAGGACCACGCTTGAGCCCAGGAGTTTGAGGTTGCTGTGAGCTAGGCTGACGCCACGGCACTTTAGCCCGGGCAACAGAGTGAGACTCTGTCTCAAAAAAAAATAAAAATTTTTTTTTAGATAAGCCCTTTTGGCATTTTGTGTGATGATATTAAAGGAAAATTGACTTTCACAATCTTTTAAGCATTTGTTATAAGTGACCATAATTTAAAACTGTGTGCCAGGGACTCAGATACTTTCACGTGTGTTGTTTAATTTGATTCCTTGAGGCTTCGTGAAGTGGGTGGTGCCTTCCCATTTTCAGTTTCTGGGAAACCCAGGCCCAGAGAGGTGAAGATACTTGTTCGGGAAAGCCCAGCTAGTATGCATGTCAGCTGGAGTCTGAACCTGGGTTTTCTACCCAGCTGATCAAAGCTCACTTTATACTCTTTATCTCAGAATGAAATTACTTGGTGCAGTTTATCTTCTTCCATGTGGTAACATGGTGCAGTCTGTACCCACCAGTGGAGAAGTAACAATGATAATCTCCATTTTAAGATTTGAGATTCTTATCCTTTGTTGGGTTGCAAAGATAACACTTCAAACATGGTTTCTGTGCATGTACAAAATGCTTTATTTTTGTTCAAGCGTGGTGGCTCACACCTGTAATCCCAGCACTTTGGGAGGCTGAGGTAGAAGGATTGCTTGAGGACAGGAGTTCAAGACCAGCCTGAGCAAGAGTGAGACCCCATCTCTACAAAGACTAGAAATATTAGCTGGATGTGGTGGCATATACTTGTATTCCCAGCTACTTGGGAGGCTGAGGCAGGAGGATCTCTTTAGTCCAGGAGTTTGAGGTTACAGCGAGCTATGATGGGTGACACCACTGTACTCCAGCCAAGGTGACAGAGTGAGATCTTCTCTCTCAAAAAAAACAAACAAACAACCAAAAAACCCCACCAGAAACCTTTATTTTTTAGAGCGCTTTTAGGTTCATAGCAAAATTGAGCAGGAGGTACCGAGTTCCCATATACCTTCTACCCCACCACATGCATCCCC
>VBSM01001118.1:7500712-7516525 GCA_008086735.1 Cheirogaleus medius | reverse complement strand
GTGTTCCTTTTTAAGGGTGTCCTGATCTTATTTCGTGGAGACAGTGACTTATTGCTCTGAGGGTCACATTGAAGATACTGTGGAAGGTTTTGCCCACTTATGTGGATGATCTTCTCCAAGTTGCTGATTTTGTCTATTTTTGCCTGTCCATTTGGCCTCTATTGTGTCCTAAACTGGTGGCTCTTGGCAGCTGCTCATACTCTGCAGGGCCACTGAGGGGACTGAAGTTGCAAGGTAGCTGGGTCTGGCTGCCGGTGGGTGTGGGCCACCTTGCTTGTGCCCTGCCCTGGCAGGGTCTGTGGGTGCAGATGTCTCAGCCTCTACCTGAGGTGTGGTCACAGCCGCAACTCCTGGGCTGGAGAGCTCATCGTCCTGCAGCCCCCATGTCCTGGTCCCTGGCCGTCAGCTGGGCCTGGTGCAGAACTCTGGCTCACTCCCCACCTGCCTCGCAGGAGGGAACCCCAGCTTTAGTGGGGGGCTCCCGCCCAGCTGGCTGGAGTGAAGGTGGGAGGGCATTCAACCTTGGAGCAGACCTGGGGGAGTTCTGTGGTTTATAGTCAGGGTTACTGCACTGCTGGCTGGAGATCGGCTTTCCAGCGGCTTCCCAGCTTCCAAAATGACCTTGCCGTTTTCTCCTGCCCTGTTTTCTTTGCCCTTTTTGAGAGGAGGAGTGGATGGGGCCTTTCTTATTGTTCATTCGAGGCTTGGGGAGTGGCTGGATCTAGTGTGTACCTTTAACTCCTCATCCTTGACTTACAGGATATCAGAAATATTTTATACACAGGGGACTTGACATATAACAGAATGTCAGCGAGATGGTTTTGCATATAGTCACATGATTTCTCTGTACCGAAAAACAGACACAAAGCTCTGAAGAGTCCGTGAAAATGGATCATTCTGTAAATGGAGACATAACCTTGAGACTTAGCTCAGCCCCAGCTGTGGCCTGGGCCTTATGAAGTCTGATGTTCCAGAACTCCAGTGCCTGTCGGCATGGACGGAGGACTTGGGGCCCCGACCATGGTCACACTCATCACTGAGAAGCTGCAGATCCAGTGTCTGGATGACCCCACCTGTAAGGCCGAGGCTGGCCCGGTAAGCCACTTTGGGGGCAGACAGCAGAGTAAGAGGTGGTAGTGCAGGCTGCAGGCTGAGGGGCCTGGGTGAGGGCAGGTGGGGGAGGCGCTGCTGGGCCCGGGGTAGGGTGTCCAGTGCACATGTGGTCCCAGAGCCCGTCAACATCCTCACTGTGGGCTTTCAGTGTCATTTAAAAAAGAATAAGCTTTTAATGAAAGGCAGACTTATGCACAGAAGCCTGGGAGTCATGGGTGTGGTTCACCTGTTACCCGTTGTCCAGATCAGCAGCTGTGCAGATTCCCATTGGGTGCCCCTCCCAATACCACCGCTCCTGGAGGAGCCTCTGTCTTGGACATTATCACCACAGATTAGTTTTGCCTGGTTTGAACTTTGTGTGTGAAGATTCATTTTCTTGCATTGTGGCAAAGTACCTTTTGATGTGTCATCTTCAGCAGCCCTCCTCCCCTGGTTAGATCACAGATCCAGAAGGTGGTAGCTGAGTGTCTAGCCCCCAGATTCACACACGACACAGACGACTGGCCTGGAGGGTCTCATTGGACCCCACGGGGACCCAGAGCCTCCCTCCTGTCGCTCGAGCCCTGTCCTATGAGTGTGGTTTAACTTGTAGCCTGTTGCACGTTAAGAAGATGAGAAGGAAGAGGGACATCTGTGGATCTCAGGCCCTGGGGCCAGGCACGTGTGGCCTGTCTTCACTGCAGGTGGTTTTGAGGAGGATCTGAGTGTCTGAGCTGAAGGCACTCCTCCCAAGAGCCGCCTCTAAAGGTGGGGTGAGTAAGTGTGGCCACTGGGCTGCGTTCCCTGCAGGAGGTGGCAGATGACTGGAACCTTTGCCAGCATTGCTTGCAGGGCCTGGCACTTGGGGCTTCTATGACAGTGGTGACTGCAGCAGCGCTGGCTGCATCCTGCAGTCTGCCTTCCAGGCTCTCAGCCCATGGGGCGGGAGGTGAGGTCTTCTTCCGATAGGATAGACTGAGGCAGGGGAGATGAGTTTTGGCTGCAAGCCCATGTTCTGCCCATGACACTGCATGCCAGTTCCCAGTTTTTCTTTTGATTAAATGGAGAAAACGATTTTAAGGAGACTTTAACTAAGGCCAAAGGATACAGGGGTAGTACATGCCTCATCAGACGGCCCCGTGCTTCTTAGGACATTCCTGGCAAGCAGATGTCGGCCAGGGTGCTGGGTCATTTTCCCAGGGAGAAGGCAGGGTCCCCTCAGTGGAGGTGTCTGCATGGATCCCTAACATACAAGGATGCCTGTGGGCCCCCACATTCTCGGCTCTTTAGATGGTCACTCTTGACCTCTTGTAGGGAATGTTTTGTCATTTGACAGAAGCTATCATGGCCAGTTCCGCAGCCACGCCTCGGCCTTGCAGGAGCCCTGGGGGCGTGGAATGTGTGGTGAGGGGGGTCGAGCTTACAGCCTGCTCTTGGGCCTCTGCCTGCTGCTGGTTCCACTGGTGCCTAGCCCAGGGTGTTTGCCCTTGAGTCTCTTGCCTCTGGTGATGAGTTCTCCAGGACTCCAGTGGATGCGGTAGTCATTTCTTCTGAAATGGGAGTATGAAACTTTTTTTCACCAAATCTAAATCTTGACTTTTAAGAGGAGCCGTTTTGGTGTTTGGAGAGTTGTCTGGCCTTATGTTGTGGGGACAACTGTGGCCTGGCGAGGCCTCAGCCTTGCACTTACCACTACTGGGGTTCCTGTGGAGGTGTAGCTGGGGTGGCGTATAGCAGGCGATGGGGGCACACAGGAAGGCTTTCACTGTAAAGAGATGTGATGACAAGAACAATCCCACCTAGAATTCCTTCCACTGTAACCCAGTAATCCCTCTGTGTGAATTTCCTATCAGTCTTTCTGTCTAGGATATAAACAGTTTGGAAAATAATTCCCTCACTACCAGTGGGTGTTTTGCTGAGTTCCTTGTGGGACTTGCTGCTGTATCTGTGTTGTGTCCGTAGCATGGGTGCATTATACTTTGTTTATAGCACCTGCTTTTGCTGATAGTCACTCTTTATTAAAAATGAGTATAATTTACATACAGTGGTGTGCACAAATCATATCTTTTTGAACAAGAAGTCCTTGTCATCCCTATCCCTGATTTAGAGTGTTTAGTTTATCAGAATCTCTTAATATCATTTTGTAATCAGGACAGTGTGTTCAACTGTGTTGAAGAACTTTGAAATCTGGTTACTGGGTGGGAAATTGTAGGTGAGGCCAGCTCTCCCACGTTACCTGCAAATGTCTAAATACAAGTTACTTTTGACATTCACTGGCGCAAATCAGTATTTTAAAAAGCCAATTTGTTATATAAGAATAGAAATTGTTGTTTTTAAAGGTGACTTAAAATAGTATTTTTATGGAAAAACAAGTGAAGACAATAGTAGAGAGTTAGAAACCTCCATGAGCCCACTGCCCAGCCTGAGCAAGAGAGCAAAATGCCACCATCAGCCCATGGACCCTTGCTGAGTGCCCTCAGCCACTCCCCTCTTGCGATTGTTCTGCACCAAATTCTAGACATGTCTCCTTTGTAAATATTTCAGTGTGTATCTCTAAGAGATAAAGACTTTAAGAAACATGACCAGAATATCGTTTTCACTCCTAAAGCCCCCCAGTAATTCCTTAATATCATTAAATATTTGGTGTTCAAATTTCCTCACTTGTCTCAGTTTGAATTTGTGCAGGGGTGCAGATGCATTGTGTTTCATGTCTCTTGATCTGTAGGTTCCCTTCAGGGTTCGTTTGTTGAGGACACTGAACTGCTTGTCTTGAACCATCCCCCAGAAGCACGCAGCTGATGGTGGCTCCAAAATGTCTTTTCAGACAGTTTATTTAATTAAAATTGAACATAATTAAAAATGCTACTTCTCTTTTGCACTTGACACATGTCAAGTGCTCAGTATCTTCACACGGCTAGTGGCTGCTGCAGTGGATGGTGCAGAGTGTAACGACTCGTCAGCAGTCCTTATTGCAGAGAGCTCTCTTAGGCAGCGTGTGAAGCTCGGTCAGTTTCACACTCGACAGACCAGTTTGTTTATCCACTCCTCTGCTGATGGACACTTGCATGGTTTCCACTTTTTGGCTGTTTCGAATAATGCTGCTATGAACATTCATGTACAAGTTTCTGTGTGGAAATATGTCTTCATTTCTTTTGGATACATACCTAGGGGTGGACTTTTGGGTCATATGGTAATCAGTCCTGTGTGTAACCTTTTGAGGAATCACCAAACTGTCTTCTATGCCAGCTTTGCCTCACATCCCCCCCGCAGTGCATGCGGATTCCGGTTTCCCCATATCCTCGTGGACATTTGTCCATCTGTCTGTTACAGCCATCCTTAGGGTGTGAGGTGTTATGTCATCATGGTTTGGGTTTTCATTTCCCTGATGACTAGTGATGTTGAGCATCTTTTCATGTGCTCATTGGGCATTTGTATATCTTCTTTGGAGAAATGTCTATTAAAATCCTTTATCCATCTCGAAATTGGATTATTTCTCTTTAATTGTTGAGTTGTAAGAATTCTTTATATATTCTGGATACTAGTCCCTTATCAGATATATGATTTGCAAAACCTTTCTGTCATTCAGCCTGTTGTCTTTTCACTCTCTTGTCCTTGGAAGCTCAGAAGTTTATTATTTTCATGAAGTCCAGTTGGTCTGTTTTATCTTTGCTGCTTGTGCTTTTGGTGAGAATCTTTTGCCAAATCTGAGGTTATGAAGATTTACACCTATGTCTTCCTTGAGTTTTATTGTTGTCCCAGTATCATTTGTTGAAAAGACTGTTTCTTCCCTATTGAATGGTCTTTGGCATTCTTGTATAAAATTTACATTTTTTAAAGCTAAGTCTTTGAAACTTAGTGTGTATTTTACACTTATAGCAAATCTCAATTCAGACACTAAGTTTTCATTACATAGAATTTTATCTGTATCTAGGTTTCATTAAATTTTTAGTTGAAAAAGTAGAGTCACATTCCCAAGTTGTTCTAACTATACTTAAAAATTTTCCAATCACTCAACTGAGTATCAGTTTTAAAATTAAAATAATTAAATTTAAGTAAGGATGGGCACAGTGGCTCACACTTATAATCCTAGCACTTTGGGCAGCCAAGGCAGGAGGATCACTTGAGGCCAGGAGTTTGAGACCAGCCTGGGCAATATAGTGAGAGCCTGTCTCTACAGAAAATTTAAAAATTAGCCAGGTGTGGTGGCATGTACATATAGTCCCAGCTACTTGGGAGGCTGAGGTGAGAGGAACCAAGGAGTTTGGGGCTGTAATGAGCTATGATGATGCCACTGCACTGTAGCCTGAGCAACAGAGGAAGACCCCATCTTTAACAAAAATAAAAATAAAAAAAATTTAAGTAAAATTAAAAATCATAAATGATTCAGTGCCTCCAGTGCTGTAGCCATAGTGCTGCTCTGGGTCATTTGTCTAGCCCATCATCATTTGGGGACACAGCTGTGAATACCACAGTCCTGGATCTCTGGATAAGTTCAGGGTGAAGAGGTCGCTGCTGAGTTGAGAAGGCCCAGCAGAGCTGAGGGGGAACCCAGGGGTACCTCCCCCAGTCCTGGGGCTCCGTCATAAGTGGCAGCTAACCTGCGCAATGTGGGCCTGTGTCCATCACGCACCTTTTGCTTGTGTGTGGGTGCCTGGGGGTGCCAGGCCCTACAGCTTCTTGTTGACATTCTGCTAGCCCTCTGTCCTCCCCTAGCCTCACCCAGTCCAGTGTGGCTGTCTCCTTCCATCTCTTCATTTTATTTCCTTTACTCTGGTCTGATTTTTTTTGAGACAGAGTTTCACTCTGTTGCCCGGGCTAGAGTGCCATGGCGTCAGCCTAGCTTACAGCAACCTCAAACTCCTGGGCTCAAGTGAGCTGAGACTACAGATGTGCGCCACCACGTCTGGCTAATTTTTCTATTTTTTAGTAGAGATGGGATCTTGCTCTTACTCAGGCTGGTCTCGAACCCCTGACCTCAAGCAGTCCTCTCAGCTTGGCCTCCCAGAGTGTTAGGATTACAGGCATGAGCAGTTGTGCCCAGCCTCCTTTACTCTGGTCTGAAGTGCTCTCCCTACCTCCTCTGAAGGCCCCTCTGTTTTTATAAAACCCTCTCGTTACAAGGCTACACTGAGCTCTTCCTGCTTAGCCTCCATGTACTTGGGCTGCGGGCCCATCCAGCTGTGACAAAAAGGCCTGAAAAGACAAGTGGTTATGTCCAGGTCCACTGCCTGCCTCCCTCCCTGCCCCGGTAGGACAGTAGGTGTCCTGTGAGTCGGGGCTGTGTCTTGAGTCTCCTGGCATTGTCCGTAGCAGGTGGCACTGGGTTAGCGTCCCTTGTGCTGGCTGCATTGAGGAGGTAGGTGAGGACGTAGGGCCATGCTGTCCAGTGGGACTTCGTGTGACAGTGGAGCCCCGTGCTGTCAATGCAGCAGCCACTATGGTGTGTGGTGATTGAGCCTTGAGGTACGAAGAGTGTGGCTGAGGAACTGAACTGTAAATTGTATATATTTAAGTTTAAATTTACATAGCTGCATGTGGCTACTGGCTATTGCCTTGGACAGCACAGATTGAGAGCAAATGCCCATTTATGTGGAAAACATAGTTTTTAAGATGACATTGAGTCTTTCCCTCAGGTCACTCCATTATGGCCACCCCGCTCCCTCTCAATGTCTGCTCCTTCCTGGGTCCTTAGAAGTCCTTGGTCTCTTCTAACCCTGTAATCTTGTCATTTCAAGGATGACATTTAGGTGGAATCTGCGGCACGTTTCTACTCCATCCCTGGAGATCCACCGAGGTGATTGTCTGTGGCAGTAGCTGCTCCTCTGTCCTGGTGAAGTGTCCCACGGCGTGGCTGTGCGGTTTGTTTACCCATGCACCCATAGAGGGATCACTACAATTCTAATAAAAATCCTAACGTGAGTTTTGTGGAACTTGACAGGCTAATCTTAGTGTTCTCAACTGCACTTTAGAGGCTCTGATTCATTCATTCATTCACTGTGTGGCTGTAGGCCAGATGAGGTGCTGGGCTCGGAGGAGGGGCTCAGGTGTCACCCTCCTCAAGGCTTGTGTTCTCGATGCGGTGAGGGTGGCAGGTATGGGGGCCTCACCTAGCTGCCGGAGCAAAGGGGCCACGGTTGTGGTGGGCTGCGCACAGAATAGTGAGCAGGGTCCTGCTGATGGTGAGGCAGGTGGAGGCCATTGGGGCCTTGGGGCAGGATGCAGATGGCAGGGCGCGGGGCTGGTCATCACATAGTGCTGGGCTCGAGTGTCCCCAGAGAGAGGGGACAGCAGCCAGGAAGCGGTGGGGCCTAGATTTCACACCTGAAGATCATCCTGCTTTGTGCCTGTGTCTGTTTTGGGTGCTGGGCTGGGAATGTGGGTGGTCACTCCCTGGGAGAGGCCGATGGTGAGCAGGTGGACAAGGAATCACTATGGCTGTTAGGAGAACAGAGCTGAGGGCGCTGACATTTACTAGGACTGGGTGAGCTGTGTGGACTCCTGTGGGGGGACACTGGGGAGGACATGGGGACACATGAGTGAGGACATGGTGGGGACACTGGTGGGAGACATATGGGGGGGGAAACTGAGGGAGGACACATGGGGGGACACCTGGAGGTGACATGTGGGGGGACACCAGGGGTAGACACTGCGGGGCGCTGTGAGGGTGGGAACCCTGGGGAATGGGCACCTGGGGTTTGACTTAGTGGGTAGTCCATAGGGCCCAGAGCAGGGGGCTGTGATCTGGTCAGGGCAACAGGATGGGGTGAGAGTGTGACAGGGAGGCCAAGGCCCCTGACTTGGGGCTGGCCCAGAGTGGGGATAGGCAGGGTTGTTGGGGCCAGGAGGAGGGCAGGGAGTAGAGCAGACCCGCCAGCCCAGTGGGTATGGGGTGGTGGTTCGTGTGCTGTGCTGTCCTCCAGTCACGTCCAGCTGTGCAGTTTCAGGCTTTGCTTGGTGGAGAGTTTGGTTTTTACAAACCATTAGTTTAAAATATATTTTTTTGTTGAGGTATAATTTATGGGTGATGTGCAATGGACTGAATGTGAGTGTCCCCAAATTCATATGGTGAAGTCCTCACCCCCAAGGGGATGTGTTAGCAGGTGGGGCCTTTGGGAGTTGAGTAGGTCACGAGGGTGGAGCCTCATGAGTGGGCTTTGTGTCCTCTGAAAGGGACCCCAGGGAAACCCCAGTCCCGTGTGAAGTTACAGCAAGAAGACAACTGTCCCTGAACTGGGAAGCAGCCCTCACCAGATACTGAACCTGCTGGTGCCTGATCTTGGGCTTTTAGCCTCCAGAACCATGGGCACCCTGTGTTTGCTGTTGATGGGCCACCCCAGCAGTGGTGTTCTGTGTGGAAAGTTGGTACCGAGAACTGGGTGCTGCTATGACAAATATAACACCTAGACACCAGGAAGCGGCTGTGGCCCTGCCTCATGTGGAGAGTTCTGGGAGCACTCTAGGAAAAGCCACGCTGCCATGAGCAGACCTTTGCAGGTGACTCTTGTGAGGGCTCAGGAAAAAGAGAGAGCTGCAGGGAAAGTGTGCATCATCCTGGAGGGTAAACTGAGTGATCCTGAGCAAAACATTGGCAGAAGTACGGATGGTAAAGGCCATTCCGAGGCCCCCTCGACAGACATGAGGGACATGCTGCTGGAACCTGGGGGAGAGGCCCGGTTATGAAGTGGTGTGGAGCCTGGCGGTGTGGTGTTTGTGTTCTGGTGCCTCGTGGAAGCTGGAACTTGTGAGTGACGAGACTGAGTATTTGGCCGAGGAAACGTCTAAGCAAAGTGTCGAGGGTGCAGCGTGGCTTCTCTGGATGGCACGGAGTGGAACGTGAGAGGAGAAAGGCTTTAAAGACAGAATTGTTATTCTGGCGTGAGTCTTTTCTTGGATATGTGTTTTGCGATTATTGTCTCCTATTTAGCGGTTTGCCTTATTGCTCTTCACAGTATATTTCGAGGATCAGAAATTCTAAATTTAATGTAGATGTTTTCCTGTAAATTAGTGTTTTTTGTATTCCATTTAAGAAATCTGTGCTAACCCAAGCTTGATGATGTCCTCCTGTGTGTTCTGCCTTCAGCTTGGGCACTGCGCTTTCTCTGGCACTGAGTTTTGTGTTTGGCAGGGGTCAAGATTGGTTTCTCCTTTTTTTCTTTGCAGATACATGTGGTCTCCATCACCATCTGTGTGGATTACATGTGTTCTTAGGTAACCCTTACAGCTGCCCTGTGGCATCGTCTTATTGCCTGTGTCACAGATGAGGAAACTGAGGCTTGCAGAGAGGAGCTCACCTGCCCTGGTCACAGAACTGGTCGGGAGCTGGACTCATGGCCATACTTGCCCAGCCCCTAGCCTGGCTCTGTGGCCAGGCACTGCACAAATTGTCACCTGGTTCCACAGTGGAGGAGAGAGTCTGAGTTCAGGTCTCACGGGGAGTACATGGTGGAGTTGGGCCTGCCTCAGCTGGTTCAGCAGGATCCTGTGGTCTCAGCGCCTCTGCAGTGTCTCCCAGCGAAGGTTCAGAAACCACCTCGTCTTGTCAGGACCCCTCAGTATGAGGCATGTTGTACAGGCTGGTCCTAGGCATGCAGCATAGCAGCCACCCTCTTGCAGAGAGCCCTGCTGTCCCCTTCTGTCCTAGTGTCCTGGCTCCATCTGTTCCCTGCTGTGCACCCATCCCACACAGCCAGCACTTCTGGGAGTACTTCCTGGGGAGCACTGGGCTGCACCACACTGCCCCTGTGTGCACTTGCACTGAGGTGGAAACTCCTGGGCTGGTAGGTGCAGGCCTGTGGCTCCCTTGACCCACCCATGGGAGCCATCTGAGCTGGCTGAGAATGCCCTTTCCTTGCTAGAGGTCCATTGTGGCATCCGGCTGGGTGTGTTCAGGTGTCCTGCTGCCCACTGGGACCACAGGTGTGTTTTCAAAGATAAGGAAGCTGAGGCTCCAGGAGGTTACAGAGCTTGCTGGGTGCCCAGCTAGATGATGATGGCCATGGGGCTCCAGCAGGACATGCGTCTCCTGTGTGCACATCCCTACCCTGTTCTAATGGGGGCTTAGGCTCCCAGGACTCTGCGCCCGGACCCTGTGCTGAGACAGTGTGTGGAAGCAGAGAGGCAGTCACTCAAAGGCACTGAAGTAGATGCAACTTGCCAGGTAGTTCCCTAAGACTTCATGGGGTAGAATCGTAACCAAGGGAAAAAAGTAGCACTTTCCCTGCAGGCCTCTGCAGCTGCTACTATGCCCAGTGGCTTTTCCACCTTGCTGGCAGAAGGGAGGCCCTGAATGTCTCCCTGGACCAGGGCTGCCCTCCAGAGCCTGGGTCCCATGTTTAAAGCTGTTGCAAGCAGGCCCCTTAGATCCTGGTTTAAGACCATCTTGCTGCAAAGTAACTAAGTGGTGAGCTTTGTAAAGATGGTTGTAGCTCAGATAAGCAGAAAGGAAAGAAGTCTACACTTCAGGAGCAGAGACAGGAAGCACATTTGTGGCTTGGAAGAAAAATGACTACTTAGTTGAATTTTGTTAGGTTTTAAAAAACTTCTATTAAGAAAAAAAAGTATTCCGAGGTCAATGCTTTTCATTTTAATCACCAAAAAGAAAATGTTGGGGAAAAATAGAATGTAATGAGGAATTGCAATGAGGAAAATACAGGAATATTTCTTATTTCTGAATTCTCGGTATTAAAGTTTATCTTTATCATTTCAGTATTTTGCTGAGAAACTGAACAGAAGTGACCATTTGTTCCCTTTGGAGATCAGTGGTGAGTGTTCTGGCAGCCCTGGCAGGGTCTTCGTGGGGCTGGTGTGGGCAGATTGTGAGTGGGGTTGGGGCCAGGCCCCAGGCCAGGTGGAGGTCCGGGAAGCTGAACATGAACATGATCTTAAGAGCGAAGGCCCTGCGGGAGTATTCTCGTGTCCTGTACCAAGGGGTAGGGGAGGTCACCTGCAGCCATCTTCCCTGCTGCTGGGCCAGGGGTCAGGGTGGTCTGTGAGCAGGACAGCCCATGCCAGGGTCAGGGCCAAGGCAGGCCCTTCCCTTCTTGGCTGGTGAGGGTGTGCTGGGGGCCCAAGGAGCTGCCTTGGCCTTTCAGGGAGGAACAAGGCCCACCCAGTGGCATCTTGTGGCTTCTAGAGAAAGAACGGGACCATGCAGTGTTGTTGGGAGCTCTGCTGTGACGCATGCCGGGCCGCCTTTGTGTGTTGGGACATCCGTGCTGTGGAGTGTGTGGATCCGCCTGGGCTCACCCCATACCAGCCCTTCTGTGACCAGGAGCAGGCAGCTGCCTGAGTGTGGAGACTCGCTGGTTTTCACATCCTGATAACCCTGGAGTCCCAGGTCCTCCCCCAGAGAAGGCCCTGGGGTGTCGGGGCGTCACCTTCTGTTGGCCCCGATGATTGAGGCTGGGTGATGGCACCCAGCACGCTGTGCTCATGGAGCAGGACTTCAGGGTGATGCTGCTGTGATCTGTGTTCAGAGGCTCACCTCTCTGAGCACCAAGTTGCTAAAGTGGAGGGTTTTTGTTTTTTTTAAACCAAATTCACGAATAGATAGAAGTAGGAAGTGTGAACGCCTGGCAGGATCTGAGTCCCACTGTCTGCCCTTCTGTGGTGCCACATCCTTGTTCCTGCCTCCGCCTTGGCCTCCTAGGGCTCGTCCTGCACGAGGGACCAGACTGACTGCCTCAGTTCCTGTCCAGAGCCCTGTAGAGCTTTGCACACTCCTCATCTGGCCACTTCTCTCCACCCATACCTGCTTCCTGCAGCCCCCGCTCTGCCTCCCTGCTTCCTCAGGTCACCCTAGGGCCTTTGAACGGTCTTCCCTAGAAGTGGGCCTGGCCTTCTTCCCTGCAGCCTCCAGTTCAGCCTCAGCTGGACAGTGCAAGAGCCACTTGGGAAGCCCTGAGGGTGCTGGATGCCCCCACCCCCGGCCAAGAGCATATCTGGGAACACCCTCCGGGCAGGTCATTGTGGTCCAGGCATCGTGGCTGGGGGCCAGCTCCATGTGAAAAGGCCCACACACCTGACTTTGCTCTCAAGTCCACCTTGTGAACAGTGATGGGGTGGAATGGGTCAGGAGGGTAGTGGCCAGGGCCATGATGGCTCTGAGCACCTGTGGGTCCAGGCACCAGGTAGAGGGACGGAGGCTGGTGAGAGAGGACTCGGGGAATTATGTAAGCGCTTGTGTGGGGTGGGCTCTGGGAAAGGGGTGAAGGAAGTGAGTTTGGGAGCCTTGGGGCTTGGCTCCCGGTGGGTCTATGGTTGGGGAGGAGTTTCTGAAGCCCAGACTCCCTGAAGACACCTGCCCCCAGGGGTGCGACCCCAGATCATGAAGTAGCAGGAGCTGTTTTTAGGAAGATACTTTGTAGGGGTCCTGGCTGGGGAAGTCGCTCACCTGTGAGACTCTTTGGCCACAGACAAAAGAAAAGCATTTTGATGACACAGGGAGAACATTTTAGTGAAGCTCAAGTGAGAACAGAGCAGGGTGGTGGTTTTCAGGCATGAAGACACTAGCTTACCTCGCTACAATCACGTGTCTTCCTTCACAAAGTGAATTAGTTCCATCACTAACCTAGGAGGGAAGGCAGGGCCATTTAAGAGCCAGGGTCTGTGCAGGTGGGGCTGGTGCTGACCGCGTGACTAGTGGCATTTCCCACAGACAACGTCTGTGCCCTGGCAAGTCCCTTGGAGCAGACGTTTCTGAGAAGCGGCCTCGAGGTGGAGGTGATGGGCCAGGCCCTGGCTGGCCTGTGTCGGGCTGCTCGCCTGGGCAGAGGACGCCCCTCACCTGCTGCTCATGTGTGTCTTCTCCCCCATTCCTGTTTCCTCAGCAGATCAGAACCCCCAGAAGGTCTTAGGTGGAGGATGGCCTGTTGGAAGCCAGGTGGCCGCAGGCCACGATCTCTGCTTCCTGCCCAGCTTTTCTGGTGCAACTCACACTCTGGGTCTCCAGTGGCAGCCCGAGTCGGTGGGCCCACACACAGGCCTGGGTGTGGTCAGCGCTGCGGACCTCAGTGAGAGCACAGGGCCTCCTGTGGCTCCACCCACGAAGCGGCACTGCCGATCCCTATCCGAGCCCGAGGAGCTGGCACACTGCCGGTCCCTGTGGCGTCCCAGCAGCTCCAAGGTCTGGACTTCGGTCTCCAAGAGGCGGTGCAACAGTGGCGGGAGCACCACGCTGCAGGGAAGTGTGGGCACCGTCCTGCCGAGGAGTGTCGTGCCACTGGCTGGCCCCACCTCGCCCCCGGTGCCCCGGCCATCCTCTGCCAGCAGCGGCTTTGTGGACAGCAGTGAGAGCAGCACCGGCTCAGGCCCACCCTGGCATTTGGTGGGGCCCTGCCTGCTCCCCTTGAGGCGCCGGCTGTCCCTCTCACAGGAGCACCTCGTGGGCACGTGCACACCCCTGCCGTCAGCCAGCAGCACCCCCACGTCCACGCCCGAGCTGGGCCGGCGCCACGGCCTGCTCCGGTGCCACTCACAGCCGTGTGTGCTCAGCAGGAAGAGGAGCCAGCGCAAGCGGAGGCACCAGGAAGATGCCAGGTGGCCACGCCCATCCTTGGACTTCCTAAAAATGACTCAGGTGAGGCTTTGTTGTTGTTTCCGAGCACTCAGGGAAGGTTAGGTCTGGACGTGGCCATTCTTGGGGTTAGGTTGGTGCCAGCAGGCAGCAAGGTGACTTTCTGCATAGCTGGTTTTACTGGCCGGCTGGTTTTCTCTGCAGTGGGACATGGGTGTGAGGAGAGCCAGGTCGGGAATGCCTGCCGGACTTGGGGCCGGGTCCCTGTGGGTGTGGTGGTGGTCCTGTCCCTGGCTTCAGAGCCCTGGTCAGGCCGCCTGCCCCACAGGCAGGGCCGGCTCGCAGGCTGTGGGAGCTGGGAGCAGAGGCGCTGAGCTGTGGGCCTCTGTCCCGGTGGAGCTGCCCACTCAGTAGCCTCAGCTGCTGGGATCCCTCACTACCTTTTCTGGGGTGCTGATGGTTCTGGACATGAGGATCTATCCTGGGAACCCCATTTAAGGCAGAGCTGGGAGGCACTGTGCCCAGACCCAGGCTCCTCTCATGGGAGGCAGTGGGAACCCCGAAGGCAGCATCTGTGTGCTCTCCCTGGCATCTCCCAATGAGCATTTTGATGGAGCCTTTGAACTGTGGTCTGGAAGAGTCTCTCATTCCCTGCTTTCACTGCTGGTCCCCCTTGGCTCACAGGCCGGCAGAGTTGAAGGAGAGCAACAGGACCGAGGAGACTGTTCCTCAGGTCTCAGCTTGGAGCCTTGAGAGCCCTGGCACTCAGAGGGCAGGGAGGCCATAACGGACAGGGCGGGCTGTGCTCAGGGTCACGGAGTCTGTGTGAGGAGGGGGGGATGTCTTGGTGCCAACTCCATGTGTAAGCCGGGGGCAGAGGCGGCCGAAGCTGAGAGGGACAGGGCCTGTGTGTCAGCCTCTCCCCTCTTGCCTGTCCCTTGGGCCACGGCCTGACCTGTCCCTGCTTCTGTGGGCTGGTGGAGTGAGTGCAGGCTATGCACAGTGGTGTCTGCTGCACCCTCTCAGTCAAGTGGGCTGTGTCTGGGCCGTCCTGGGAGGGCAGCGAGTGGAGTGTGGTCTGTTGAAATTTAAATCAGAGAGAAGTGGCACAGACAGCCAAGGTCCCCCTCCATCTGCGGTAGCCCAGGGGCCCTGGAGCTGCATGGCTTGGATCTCATGTGGGACTGTGGGGGGTCCTCTGGGAGGCCTGCTTTAGGCCACCCCAACACAACCATCAGCTTTGCCTCTCCTGACCAGTGGTTTCTCCGGAAGATTCTTCTTAGTGGCTGAGGGGTTGAAAACCCAGACTTAACCAGCTGTGAAATGCTTCTCCAGGGAGCTGGGGTTTAGAAAAGAAGGTTCTGGTCTTTTGCAGTGAAGGTGGACCAACCTGGGAATGCCACTGAACGCTGTCGAGCTGGCCACATGCTTCCCATACACACCAAGCCGTCCTTTGCTTGCTAGCGCGGCAGGCCTGGAGCACAGGAGGGACGCAGGCAAATAGCGGGGAGTGGGGCACAGATATTTCGTGCCAGAGATGCTTGGTGACTGAGCAGCAGTCCTGGTCTGTGAGTAGGTGGGTGTGCCTATGAGCACAGTGGCATGTGTGCGTGTGTGTGTGCATGTGTGAGTGTGTGTGCACATGTGAGTGGGTGGGTGAGTGTGCTACACAATTATACAAGCTTTAAAAGGAAACCAGAGCATTTCTTTCTGGCTCTGACCTGGGTAGGGAACTGACAGGTCTGAAGAGGCTCATGTGTTCCAGACCTCATGGGAGGAAGTGGAGGGTAGGACTGACCAGGTGGGGGGCTGATGGTGGGACCACAGGCAGAGGCTGTGTGTGGGGTGCCACAGCACACCTCTCCCTCTTCCCTAACCCCTTCCCCTCTCCCTCCCCTTCACCTTTCCTCCATGAAGTGCTGATTACTTTTTCGGTGGGTTTGCATTCTCTCTCTTTTCTGGTCAGGTTGCTGACACTCTGCTCATCATGTGTGTTGTGGACATCCCCCTCGGCCTGTGCCTGTGTTCCGTGTTCATGAGTGCCACCTTTGGTGAACAGGTGACCTGCAGCCCCAGTGCCTGTCAGTTCCCTACCCAGGTCAGAGCCAGAAAGAAATGTTCTGGTTTCCTTTTAAAGCTTGTATAATCGTGTGGCACACTCACCCACCCACTCACATGTGCACACACACTCACACATGCACACACAC
>VBSM01001118.1:7484670-7499487 GCA_008086735.1 Cheirogaleus medius | reverse complement strand
GGTTTCGAACTCTTGACCTTGAGCGATCTGCCTGCCTTGGCCTCCCAGAGTGCTTGGATTACAGGCGTGAGCTACCGCGCCCGGCCAATTTCTGGAGATCTTGAGTTTGTTGAACAGATGGTGCCATCCATGGCCCTCAGAGTCACGCAGACGCCAGGCTCCCCCACGCAGCTCTGCCAGATTCCGTAAAGCTCTGGTGCTCTTGCCGAGCTATTTTCTTCTTGCTCTCCATTGAACTAGAAAACGCAGACACTTAGAGCAGCTCATGGTACCAAGAAAAGGACTGTCTTAGTCCATTTCTGCTGCTATAACAAAATGCCACAGGCTGGGGAGTTTATAAATAATAGAAATTTATTCCTCGCGGTTCTGGAGGCTGGGAGTCCGAGATCGAGGCTGCGCAGGTTGATGGCTAGGGAGAGCCTGGTCTCTGCTTCTAAAAAGGCGCCTTGATACTGCGTCCTCAAGTAGGGAAGGGACGGAGGGGCAAAAAGGGCCACCGTAGTTCCCTCCGGCCCTTTTACAAGGTGCTAACCTACCTGTGCGGGCTCTGCCCTGGTAGTCACTTTCTTGGAGGCCCCACTCTCGGTACCACTACAGCGGGGGTTCAACCACAGCATTCAAACCACAGCAGGGGCCGGGTGTGGTGGCTCATGCCTGTAATCCTAGCACTCTGGGAGGCTGAGGCGGGAGGATCGCTCAAGGTCAGGAGTTCAAGACCAGCCTGAGCAAGAGCGAGACCCCGTCTCTACTAAAAATAGAAAGAAATTAATTGGCCAACTAGAAATATATAGAAAAAATTAACCGGGCATGGTGGCACGTGCCTGTAGTCCCAGCTACTTGGGAGGCTGAAGCAGAAGGATTGCTTGAGCCCAGGAGTTGGAGGTTGCTGTGAGCTAGGCTGACGCCACGGCACTCTAGCCCGGGGCAACAGAGTGAGACTCTGTCACAAACAAACAAACAACGAAAAAACAAACCACAGCAGGGACCATCAGGAACCCGAAATGTTTGAGATGAGAGATGAGATTGCACAGCTGAACGTTTGGAATTTGCAGCTACCACTTTTTCTCTCCAGGAGGCCCACCAGTGGGGGCGAGGGTGCAGTGAGGTGAGCAGAGGTGCGAGTTGGGCAGGAAGTGGTGCTGCCACATCTGCGTCATCCTGGCTCCTCTGGAGCACCGGCCATATCTGGGTTGGGCAGTTGGCTCCATGGATGTAGGCCGCACGTCGTGGCCGAGTCCTCCGCTGTGGAGGCTGAAGAAGCCCCGCCTTGGGTGCTGACCCAGGCTGACTTCTAAGGAACCCCTGTTGGGGGCGCCTCTAGATTTCTGCTTTATCTACTGTTCTTGCCCTTAGGCAGATTCACCCGGCACCCTTGCCCCTCTTGGAGGTCAGCTCCAGGGTCCTGCCTTTCCTTCCCATGGTGTGGAAGCCCTGGGTCTGGGGTGACAGTGGGGGCATCCGCCATCCTGTCCCATGGCTGCCAGAACATGGCTTCTGTTCATAGGTCCCTATGAAATATTAATTTCTGAGAAACTGGATATGTTAGCTTCTTTCTTCTGCCTCTCAGCTCTCTCGGACTTTGGGGTAGGTCTGTGTAGACCTGCCCATTGCGGCATATCCTCCTTCCACCTCCGTGCAGGCCTGGGAAGGACCCGGGAGAGGCTTGGCTGGGTCTCCAGCTTCGGGCTTTTTAAGGCTCGTTTCCTGCTCGTGTACGTGCAGCTCACAGTCCGAGCAGGCTGTGCCTGCTTTCTCTCTGTTTTTGTTTCTACTTCAGATCCCCCCAAAGTTGGATAAACAAACTATTTTAAAGATTTATTCTACTTTAGCCTTTTACTTTTTCTCTATCAATGATTTTGTTATTTTATTTCTTAGGTAAGTGTGAAAGGTGGTGGATACAGAAGCTGTAGCAAGGGTGTCCCCTGCTCTGTGGCAGAGGTGACATGGTTATCGCTCTGGCCTTGGTCTGAGGAAGTCAGTGCTGGGGTCACACACAGAACAGGGTTTGCATGTGCTGGGGTCACACACATAGTACTTGGGGTCACCCAGGGTCAGGCTGGATGCATAGGACTCAGCACAGTGGAGGCTCTGGGAGTGCGGCGGCTCCAGGCACCAGGCAGCAGAATGGTGGGGTGGGTGCTTCAGCCCCTGTAGGGCCTGGAGCTCTTGGGCAGGTGACTGAGTGTCCCAGATGGTGCTGGCAGCTGGGCAGGGTGTACAGCCCAGGTGCAGGGGAGAAATGGCCTGGCTCCTGCCCCTTCTGGACTCGGTCCCTGACTGGCTGTCTCTTGCACCTTGAGGCCTGAGCCCTCCTCTCCTGGTGCGCAGCTAGCTGCAGTGCTCCCTCATGTGCCCTCTGGGTCGCAGGGTGTCACCACGTGTGGTCTTCACCGGCTCACTTTCTGGGGCAGTGTTTGAGAAAGGATGCCTGGGAAGCATGCTTCTGGAGACCCCGGATCCTGGGCTGGAAGCGGATTTCCTACAGACCTTGGGAGACGCAGGGCTGCCCGGATCCCAGTGTTGTCCTAGAGGAGCTGGAGGCCGTGCTGATGCTGGTCCTCCTGCTGGAGGCCGGTGGTCCCCACCCTCTGTTCAGAGACTCCACCACAATGCCTGGGCACATGTCTGAGTTGTAGGATCCCTTCTCCTGAAGACGCATGTCATTTAGGTCTGAGGTTTCCTGAGTTTTTCCGTGGATGATTTCTTCACGCGTGTACGTGTCCCCACGTGCCCAGCGCAGCCCATTTGCTGCACCCTCTGGTGCTTTGTCCTTCCCCCTCTTCGGGGTGGGGCCTCCCTGTCTGATCTTCTAATTTTCCTTCTCACCCCTGTTTTCACTTCATTTTCCTGTTTGAGGCATGGCTGGTGTAGTCTCCTGAGGGTATGCTACACTTTGTTCGAGGGGAGGATGTTTTCTTATTCCCCACACGGCCTGTGGCCTCCATGTTGCCTTCTTCTGAGCTATTCTCGTTGCTGGCTTTTGGGTGAACACTTCCCTCAGATGTTTGGTGACATCTGGTGTCTGCTAGTGTCTGAGATGGGCATTAATTGTCGACCATGGCTCTGTGTGGGTGCAGCCCTTTGGCTAGGAGCTTTCTGTGGGGTGGTCTGGGCATGCTGGGAGTTGGGGGACCCCCAGTATCTGTGTCTCTGGGAGTTTCCTTTGTGGTCAGAGTCCCCAAAGAAGACCCTTCCAGCACCTGCCTGGAGGGTGCTGGAGCCACTGAGGAGGGGCCCAGGCTCTGCATTTGGGGCACAGATGTTTGCTCAGCCCCCTTTTCTGTATGTGCCTCTCAGGCTCCACCAAGCCTACACCCAATCCAGAAACCCTCTGGTTTATACTTTCCTGAGCATGGATCTCCTCTCTCCTGTGTTTGTCAGAGGTGGTGAGGGGCCTAGGGTCCCCTCCCACACGGCTTCCTCTCTGGGCACACGCACAGGCCTACATGCGCACAGAGCCCGCTTCTGGCTATCTCTGTCCTCTGCCGTGATGTGGACACTGCCAAGCCCTCTGCGGCTCGGAGCAGGCTGGCCTCCCTTCCCTCTGGCAAGTAAGGGGAACCTTTCACTCTGCCTACTGTCTGTGGGTATTCCTCTTCACACCTGGAGCCCTGGTTTGACACACACACATGTGCTGGGCTCCAGGCGCTTTCGGCAGTTGGAGAGCCCAGCCCACCGTGGGTGCCACTCAGCCCTGGACAGCAGAGTGGCCACAGTGCTAGTGGCCAGGGTCAGCTTTGGTTGTGAGCAGATTCACTGTGCAAGCCATTCCCGCACGGTGGGTGGAGGCTGTGCTTTCACAAGGTTTAGTTTGACCCAAGCCAGAGGCCTTGGCAAGTGGGTAAGTGTGGGTGTGGCTGAGGCCGGGCCCTGGACGTTTGTCGAAGCAACTTTGGATGGCTCTTAGGAAGATTTCCCTTTTTCTCCCAGAATCTCACCAGCTTAATTGTAGTTGAGCTAACTTGGCTTCAGGTGCTGGAGGCTCACCTAGCTTTAAGTCAGGGCCTATCTCTGGTAATTGTGTATCCCCACAGACTGAATTGTTTTGCACACAATTTGAAAGACCCTGTGAGATGTAGAGCCCCTGATTTAGAACTCAAAGACTTGACTTTTGTTTTTCGAACAGCTCTGTTGTGTACCTCTGCCTCTGCTCAGGTGCAGGCAACCACGGAAGCTGGGACCTAGCCCTGGGCCTGGCATCTGGGAGAGGCTCACATAGGGCAGACGGTGCCAGTCCAGGTCAGCCCTGGCTGGTGGCCCTGCGTTCCCCATTCTGAGCCTCAGTTTCCTCACTGTGATCCACAGCTTTGTGCTGGACAAAGTGCATGCCTGTATGGTGGTTGTTAGGAGTGTGCTAGGTTCTTAGCTCTGCAGGTGCTGGTTTTTATCAGTAACAGTTCTTTTTCCTTCACATATTCCGTAAGTGGAGGTTTTAAGAAGCCTGCTGTTTTCCTCCTCAAGCCACACAGTTGCCGTCTGTGAGTGAGGTCTGTTGTGGCGCCTGCTCCTCCTCTGTCAGGTTGGTGCAGTTTGTCCAGAGAGCCAACCCTGAATCAAGTAAAAAATGTTACAGTGTGAGATTTAAGGGAAACTGGCCGCAAGCCCCATCACCCTGTGGACGCAGGCACGCATGTGCAGTTTGGCCCCGTGCTGTGGAGTCGGAGCCTGCCCCGGGTGGGCAGGGTGGTGGTGGGAGCCAGTGTGGTCACCAGCAAGACCAGCCAGAGCTGGGGTGAGAGCCAGTCTCGGGCCTCCATGCCGCCCAGCAGGGACCACAGCAGACTCAGGTGAAGTTGAAGTCAGGTTCACCTTGATTTGACTGAAAAAGGAATTAAGCATCCTCATGTTGTGATGAAAACACACGGCTAGTTGAATACATAAAAATTTGATTCTTTAGAATTTTACTTCTGAACAGTGATTCACTTTTTATGGTAGAACAACAAAACCAAAAAACGTGGCAGTTTGTCTTACCGAGTCAAATAGTTTCCTTAAAAGTACTAATTTCAAAAAGGAACTCTGTCCTCTTAAGGGACATGTGTTTATTTACTTAAGTTTGCTGTGGAACTGTTTCTAGGGAATGTTTTAGCCAAAAAATAGATTTTTTTGTCCTGTGAGACATTTCATTGCTCTAGAGAAAGGTAATTTTGGGGAGATATTTTCCTTGTCTGGAGTTGGTTAGCTTGTATTTTAGGTTCATGATTTTAAGTGGCCAGTGCTGCTGGCGTCCAAGTAGTGTTGTGTGTGCGTGGTGTGCGCCCTTGTCCTCAGCAGCGTGGCACCCTGTGCTGACTGCCTGTGCACCCTTTGGAAGCCCTGAACCACGAGGTAACATGCCTGAGGCCAGAGTGGTGTTGTCCAGGAGAGGAGCCCATGACCCTGAGGAGGCCTGGAGGTGACACCTGGGCCAGGTGTCGCCAGGTGGGAGGCTGTTCCCGCTGGGGCTGACATGGAGATGTGGGCAGAGGTTGCCATGGACAGCGCTGGGTGCTGAGGATGAGGAAGTGGAGGTGAGGGCCAGGAGGTGGCATCTGGGGTCACGGGCCTGGTGTGCCAAGGGGCTGCTGCTGTGGGGTCCCAGGGCTGGGCCTGGGCACAACCCAGCTAGACACACCTGCCAGGTCTCAGCCCCAGGGGACAGTCCAGGAGAGGCCACCCAGAGTGGACAGGGACTCTGTCCTCAGTTCACGGGAGAGTGCTGGTCTGGGGGAGCAGACTGGAGGGAGCCCTGTCTCTGAGGGGCCTGGGGGCGCTGCTGTGTGAGAGCTGGCCAGGGTGTAGAGCAGAAGAGGGGCAGCAGCAGTGGCATGTCCAGGGAGGGGCCGGGGCTACCCCAGCCTGGCCCTTGAGGCCCCAATGCCCTGGGTGGCCTGGGCATGACATGTGGGAGAGGCAGCTGGAGGGCTGGAGGGGGGCCTGCCTGGGAAGCAGCGTGGCCCCAGCTCAGAGGAGGCCCCTACGTACGTACGTACCTGGTCGTCTTAGATATCTTGAGGTGAGAAGGGTTTACACATGTTCATATTTGAAGAATAGCAGTGGAAGAGGAGGCCTGGAGAGAGAGAGGATGGTGGGAGGTGGGACAGGAAGGTCCCCAGGGACAGGGAAAGAGGCTGGATTTGGGGGACCTGCCATGGGTGAAGTTGGAAAGGCCCAATGGGGTCCAGGTGGAGGCGGGACGAGGGAGTCCCACCGAGGGCCTTGAAGGCAGCCCCGAGGTGTCTGCCTAGCATGGCCCTGGTGGGGTGGGGCCGTTGTTGGAAGTGAGGGGCACGTGGGACCCTCCCTGTCTAGCCATGTGCTGAGTATAAGACTGTGGCTCAGGGACACAGTCACATGCCAGCCAGGCATCAGGGCTTGTTCCGGTGTCAGGCGCCCATGGACCTGGTGCATTCGGCGTGGGCAGGGCTGGGATGTGTGGGAGGTAAAGGCCAGGGACGAGTTTGGGCAGGGTCCTGAGAAGGCAGCCCCAAGGGCCAGTGGCTGACGCACAGGGGATGGAGGATGCTGGTGCTTTGTGTGGACTTGGGGACGGGCTAGACCCCACGCACGCTCCCACATAACCTGCCAAAAAATGCTGTAAGCCCGTGTCTTTTCTGTTGCAGACTTTAAAAAATTCAAAAAGCCTTTGCTCCCTCGATTGCGAAGATGACGATGAGGGTGATGCCCAAATGAAGACGGCCGCGTCCTCGCCAAGTCACTCACAGGGCCTCACGGGCATCCTTGTAGCAGGCTTCCGCCCCAGGGGTGTGCGCCCCAGGCCCTGCCCCACCAGCCCCAGGCTGTGGGCCTCGAGGGAGCCCGTGGCCAGTGAGGGCGTGGGCGGGAGCAATGGGGACCCCAGTGACTGGGACAGTGCTGGGGAGGAGGGCGTCTTCCCTCTGGAACATGGTGAGCTGGACCTTGAGCAGATCGAGAACAACTGACTCCCACTGGGGGTGGGGTTGGAGGGGCTGTCGCCTGGGTCTGCTCTCTGCTCACAGACAGAAGATAGGTTAGGTGTTATTTTGAACATTGAGCTATAATTTTGATTGAACTTTTCCTAAAGAAGTATTTTGCATTTTTATGGCTTTTATAGTTCTGGAGAAAGTGTCTCTATTTTGAAATGAATTTTCAGAAGGGCATTCTATTAAATGTGAGTCTGCATACAGAGTTCAGTGCGGGTACGTTCCTTTTGTAAAAAGCCCACTGTGAAGATCGCCTTGCATGGTTTTGTTGCTAGGAAGCCTCAGGCTGGTGATCTGGGCCCCTCCAGAGTGGCTCACGGGGTGCTTTGGCTTGCACAGGGCCATTTTGTGCCTCAGGCTCTGTCATCCGTGTGCTGGAGAACTGCCACCCTGCAGTGGATGCTGTCTGGGACGGGCCGAGCTGCAGCAAGTCTGTGCTCCGTGGCCGTGGCCATGGCTGAGGAGGGTCTTGGCCCCCTGAAGTGGGACGTAAAGCCGGCCCTCCTGGAAGGAGATCTCTTGGCAGCACCAGTCAGCACCTAGTCTGTGAATTCAATAAAAGGCATTTGCTTTGCATGTGTGACTTCTGACTTTCATTTCCATGAGTTAAAGTGGGCCTGGCTAGACCTGGTGTTCCTTCCTGTAACTTAAGAAAATCACAGGGATTGCTACCAAAGACATTGGCCTAAGGAATGTTGGTTAACAGGAAGGAGTTTGTGATAGCAAAAAAAAAACATTAATAACTTTTGGAGAAATATCCTTTTTTATTTTCCCCAAGATGTTAATTGATGCTTCCTTCTTAACTGGCTTGGGCTGTAGGTAGATCAAAGGCAGATAAAGGTGGGAAGTGATTTGTTTTTCAGGTCAGCCTTCCTGAGGCCGAGCCCAGAGCTGGTAAAAGCAGGATACTAGCTCTCAGGACCGCCCCCCCCAGCCTGTCACCCTGTGAGATGGAGGCACGGTGGGGGGCTTCCAGGCCTCAGCATGCTGGAGGGCTCCCTGCCTGGCCCTGCCCTCCTCCTGAGGACAGCAGGCACCCGCACGTGCGAATGTTCAGTGGCACTTGCTCTCCTGATTCATTTATTTGCACAACTCTGAAGTGGGCATAGTGGTTTCCTTTCCAATTAATATGAAAGATTTTTTTTCTGTTAAAATCTAGGCTGCAGCCTGAGGGGCACTGATATTTCCAGAGGTGCACAGTTGAGAATCTTATTTGCATGTGGGTTGGATGCTTCAGGAAACGGGCGGGAGGTGTCCGGTGAAGAGGGGCAGCCCATTCAGCGAACACCTTATGGTTTGAATAAAGAGCCTCCTGTGCTTTGTTCTAGAGCTGTCTATCATCTAGCCAGTGGCTCTCAACCACTGGGGAGTTTAATTTAAAAGGAAAGAATAAAAGTAATGTGCTGAGGGTATCCGAGTACAGAAAGAGCCGTCTTCTGTGCTCCTCGTGCCCCGGGCTGAGGAGAGCCCACCAGGAGCGTGGCCAGGCCAGGGCCTGTGACACTGTAGCTGGGCTGCTATGGAGCCTTGGTGTGTGTGGGTGATAGTGGGACAGGAGCCAGCTGGGCCCTCAGCTGCACGAGGCCTCAGGGGTCCTGAAAGTGTCACTTGCCTCCCCAGAGCCACCTCCTGGCCCAAGGAGGAGCCCAAAAGACCCTCAGGAATCGCAGGGCAGGTCCAGGATTTGGGGCACAATTGCCAGACTACACTGGGAAGTGGGTCCTGGCTAGATCTATGGAGACTGCCTTCACGAAGTTGGGTCCCCGCCAAGTGGTCCATGCTGAGTCCAGTGCTTTGGGTGCGGTGGGCAGTGCTCCGAGATGACTAGGTACAGGGCAGGTTCACTGCAAGGATAGAGTTTTTTGGGAGCTTTGGGGCTGTGGGGGTCTTCAGGGCACCGGCCACTGATGGCCTCTGGGACAGGGTGGTCTGGACAGCAGCCGGGGATAGGGCCTGCTGGAAAGCCCTCCTGGTGGCCATTGTGTGCATCTGGAGGGGCCTGGTGGGAGGCTAGGGAGGGGTCAGAGATGATGCAGGGTGTGCTTTGCGGTAGCAGACAGCCCGGTGGTCCCCATGGGGGCCTGGACACTTGGGCAAGTGGCAGGGAGGTATCCCCTCACTTCCCTTTCCAAGGGCAGGCTGGCTGCCCTGAACATGGGGTTGTGGGACCAGGGCCCCTACCCTGAGAATCACTGTGTGTTGTTTTCTTGTGTCCCGAGCTCTGTCTGCATAGTGAGTCCTGTGCTCCCTGTCCCTGGAGGACCAGGGGCCTTTGGGCCTGGGTGGTCAGACTTCAGGGCACAACTGCAGCCTGCCCCACATCCCCTCTTGTGGACAGCAATCCAGGCTTGGGAGGCCCCTCAGCCCTGTATAGCCCCAGAGCTCAGTCCCCACCTGGGAAGCTTCCCTCACCTGGTTGGGCTAAGCCCTGCCCAGGACAGATGGGAGGGGTGGGGCCAGATAAGAGGGTTGGGCCAGACAGGGGTGGGGCTAGACAGGAGGGAATGGATGGAGATGGACAGGAGGGGAGGGGCCAGACAAGAGGGGTGAGCTGGGCAGGGGTGGAGCTAGATGGAGGGGAGGGGCTGGGAAGGGGTAGGGCCAGACAAGAAGGGTGGGCTAGATGGGGGTGGGGCCGGGTAAGGGGTGGGACTACTCTGTGCCGCTGTTGCCAGCGGGGAGGAGGATGTGGGAGGCTGTGTAGGGGTGGGGCGGGGCGGGCAGGGGCAGGGAGTGTCTGCATGTGGAGTTATTTCCCAGCACTGCTCACCTCACAGCTGCTCCCCTTCCCTGGATGCAGGTCTGGGTCTTGCCTACAGTCCCCCAGGGTCCCTGATGCCCGACCCTGGCACACCCCCTCCTCCCTTGTCCCTCCTTAGTGTCCTCACATTCCCACAAGGCCAGGGAGAAGCGCTACCTGCCTCCAAACCCCCATGGCTCCTCTCACCCCCTAGCCTGCAATCGGGTGTTTTGGCAGTCATCCTAACCATTTTTATGTGCACAGCTCTGAGGCATTAACATTGTTGCATCTGCAACGTTGTGTATCCATGCCACAGGCTCCAGAAGGTTCTCAGTCTTCCCAAACTGAAGCTCTGTCCCCATGAAACACTAGCTCCCCACTTCCTCCCTGGGCCCCTAGCCCCACCATTCCACTCTCTATGAATCTGATGATGATGCCAGGGACCTCATGAGTGGAATCACACAGGACCTGTCTTGCTGTGACTGGTCATTTCGCCGAGTGTCAGTATTCAATCTCATCCGTGCTATAGCAGGTGTCGAGGTGTCCTTCCTAAGGCCTAGCACTATTCCACTGTGTGGATGGACCACCTTCTGCCTGTCCACCTGAATCCCTTTAAGACAGTAGGTCTTGTCACTCTGGGGGCTTTCTGCCAATCTTAAGACAGAGACATGTGTCTTGCCACTGCCCCCTAGGCCCACGCTCAGGGACCTTTCTACCCCATCCAGCCACAGGCCTCCTGCTGCTCCGGAGACACCTCCACTGCCCCCTGAGGCCTCCCTGGTGGGGCCTTTGCCTGTTGGCCTCCTGCCTGCCCTGATGTCACCTTCAAGGACTCTTTTCCTGGTCCCAGACATGCAACTTGGTGAGAGCCCTTCGCTGGGTGGCAGGTGTGTTCAGGCTGGGAGAGACCCAGGCAGGACGTCTGTGGCCAGTGGGGAATGCACTTTGCCCATCCTGATGTCCTCTCCAAAGCTCTGCCAGCCCACGGCCTCCCCTCGGCAGCTCCTAGCAAGATGGCCAGCCCCTCCTTTGAGGTGTTGTCTGAGCTCCAGGCCTTAGGCCAGCCCTTCGGCCTTCTAGGTCTTGGGACTGGGTGAAGAACTAGTCCTCCCCCATCTCCTCCTTTCTCCCAAAACTTCAGCTCACCTGTGTCCCAGGACCTTTCAAATGGCTGGTCAGTGAGGCTCGGGCCTGGCTGGTGGGGAGCTCCTTCTGAAGATGGAGCCAGGGACAGTCCCCCTCAGTGCCCTTGAGGTGGCCTGGGAGGGCAGTGGGGCCGGGACCCTGGTGGAGCAATGTGGATGGGCCCAGAGTAGTCCAAGTCCAGAGTGACCCTTCTGAGCAGGCTTCTGCTGAAGGTCCTGAAACCAGAGGCAGCTCAGCTGGGTTCTTCTGCAGGGTGGACCTGCCATGTCCTTTATGCTAATGGGGACATAGAGGCTGAAAGTTCAGGGCACCCCTGGGTCCCCCATCTGTCTTGCAAAGTGTGGCATATGTATGCCAAGAGTGAGCTGGTGGGGAGATGCCTGGCTCTAGGGATGTGTGTCCCCAGGGTTGTGTGTATGTCTGTGTATGTGTGTGTATCTGTCACCTGGGATGATGTGGCTTTGAGTCTGCTGCTCTGCCTTTTGGGGTCACTTGCCTGTTGGCAGGGTTGTGAAGTGAGACCAGGCCGAAAGCAGCAGGCACTTCCAGGTGTGGTGGTGGCCGCCCTGTCCTCCACCCCATTTCCACCAGTTGAGGCCCGTGCAGCTAGTGTGGGTCTGTGTGGCTGCCTCAGTATGTACTTGGGCCCCTGAGGACAGAGTTGGGGGAAGCTCCCGAACTTTTACCTGAAGCCACGTGAGATGGTATGTGGGGGAGGGTGCTTTGGCTGATCACCCACCAGGTGGGCCTGGAGTTGGTGACAGTCCTTCCTCTCTAAACTGGGGACAGGCAGGTGACCCAGCTCTCAGGAGGCTTCAGAGCCATGGGCAGGTGGTTGGGGGTCTCTATCTGGGAGTCAACCAGCCTCACTGCTTGTCCTTCTCTTCCCCTCTTCCTCCTAATCTCAACCCTTCACAGCAACCATTCTTAGCTCTTGGCTTGTACAAAAATAGGCTGGGGACTGATTGAGTTCACAAACTGTTACTTGCTGACTCTGAGTGAGGGAAATAAAAGAATAAAGCTAAAGAGAAGGGAAGAAAGGAGCTGATAAAATAAGAGCAAAAATGAATGAAACTGACAAAGCTACAGCAAAGAAGATCCGCAAGTCTTGGTACACTAATTGACAAAAGGCTTTGAGCTCGATTGAGAAAAGGAGATAATGAGCAAATAAGCACCATTACGACTGAAAATAGGGACAAAACTATAGATGGAGCAGAGATCATAAAGATAATCAGAGTATATTATGGACACCTTAGAAGAAATGGACTAATTTCTGGAAAAATATTGCTGAAAACTGACTCAAGAAGAAAGAGAACCCACAAATAGTCCTGTAACTGTTTAACAGAGTGAAACAATAGTTTCAAATCTTCCTGCAAAGAAAACTGCAGGTTCAGATGATTTTATAGGCAAGTTCTGCAAAATACATAAGAAAGGAAATTCTTGTCTTTCACAATTTCCTTCTCAGAATGGAGAAAGAGAGACCATCTCCCAGTTATTGCATGAGGCACATTCTTTTTTTTTTTTTTTTGAGACAGAGTCTCACTCTGTTGCCCGGGCTAGAGTGCCGTGGCATCAGCCTAGCTCACAGCAACCTCAAACTCCTGGGCTCAAGCAATCCTTCTGCCTCAGCCTCCCGAGTAGCTGGGACTGCAGGCATGCACCACCATGCCCGGCTAATTTTTTCTATATATTTTTAGTCGGCCAATTAATTCTTTCTATTTTTAGTAGAGACGGGGTCTCACTCTTGCTCAGGCCGGTTTCAAACTCCTGACCTTGAGCCATCCTCCCTGCCTTGTCCTCCCAGAGTGCTAGGGTTACAGACGTGAGCCACCTCGCCTGGCCCCATGAGGCACATCTTGATGTGAAAACCAGGCGGGAACAGTGGTGGCTGCTGTCAGCTGGCCACATGGCTGAGGTGGTGGCATAGAAGTCCCTCGGGTTTGGCCCTGTGAGCGGAGTCAGACTGAGGGACTGGCCCCTCTCCTTTCCCTGACTTCCCTGTGTGTCTGGACGGTGTGGAGGGGATGGGGGCAGGGACGGAGCTCAGAGGGTACCGAGGAGCCTCAGCTGGTCCCAGAGGGCAGTGGGGCCCCAGCAGCGGCCCCTTCCTTGCCCTCTCTTTGTCTGTTCCCCGCCTGAGGGAGTCCTATTTGCATGAAGAAGCTCAGGCCGTCCCACCGCACCCCAAGATCAGGGTCACAGGCAGGCAGAGTCCACTGCAGTTCTGGTCCGCAGCCTCCACCTCAGCCCTCACTCCTCTGCCACTCCCTCCCCACTGCCAGAGAGCCTCTCCCAGGGCTTCCTCCAGCCAGTGCTCAGCGGGGGCCCTGCAGCCATGGCTGCCTCCTTCTGAGTGGTGGCTTCTGCCCTGGTGCTATGTTGGACAGCAAGTGAGTCCCCGTAGCTGGGTCCCCAATCACTCACCTTTTTTCATTTTTCTGCAGTTACGGATATAGGTTTTTTTTAAGCTTCTCTAAGTTAATTTTGATAATTTATATTGTCTTAGAAAATTGTCAATTTTATCAAGAATATCAAATACATTAACTTGTCACTTTTAATCTCCTTTGCTGCTCTGATTTCCCTCTTTCTTGGTCCTCTTGGGCTTTTGTGTTTTCTCTCTCTCTGGATTAGACTGGTCAGAGGTTTGTTTATTTTATTTATTTATTTATTCTGAAGAACCAGCTCTTGGATTTACTGATGGAGTCTCCCATTTTTCTTGTTTCCAATTCATTAATTCCACCTTTATCTTTATTCCACCCCCTCCTGCCTCCTGTGGATTTACTTTATTATTCTGTTTTTCCCTCCTTGTGTCAAATGTTTAGTTCATTTATTTTCAGTCTCTCTTGCTCAGTAATAAAAACATTTAAGGTTGTGAATTCTCTGCCAACTCCTCCTGAAGCTGGCTCTGTGGACATGCAGTTTCTCTTTCTGCATAACTGTAAAATTGTCTGTCATGGCAAATTTTATTTACTCTCTGACCTAGGAGTTATTTAGGAGAGCATTACACAGATATACATTTCCAAATTTCCAAATCATCTGGCTTCTTCTTTAGATACCATTATTAATTTCTAGTTTCTTTGCATTGGTTTAAATACTAAGACCTGTAAATATTTTACCATTTGGAATGTAGAGAGGTTTGTGCTTGTGCTTGCATGCATGTGTACCTACATGCATGCATATGCATGTACATACATATGTGTGCATAAGTACATGCATGCCTGGTGTGTACCCATGTGCACTAATGTGCATGTGAGCATATGCATATGTGCATGGATGTGTGCAAACATACATACATGCATGTATGTGTCTGCATGGGGGTCTATGTGTATGCACGTATACCTGTGTGTGCATGTATAACTACATGTGTGCCTCTGCACATGCACACATTTGCCACATGTGTGTCTCTGTGTGTTCATGTTAGTGTTTGTGTATACCTGTGTAATGAGTGCATGTGCACGCACACATACATGTGTGTATGTGTGCTATAGTAGGTATGTATACACAGGTGCACAGTCTGAGCCCACATGTATGCACATGAACACACACGTGTGTGTACATGCATGTGGAATGTTCTGTGGTTTCAGACCAGGGTGAGTGCTCCGTGTGGGGGTGAACACTCCTGCCCAGTCAGGGATGTCAGTGAGACGACCCAGAGTCTCTCATCTTCATTCAAGTTTTGTCCACTTGATCTGGGGTCTCTGGATGAGGTCCAGGCGCCACCCAGTGTGGTCTGACAGGCCCACCTCCTTGCCTCAGAGTTCACGATAGACATCCTGATATTGCTTGTGGTCTGCACCCCATGGCTAGGTCTGGATGGCTGAGGCAGGAGGATCACTGCCAGGAGTTTGAGGTTGCAGTGAGCTATGATGACACCACTGCACTCCAGCCTGAGCAAAAGAGGGAGACCCTGTCCATCACTTCCTCTACCCCCCCAATATTAAAAATATAATTACCATATGATCCAGCAATTCTACCTCTGAGTATATATCC
>VBSM01001118.1:7457080-7479469 GCA_008086735.1 Cheirogaleus medius | reverse complement strand
AAAAAAAGAAGAAGAAGAAGAACATGGACACGCTGGACAGCCGGTGAGACGTCCAGCCCCCAGGTGGGGATGTGGGTGAGGCCTGAGCAGCCAGGGTTGTGGTTGCTGGTGGGTGCACCCTTGTCCTTGTACTGGGACCTGGGGGTGTGGCAGGAATAGGCCTGGCCATGCCTCTCTGGGCCTGGGCATGATGATGTCATCCCCGAGGTTGTGGATTTAGGACTAAGGGCCCCAGGTCGCATGATAGGGCAGTGAGGGGGCCTCCAGGCCTGAGTTCCACCAGTCATGGTTAGTGGTGACTTGGGGCTTCACAGCTCAAAGACATTTGAGCGTGTGTGACATGGGGGCTCCTGGGCTGCACCCTGTTATGTGGCTGTGGGACGGGGCTACCACAGGCAGGACATGCATGCAGGAGAGAAGCCAAGGTCAGCAAGACCTTCTCCCTCCCCCAAGGCAGGGCCCTGGAGCTGGTAGAGCCAGAGTGGCCCCAGCATGAGGCAGTGACCGTGGCTAGTGGTCCTGGGATGGACGAATCAACTGTGCCCAGAATGTGATCTGACAGAGGCCCCAGCTGCCCTCTGACCAGGTTCCCAGGGCACACTGTCTAGGCCCAGGACTGACCTCAGCCACCCTGGATTGGGTCCTGAGGCTCAGCAGCTCTGCTTCCCCAGCTGGTCCCTCGAGGTCAGCAGGCTGCTGCCTGCGTGGTCCTCAGAGGCTCCTCCTGAGCTGCCTTTGGCGGCCGCTGGGTGGCAGCAAAGATTGCCCCTCAGTGGTGGCCGCGGCCTTAGCCTGCCCACGCGTGGGCCCAGCCTATGGTCCTTGGAGCCCAGGTGGGGGGATGCAGGCCCTCTGCGCCTGGATATGGTGAGAATGGGGTTCCTTCCTCTGGCAGTCTGGCCCTCTAGTGCTCAGAAACCTGCTGCAGCCAGGCTGGGTGTCGGCCTGAGGGGATGCTGGTGCTGTCCCCAAGAGAGTGCACATTCTGGGGGGGAATGTGGATGGAGAAGGGAACTCCTGCCTTGCCCCATGGAGACCAGGCCATCAAGGGGGACCTGTTATGAATTTGGGGCTGGCAGGTGGGGGAGAGCAGAGCTGTGGCCGTCTTCCCTGCCCAAGCTGCTCCAGTGGGCTACAGGTGGGCTGAGGGCATGACTCCAGGTGTGACCCTAGGTATGACCTCAGGTGGGCTCTGGATGTGATCCGAGGTGGGCTGTAGGTGGACCCCAGGTGAGCTGCAGGTGTGATGCTACAATTGACAGACCCTGAAGCAGGGAGACTTGCCTGATGTCCCACAGCTCGCAGGCAGAGCCGGTCTCTCCTGGGGGTCACATCATGGTGGCAGGGGGAGCCTCACGGCTCAAGCCCCAGGCTCCCATGTGACCTCAGACATGCCAGCATGGCTCCAGGAGGGGCTCCTTCTGGGCCCATTGCTGGAGGGTGTTGGGGTGGGGAGGGAAGGAGGCCAGGGAGACCCTCGGGCCCTGGGCTTCACTTCCTGGCCCACCCAGGCCGGCCTCAGCTGCAGTTCTGGCCACTGGGACCCCATGTGGACACTGTCTGGCCTTGAGACTTTGGCCCAGGTGTGGAACAACGGACAAGTAGGACAGGCCCAGGCCACCTGCTGCCTCTGCCCTGCCCCCTGCCAGACCGTGGGGAGGGGAAGGCTACCTGGGTGGGGGTCTGCTGGGGAGCTGTGACCTGGAGGACTCTAGGCAGGATGGGGTGGGTGGGCTCTTACCTCAGGGTCCTTCGGTCTGAGGCCCCGGTGCGCTGACTCCCGGTTATCAAAGTATCCAGGCCCGTAAACGTCCCAGGAGATGTGTCCATGGATAGGCAGTTCACGGTGATGGTAAGGGCCTCAGCGTGCTCAGACTGCATGCTTGGCCGAGAGGGGCCCTGAGTGCCTGTGTCTGTTGGGACTGGGTGGCCGAGGTCTGTGGGAGTGTGACTGAGGTGGGCTGGAGGCTGGAGTGAGGGGGCGCACTGTCCCAAGAGACCTGCCTGCTCCCTCTGCCTTGGCCAGCGTCCACCGTAGCCCTGGCTGGCCTCACTCTGCCCTCTGGTGGCGGCTCCTTGCCAAGCCTTGGCCGTCCAGTTCTGCACAGATGTCCTGCACCAATGTCCTTGGGGGCCTCCTGGCTGGCCAGGCCCTCCAACCCCGTGGTCCCCCACCATGGACAGGCACACTGGGGCTCAGTCTCTGTTGGATGAGCAGTGGGTGAAATCTCAATGGGGACTCAGGGCTGTGCAGGCAGCACCTCCTGGCAGTCACTGGCCGCCACCTCATTTATGGGTTCTGGAGACCCTGTCTACAATACCCCAAGTCCTCCACAGGCTCCCCCCATCTGGATCCTGTGGCCTGTGACTTTCCTGTTCTGCCCTGGAGCCCACAGCCCCTCTCTGGTCTGTTTTGGGGGCTCATTTACTCTGCTGTATCAGTCAGGCTTCTGTTGTGATGATGCAGCTCAGCACCTCAGTGGCACGTGACAACCAGCCACTGTTAACCTCTGAAGGCCACTGGGCTCTGCCTGTGTTGGCACTGGGCTGCAGGTTGGGTCAGTCTCCTTCTGAGGCCAGTGGCTCCGGGCTGGCTCTTCTCCTGGCTCAGGCAGAGTGGGGCAACCAGCACGTCCCAGGCCCTGCTCACACCACAGCCAGTGTGTCTTTGCGACAGGTTTCCAAACCCCCTCTCCATGGCAAGATCTGGCAGTGTGGCCCATGCCTCACAGGTGTGGCCGGGGAGGCCGAGGCCAGCCTGCTGTCCTTCCTTACCTTTCTGTTTGCACGCAGGATTCTGTTACTGCTTTTGAGGATATAAAATGTCTCCCAGGGGGCCTAGGGTGGGACCCTTGCTGAGGGCATCGCCTGGAGTGGGGCCCCTTGGGGTCTCTGCCCCATCTACCCCCACCGTGTGCTCTGACTGAGCCTTGCTCCCACCTCTGTCTGGTGCTGGGTGACTTGTCCTGTGTCTCCTGAGCCATTGTATTTGGGGTTCAGTAGGCCACATTGCTGTTTCTGCCTCTTGAGGCTCCACTGTCCCGCTCTGGGCCTCAGTTTCTCCATTGTGAAGCAGGGACACCTGTGTCTCCCTTGCAGCCCTGTGCTCCCATCTGGGTCCTGTGGAAGTGTGTCCCCAACTGGACCTGGCTCTGCCTGTGGGCACCAGCCCTCTCTCTGCGTGTTGAAGACAATTTACTCACCTCCTGGGAGGCCGCATCAGGCCTCGGGGCATCCCTGGTGAGCCTCGAGCTCAGCCCACCCTGCCTGCCCTCTGCCCCGCATTGTCCTGGGTGGTAGATGTGGCCACCCCCTTTCACAGATGAAGGGATTAGGCCCAGAGGAGACCCGAACTAAGGGTGGCTCAGCCAGCATGCACGATGCCAACCCCTCCCTAGTTGTGCTGGGCAGAGGGGCTTCTCTGCTCTTCAGCCGTGGGAGGGGGACCTGGCAGAAGCCCACTGGCTATCTCTCCAGACAGCAAAGTGAACAGTGGGACAGGCCACCTTCAGATGGCCTGGAAGGGAAGTCCCAGCCTTGTGTTCCTTTTCAGGCAGGCGCTAGCCCTTGGGCCCTTGGACATGCCCTGGGGCCCCTGGGGGTGCCCTGCTCCCGGCCTGGGGGCTGCGCCCGGTGGCACCAAGCTCCTCCTGCCCCAGAGAGGGAGCCCTCCTCAACTTTTTTCTCCTCCCCAATTAATTAATTTAAATTGACCATTAAGTCAGCCGAGTTTTTGATTGATATTTTCATTAGCAGCCCTGTCCGACGCCCCAGGAATGTATGGTAATGTCCAATCTGCGGGCGGGCCACGCTCCTCCTCGCGGCGCTGAGTTATAGCTGGCACTGTCGCGCGGCTCCCGGGGTAATTTGAATTCAGATGAGCTGCTGCAGTGTTCCGGAGCTTGGCGGCCGGCCGCTGACGGATGGCACTCGGGTTACCACAAGGTCACTGTGCAGCCGCCGCCCGCCCGGGAGCGGGGAGTCAGGCCACCCAGGAAGGTGGGCAGCTCCGTGGTGGGTGGCCAAGTGCACTCCGGAAAGCCCCCCGGCCTGTAGCTGTCCAATTTAGAGCACAGGTGAGTCCCAGGGCCTGTGCGGCACGAGGCCGCCGCCAAGCCTCAGAGCCCCTGTCCCTGGGGGGATTAGGAAGCCACCTCTGCTGATGGCTGCTGTAGCCTCCTCTGTGGAGGGGCAGGGCGGGCAGGCTTCGTGTCCAGGGGGGCCTCGGCTGATCTCCGGATCCACCTGCAGCTGGACGCAGCCTCCTGCGGCATATGTCCCTGTGCTGGGGAAGGTGCTCTGGGGCCCTGGCTGTGGCTGGTTGGAGGCTGGACCTGCCCTACCCCTACTGCTCACACAGGGACCACAGGCCAAGCTGGTGGCCATGGTGGGAGGCACGCGAGCCTGGGGTGTCTGCTGTCCAGCTGCGTGACCCTGGATGGGTTATTTCTGCACTCTGTGCCTTGATTTCTCCATCTGTACGGTGGTGATCACAGGGTGCCTCCCTCCTTGGTTTAGGGCGAGGGACACAAGAACCAGACCAGGCAAAGTGTGAAGTCCGTGCTGGGCAGGCTCCAGCCCTGGCATATGGCCTCCCCTTCCCCTCGAGGCTGCTGGGCCCCAGGGAGGTGGTGGCACCCTCCCCACCATGTGCAGACCTGCAGAGGGAAGTCGCAGCCCCTGCCCTACCCTGGCCCAGGACCTTCACAGGGCTGGATGCAGATGCTCCCCTCAGGCCTGGTGGGGGGGTCCAGGTGACCCTCAGAGTGCTTGGAAATGTGGTGTCCCCCAGGGGACCCCAGGGACTGGCACCTGGGCTGGGCTGAGTGGGGCAGGGCTATGTGGGGTGGGCCCTGGAGGGCTCTGGGTAGAGGAGGGGCTCAGCAGAAGGAGGTCGTGGGGCCCCCACCTCCTTGGGAGGGCCCCGGCTGGGAGCCTGAGGGCCACAGAGGAGCCCCAGTGAAGGTGCCCATGCAAGCCAAATCTGCCTCTGCGGGCCCAGCTGTGGTGACCTGCAGGGAAGGTGCCACGTTCGTCCTTGTCCCTATCCTCCTCCCCATGCCAGGGGGTCTGAGCTTTGGCTGTCACACTGGCTGGACAGGGGGGCTTTACTCTTGGTGGAGGCCTCTTGCCACGTCATCCCATGGCGGAAGGCGGAAGGGCAAAGAGAAGGTGGGAGGGCACAGGAGGGGTCCAACTCAACCTTCTGTGAGGCCCCCTCCTGAGAGGGCACTTGTGACCCAAACCCTCCCCTCGGGCCCCACTTCCCAGCACCCCCGCACTGGGGGTCACGTTCCCACATGAACTTTGGGGGACCCATTCAAACCACAGCAGGTGGGAAACCCTGGGGTTAGCAGGGCCCTGGCCCCTGGGCACAGTGCTACAGACTGCATAAGAGCAGACATTGGCCCCACTCCTGGTGGCCTGCTGTCTCCCACAGACCTGTGCTGGTGTCTTGGAGCTGGAGGGGTGGGGGCTTTTCGACAATCAGAGCAGGGGGCGGGTGGGGGAGCTGCCCAAGTCCCTTAGGGAGGGGCTGGTGGGGACGAGGGGGCCTGATCCTGGTCCCCCACCTGCCTCTCTCCGCTGCGGAGGCCAGCTGGGGGGCGGGCCTGCCCTACGGACACCTGCCCTGAGCTGCTGGGACCTCACCCATCTGGACCCATTTTCCAATCTTCTTTGCAGCTGAGTGTGGCCATGTGACTAAGTCTTGGCCACCAAGATGTGAGTAGAAGTGTTGGGCAGAACTTTGGGGAAGAATCCTTAAAAATAGCTGACTAAACTGGAAAAAACACCCTGCCCATTGTTTTCCTGCTTCCTGAGACAGAGGGGTGATGGCTGGGGCTCTGGCAGCCATTTGAACCATGAGGTGACGTTGGGCAGGAAACCAGGTACAAAGAGCAAAGAGGCAGAGGTGCCTGGGTACCTGATGACCGTAGAGGCCTGGAACCAGCCAGCCCTGTTTTGGCCACCTCCAACTCTGTCTCATGAGAGAGAAGTTAACTTCTAACTTATAATACTTAAGCCACTTTAGTTGTAGCTGTTGCTGTTGGTAGTGGTGGTGCTATTGGTGTTGTTGTTGACGGTGGTCATGTTATTTGTGTTTTGATGTCATTATTGGAGGTGCTTTTGATATTATTGTTGGTGGCATTGATGGTATTTTGGTGTTTTTGTTGTTGGTGGTGTTCGTGTTATTGATGGTGGTGGTGTTGGGTGTTGGTGGGATCGTGTAAATGGTGTTGGTGTTTTGTTATTGTTTTTGATGGTGGAGTTATTTTTGTTGATGTGCTGGCATTTATGTTATTGGTTGTTTGGTATTTTGGAGTTGTTGGTGCTGTTGTTCTGTCTTGGTGGTGGTGGTGGTGTATACAGCCAGCACAATTCTTGACGGAGGCAGGAGCCAGGCAGAGTCCACCCTGTATGGAAACAGCTCCCTAAGAGGCCTCCCTTGTTCTCGGACGAGATGAGAGGACAGAGCTCAGGGGCATCCTGTGGGTTGCTCTGCAGGAGGGGTCATTTTGTTCAACAGCAGTGACCAAGCAAGATCTGTTATGGGAAATAGAATGACATTTTATAAAGCATCAACTTGGTTTTTATATAATGAGACATAGGGAAACATGGAGACCATCAGACGAGATGAGAGGTGAGATGAGGCTGATCCAGGAGCCGTGGTGTGTGGCCTCCCACAGCTTGGCCGTGAGGTGCAGCGTCTCCCCACTCTGCACAGGCCTTGGTAAGAGGTCCTTTATTAAACCCTTCCTGATTACTGTAACCACAGGCCTCTGTTCCTGCCGGGGTCCTGACTGGTGCAAATGCAGCCACAGTGCACAAGCAGCTGGAATCTGCCGTGAATGGCAAAGTGCGAGGCCCATGGCCCTGGAGCTTGAGTCAGAGACACAGCAGATGCAGGTAGGGCGGTCACAAGAGGCCAGGTTGCAGGGGATGGACAGCATGGACAGGCCGGAGCAACAATGTAGCAGGAAATCATGGCTCAGAGGGGGCAGCCCCGTGTAGAGTGGGAGGCCTGGGCTGACCCCCACAGACACTCAGCCCTGCCTGCCCAACACACTCCCTGCTTCCTGCCTCGGCCCACGCTAGTGTGGCTGGGGTGAAGCTGCCAGGCCTGGGCCCAGGAGGCATCTGTGATTTCTGTCTTCCCTGCAGTCCGTTCTGTTTGCTCAGCCCCAGCAGGGGTGAGGAGAGCCAGGCTAGGTGCCCACAGCAGCTACTCACCCCAAGGTGGGAAGATGATGGTGCCCACCGCAGTGCTGGCTACGAGGCTCAAAGACACATCCATGACCTGCTTAGGAGGTGCCAGAGCTCTCGGAGGGTGGGCAAGAGGCCAGGCCACTGCCTCTGGGCAGGAGAGGCCGAGGGCTCCACACCCAGCAGACAACATCAGCTCTTGAGTGGCTGCACCCCCGACCCATGGTCCCTTGTGGTGCAGGGGGCTCTGGCTGGTCACAGGTGGCTCTTTGAGGTTCCTGGGTGCCCCCATGCATGGGCTCTCTCCTTCCCCAGGCAGATACAGATACCCCAAGGTCCTGCCACACGTGATGCTGAAGGAAAAGGAGTGTCAGCCCTTAGTTGGTCCTTGGGAGGTGGCCGTCAGGAATAAAGGGAGTTGAGATGTCTGAGGGACACCAAGAGAGTGTGTTACCAGCAGACCCACCCTGAAGAATGGCCAGGCGGTTCTCTAAGCAGATCTGGGAATGATGTCAGAAGGAAGCGGGGAGCCTGCGGAAGCAGGGGCGCGGCGGGCAGGGTGAAGGCAGTGCCGCAGGCCTCCTTCTCCCCGTGAGGCTTCCAAGTGACGTGTGCTGGTGAAGCCAGGTGGGAACACTGATGGATGTGCTCCTTAGTAAATGTAAAGGAAACGTTTGAGGCAGTTCTACACGTCGGGGACGCTCCTGCACTTTGCTTAAACTGGTAAAACGTTGACGCCGGCAAACTGTAACGAGCTGTGTATAAATTATAGCAGGAGCAACAGGTAACAAAGTGCATGGAGAGACCACTTACAACGCTGCAGGTAAATCTGGAAAGGGTCCTGGGGCCGAGATGACGTTCTCCTGTTTGTTAAAGCAGGTCAGGATGGGCCCAGGCCTGCCCTGGACCTCCACCTTGCTCGTCTGCAAACGGGAGGAAACCTGACCTGAGCCTGCATGGAGGAGAACAGAGCCTATGCTCTAGCCATCGGAAGCAGCCACCACATGTACAGTTACATAACTGGGGACTTTGCAGTGTGACAGACCCAGGGAGGCAGCTGTGTTCCACGTCTGTGCGTCTGAGCTGCCCACCACCGCACTCCCCTTGGGGACCTCCAGAGCTGCTTCCGACTTGGAGCTGCCCCACCCATGATGCTGTTGGCACAGATGAACTGTAAAGTTGTGTTGTGCCTCAGCTTCCCTTTCAAGCACATTTCTAGAACACTCAGTTTCAGCTTTTAGGTTTAGTCTGTGATCCATCTTTTTTTTTTTTTTTTTTGAGACAGAGTCTCACTTTGTTGTCCAGGCTAGAGTGAGTGCCGTGGCATCAGCCTAGCTCACAGCAACCTCAATCTCCTGGGCTCAAGCAACCCTCCTGCCTCAGCCTCCCGAGTAGCTGGGACTACAGGCATGCACCACTATGCCCGGCTAATTTTTTGTATATATATTTTTAGTTGGTCAATTAATTCCTTTCTACTTTTAGTAGAGACGGGGTCTCACTCTTGCTCAGGCTGGTTTCGAACTCCTGACCTCGAGCGATCCGCCTGCCTCGGCCTCTCAGAGTGCTAAGATTACAGGCATGAGCCACCGCGCCCGGCCTGTGATCCATCTTGAATGAATTTTGGGGTGTGTCATGAAGTCACAGTTGAGGTACATTTCCCTGTATGTTTCTGAAAAGACTTTCCTTTATTCTCCATTAAAGAGTATTGGTGTCTTGTCATAAATAAATTGCCTGTGCGCACATAGGCTCTCCGTTCCTCCTGGGGACCCATCTGACCTTATTCCACTACACACCATCTTGGTTACTGTAGCTTTGTAGCCAGTCTTGAAATCAGGTTGTGTTAGTCCTCTAATTTTTTCCTTTCTTTCCAAAATTTTAGGCCATTCTAGATTTTTTGCACTTCTTCACGTATGGACCAATGTCCATATAACTCAGCAAGTTTTACAAAAAAGGTATTTTGAGTGGGATTGTGTTAAATCTGTATACCAATTATGGGAGGATTTCCATCTTAATGCTGTTGAGTTTTCCAGTCCACAAACATGGTCTTTGTGCCCATTTATTTGTTGTCTATAATTTCTCTTAATTATCAGTGTAGAAGTCTTGCACATGTTTTGTTACATTTATTCCCATGTGTTTTATTTTGGGGTGCTAATTTAAATAGATATAAAATTTTTCCTTTTTCTAATTGTTTACTACTACTAGCTTATAGAAGTAAAATTGATTTCTGTATGCTGACCTTGTATCCTGCAGCCTTGCTAAATCCATGTATTAGTCCGAGCAGCTGTTCATGGACTCCTCGTGTATTGGTTGCCTATTCCTGCACAACAAATCACCCCAGCCATTTGCTTGACGCAGCAGCTGTTTATTATCTCATCACTTCCGAGGTCAGTGACCACATGTAGCTCCAGGCTCAGCGGGCGCAGTCAGGCTGTAGGTGAGGGCTGCGGTCTCATCTGAAGAGCATCCCCCGGGAGGGCCCTGAGGGGGTGCCAACCCACTCAGAGGGGCCAGTGTCCCTGGGGCGGGTGAGGGAGGCTGGGGAGAGGAGACGGGGCGGCAGTGGGGCTGTGGCCAGTTGGCCTGTGGCCACAGCAAGTTCGTGGGTGTTTGCTCTGTGCAAGGCAGGTACATGAAGGACGATCAAATCTGGGTCTGCCCCGTTTCTGTGGCAGCCACAGGAGAAGTGACGTGGGGCTGGGACTGGGTCCATCTGTGAAGGTGTCTGTAATGTCCATATCCGTGTTTCTTTTCATGTCTAACCGTCTGAGGATGTGTGCGTGCATGACTTGTGTTTCTTTCTGTGTCATCCACGGGGGTCGTCTGCTGCCATGAGCTCCAACCCGGGTCCTCTGGGGTCACCATATGCTGACCTACAGGTGGGTCCCACCTCCCACAGCCAGGGACTCAGCTCCTTACCTGTAGGCCTGTCTGCCTGGCACACTCTCCCCTGCCACCTGGCCTGGCCCAGCACAGGCATGCTGCCACCTGTCCCTGTGGTGGTGCCTGCTCTTGTGTTTTGTCTCAGAGGGCACCAGTCTGGCTTGGCAAGGAGGGCAAGAGGCCCCACTCCTGGCTGAGGGGGTCACACTTGGGGTGCGTGGCATGGCCTTTTCAGTGCAAGGCCTGTTTCCTGGTTTTGTCTTATGTCCTGGTTCATTTTGTCTTTGTTTTATTTTGTGCTTTATTCTGCCTTGCACCGTCGGGTCCTTTCCTCTGACCCGGCCCGCCTGGTTTGGCTCTTCCCTGCGCACAGCCTGCTGCGTCTCTGCCTCCCTGCTCTCCTGCTTCCCAGCTCACGGCCGCGCCCGCGTTGCAGCTGGGCGGGGCTGGCTTCACGGCGCGGGCTGTGGGTGGGTCAGGGCTGGACAGGGATCTGGCCTCCTGGGGCCAAGCTGGTCTCTGGGTGGATGGCAGGCAGGGAGCAGAGCCCTGTGGCCAGGGATGCCCAGCAGCTATGCCTGCATTTTAGTCAGTTGGTCTCTGCCCAAACGGCCAGACCAATGTTCATAAAACACCACCACGGGCATCCCAGCCCCGACCGCAGTGGCGTCGGTTGCAAAGGCATGATGCCATGTCTGCCGGCACAGCTGCCCCTCCTTGTTCAGGCTGTGTACTTGCGAGTTTGCCTACTTGGTAAAAGGTATTGGTGACCTCCGGTTGATACTTGTGGTACTTTCATGGTCGTGAGACATGTGCCGAGAATGACAGATTTGAGTCATCCAGTGGGCGTGTTCTCAGGGGAGGCAGAGTGAGGCCACGCCTGCCCTCTCATTTCCACTCATCCTGGACACGTGTCTTTTTTGTGGTCTATTTGTGCCATATTTTCACTCTCACATGCTTCTTTCTGCTGATTTTAGTGGTTGAAATGGCCCCAGGCCCAGTCCAGGGTCCCTAAGCTGTGGCGAGCTTCACGGAGAAGACGTGCGTAGGTGAGCCTTGTCCGGGCGTGAGCTCCCTGCTGATGAATCAACGATATGTGTTCATACAGTGTCTCAAAACAGAACCACACGTGAAGCAAGTTTGTGTTTTGATCAGTTTGGTGAAAATGTGACCAGAGGCTTGCAGGGACCTAACCCTGTGTCACCCATAGGAGCAATGGCTCAGTGTGCGCTTTGCGGAGTTCGCAGAGACGAGATGTCACGGACAGAACGAGAATACCGAGCATCGACTGTGCTCATCGGCACCGTCCAGCTTCTCCGCCAATCTGTGGTATTCCAGGCGCATCCCCCGTCCCTTTGCTGATAGTGGGGCCTGGGTGGTCCTTCCTGGTGCTCCTGTGAGGTTGGCAGTGAGGCCTGAGGGTCGGCAGACACCCTATTCCCCTGAACCCTGGGCTCTGGGTCAGCTGCATGAGTTGTGGCTTGCAGGTCCCTGTTCCCTGTGTCCTTGCCATTGCTGGCTGCCTCCCCAAGCCTGTTGCCTTGAGGGCACGACGTGTGTCTAATTTCGCATCTGTCTGTCTCCTGCTAGGGCCAGCTCTTCACGGACACGTTAACCTTGCAGCTCTCTGCTGCGAGTTGCCTGATCTTTGCTGCTTGTTTATTCCTTTGCGTTCTCACTTTCTCATATCAATTTCTAAAACTTGCCGATGTGATCTCAACATATAGATCTTTGTGTGTGACCCAAGGTAGGGATGCAGTTATATTTCTCTCCATAGAATAATCCAGTTCTCTTTCATTCCTGGTTTTTGAGCTATTTTAAAAAAGAGATATTAAACTTTATCGGAGGCCCTTCCTGCATCTGTGTGTGGTTTCTTTTTTTTTTATTATTATTTCATCGTATTATGGGGGTACAAATACGTGTGTGGTTTCTTGATGGAGTGCATCACAGTGACTCATTTTCTGATTTGGAGACATCCTGGAGTATGTCACAAGTGTCATTTAAAATATACCATTGGATCCAGTCAGCAGCATTTCATTTAAAATGTATGCACCTGACTTGTGATACATGCACATATATACATACATCTACACATACCTTTGTAGTGTACATATGTGCATACATACATACACATATACCTGCACATACCTTATGTAGATATATGATTTTCTTTTCTTGTGCTGTCTTCATGTGCTTTATTTTGGCATCAGGGTTGCTATGGTTTGAATGTTTGTGTCCCTCCAAAATTCATATTGAAACTTAATCCCCGATGCAATAGTATTAAGAAGTGGGGCCTTTAGGGGGTGATTAGGTCCTGGGGGCTCTGCCCTCATGGATGGGATTCATGCCCTTATGGAAGGACTGGAGGGGGCGGTTTACTCTCTGCTCTTCTGCCATGAGAGGACACAGCAACAAGGTCCCGTCTTGAAAGCAGAGAACAGCCCTCGCCCGACACCAAAGTTGCCAGCGCCTTGGTCTTGGACTTCCCAGCCACCAGAACTGTGAGAGATACGTTTCTGTTATTTATAAATTACCCAGTGTGTGGTATTTTGTTACAGCAGCAGGAGAAGACTGAGGCAAGAGTCATACCTGCCTTGTGGACAGAGGTAGAACATCCTTCATTTTCTGTTTTCCGGAGTGGCTTGTACCCACCAGGCAAGGGTGAGCTGCAGGGGCTGCCACTGCTCAGACGCGTTGGCCAATGGGGAGAACTGGGAGGCGAGGGCATGTGTGTACAGGTGCAGGCACAGACATGTGTGCATATCATACGAGCACGTGTGTGCTTGGGTGAGCATTGTGCTACATATGGGTATGTGCTTATGTGCATGTGTGTGTGCATGTGACACGTGCATGCTTGTGTTAGTGAATTTGTGCAGAGGTGTGCATATGTATATCTGGCCATCTGCCCTGTGTGTGTTTGGTGTGTGCTGTGTGCGTTTGGCATGTGCTGTGTGCATGCAGGTGCTGCGTGCTTGTATGTGTCAGTGTGTGTATATGAGAGAGTATGTAAGCACACACATGAGCATGCATGTGAGTGTGCCTGCATGGCCTGCATGTGAGCACACCCATTTATGCAGGTAAATGAGTGTAGGTGTATACATGTGTGCATTTGTGAACCAACCCTGTGTGTAAATGTGCTAGTGTGTGCATGCTTGTTCATGTTCATGCTTATATGGGTGCTGTGTGTGTCAATGCAAGCACATGTGTGGTATGCATAAGCATGTGTGCATTTTTGTGTGCTTGTGTACATGTGTGTTATGTGCACATTTGCATATGTGTGCATGTAGAAGGGCTTGTGTGATTTGTGCATCTGTGGTGTGGGCCTGTGTGTTTGTGCATATGGGTGCTTTGTGTGAGTGCAAGTCAATGTGGGTGTGCACATCACACGTGTGTCCATTTGTCTGTGTCAGATGGGGCTGAGCCCACCCTGAGAGAGCTCTGGCAGCGACCCTGGGCCCAGGCTTGGCTTTTCTTGGCCCCACCTGGCTTCTCTGGAAGCTCTGGATGGTGGGCCCCAGGGGGCGTGGCAACTTTAACCTTCACTGGCAGCACCCTCAGAGGTCCCTGCACGACCTGGTGTAAATACAGCAATCCACACTTCAGATAAATACAAGATGCATCAAAAGATTTAAGGCACCTGTTGTGTATTTAAAAGAATTATATCTTGTTTATGGTTCGGTATAAAACGCACAGCTGATTTATATGGTGGCTGGTCCATCGCAGAGGAAATCTCATTTCAATCATAAATGGCAGGGTTTGATTTAAGAATTCATTCTTTAATGGGTCTGCAATGTTCAAATTTAAACCCATTCAATTCATCAGCCAAATATTCAATATGGGCACAGGGAACTCATTTAGGCAAACAGAGACTTTTAATATAAATTTTCCGGGAGATTTCTCCATCGATTCGGCAGTTTAGTGCAAAATGATTTGTGCGATACATTCTTAGAGATCAATGCTGCCGGTCAATGGCTCCTATAAAACCACCTCCCTGCCCGGCGTGGGTCAAGGAACTTTGGCTCTCGGGGAGCTGCCACGACGGCTTGGCTGTGGGGCCAGGGTCATCCCTTCCCTCTGCCTGTGCCATCTGCTGTCTCCCCAGCTTGTCGTGAGAGTCTCCGGTGTGGCCGGAGTGGGGAGGCCCTCACTACTCCATGCTGGCTTGTTGTCCACTGAGTGGAAGGAGACCACGGACTCAGGAGCCAGGACCTCAGAGGGACTGCCCACTCCAGCCTTGGTGCCGCTGTCTTGGGCCCAGTGGGGGACACATGAGACTTCAGCCAGAGAGGCTGCCTGTCCTCTTGCGCACCAGCCGCACTCAGGAGGGGCCTCACAGCTGTCCCAGCCACAGTCAGTTCGGGACTCTGCCTTGGAAGCCGGCAAAGAGCCTCTGGGGCCAGGCTTGGCTGACCTTTGTAGCCCACCCCTGGGTCCCACGGCTGGTGTCTGGCACAGATGAAGGGCCCCCAGGGGACGAGGCAGACTGACTTCTGAACACCGAGGCATGGACTGGGGTTCCCCAGCCAGGGGTCTCCAAGGGCCCAGGGGTGGGACCCCACACCCGGCCCACCCTGTGCTCCAAAGACCTTGCTGAGCAGGAGATGTGAAGGCTGGGCCGAGACCAGTGCAGTGTTGCTGCCAACATGAGGAAGGAGTTGTCACTGTGTCTTGCTCCCTGTGTGCCTGGCCTGTGTCAGGCAATGGAGACTGTTCATGGTGTGGCCCAGAGGCTCTGTTCTGTGCCCCATTCCCCACATGGGGCCCTGGGCATCTGCTCCAGGTCACTGGGCAGGATCCAAGGCCACGTGGTCCAGCCTCTCTCCACGTAGCCCTGTCCTCGTGGGCACTGTGGGGGCAGCCGTGCAGCCACAGGCCGCAGCTCTGACCACAGGCAGCCTATGCTGTGGGTGGAGCTGGTCTGGGGGCTGAGGGTTGGCATGCTGGATGGGGCCCCTGTGCCAGGCAGGGCACGGTAGGACAGCCAGCCCTGCGCCCAGACGGGCAAGCCAGGCAGGGTGTCAGGCTGCCCTGGCACTGGGGTGGAGCCGTCCACTGGGGAGGGGCCTGGGAAATGCTCCTCCAGCCCTGGGCCTTTGGTCACAGATACCTCTACGGCCCACCTAGGACAGTGGGACAGCCACCAAGCCTAGGGCATCCTCAGGCCTCCCTCCCATACCCCAGGACTGCCCACCCACTCTAGGGCATCCTTCCCAAGCCCACGTGCCTCTGTCTGGTATCTCTGCTGGTCTCCCCACTCAGGCCACCCTGCTGCCACCTGTTATCTACCAGGCCCTGGGCCTGCCCCCCAGTGTTGGGGTGTCTCTTGCTGCTCTGGTCCTGAAGGTGGGGGCTCCTCAGGGTTCCCAGGTCCCATTTCTGCAGCCCCGCCCTCTGTGCCAGGTCGTCTAAGCATTCTTCCCTTGGTGTTTACCTGCCTGGACCTGGGGTCCTGAGGGGGGTGGGCGAGTCTTCCCTTCAGCAGCTTTAGGCCTGGGGGCCGAGGCAGGAGAAGTCGAGGGTGGGCCCCACAGGACTTCCCAGCTCTTGGCAGAGGAGGGAGCAGCGTGGTGCAGCCTTGCCCCTGGGCTCCTGCAGGTTGGGTTGGTGGGGGGCAGTGCAGTGGGCAGGACACAGGAGGGTCCTGGGGAGGTGTCTGTGGATGGGCCCTACCGCCGAGTGCCATGTTAGGAAAGTCTAAAACTGAGCTGGCAGGGACTCAGCCTTGATGACCAGGGGGTCACGGGTGACCATAAGCTCAGGAGAGCTGCAGTGACTGAGTCATCCATTCAGGTGGCTTCAAGGGAGGCCCTGGGGCAGGTTTCAGATCTGGGTGTCCCTGGGAGAGTCAGTGAGGGACTGGAGCTTGTTGGGACACGGAGAACGTGGATACTGAGGCCCCCGGGGCTGTGAAGGGGTGCAGTGAAGGGCTGGCCCTGTGAGAACCTGGGTCCCATCCTGGGAGTGGGGGACCCAAGCAGCAGGGGACAGTCACTGCAGGGACCATGCCCCGAGGCTGGGTGGCCACCTCTCACTGAGGCCCCCCATGCTCCCTGCTGTTCTTGACGACTCTGAACCTCAGCAGCGGCCAGGATCCGGCTGCTTGGTGGGCACACCCGGCCTAGGACTGCTCTCGGCCTCCCTCCTGCTCCTCCAAGGGGCCCATCATCTGGGGCCGAGTGGCCCCTGTCCCTGTGCCTTATAATCTCTGTCCTATAAGCCAGCCGCCTCTCAGCCCCCCATGCACACAGGATGTACCAGGAACGAGAAGCAGAGGCCATATTGATTTCATTTCCAAATTATTAATCAACTTCACAGCTCAACAGAAATATTGTATTGTTCAGCTCCGGCAGGTCCAAATGGCTCTCCCTCAGGCGAGGAGCGGGGACGGGTGAAGGACAGGGGTGATGAACGAGCTGTGGCCACAGATGCTGGGGAGCAGTGCAGAGTGTCATGCCCCGCCCACCCATGACCTTCCCACCTGGCCAGGTGAGCTTAGGGAGGGCCTGTGAGGGCCTGGGAAGGGGGTTTGGGCAGCAATGCTGCCCCAGGGGATCCCCGAGCATAGGCTTCTGCTGCCTCCTTGGAAGAAGCTGGGGGCTGTGCCAGGGCAGGGCAGGCTCAAGGGCACCGTCTGGACTCAAGCTGGAGCCAACCACAGGCCTGTACTCTCGGGGCCACCCAGCTCCTCTGCCTGGCCCCCCAGATCTGGCCTCCCTCCCCAGAACCCCCTTCCCCAGACCCCTGGCCCTCCTCTGCTCACCTCCCTCCCTGCCCCCCCCACTCCTTCCCGAGATCTCTCCCCAGACCCCCTCCTTAGCCTCCTCTTTCCACTCCCTCCAAGGACTAAGGGGAGCCCAGCACCTGCCTGGGGCCTGGTGTGTCTTCAGCCTTGGGGAGGCTCGTGCACCCCCTCGTGCCTGGCACGTCCTTCCTGCATGCCTCCCAGGAGCATGGCCTCCCCGACTCCACCTGCCCAACTGCCCCAACACTGGTGCCCTCCCCTGCAGATTGCTGTGTCCCAGGCTGTGTGTCGGAACCTTTCAGGGCTGTGCTGGAGCCTTTATGGTGCACCTGCTGTGTACTGTCCCTGCTGGAGGACCCTGCTGGGGTTGGGCCAGTGGCCAACCTGGCCTTGCTCTCTCCGGGTCTTCCCGCCCACTGGGCCCTCCCCTGGGGGTGGATGCACCACCTGCCATTGGGCCCGGTGAGCCGCAGGGTAGGCCCCTGGGGAACAGCAGGCAGTAGGAGGGCTGAGCCGTGGCAGTGCACATGGAAACTTCAGCTCCATGCAGCTGCAGGTCACCGCCCCTCTACGAAGGATATCCCAGGGTGGGGGCTCTCCAGGACCACCAGCCTCTTCTCTGGAGGCCTGGGGCAAGGGTGTCAGGGTGCAAAGCCCCCAGGCAGGGGATGCACAGAAGACCCAAGAGGCCGGCTGGGGCGGGGAAGACTAGAGGGGGTTCCATCAGCAGCCAAGTGTGGGGTTCTGTCCTTTTTGTTAAGCCAGGGCCCGTGGTGGCCTGATTTCCACATGATGTGTGTAGATCAAGAGACTCATCCATGCAGGGTGCGTGTGGCCTTGTGGAGGTCACAAACCAGTGACCAGGCAAACATGGGCAAGACAGATGCCCGGGAAACTCAACACTGACCGGAAAGTCACCGCCATAGGGGGATTAGCGGTAGTCACCTTAGTGAATGGTGCATCCCTGTTGTGATAAAAACCTTATCTTTTAGAAATATTCCCGGAAGCACATGCAGATGAAAGGATGTAATGTGGAGAATTCACTTTAAGGTAATCTGGGGTGTGTGTCCTGAGTAGGTGATTGCAGGGTGGTGGGTGAGTGGCCACGAGTCCAGTGTGTGGTCTCCCCACTTTGTGTGCACGTGCATATGTCCATAGCAAGGGAGGTAAAAACCATCACGAGACCCCCATTGGCGTGGCTACTATAAAAAACCCAGAAAATGACAAGTGTGGGCAAGACGTGGATAAGCTAGAGCCCTGTGCACTGCCAGTGGGCACGTAAAATAGGGCAGAAGCCGTGGAAAACAGTGTGGCGACTCCTCAAAAAATTAGACACAGAATTACCATATGATCTGGCAATTCCTTCTGGGTATATCCCCAAAAGAGCTGAAAGCCGAGACTCGGCCAGATATTGGTACACGCACGTTCACAGCAGCGTTGTTCACAGTAGCTAAAAGGTGGAAGCACCCGTGTCCATCGGCAGAGTAGATTCACAACATGTGGTCTACCCACACAAGGGGATGTTATTCAACCTTAAAAAGGAAGGAAATTGTGCAGTCTGCTATAATAGGATAAACCTTGAGCACATGATGCTCAGTGAAATAAACCAGACACAAAAGGCAAAATGCTGTCTGATTCCACTTACATGAGTACGTGGCAAATAGCGAGCTCGATGGTGGAGGATGTGGCTGCATCCTCTCCGTCAAACACCAGGGCTCCTAGAGTCCCAGGGCATAGTCTCTCAGCTGTCCCAGCAGCCCCGCAGGAACCTGGGACGGAGAGGAGCTTATCTTGAAGAGATCGATAGTGTGGCTTTTGTCTAATGGCATAAACCCCAATAAGAATATTATTGTGACCTCAATAATACTGCTTAAGAAACAAAGAAAGCATGCCTGTAATCCCAGGGCTCTGGGGAGCCCAGCTTGGGCAACATAGTGAGACCCCCATCTCTAAAAAAAATAGAAAAATTATCCAGGCTTGGTGGCTCATACCTGTAGTCCCAGCACTTTGGGAGGCTGAGGTGGGAGGATTACTTGAGGCCAGGAGTTTGAAACCAGCCTGGGCAACATAGTGAGACCCCATCTCTACAAAATATAATAATTAAAAAACAATTAGCTGTGTGTGGTGGCGCACACCTGTAGTCCCAGCTACTCAGAAGGCCAAAGGGGAGGATCGCTTGAGCCCAGAAGTTCGAGGTTGCAGTGAGCTATGATGATGCCACTGCACTCCAGCCTAGGCAGTAGAGCAAGACCCTGTCTCTAAAAAAAAAAAAAAAAACCAACAAAAACAAAGAAAGTCCCTCCCCTTTGGAAGTAAAAAGGCAGAAACGGTACAGATGAGGAATCCCCTGCATCTGATGGGAGGAAGCAAGTGAGGATCGCCTCAGTGGCCAGCACAGGTGCACTTCACAGAAAAGGCAGGGCCCAGGAGGCCGGAACAGAGCCCCGGGGCTCTCAAGAATCTCTCCTGGGAGGAGGGAGTGGCAGAGATCGCATGAGCCAGGCCTACGATTTCAGACTTGCCCTGGCAGGGGTTGCTGTGTGCCACCCCAGGGCCACATCCCACCTGGGCTAGTTAGTTGACGGGATGTTGGATGGAGCCTGACCTGCTACTGTCAGGGGTTGAGACTCCGGGGTCTGGGGAGAGGAGGGAAGTTTAGTTCTCTTTGGGGGATGGGAATTTTGGCCAAAGGGCAGATGACATTTTTCAGAAGTGGCTGCAGCAACACCCTACCCCGCAAGGGCCTTCCACAGCCCCTCCAAGGTGGGGTGCAGGCCCTGCCCCTGAAGCCAGGTGGACTGGAGCTTTGGTGGAAGTGAAGCTGGGTGGCTTCTGGGCTGGGTCATGGAAAGTGAGGCTGCTTCCTCTGGCTGTCTTGGGACACTTGCTCCTAGGGCCCGGAGCTGTTCTGTGAGGACGCCTGGCCACATAAGAGAGGCCACATTGGGAGTTCTGGCTGACAGTCCCCACTAGGGCCCCAGCCGATGGCCAGCATCGACCACAGATGTGCGGATGAAGACATCTGAGGTGGCTCCATCCCGGCCTCGGGTCAGCCCGCAGCCTCTGAGCTCCTCCGGTTGAGGCCCAGACGCTGCGTAGAGGGAAGGAGCCAGCTCTGACGCCCTGTTGTATGGCTGTGGACGCCGCCGGGTCCGGGCTGGCTTGTTCCACCGGGGTAGATGAAAGAGCACCGACATAGAAGGGGCCAGGACCGGCTGGGCGGTGAAGTGCCCATGGTATCCACACTGTGTGGCTGGGCAAGGGCCTGGCTCAGGAGAGGGAGGGTGAGGCGGGAGAGAGACGGAACTCTTCCCCAAGAGAGGAGCAGTTCCTGGCGGGCTGCGGAGGGAGGGGAGCCGCTGAGATCCTGCTGGGAGGGCAGAGTCAGAGTGGCCAGGGCGGGCTGCAGGGCCCGGTCTCCATTCCTCCGAGGCTGGGGACTCCAGGGCATATTTTAGGTAGCGGGAGTGACCTGTTCTGGAGTGGGGTGGGGGCTGTAGCAGGCACTCTGGGGGAGCAGGAGTCACAGGAGGGCGTGGGAAGGGTCCCTGAGGAGGGCGTGGACCCATCAGAGAAGAGGAGGGCAGCGGCCAGTCACTGCTTAGTTCTTAGGGACATGGGGGCCACAGGGTCCGAGCATTGGTTGGAGGGAGGGGTTGCCAGGGTACCATGTGGCTGGCCTTGTGAGCGGGGGCTCCCTGAGGTCTCTCAGGGACATGCTAACCCGGAGGCTTGGGACCTGGCCACAGCTTGAGGTGCTGTGCCCCCTGGCCCACCCCAAGCAGGCAGGACCGCCTTAGATTGCACTTGGTGAGACACTAGTGCTCCCCTCTGTGAGCCTGGGAGCCATCCCGGGTGCCCACCAGGCCCCTTCTGTGGGTGCAAGACCCTTCCTGAGGGGCTCCTAGCCCATCCTAAATGTCTGGAGTCGGGGGCAGCGGGGACTGGGGGCCCTGCCTGAGCCACTGGAGACTCCAGGGGTCCAGCTTGGCTCAGGGCCCACAGTGGCTCTGCAGGGGGCTTGGTAGCCGTGCTGTGTGCTGCTCGGGCTGTGGCAATGGAGCTGGTCCCGCCTCACCCACCCACACCTGGCTGGCCCAAGGTGGCCACAGCCCCTCTTACCCCTGATAGCCAACAAGGGTGGTGGCCCATGTCAGTGACTGCAGGCTACCTGCTGTCCTCTCCAGCATGTGATGAACTGTCTGGAACTCTGGCCGGTCTCGGGGCTTTACACACTGGGGTCCCCTGGGGGCACATTTTGTGGCATCTCTTCCCACTCTTTAAATTTGCGTTAATCCTTCCTTGGGGGTTGGCCCCTTGGGTCACATCTGGAGACAGCCAGAAGAATTCCTGAGTGCTGCCTGGCGTTGACCCCCATGCTGAGAAGAGGGTATGCAACGGGCTGGGGCCACAAGTCCCGCTACAGCTTGTCCTGACTGGGACTGCTGCGGGGACCTACCCTCGGGTGCCCATGGCTGCTGGGTGCCAGGCCTGCCAGGTCCCTCTGAGGGGCTGCTGCTTGGTACTCAGGGACGGGGCACACGGAGGCAGGTCTGGGTGACACTGTGGGGGCCCTGAGGGGTGCCTGGGAGGGGTGGGAAGAGGGGGTGCAGGCACAGGCCCTGTGCGTGCAGGTGAGTGCTGGGCATCCATGTGCCACAGCATGGGCAGTGGCAGCAGCCATCATGGATTCGAAGTCTGGGTGCTGTCGCCGTCGCCCAGGGTGAGGCCATCCCTCGGCCTCTGGGTGGATGGCTGGGGAGCGGGAGGCAGCCCTGGTGTGGGGCAGCCTTTCGTGGGGAGGACCTGCCCCTGAAGAGAGCCCAAGGGGGTCGGGTGGGATGCTGGACCGTGGATGGGTGGTGGGCAGAAGGGCTGTGGTGACCTCACCTGGGTCCTGAGTGCAGTGGGAGGTCAGGATGGGCATGCAGCCGGGAGAGGGTCTCAGCTTGTCCAGGGCTGGGGGCTGGTTCCTCCCAGCTGGGCCTGTGTTTAGGCCTGGTTTGGGGTCTGGTGACCCCTCTGGGGTAGGTCAAGGCCAGGTCCCATGAAGACAGGCTCCTGTCCAAAGATGTGGAGGAGGGTGCAGAGGTATAGAGCAGGCAGTGGGGGCTCCTGTGTGGGATGGGCCACCAGGCTGGGGGCCCGAGGGGGCAATTTCCTGAGGCAGAGACTAAACTGCTGGTCACAGGCAGTGGTCAGCAGCTACCCAGCAGTGGGGGCTCCCAGGTGGGAGCTGGGCCAGGGCCCTTGGGAGATGGCGACTTCTACCTGGAGCCAGGCAGAGACATGGACAGAGGGACACCAGGCTGCGCCCCACATGGTCCCTGAGCAGCCCTGCCTGCTGGAACTGCCAGCTGCCACCCGCCCAGCCAACACAGCATCCTCACCCGCCCTGGGACGGGCTGTCCAGCATGGTGCCGGCTTCTGTCCTGGCTTTTGCTCTGCCTCTGCCTGTTTGCCCACCTGCAAAGCGGGGTGGCTCTCTTGGGTCCTGTCATTGGCCTGCACCCTGCTGGAGGGCACCTCAGCGGGTCTGGGCTCCAGTCTGGCTCTGCCTT
>VBSM01001118.1:7432061-7456980 GCA_008086735.1 Cheirogaleus medius | reverse complement strand
CCTGGGAGAGCAGGACGGGGTTGGGGGGGTGGATGGAGAGAGGCAGGGGAGGAAGGGGGAAGGAGAAAGTGGGGGAGGACCCACCCCTCCATCCACCCATCTACCTGATAACCTTCTCCCCGCCCATCCACCCACCTGATCAGTGAGCCACAGACATGCACAGGACACCAGTGGGGCCAGGCTGTGGCTGAGGCACTGGGGAGGCCCCAAGGGCCTGTTCCAAAGTCTCAGCCACTGCAGAGAACATGCTGTGGCCTCATGGCTGCCCCCCAGGGGACAAGAGGAAGAGGCTGGGCACACGAGAGGCAAGACTGGGTCTGATAGCCACAGCCCCTAGGGTCCCATCTGAGCCTCTGTCTCTGTACACTCCTAAACACTGTTTCAGGGCAAAGCCTCACCCCTGCACGTGGCTACTGCGCCTTGCTTTCCACTCCTGTCTCCCCTCACTCTGCCCCACCAGTGTCCACTAGCCTCCTACCCTGTGGTCCCAGTCTTCTGGGGCAGGTGCCCCTGGGGCAGAGGTGGGGGACTGGGTGAGGGGAGCCTGCTGCAGGCAGCCCCTAGCCCTCTCCCCACACCCTGTGAGACAGAAGCAGTGTCACCCGCCCCAGGGAGTAGGGCGCTAGCCCTGTCATCCTGCTCTGCTTCTGCCCCTAGCCAAGTGCCAGGCAGGGTTTGGGGTGGCTGGCTCTGCTCTCCAGTGCCCTGGCTCACTGGCCCAGGTGATGGAGGGGCTGCCAGCCTGGGGAGGCAGGCAGGTGAGGAGGCAGGCAGTGCTTTACCCGCACGCACCCCTGCGCATGCCGCAGAGAGCAGGGAGAAAGATAACTGATGGGTAGTATTTTAAGGCATATTAACCCAATTACAAGTATATTTTTACAATTGTGGCTCCAACATTTATCACGCGGCGTTTATTAGCCCCCGGAGCTGGGCTGTGTCAAATGAAGGCTGTGAAACTGGAGCATTTCATTACGCTCTGCCCGTGCCGGGCGCTCCATCCTGCGACTCTTAAACCGCATGATTTTATCAAAATCTTCGGAAATTGAAGCAATCACTAAAAGGTGTCGGGGAATTAAAATGTTCTGTCTCGGTGAAAGAGATACACTTCTTGTAACATATATCAGTGGCTCTTCTTTTTTTTTAAAGACACATTACTATGCAGAGAAAAGGCATCAAATGTAGGAGGCTGCATTCCAGAAGGATCCAGCAACAGCAATTCTTCACGCTTAAAAATTGTCTTCTGAGGGACGTGTTGCCTGTGAGAGCGCTTTCTGCGGCCTCCTCTCTCCCTTTCTCTGTTTTTCTGATTTCATTTTCTCATTGTCTGGGGCCACCCTATGCACTTCCAAGCAGCCGCCTGAGGCAGAGAGGCGGTTGCAGCCCCACCTGCGCCCCGCAGCAGGGGCCGAGGGAGGCGGCGGGTTGGGGATCTGCCGCAGTCCCTCAAATGCGAGGAGCAGCCCTCGCTCAGGCCGCACCCAGCTCTTCAGTTCTGCCTGTGGGTGTGCAGTCATTGCCCAAGTGCTGACTTACGGATCTTGGAGCTGTTTGCCTCCCAATGTCTTCTCGCCCTGTCACCCCACAGCTGCTGGACCCACGGGCTCCTCGATGGGACACGTGTCTGTAGCACCCACTGTCCTTTGGCTGGGCCTGGCCCCTAGAAGGGCACCTTCCAGGTCTTTCTGTGGGAGTAGTCCCAGGGCTGTGGATCCATTGGCTCGGGACTTCCTACAACCTACCCCCATGAGATAGTCCTGCCAACGTCCTCGATTTTGTTGAGGACAATGGGCCACACTGTTCAGGGTCACTTCTGAAGCCACATGGCATAGATGAGTTTGGGACATGGCCCGAGATGGACAGAGGATCTGCAGGAGCAAGGGCCCTGGGGTCTGACCCCCTCGGAGGTTTGGGACCATTTAGGGCTGAATGTCATTTGTGTTCAGTCAGTGCTGAGGGAGGGGCTGGGAGTCCAAGCAGTCATGTGGGCACAGCCCGTGTGGGGTTTGTGGCTTTTTAGGGCCCTGCGGTCAACACCAGCTTGGTCCCTGCTGCGTATCGGTCTCTGGGCTCCCGCCAGGCCGTGAGAGAGGCCCAGTTGCACCGGCAGATGTGTGCGCTGGGGCCTGAGTTGGGGGCTGACAGGTAGGGCATGGTGAAGTCGGGGGCAGGGGACCCTGGACAGGCCCTCAGGGCTGGCCTCGCTGCAGTCGGCTGTGTCAGACACGCTGGGATCTGCTGGGTCAGGGTTGAGGAGGCCCCCCAGCAGTGGTGGGGAGAGGCCTGTGGAGGGGTGGGGGGACAGGGGGCATAGGGGCTGTGAGAGGAGCCCCAAGCAGCACCCCCAACAGAGTCCGGGGCCCTGGGACCTCACCGCAGCTTGCAGGCATCTGCTGCAGCCAAGTGTTGCCTGGAAACCAGGGCTGTCCAGATGCCTGTGGGGGACCCCAGGCCTGTGGTCGCTGTCCAGCACCCTAGGTCTTGGGGAGGGGCTGTCTCCTCTCTGAGCTTTGGCTGCCTGGACGTTGGAGTGAGGGAGACGGCTGTGCTGGAGGGAGCACTGGGGAGCCGCAGCGCTGCTGGGTGTCCGCTGCTCACGAGCACTTGTGGCCTCCAAGTGGCTCTTCCCCTCTGTCTCTGTCTCTGTTTCTGTTTCTATCACTGTCTCTCTGTCTCTGTCTCTGTCTCTGTCTCTGTCTCTGTCTCTGTTTCTGTTTCTATCACTGTCTCTCTGTCTCTGTCTCTGTCTCTGTCTTCTCTCCGTTTTAAAGAAGTTTCATTTTAGAAGTGATACAGCTGAAAACTGGAAGCCACCCAGTGTCCTCTGGTGGGTGGCTAGTGCAGCGCAGCCCCACATGGGCTATCGGGCGGCAGCGAAAAGGCAAGAGCTGTGGGCAGAACTCCAGGGGCCGTGCTGAGTGAAAGAATCCCATCCCAAAGGTCTGTTCATACGATTCCATTTATAGAATATTCTCTAAATGACGAATTATGGAAATAGGAGCAGGTTAGCAATTGTCAGGGTTGGGAGGGTGGCCTCAAGGTGGAGGCTCCACCTGGACTACAGCAGGTCAACATCGCTGTGGGCTGTCACGGGGGTGGAGGGGCTGGGGGTGGCTGGGCGAAGGGTATACTGGGTAGCTGGGTAGCTGGGTACTGTTTCTCGGAACTGCATGTGAATTGATAGTTTCTTTTCTTTTTTTTGGGAAGAGGTGGGGTTTCACTCTGTTGCCCATGCCTGGTCTATTATTTGTTTTTAATTAAACTTTGTACTTAAGAAAACTACAGGTCAGGTCCAGTAGCTCATACCTGTAATCCTGGCACTTTGGGAGGCCAAGGCTGGATTGCTTGAAGTCAGGAGTTTGAGATCAGCCTGGGCAACACAGTGAGACCCCATCTCTACAAAAAATAGAAAAAATTAGCCAGGCATGGTGACACTTACCTGTAGTCCCAGCTACTCAGGAGGCTGAGGCAGGAGGATAGCATGAGCCCAGGAGTTTGAAGCTGCAGTGAGCTATGATGCTGCTGCTGCAATCCAGCCCAGGTGACAGAGTGAGACCCTGCCCTCCCCCCCACCAAATCGGCTAGATGTGGTGGCTCATGCCTGTAATCCTAGCACTCTGGGAGGCTGAGGTGGGAGGATTGCTTGAGCTCATTCTAGATCAGCCTCAGCAAGAGCAAGACCTCATTTCTACTGAAAATAGAAAAATTAGCCATTGTGGCTCACGCCTATAGTCCCAGCTACTGGGGAGGCTGAGGCAGGAGGATCCCTGAGCCCAGGAGTTTGAGGTTGCTGTGAGCTACAATGACACCACTGCACTCCAGCCCAGGCTGTCTCCAAAAAAATTGTAAGTTGCTATAATAAAAAATCCTAACATTATGGAATTATGTAGGGGCATGTGCAAACTCCCTGTTCCTCGGCCTGGCAGTCCCCACCCCATGCCCACGTCAGAACTCAGCCCAGGCCAGGCCACATGTGTGCTGACCAGCAGTCTCCTTGGTGACGTGCCCTGGACATCACCGCGGCAGTGCATGTGGGACATGCTTCTTCCTTTCAGCTTCTGCATGGGCACGCCTTTAGTTTGTGGACAAACCCCAGTTCTTGTGGGGCTCAGGCACCATCAAGGACCAGAGCTGGGAACTGCTGAGATCCTGCTTGGGCCACGACCCGGAGGCCTCCTGGCTGCTGGGTATGGGTCCCCTTAGCTGGGAGCACACAGTGGGGAGTGTCTGAGACACAGGAGGAGTGATGGGAAAATTTGTCCCTTCTAGGGACAGCAATATCTCAGGAGTTGGAGGGTGGGGGAGATGGCAGCCCCCCTGGAGGACGAGTGGAGACATTGAGTGGGCTGGCCACAGGCTTGGCCACACAGAGTGTTGGGCCTTCATGGAGTGGCCTGGGGCTGTAGCCCCACGGTGATCCCTGGGTGTGTGTGTGGGGTTGCTGGGAGTGGCCCCAGACTCCCTGAGCAGGCCTCACCTCAACTCTCTGTCACTGTGTGCACCTTCAGCCCAGCTCAGGAGCAGGGACAGGCTGCAGAGGTAGGACGGCCACTCTTGTGGTCCCACATCTGGAGTTGGTGCTGGTCTCCCGCTGAGCTTAGCCTGGCCTTGGGCTGATGGTGACCTGGGAGTCACACCTGGTTCTGAGGGCCAGTCAGCATCTGGGCCACAGATAGGAACAGCCTGGTTTCTGGGTGGGGCTCTTCTCTAACAGGACGAGGGAGAAGAGGAAACAAAGGGCCCCAGTGGACCACAGACGGGCCTGCCTGAGGCCTGTCAGCACACCAGAGCTGGTGCCTGTATGGGGACTTCAATCCCAGCACTCCTTTCCTCCCTGGCTGAGTTGGTTGGGGGGGCCTGGCTCCTGCAGCGGTGCTGCTGCCCTTTTGGGGTGTTAAACTCCAGGAAGGATCAGTGCCTGGGCTGGGGTCTGCTTGGGTGCCGTTTATTTATTTGCCGTTTGATGCCACTAATTTACACCAGTGACGATTTCCCAGAGCTCCCCTTTCCCCCAGCCACTGAAAATGTCGATGGGCTCCTGGGTGCCCAGCACCACCAAGCCTGGGGGAGGAGCAGCACCAGCTGTGACTGTGGGGGAGGCACAGACCTGCCATCCCTGGCCTGGCCCAGCAAGGGGGCCCAGTGGCTGTTGGCCCCCAGTCCTTGCAGGCCCCCTTCTCAGCCTTGAGCAGACAAAAGCCCTCCCCGCCTAGCCTGTGGAGGGATGGTGGGAGGGGCTGTGGGTGTCAGTGAGCTGTCCTGGTATCCACCGTCACTATCCGATGACCACGCAGGATGGCGGTGGCTTCTGTACAAAAAGGGGCCGTGGGACTCCCATCGCAGGTGTGGTGGGGGCCCTGTGGCCTTCCTGTCTTGGGGCATGGTGTTTCCCCGCCCTCCAAACCTGGGCGGCGCTGGTTCTGTGGGCTCCCATAGTGCCCCGTGTCTGTCCTGCTCAGGGATGAGTGCAGGAGCTGACGTTCTCCTCCACGACCCAGGGCCCCTCCCTGATGCACGGTGTGTGCGATGAAGGTGTGGACTTTCTAGAACGTAACCACCTTTTAAAACTATTAAACCATAGATCCACATTACCAGATTTTTGAAAAGGAGATAGAGAAAGGGACCCAAAATAATATTGATAACCTCCACCACCACCACTCCCCCCCAGGGGACTCCCCAGTGCGCCCCGCACATACCCCTGGGAGCTTGGCCCATGGCCACCCTCTTCTCCCGAGGGGAAACTGGAGCTGGGGGTGGTTGGCGTCTGCCCAGGGCCCCCAAGTGAGGAGGAGACTCAGGCCAGGCCATGTGCTAGGTCCTCTGTCTCCAGGAAGCCTTCTAAGCTATGCCATGGTTTGGTGACCCGTGAGCCCCTGTTTGTCTGGCATCCTGCCTCCTGCCTTTTCGGGGGCCCCTAGAGGTGGGCCACCAGGTGGGCTGGCTCCTGAGGAAGGAGGGAGTCTGCCCAGAGGAGTCCCAGGGGGTGCCGTGGGGGGGCGCTCACTCAGCCTGGCCGCCAGCTTGGCTGGCCTGCAGGGACATGGGGGGCCCCACAGCACCCCTCCCTGCGGCTGGGTCCCTGGAGATGGGCCGAGATGGCTGGCTGCGCTCCATCAGGTAAATCTCTTGCGGAGGACAGTGTCCTGCCCAACTGTATTTCCTGCTTGTTGGTGTCACAGACTTTGCCATTCGGGGTCAAGAGTTATCCTGCTCCATCCTTTGTGTTCTAAATTTAATTGTTGCACGCCTTTTCTTCCTTAAAAAGATCAGTAAAAACTGTTAATTTGATCAATACTTAATTTTTTCACCCGGAGCGCGTTTCTTCTGCTGGCCCGTGATAAGCTGGCGGCAGGGCAGAGGGACGAGTAAATTGTCAGGAATTTCTCCACTCTCCCCGGCCACTCCACCACTTAGAGCCGTGTAATTTATACCCCGGCAGTCGCTCTGCAATTACCCTGTCTATTGCTGTCGACAGTATCGCACTATCTTTTAAATAGATCCGGCTTGGCTGGCCCAGACGAGCCGCCAGGACAAATGACGCCATCCCTCATCCCGCAAGTCCTAAAGAGATAAGTCCCTTAAAGAGGGGACCATTTATCAGCTGATACAAGCTGGATACTTACAAGCCCACTTCTTTGTTTGGGCTCTTTTCAGATTTCCAAAGCTATTGATCTGCCGAGGGGGGAGGCGGGCTGGGGTGTGGGGCGGGTATCGGGTGCAGCCCCAGGCCCTGAGCTTGTAGGCACCACCAGCCCCTGAATGTGGCTCCAGGCCGCTGTCCCACCTAGGCTGGGCCCCTGCTGCAGGTGCAGGCCCTCAGGTGCTGACCTGCCTCCAGGGCCTTCCCTCCTGGGGCAGGTGAGGACGTGGGTGCTAACCCCAGACCTCCAGGGCTGCAGGCACAGCACCTGGGCCAACCCTTTGGCCCAGCCAGGCATGTGTTAGGGGGCTGGGGGAGGCAGACTGAGGACTCAGGTGCCACTGGCCCCCCAACCCTGTACCTGGTCTTTGCTTGCTATTTGATGTCACCTGCTCCCCCATGGAAGGATGCACTGGATGGCTGGAGGCCACCTGCCTGTCCCTTGCACAGCAGGGCCTCTGCAGAGGGACTCTGGCCAGACCTGATCTGGCTTCACCCATCCTGCCCCCACTGCTGGCCTTGATTGCTGAGTTCGCCCCTCGAAGTGGTGGTCCTGCCCCTCTGGCCCTGTGCCTTCCAGACTCTCTGCGTCCTGTGGCCCTGGGCTTGCCTCTACCTGGCCTGGTGTGGAAAGTAGGGCTGGGCTGGGGGGGGGGCCACTGTGGCCTGAGTGTGACTGACACTGGGCTGGAGGAGGAATGGGGCTGAGCATGGCACAGGGGGCAGCCGCTGGTGTGGAAGCGGCTTTGGAGTGTTAGAGTACCCACTCCTGAGTCCTCTGTTTCCCCACCAGGAAGAACAAAACGGTGGGCAGACAGGGCCACGGCTCACCCCACGTCCCAGCAATGCCCACTGGCTCCCTCTCGCCTACTCAGGATTCCTGGACTTGGGCCCTTTTCCTCCAGGGCACTTGGGGATGATCTGTATGGTCTCAGCCCACGTGCCTGGCCACCAACGGGAGCTGTGCCCTCCAGGCCACGTGGCTGTGACACATTCTTCCTTCTGACGCTGCCTGCCGGAGCCTTCACTCTGTGTCCGCGGAGACGGATGGGAGCCCCGTGTCCGACGTGCTGATGCGGGTGATACGCTGTGGGTCATCGGTTTGGTCTTAATTTAGAAAACCTTCACGAGATTATTAGGTGGCATTTTTTCCCCTGTGGCACTTGATGGTATCAGGTGGGTTCAGGGCCGAGCGCCTCCAGTTTATCTTCCTCAGAGAGTCACATTAATACGTAGGCACAACGGCCCAGACTAAACCCCACAAAAACAAATAGAAATGATCTTTGCAGCGTCTCCCTTTAAAAATAGCATCCATTTATCATCCAGCCGGATGGTGCTGGGCTCTCGCCTGTGGTCTGGGTGACCGACTGCTTTGGGCTTAAGCGTCTCCTCTCCCATTTAACTCTCTTTCTGTTCAAAGTCTTCTCTTCCTGCCCTGCACACTAGGAGGAGGCTCCAAATCCTTGTGCCAGCTGCCAGGAAGGCATGGCATGGGGCCAGGAGTTCTCCATCAAGCTTTCAGTTCAACAGGGGGAGTGCTGGAGGGGCACCTCATCGGGCCCCCAGTGAACTCCTCGGCTCAGGGACCCTGGGTTTCCTTCTCTACTAAGACCCCCCTGGCCAACTCTGGAGGGGCTCGTACTCTTCCCCTCAGGATTTCCAGCCCCTGGATGGACCCCGAGCCCACAGCTGGAAGGAGCCACAAGTAGGGTAGAGCCTCAGGCTGGAGCATGTGTTCCAAAGGAACGAGGACCTACTCATTCATTCACCCACTCACCATGGGTGGGATGCTGCAGCTGCTGTGGGAAACAAGGCTGACCACCACCCTGTCTTCGTGGAGCTCACCATGCCATGGCCAGTACCCTCTGCAGGAATGTCCTGGGGCGTTCTCTCTCTCTCTGCCCCTCCATTCCAGGCAAGTGCAGGGCTGCTTGGCTTTTTTAGGTGGATCAAAGGTCCTGGACTGCAGGATGCCTGTAGGACTAAGGCTGTTCAGCCTGGACAGTGTTGAAGAGGAGAGAGAGGCAGGATCTTTGCAGCCCTGGAGAAGTAGAAAAGGAAAAAAAGAAAAAAGAAACCAAGTATATAGAAATTAGAAAACATAGAACAAGATGGTAAATCCCATTACAACAGTGAATACAATAAATGTAAATGAGTTAGACCTACTGATCTGAAAGCAGAGATTCACAGATTGGATAAAAAATAAGCTGTTGCTGTATGTGGCTTATAGAAGACACATTTCAAAGGAAAGATCACAGAAAGATTGAAAATCAAGGGATGGAAAAGAGATACATCAGATAAATAAGAACCAAAGAAATTTAAAATGGCAATTCTAATATCAGACAAAATATAAGTAAGGCCAAAAACTCACAAGAGACAATGAAGAATATTAGACACTGGTTCAAAAAGACAAAGAATCAAGAACATAGAATAATTATATATATATAGATATATATGCATTAAATAGTATAATATTAAAATATATAAAACTACAACTGAGAAAATTACCAGGAGAAATACATAACTAAACTATGGTATTTAAAGCGTTCCATAAACTCCTCTTAAAAAAATGATAAATTAAGGCCGGGCGCAATGGCTCACGCCTGTAATCCTAGCACTCTGGGAGGCCGAGGAGGGAAGATCACTCAAGGTCAGGAGTTCGAAACCAGCCTGAGCAAGAGCGAGACCCCGTCTCTACTAAAAATAGAAAAAAATTAATTGGCCAACTAAAAACATATAGAAAAAATGAGCCAGGCATGGTGGTGCATGCCTGTAGTCCCAGCTACTCAGGAGGCTGAGGCAGGAGGATTGCTTGAGCCCAGGAGTTTGAGGTTGCTGTGAGCTAGGCTGACGCCATGGCACTCTAGCCTAGGCAACAGAGTGAGACTCTGTCTAAAAAAAAATAAAAAATTAATTAAATGTATAAAAGTATAGATATTTAAATTTGAATAGCATAATAAATTAATTCAATTATATCTATTATCTATCAATTTGCACACCTCATGAATACAGGTGTCTTTTGTGTACAACTTATTTTTCACAAAAATAGGCCATGTACTAGCCACTCTTATGGTCACCTGCAGAGGCAGGTGGACCCTCACCCAAAATTTGCTTCCGATATTGGGACTGATGACACTGCACGTACACACCAATAGGGCATGAAAAGTTTGGATTGTTTGCATAACTGAAGTCTCTGCGGAGCTCGGGCAGGCCTCCCAAGCACGTCAGGAATGGCTTGAGAGAGCAAGGAAGGAGAGGTTCTTACTGTGGTCAAGGGCCAGGGCTGGGTAAGAGTTCCCATGTGTAAGCAGGAGCTTGTGTGGTTTGAATTTCCCACCAGCTCCAAACAAGGGAGCAACCTGGGCTTTCTCACCAGCCTGTCTAAGTGTGGGGCACAAGGGGAAGAGGTGGGGGAGGCTTAGCAGCTGTTGGCAACCAGACATCAAAAACCTGAGTCAGGCTGCTCATTACAGCCATGAAAGAACATGTGATAAATTTCGAAGAATTAGCATAGTACAGATTTTATTCTCTAACTGTGATGCAATAAAATAAAAGAATAGTGAAAAATTTCCAAATATCTGGGAAGAAAAAATTGTAAGTACTAAATAAACCCTGGGTTAAAAGAAAATCATAAGGAAATTATAAAACATGTAAAGCATGACATGTCAGGAGTCGTGGGATATCCTAAACCAATACCTAGAGAAAAAATATGGTTTTAAATACATTCGTCACAATACAAATAAAGATTGAAAAGAAGTGAGCAAAGCATGTAACTCAAGAGGCAAGGAAAAGAACTAAAGAGTGTATCTAAAAAACAAGATGTAAATAAGATAGCATAAATCAGTGAAATAGAAAACAACTTTAACATGAGAAAGTCAGAGAAGATTTACAAAGCTAACGCTGGACCTTGTAAATATAACAAGACAGGCAGTCCTCTGGCAACATTGATGGAAAAAGAGAGAAGAAGCAAGTAAAGTAAACACAGAATGAAAAATGGAAAATCACTGTGAAAACAATAAAGGAAAAATTATGAATGACTATACGCTAATACAGTCAGAAAACTTAAAATGAATATATTTTTGTAAAAATATAAAATGCCAAATTGACACTAGAGTAAATAGAAAATTTAAAAGACCAATATTCATGAAAGAAATTGAAATGGAAAGCAAACAATTCTCCACTAACAATCTTCACAAAGGAGAAATTATTTCTTATGCAAGCTCTTCCACATAATAGAAAACAAGGGAAAGTTCCCCCGCTCATTTTATGAGCTAGTAATACAAATCATAAATAAAATCATAGCCAATCCCAAATGTTTATCTTAAAAAGCCATTATCAGATAGGTTTATTCCAGGAATGCAAAGATGGCTCAACATTAGAAAAATCTATCAAGAGCATCAAAAAGTCTGCGGACCTCCACAATTATCTTTCAAAAATCACGCGTGTTCTTCTGGACCAGCAATACACAGCTGGAAAATATAAATAGGAACAAGGAACCGGCACAGTAGCATTAAAACAATAAAGTACCTAAGAATTAACATTAAATAATGCATCATATTCTTATGTAGAAAATGGGAAGATGAAAATCTACTGAGAAGGCCTGAGTACACAGAGCTATGCCATGTTTACGGATGGCTGAGTTCACATTGCAAGTATGCTAGTGTTCCCTAAATTCATCTGTAAAGTAAATACAATTCAAATAGAAGTTTTTTTGAGAAATGTAACAAACTAATTTTAAAACTCACATTAAAAAATGAGGATACAAGAGTATCTTAGATATTTTTTTGAAAAGAGCAAAGGAAGGAAAAATTGCTCTGCATTTATTAAAATATACTACAAAGACATAAAAAAGAAAATCAGTATGCCAGTGGCACTGGAACAGATAAATAAGGCAATGTAGTGAAGACAGATTCCCCCACACAAATCTGTGTATCTGTGGCAACTTGCTGTGTGACATAGGTGATACAGTACATTTTTGGAAAGGGAAGATTTTAAAAAAATGAATAGTATTTTTAAACAACAGATCTGGGGAAAGCTGCATGATTTTGGTCTGGATATTGTTATGATTTTTTTGGATATGACTCCAAAAGCACAGGCAACAAAAGTGAAAGTAGAGAAATGGGATTGCATCACATTAAAGAGCTTTTGCACAACAAAGGAAATAACAGAGTGAAGAGACAATTTAAGGAATGGAAGAAAATAGTTGCAAACCATACGTCTGATAAGGGGTTAATATCTAAACTATTTAAGGAACTCAAACAACTCCATAGCAAGAAAACAAATAACCCAATTAAAAAATGGGCGAAGTGTGGTGGCTCAGGCTCATGCTTGTAATCCTGGCACTCTGGGAGGCCAAGGATCACTTGAGTTTGAGACCAGCCTCAGCAAGATAGCAAGACTTTGTCTCTGCAAAAAATAAATTAGCCAGGCATGGTGGTGTGCACCTACCTATAGTCCCAGCTACTCAGGAGACTGAGGCAGGAGGATCTCTTGAGCCCAGGAGTTTGAGGCTGCAGTGAGCTATGATGATGCCACTGTACTCCACTCAGAGGGACAGAGCTAGATCCTGTCTCAGAAAAAGGGGGGGCGGCAAAGGACTTGAAGGACCTGAAGAGACATTTCTCAAAAGAAGGCACACAAATGGCCAACAGGCGTATGAAAGGGTGTTCAATGTCACTAACGATCAGGGAAATACAAATTAAAAGCACAGTGAGATATTATCTCACACCTATTAGAATAGCTGTTATCAAAAAGAGGAAAGATAAGTGCTGGCAAAGATGTGAAGAAAAGGGAACTCCTACACACGGTTGTTAGAAATGCAAATTAGTACAGCCATTATGGAAAATAGTATGGAGATTCCTCAAATAATTAAAAATAGAACTACCATATGATCCAGCAATTCAACTTCTGACTATATATCAAAAGAAAATGAAGTCAGTGTCTCTAAGAGCTGTCTGCACTCCCATGTTCATGCAGTGCTATTCACAGTAGCCAAGATAGGGAGTCAGCCCAAACAAACATCTGCCAGCAGAGGAAGGGAACAAGAAAACATGACATATACACACAGTGGAGTACTAGTCAGCCTTAAAAAGGAAGACGATTCTGTCATTTGCAACAACATGGGGGAACCTGGAGGACGTTATGCTAAGCAAAATAAGGCAGGCACAGAAAGACAAACACTGCATGGTCTTACTGAAACATGGAATCTCGCAGAGGCAGAGAGAAGGGTGGTTGCGGGGGGCGGGGGTGAGGCGAGATGTTGGTCAAAGGATGCAAAATTTCAGTTAGACGGAAATTATTTCTCTAATTTCAGTTAGACAGAGGGAATAAGTTCAAGAGGTCTGTTGTACAACATGGTGACTATAGTTAATAAAGTATTCTTTTATTTTTTGTCTTATAAACAACAGAAATCTATTTCTTACAGTTCTAGAGCCCTCGGGGGTGAGGGCTCTCTGCTTCATAAATGGTGTCTTCTTGCTGCCTCTTCATATGTTGGAAAGGACTCTAATATTAATGTATTCTTGAAAATCGTTAACAGAGTAGATTTTGTGTTCTCTACAAAAAATGATAAGTATATGAGGTTATACACACGTTATTTCACTCAATTTAGCCATTCTACAATGTATACATATTTCAAAACATTGTGTTCATTATACATCGCACAATTTTTGTCAATTAAAAATTAATTAATTAAAAAATAAAAAAATAACAGGTCTGCAAATACCTTGACACTGCTCCCACTGAGAGATGGAGTCTGTCTTCTCTCCTTGAATCTGAATTGGCCTTAGTGACTCTGTCACCAACAGAATACAACACAAGTGATGCTGCGTAACTTCTGAGGTGACGTCAGAGAAGGCCCGCAGCTTCTGCCTGGTTCTCTGGAGACACTCACTCCGGTGGCAGCCAGGCACAAAGCAAAGGTCCGACTACCTCGAGACCACCATGCTTGGGAGGCCGCACAGGCGCTTGTGCCGACAGCGCAGGCTAGCTCCAGGCACCAGCCAAGTGAGTGACCAACTTGGACATCCAGCCCAGACGACTCTAGCCCCAGCTGGCACTTGGCTGCAACCAAGTGCAACTGTTCTCTCTTCCCAAGAGAGAACCGCCCTCGCGGAACCCTACCAAATTCAGAAATTCAGTGCTCAGAAATGTAAGCAAATTAAGGTGTTTGTTTTAAGCTGCTAGGTTTTGGGAAAATTTGTTATGCTGCAAATAGTAACTGGAAAAAATAATATTAGGAAAACTGGCTCATTTTATGGAAAATAGAAAGTAGGATCCCTACCTTGTACCATAGACAAAGGGAAACTTAAATGTGAGAGATTAAAGACCTCCATGTTAATAGTAAAACTGTAGGCAAAAGAAGAAAATGGTGGAGAAATTCTTTGTGACCTTGGGTATGAAAGGATTTCTTAAACAAGACTCCAAAAGAACAAATCATAAGGTGAAAAATGGATGGATTTGGTTATATCAAAATGAAGGATTCTGTTTGATAAAGAATTCAATAGACCGTGTTAACAAATGGGTGACAAACTAACGGATGATATTTGCAACCTCTGAAACCCATGAGGGATTGATAAAATATACAGGAAACCGCCATAAATCACCTTCAAAAGATGAGACTTCCAAAATAAAAATGGGCAAAGGCATGAACAGGCCTTCCTCAGAGAGAACTCGGATGGCTCGTGAGCAAACAGAGTCGCTCCGCTTCTTCAGCAGAGAGAAGGACACAAACTGAAACAGCAGTGAAATAAACTTTGCACCCATCAGAAAAGCAAAAGTAGACAACTGTCTAGTTCCTAGCATTGACCAAGACGTGGGGAGAAGAGAGCCGCGCCTGGCTGGAGTGTCCTCTGAAAAGCTCCCTGGCGGCAGGTAGTGAAAGCAGGGGGAGCCCACCTGTGAGGCAGCAGGGACAACAGGGACATTCCTCCAGCATTTTCTAGCTCTGGGCCAGGATTTATGTTGGGTGCACAACCCCCAAGGAGGAGGCACAGTCATCAGGCCGAAGGAGGGTGAGAACAGGAGAACAGAAACCCGTGAGGGCTCCCTCCCAGCAGCTGCAGGACTTAGGAGAGTTTCATAAACTCACTGCTCTGTACTACCGTGTTTCCCCAAAAATAAGACCTAGTGATGGGCGTGGCTGCGCAACCCATGCATTTCGTTGAGGAGCGGTAAAGAAGACGAGCAGCCCTTCTCATCTGCCCCATCGCGACAGCTACTATCCCAGAGGTGACCGGAAAGGTGTGGGCAGCCCCACCAACAAGGTTGGCTCCCCCGTCAGGTCCCGGCCATCCTGTGCGTGCTGCAAGCTGAGGCTTTGAGGGGAAAATAACACATCCCCTGAAAATAAGCCCTAGGGTGTCTTCTTGAGGAAAAATAAATATAAGACCCTGTCTTATTTTCGGGGAAACACGGTAGTACCTGCGCACAGGGCGTGCGAGGGTTAAATGTGCTAATTTATACAAAGTGTTTGATCTAGCAGGCACAGTGCAGGCTTTTATTGTCAGATCAAGCACAGAGAAGTGAGTGTGACCAGCCAGGGCCCATGGCTGGTTTCCAGGGGAGACTCAAGTGGCTGGTTCCCAGGGAAGACTCAAGTCTCTTCTGTCCGGTGACTTCAGCCTTGCCGAACGACCTCAGAACTGTTCTGCAGCCTCCATCCCACTGCCGTTCCTTCCCCCTTCATAGGCGCTAGACCTGGGACCCTGCTTCCCTGCTTCCCTCCCCTCTCTGATGTCCCCCTGGCCTGCAGAGGATGGCACACCCTCTCGTGATGCTGGTCCCCTCCCTAGTGCACTCCTGACAGCCTTGGTGACAGGTGTCCTCTGGGCCCTCCAGGGAACAAGACCCTGGTGGGTCTCTGGCCCATACCACACACCCATCCTCTCCCACCTCCTCCAGGACAGCTGGGCATTGCCACCTCACTGAGAGTTGCCACCATGAGTGCTCCATTGACCAGGTCCTTGCCAGGATGTTAAATGGCCAAGAAAGAGTCCCTGAAGAGTCCCCAAACTGATGCATTCTTGCTCATCCAGTCTGGTCCCTCACTCCAGGGCCCTAGAAATCCAAGTGCAGGACCTTGCCTGGACCCGCCCTCACAGGCAGCTGTCTTTGCAGTTCCTTGCTGAGTAGTTTCCTTTCTGCCTTCCTGGGCCCAGCACCTCGGCTAGGTCATGCGGGGCATTAACAATAGCTATTGTCCGGGCAGCTGAGAGGAGATGGGGCTATCTCCTGGGGGGCACCTGTTGCCCTGGTGGGGGGTATCTTCCTCACAACAGGAGTGCCAGCTCTTATGGGGGAAGGATGGGCTATTTCTGCAAGCCCAGAGTGTTCGGGGAGTCTGCAGAGCCATGTCCTCTGGGGCTTCCACTCAGATGTCCTCTCCCATATTTCGTGGCCCCATACTTTCCCCGCCAGGGCCTGCCTTCCGTGTAACAGATGTGCGTTGGCTCAGCAGTCTGATGTCTCTGGAGCTCTGGGCTCTAACAATTAGGTCCTTAGTCTACTACTTTGCTGTGACTGTCCTTCCCCTGCAGGAGAGAGCGGCCCTGTGAGCAACTGCTGCAGCCCTTGGCTCTGGCGCTCAGCCTTCTGTTGTTGAACTGCCTCGGTTTCTTACGATTTCCCTGCACGGCATCAGTGAGCTGTCGTAACGAGCCAACCCCACTGTTTTGTGGGTGTTGTCCGCCCATATCTTAAATGCCTCAGTCACCACACCTGCCCTGGTGTCCCCTGGATATTTTACTGGGTGAAATATTTACTCATTGGGACCCACCTAAAGCCTGGGGCTATCGCCCCTGCCTGGTGGGCATCCTTTTCACCCGCCAGGGGCAAGCAGGCTGGGCCACCTCCCCATCTGAGCTCCTGTTTTCTCAGACCCCTCTCTCAGTGCCATCGCTGTGAGTCTAGGTCCTCTGCGAGGCAGATGACAAGTGGGATTAGAAACCTTTAACAGAGGAAATGTCAGTGAGGGAAGCTGGGAAGGCCTTTAGGACACGATGCATGTCTGGTCTTTATGAAGGAAAGAGGGAAGGAGGGATGCTAGCTGGAAGCATCTTAGACTGCAGCGTCATTCAGAGGAAGCTCAGGAAGGCCACTCTGGGGTCTTTGACTCAAGGGTGCTGATTAGAGAATGGGTCAGGCTTGATGTCCCTGCGAGGCTGGGTTGGCTGGGAGCAGCTGTGGGAAGCCAGGCCTCACGGCTAATGCGGTGGTGGGTTTCAATGTGCTGCTGAGACGGGCTCCTTGCCTTCAGCAGGGGTGAGACCCCAGAACAGCAGAGGCTGAGGGGCAGCCCTTAATTGTCAGAGACAAGGTGGACACATGAACTGTGCCGGGTAGCAGGCGCTGACTGACACAGCATGTCTTCACCTACAGAGATCTTTGGTAGTGGCCAATCGATCATGGTGTTCCTAGGAATGAAATATGGGCAGCCTACTAGAATCTTGCTTGATCTATAGAACAAGAAGAACTGTCTGCTAGCCAATACTCTGATGCGAGTCACCACAGGGGAGAATCTGGCCCATCACCCAGTTTCTAGACCAAGTCAGCCCACGACACAGAGGCTCTCAGTCCAAGGGGAGGTTGTGTCCTCTTGAGGAAGAGCCCCCCTCTGTTGCGAGTGCAAGCTATAAATCACCGCCCCCCCCCACACAAGCCTTCCAAAAAAGGACCTGTGGCCACTTGCTAGTGCCTGTGTATTGAAAAAAAGGAGATCTCAGATCTTTGGGGGATGACTAGACATCGGCTTTGAATTGATGCTAACTCCTGGGGACCCAAAATGCCACTGTGGCCCACCCATCAAAGTCGGGGCTTGCAGATCCAATTCACCGTGGGCCAGCTTGGTCTACTGACTCATCCTGTGGTCATTTGCGCAGTTTCTCAACGTATAGTTGGAATAGACGCATTGGCAATTGGCAGAGTCCCCACCTTGGCTCTGACCCATGGGATGAGGGCCATTATGGTGGGTGCCTTAGTAAGACACATGTGAACCAGAGGGTGGGAGATAGGCCACAACAGGGTCTGCTCCCTCGTGATGTTTTGGGAGTTTAGTGGTTTGGAGCATGTCAAACATTCCTTCCAAGGAGAAAGACAAGTTGTGTTTTGCACCAACTACCACAAAAAGAGAGGCACAATGCTATCCAGGCTGTCTTGAATTTTGAAATCAACATATAACACATTAGAGTATTCTGCTTTGACCTGTGTACAGAGTCACCTGTAAGGCTGCTAATTTAAGTGGGGACCAGAGCAAGAGAAGGCCCCGCAGCAAGTTGTGGCTACAGTACCAGCTGCCGCGTCACCTTAGATCCTGGTATGGACTGAATGTTTGTGCCCCTCCAAAGTGCGTATGTTGAAGGCCTGCTGTGGTTTGAATATGTCCCCCAAAAGTTCATGTGATGGAAACTTAACCCCTGTGTCCTCATAAATGGGTTAATTTCAGTATCACGGGTGTAGGCTTGTTATCATGGGGGTGGCTTTGTTATAAAAGTGAGCTCTCTCTGCTTCCTCACTTCTGCCCTTTTGCCATGGGCTGCCCTGGGCCATGTTATGACACAGCAAGAAGGCCCTCAGCAGGTGCCACACCATGCTCTCACACTTCCCAGCCTCCAGAACCATGCGCTAAATAAACTTCTTTTCTTTATAAATCCCCTAGTCTGTGGTATCCTGTTATAGCAACAGAAAATAGACTAAGACAACCTAACCCCCAATGTGATGGTATTAGGAGATGGGATCTTTGGGAGATGATTGGGTTTAGAGGGGGTCATGAGGATAGAGCCCCCATAATGGGATTAGTGCTCTTATAGAAAGAGAGAGGGCTCTTTCCCCCCACGTGAGGACACGGTGAGAAGACAGCCTCTGAAAGCCAGAGAAAAAGCTCTCACCAGCTCGCAGGAACCAAATCTGCCAGCACCTTGATCTTGGGATTCCAGCCTCCAGAACTGTGAGAAATAAATGTCTGTTGTTTAGCCACTTTGGTATCAGCATCGACTATAGTCGTCAGCCACAGATGAACGTGAGCGTCGACTTTAGCTGACAGCCGTGATATGAAGGCGCACAGCTGAGCGTTGACTTTAGCCAACAGCCAAAAGCTTTTACTTTTATCTCTGCAGTTGTAGTGTGTACGTTCAGCTAATAAGTTACTACGAATCTGTGACCTTTTAACAAGTCTCTAGTAGGAGTTATTATAGTTATCTTCCTAAAGCTGCCTGTAAAGTAAAACAAGCTTTCAGTGCTTTAAAGCTTTCCTCATCACACAAGAGCAAAACGGATCCATCGTCAATGCACAGCGCACACTACCGTGCGGACTCTGAGTGCCGGCTGTGGGCAAGGTTTCGCGGCCAGTGAACGCAGTACCAAAGTGGTTAAGCCACCCAGTCTGTGGTACTCTGTTATAGCAGCTATGCTAAGACAGGTCCAGTGACACTCAAAGCATCCATGGTGAAAAGGGATTCTGTATGGAGCCTCTGCCAAGCACCAGCAGGAATATCACAAAGCAGACATCTAGGGTTTTGGAGCAAATCTATGCCCTCTCCTGCAGATACTTATCTTCCCTTTGAGACACAGCTTCTGCCTTGTTACCGCCCTGGGTATAAACTAAACACTTAGCCATGGGACATAAGGTGTCCATGTGCCCTGAGCTTCTTACCATGAAGTGGACATTGTCTGACCCACCTAGCCATAGGGTTGAGCATGTGTGGCAGTGATCCATCACAAACGGAAATGGCATGTATGAGATGGAGCTTGGGCAGGTCCAAAAGGTGTGATTAAGTTTCGTGAGCAGATGCTCAGATGGCCTCAGCACTAACTATCCTTGCGTTGCCTCCTTTCTCTCAACCCATGCCCACGGGACATTCCCTATGCCAGTCGACTGGGGAAAGAATAAAATGTTCAAGCCTGGCTTGCAGATGGGGCTGAACTATATACTGATGGCACTCAAAAGTGGACAGCTGCGGCAAGGCCCCACTTGGGGCTGACATGAAAGGACAGTGCGGAAGGAAAATTCTCTCAGCAGGTGGAACTGCCACAGTACCTCAGGCCACCTTGTCTTCCCTGAGAAATGCCAGGGCAGCGCAGATCTGTGCTGACTCATGGGCAGTTGCTCACATTTGGCTGGATGGTCTGGGATTTGGAATGAATGGGATTGGAAGATTGGTAACAAGGAAGTTTGGGAAACTATGTGCAGAGACTTCTCAGAAAGGACACAGATATGAAGACACTGTATTTGAGTCCCATGTGAACAGCCACCAGAGGCATGCCCTGCAGGAAAGGCTCCCAACATTCGAGGGATGAGATGGCACTCCCAGTGGCTGCCCATCTGCCCCTCCTCCAGCAACCCCAGCACTCACCCAGAAAGCCTAGGAACAAGGGTGTGGTGGAGGGTGGAGGCAGCTATGGGCTCAAGCCATCTGCCCAGCCACCACTGCCCAGTCTTGCTCGGCCATCAGCAGGACTGGGGAGACCACCAGCCCTCCAGTGGCAGGTTGATTACATCCGATCTCTTCGGTCATAGTGGGAGGAAAGATTTGTCCTCATTCAAATAGAGATATATCCTGGATGTGGATTTGCCTTCTCTGTTTATAATGCTTCTGTGTGGATCCTCAGCATGCCTTACCTGCCATCACGGCATGCCCCCCAGCATTTGTCTGGTGAAGGAGAATGCCTCTCAGCAAAGGCAGTGCAGCCGTGGCTTGGGCCTGCAGAAACGACCGGTCCTCCCACATACTCCATCAGCCAGAGCCACTGGACTAACTGATGGTTCACCAAAGGTCCCGTTATGGAAGCAGCTGGGAGGCTATGCCCTGAAAAAACGGGGTTACCTTTAAGGGTGTGGCTCATATTGTGAATCAGAGACCGCTACACAGTGCTGTCTTCACACAACCAGAATTCATGAGTCCAGGAGGGAGAGGGGTTTGCTCCTGTCACCCTAACTCCTGAGAACTCATTTGCAGAATCTTTGCTTCCCATCCCAGTAATGTTGAGCTCTGCAGCCTCGGAGATCTTAGATTCCAAGGGGGGTTGCTTCCCCAATGGGCACACCAGTGGCTCCCCTGAGTTGGAACATGCACTGTGGCCATTTGGGCTCCTCACGCCCACAGCCAACAACAGGCAGGAAAGGGCGGGGCAGGTACTGTCTGGCTGGAGAGATTGCTCTTGGTCACAGAAGGAAAGTCAGGTTGTCACTGCACAATGGAGGCAAGGAGCACCATGCCTGGAACCCAGAGGTTCCAGAGGCTGTTTGGAGCCTCCTGTTTCTTCTATGCCTAATAGGAAATGCTGGGGACAGAAGGCATGAACTACAGTAATCCTAAAAAGGTGGGGCAGTTGAAGATTTAGCCTCTCTGGGAGTGAAGATTTGGGTCACTCCACCAAGTGGAGAACCCAGAGCAGCTGGGATCCCAGCTGGGGCCAAGCGAAGTATGGATGGGCAGTTAGTGACTGTTGATTGCGGAAAGGAGGACTGCAGTCGTGTTTTGTGTCTTCTTTTGTCTGTTACATGCATGTGTTTATTTGCACATGTTGACCATTTTCTTCTTGTCTCTCTTCCTTCCTGATTATTTATAAGTGAGTTGCTGAAGGTTAACTTTACTGTTTAGTGTTTCGGTAACAGAATATTCAGTGAGACTGAACTTGAGGAGCAATGGGTGCAATAAATGTGCGGCCTGTGCCCTTTATTTGGGGAAAGATTGAGAGCTTCTTCACTTGTAAGGAGGATAACATATCTCGTTAGGTAGAAATGTAGAGTTGTTTAGGATTGCAAGAGAGTTCAAATGCGTGTAGAATGGTGCTCATAGAAGCTGAGTAGTCAAAGGGGTGACTGTAGCAATTTATTGTCTCTTAGCCCCTAATTCACCCTCAAATATTTGCTCTGTGATGACTGGGATTCTCTTAAGTATCTCTCCTTTATAGGAACCTGAGTGCATTGGAAGGACATTGCAGAGGAAAAGGTCCCTGCTGCTGGTCCTGGCAGTGACACTATTGGTCGGTTATGTGGTGGCACCAAGTGACTGGTTGGTCTCCTCGAGGCCCTGCCCTCCGAGGGTCAGCCTCAGTCTCTGATGCCAGCAGGTGGGACATCCTGCGATGGACCAGCCTTGGTTGTAGGCAGGCAGGGTGATGGGCCTCAGCACGGCCACTGTCCCTGCTCATACAGCCACTTTGTCCATGAGCCCAGGGTGCCAGCCAAGCTGCCTGGTGCCTGCTGGTTGGGTCCTTCCACCGACTTGGCTGCTCAGCGCCTTGTATGGTGGGCACTCTGGCGGGTGTTCACATACAAGACTTGAGGTCCACTTCCGTGTGTCCATTCAGACCTCTTGGCTCCTGAGCATCCAATCTTTTTCCTTCTGGGCCTGACTAGCTAGCCAAACTATTCCCATAGTCACATGTTTCTTAATGGCCGGGATACGTTTTGAGAAACGTCATTGGTTATTCTGTCGTTGAGCGAACATCACAGAGTACACGTACACGGACCTAGATGGTACAGCCTCCTACACACCTGGGCTGTATGCTGTGGCCTCTTGCTCCTAGAGTACAAACTGGACAGCAGTTTACTGTACTGAACACTGCAGGCAACTGCAACAGTGGTTAGTATTTGTGCATCTAAACACACCGCAATATAGAAAAGGTACAGTGAAAATATGATGTTAAAATCTTACGGGACCACCGCTGTATATGTGATCCATTGTTGACCGAAATTATCATGTGGTGCCTGACTGCATACCCTAACCTTGAGCCATTTATCTTTCCACGCACAGTGGACAGAGCAGGCTCACTGCCCAAGGACCTGCCCCAGAGGGATCGCTCCTCACAACCATCGGTCAGGGCTGCCCCCAGACGGCTGCTGTGCAGCCCGTCGTTTCCTCCACATTCAACGCTGAGGCTGTGACCCACCTGTCAACTGAGCTCAGCTGCTCCCCTCTGTCAGCTCCATGTGGCCTGACATGGCTCGGTGCGAGCAGAGAGTGGTGCAGTGCCACAGTGGAAGGTCCCATGGGGCTTAGGTCACTGCTTGTGCAGCGTGTGCCCTTGGCCCTGCCTTGATGGATGCCATGCACCACTGCCACCTTGCCACAGATTGTTGCTGGGCCCGGCCAACTCAGGGTGTAGGGGGTTGAATGCCTGGTGTGGGGGCCAACCTGCTCCCAATGGACAGTTCTGGTTGCAGGGTCACTTGGTGTCCCATGGGCAGGCTTCTTGGCTCTATCAGAGCCCAGTAGCACATCAGGACATGTGTTTCTGAGCCACATGCCCCAAAACCCTGGGGTATACACTGGGCTTCTCCTATCAGGGCCTGCTGTCAGCTCCAAGCAGCATCGCTCCCCATGAGATGCACCCTGAACCCCACAGCATCTGACAGGTCCTTCGGCCCCCACAGCCAGCCACCCTGCTCTGCAAACTGGACCTGCTCCTCCCCCACATGTGAAGCTGGCAGCCTGCAATGTCACCTTTCATGGGTCAGATCCATGTTCTCCAGTGTGGGTTAAGCTGCCTCCAGAGCTTGGAGAGGCCCCCTAGGCATGGTGTGTCCTTCCTGGCAGAGGGACCTCTCTCCAGTGATCAGTGGGCTCTGGGAACTGGATTGGAGATGGCCGTGAGTGTGCAGGATGCTGCTCGGGGATGTTCTTGGGATCGACACTGTCCAGGAGCAAAGAACCAAGAGTGGCCCAGGAGGAGCTGGGCAGTGATGGTGGCCTTGAGCCACCCCATCAGGAGCCTGGAGTTGGGTATCCTGCAGAGACCCCCGACTGGGACATGGGGCCTTTAAATCCTGTCATCCACTGCTGTAGCATGTGGCTGCTGGGAGGGGCATGGCAATGGGTGCCAGCTCTCTGGGGCCAAATTCAACCTCCAAAGGGGGGTCTCAGCCAGGGCCACCAGCCTCCAAGTCCTCGCAGCTGGGGAGCAGGGTGGGCATGGGGACAGCACACAGCCTTGCATGCAGGGCCCTGCATGGTCTGCCCCTCGGGCTGCTGGCCAAGTTGGCTCCAGAGAGGCATGGACGCTGCAGCTCTATGAACCACATTCGCCCTGCAGAACAGCAGGACAGCAGGTGGTGATGGACATGTGAGGATTGACATCTTAAAAAAAAAAAGAAGCACCAGGGGGGCTGTTCTCATCAGGTCAGTAGGAGATGTTGAAGCAAACTTTTCTTGCTGTTCTAACCCTCACTTCCTGGATCGCTCCAAGGCTTGGCCGTGAAGTGGTCAAGGAGCTCCATGTCGCTGACGTAGAGATATTGTGTCTGATTAGAAACACAAACACGCACTGAAAGTCTAAGTGAGTTTTGCCAACATTATTAAAGATGTACAGGAAAACTCGGGTAATAAACTTTAAAAAGAGAAAAATTGGGGAAGGTGTTTGGAGAAAATAAAACATTCAACATTGGTTTTGTCTTCAGCTTCTACTTCTGTAAAGGAGGGAGCATAATTATCAAATTTTACTTGGTCTGAGCACCGGCTGCACACAAAACCCCTGGGACAGCGCAGGGGCGTGACGGGGGCGTGGCCTCTGGCGTGGGGGCGTGTCTTCAGCGGGGCGGGTCCTCTGGTGGAGCTTGGCCTCCGTGGGGCTGGGGCGCGGGCTGGGGCGCGGGCCGCCCGGGGGGAGGGTTCTGGCGGGGGCGACGGGGCCAGACCAGGCTCTGCCTCCGGCCCTGAACTCGGCTCTGCTGCCCTCGCAGCCCGAGGGGTCTGGACACTCCTGGCGGTGCAGCCCCTCTTCCCGCCAGGCGCCCGCGGCGGCCGTCTGTCCTACCCTGCCTCTGTCCTACGTCGGTTCGTCCGCCAGCCCCCGGCCCGCCGGCCTCCGCGGCTGGGCTGCTCTGCGGGCAGCAGCTCCCGGGCGCCCGCGGCCAGGCCGCTCACACTCCATCATCGACGGATGACAGCGGGAACGGTGGGAGTTCATTACAGGGACCATGAATTGTTGGAGGTAATTTAGATTACAATTTAAAGTTTAATTTAAAAATCTATCAACAAATGTGAAAGTACTCGAGGAACATTTTAAAATGCACTTTAATCTCACCAGCACAAATAGCTTTTCGGGGCTCTAAACATCATCACCTGGAAAAACAGTAAAACTTTACTGCATCTTTAATTAAATTACAAACACAAAGGATAATTAACTTTTTTATTTTTATTTTATTCGTGCCATTGTTTCTCTTCGGAGTCAGTATCTCCCGGCTGCAGGAGCGGGCTGTTAGGAGGAGGTTTACAGCCAGCCTGCGGTGGGCTCGCCTGGGGGTGGCTGCGCTGCGCGGGGTGGGGGGGGCTGGGCCTCCGCGGG
>VBSM01001118.1:7421913-7431961 GCA_008086735.1 Cheirogaleus medius | reverse complement strand
CGCCGGGCAGGGGGCTGCGGGGGGGCTGCAGAAGCGCCGGGCGGGGGGTTGGGGTGGCTGCAGGAGCGCCGGGCAGGTGGGAGGGAGGACTGCTGTAGCGCTGCGCGGGGGCGGGCTGTTGGGTGAGCTCGTGCCCCCTTGCCCACACTCAAGAGGTGACTTCTCCCCTTCCTTCCTGGTGCTGGGTGAGGTGCTTTGGCATGTTTCTTGCCTTCTCTGAGCTTCATTTCCTTGTCTCCAGTGGACAAGGGGAGGTTCAGGGTACCGGGAGGGTTGTGACCTCCTTGGGCAGGCTTGGGGGGCAGGGCACTCCCACCTGGAATGTGCAGAGTGGCTGCTGGTTCTTAGGACAATCATCTGTCCCCCCATAACTTCACTGTCCCAGGCTAGGTCTGCTCCAGGCTAGGGTGGGGGACATAACCCTGAGGATTCCCTCACCTACCCTCCTTCCACCTGGGACTTCCAGGCCACCCTCATTCTCACACCTGCACCCACTCCACATGCAGCTCACACGCTGGGTCACCCCCTGTCTCTGTGAAGGGTCCCCAGGTCCTTCTTGCCCAGCAGTCATGGCCACCGCTGGCACTTAGAGGCAGAGGGGGCCACCGGCCACATCTCGTGTTCAGTTTTAGTGCGGTGGCTGCTTAATTATTGGTTAATCTAGCAATTTAGCATGCTTCATTTAATTCTAATTAGGAGAATTAATAGGCAGAGAATAGCGATTTCAATAGACTGGCACAAAACAAAACCCAGCCTGGACGTGTACTGTCTGGGGGCTGTGTCCAGCCTGGGGGTGTTGGCTGCCGGGAGGGCAGACCTGCCAAGAAGCCTGAAGGTCATGATGAGGTGGGGACACTGGGTGGGGGGGGGTGAGCAGCAATCACTCCCCAGCCTTCTGGGCCCATGGCCTCCACGGGCAGCTGGGGTCCAGGGCAGCCTGGTGGCACCCCCCCGGCAGCACTGCCAGCGAAGGCTGCCTCCCTGTCCCGTGGCGCCCCGCGTTTGTCTCTGCTCATCAGGCCGGCTCCTTGACAAGGCCCCGACATTGGACAAGGCTGTTCCTCTAATTAAGGTGCTAATTGAATTAAATGGCCTTGGTAATGAGCAGATGAGCGGCATAAAAAGTACGGAGTCAGATAGGCCAATTAACAAGCGCGCTGCGCATAATTATAACATTGGAAATACATGCCGCTCGCCAGCATTGTTAATTGTTACCAGGGGATTTATGGTAATTGGCCCCACAACACGCAGCAGCCAAACCTGCCCAGGGCTGGTAATTAAAAAAATGATATTCTACACAAACGCTGGATGGGCTAATTAGGCCTTGATTTACATAAAGGCCTGGGAGGTGGCACTGGGGGCACCTCACCTGCTGCTGGGGCCATGTTGGCCAGCAGTAAAGGAAGCCAGGCGGGACAGGTGGGAGCCCCCCCATGGCCAGATGGTACACAGAGCCCGGCTGGCACCGGACCATCAGCTGGGGCCCCAAGGCTGTCCCTGAGAGGAGGCCCTGGCATAGGATGGCCCGTGGGCCCTGTGCTGACCTCAGTTCACCCCTGCCTGCTGGCCAGCTTTCCAGGTGGCGGCCCCCTCATGCCACAGCCCCTGCCTCCATCGGGGAGTCAGAACCTCTAGGGCCCCACAGGATGCCTCTGAGGATGGCCCCAGACCCAACCCTGGGATAGGTCAAGCCCCTCCCTCACCACACCAACTCAGCAGCCTCAGTTGGAGAAGACCAGGGACACTCAGACAGACAGGGGGACAGATTGCCGGAGGGAGGTGGCCAGGAACAGGTGTGCAGTGGGAGGAAGGCTGGGCCACCCCTGGAAAGCGGAGGGGAAGCTGGTGAGGTTGACTCATCTGTCCTCCTGTCCTGCCCTTCCCACCAGGGCCATCTGCACACCATGTTAGAGGTGGGGCGGTGGGGTCCCATCTCCAGCAGACCAGGCTGGCTCCTCTGGCTCCTGCCAAATCCTCTTTCCTCCCCCTGGAGCTGTCCCAGGGGCCAACATAATTCCAGCCATCTCTCCAGAACATGGACCTTGACCCCTTTCCTATGCCCCCCACCCCTGGCACCGCCATGTCCCAGCTGCCCCTGTGGCCACCCTGGCCGCCCACCCGCCGCTGCCTCTGCAATGACTTCTCGGGCAGATTTACCATAACGTTCACCCTCTGAACAGAAAACTCTGCCTCATTTACAAATGTAATTTCAATTGAGGGTAGTTTTCCAATCTCCTTTCATTTGAGTCCCAATTGAGCCCCTTCTCGCGTGCTGATGGCATGATTAGACAGTGTGCGCGCTGCGGCGGATTAGTCAAGCGCGGCCCCGTAAATTGGGAAGGATGTTTTATCAGGACACGTCGTCGCACCGCAGGCAGCTGTGGGGTGCTCCGGGCTGTCCCCTCAAATCACGGTTATGGAATAATTTAGCCCTCGATTCTCTGCGATTACTGCCGCCACTGATCATGCTGTCACATTCCAAGTGAGCACTTCATCCCGCGTTTATTCATGCCAGATCTGCTTTGCTTCCGTAATGAGCACATATTACGCCGGCACAAAGAGGATGAAGACGGCGCGTGATAGATAGGCGCGAGATTAAATGGGATCCTTATGACTTCTGCAGCCATCAGTTCTGACTGTGCGATAAGACCAGTCGACTGAGGTCCTGATTTGCTCTTTATTGGAGCCAATATTAGCATGCGCTAACGGCGCTCGTGCTGATCAAACCTATTTAAGGTGGAATCGCAGCCTAAGCCAGGCTGCAGGATGCTGCCAGGGCAGCCAGGAGGGAGGCTGCAGTCGGCCCCCAGGGCTCCACCCCATGTATGCTATCTGCGCCTGCTGTGGCCACCTCACCCCTGGGTGGCTGCAGGGGCCTCAGCAGCCCAGGTTGGGTGGGCAGGTCCTATCTGCCTGGGGTTGCAGGGTGGCCCTTTCCCCTCCTGCTCCTCATCTGTGGGGCCAGACACCCACAGATGATGGCTCTCCTACCCTGCCCTTGGGTCCCAGTGGCCATGTTGCTTGGTCCCCAGCCTCCTACTAATGCATCCTGGCAAAGAGGAGATTGGTTCATTTAGGACCAGAGGGACACCAGGACCTTTCCTGGGTGGGAACAGATAACTGACCCACACAGGCCTTCCCTCCTGAGCCCCACTCAGGTGGGACCCCCGGCATCAGACCACCTCCTGTCCATGTGGAGAGACACTGCACAGTCCCCCGTCTCCAGCCCCATCCTGCTCTCCTGGCTGCCCATGGGACTCAGAGGGCAGTGCCCAGCACTCCCCTGCTCTATGCCCTGGGGACACTGGATGGCTGCACAGCCCCACGCCACTTCTCAGCTGCAACCACGGCACTCCCATCCTGCCCTCCTGTCTTTAGGCCATACCTCAGACACCCCCTCTCCTGACGCTGTTCACTGTCGGGGTGCTAGCCTTCTCCTGTCATTGCCTTTGGCCCCGCATGTCCCCTGCCAGCACTGCCTGCCATCTCTGCCTGTCAAAGCCCCCATCCAGCTTAGGACGGGGTTGAATGATGCCAGGTGCTGGCCAGATGCACACCCGGCCTGTCACTTGGGCAGAGTGTGGGGGTGGGGGAGGTCAGGGAGTCTCGGAATGTGGCTGAGCCCCAGCCTTAGCCCACGCAGTGTCCTCCTCCTGTGGTCGTGTGTTTCTATCTGGGCTGCACTGTCTCGTGACCTGAGGCCCAGCTAGGCGTGCCCTATGCAGTTCGCGCTTAACCTGGCAGGGTCTGAACAGGCAGTGGCTGCTCAGGGGATGGCCAGCTTCCCGGTAGATGGGGCCCCTTCACCATGCAGGGGCCACTGTTCTCGCTCGTCTGTAGAAATGTAGGGCCCAGCTTTGGACCCTCCACGGGCACCTATATGTGAAGCCAGCCTGTCACTTGTCCACAGTACACATTTTTGACCTCTGAGGGAGGTAGAAATGATGAAACCTCCTTGTAGCCAGAGGGCTCAGGCGCTGTCCACAGCAGGGCAGCCAACAGCCCGCGTGCTGGCATATGGGCTCTCCTGCCTCACTCACTGGCCACCCGCCCAGCCCGCCCAGGCCTCCCTCAGGAGCCCCTGTCCCCAAGGCCCCAAGGGGGGCTGGAACAGGGTGTGGCTGAGCCCCCTCAAGATGGTGGCCTTGGCTTCAGGGCCTGGGGGGTGAGGGGTGTAGGGGCGCCGGAGGCCAGCTCTGTCTTAGAAGGGTCCCTCTGCTGGCCCTGCACACAGGAGAGCCCCAGGAAGTAGGCCAGCTGGGGATGGGGAAGAGCTGGGATGAGGGAGGAGCTGGGGATGAGAGTGGGGCTGGGCTGGGGAGGAGCTCAAATGAAGGAGGAGCTGGGGATGAGGGAGGAGCTGGGAATGAGGGTGGGGCTGGGATGGGGGAGGAGCTGGGATGAGGGAGGAGCTGGAGATGAAGGGGGAGCTGGAGATGAGGGAGAATCTGGCATTGCCTCCACAGGGGCTTGCTGACACTGTTTCAAGCCCGGACACTGCGGCCCCTGGCTGGCAGGGAGTGGGATTCGCAGGTCCTCTGAGCACCCCTCTGGCTTGGAGACCCTTCCACTTTTGAATTCAGCCCTTACTCCCATCAAGTGGCACCTGGCTCTTTTCTGTGATTTCTAGCTGGGCAGCCTGTCTCCACCCAGGCTGGATGCTTCCCAGCTGTCCCCATAGGAGCACGGCCAAGTGGCCAAGGGGTGGGGGCTGGACCCTCCCACAGGCTCCAGCCTCCCCTTATCAGGGCCCAAGAGCTCAGCACCCTTAGTGGAAACCCATAAATGCCTATACTTGCTAATTTAAAAAGGGAACAGGGCTGTTTGTGAGCACCCCAAGAATGACATTTATGGGCCTGAAGGTAAGTGATTATTGACAATAGACAAAGGGATGAAGGAGCCCATTCCACACGACTCCCTCCAAGTGATAAGCCAGAGTGTTTCCTTTTCTAATGCTAATTTCAAACCTGAATGTACACTATTAGAGCAGGGAACATTTCCCTTTTCTTTTCATCTTAAATGTCACTGCAGAGCTGCAGGGTGCTCCTTGGAAAGAGGTGCCTGGACTGACGCCCCCTGCTGCAGGAGCTGAGGGGGGTTCTTGGGGCTGCAGGGTGTGGGGTGTAGGGTGTAGGGGTTTGGGTCAGGGGGCTCAAGTTGTGGGGGCCTTGGGGTGGGGGCTCAGGGTTTGGGGGCCTTAGGGCGGGGGTCTAAGGGTGTGGGGGCCTTGGGGTGGGGGACCCGGGGTGTCGGGGCCTAGGGTGTGTGTGGGCATTCAGGCAGGGTGCTGGGATGCTGGGTCTTGTCTCCTGTCAGAGCGCCTGGCCCCACAGCCAGCCCGCAGCAGAGCAGGGCAGGGCCCACTGCCTTCCAGGGCTCAGCCAGTAGAGTGCTTTAAAAGCAAACAAAATGAAATGCCTTGTCTGTGTCCCTATTCACTGAGCACCAGCTGTATGCACACCTGTTCCGGGGTGAGGAAGACCCAAGGTGACTGCTGCCCTAGCTGCTGGTTGGAGAAGGGCAGGGGGTAGCCCAGAGAGGCGCTTGGCCCCCTCCACGCTTGATGCGCCCCTCTGCCTCCTCGCCCCCCAATCCCCTGCTGATGAAGCCCTCCACCCTGCACCACCGGCGGCTGGGGAGATGAAGAGCCTGCATGGACATCAGTGCAGGGGACAGCTCACGATGTCCCCCCGCCCCAGGGATGGGTGCGTGAGCTCGGGGCAGAGAGGCCAAGGCAGCAGCTCCAGAGCGCTCCCTGCCTCTGCCAGCACTGGAACCTGGGTGGCGTCCGAGACCTGCTCTGGGCTTGGTCCACCCACAAACCTGGCTTAGCTGGGGACCAGCCTGGCTGGCATCAGGGGAGGTGGAGACCACAGGTGATCCTCCTGGGCAGCCTGGAGGGAACCAGGCCAGGACCGTGGTGGATACTTGTGGCCCGACCCCAATCTCAGCCCCGCCTACCTTGCTGGCTGTGCCCTCAGGGGCAGACACTCCAAGCTGCTGTGCCACGGGGCAAGATTGCTGGGGCCCCAAGATCCTGGGTGAGGTGGCCAGCACCCGCTCTCCTTCCTGGGAACTGGGGACGAGGGTCAGAGTCTGCCGTCCACTGCTCTCAGCATGCCCCTCACCCGTGGGCCCAGCCTACAGTGCACTGAGCAGAGCAGGCACGCACCAAAATGCACAAACGCAGGGTTCCTCCCTGGGCTTCGAACGGTGGGCCAGCCTTTCCCCCCACCTGCCCCTCCTCTGCCACAGGTGTGGGTACTCTAGGGGCAAGTCTGGTCCCAGTGGCCTCCCCATCCTTCCCGGCCTTCTCATGCTGCCTTCCCTCCTGTCTCCTGGGCCTGCTGGCTTCCTTCTGCGCCTGGCGCCAGTGCTCTGATTCACTCCCAGGCCTGTTAGGTTTGCTCTGTGGGCCTGCAGTGCAGAGGGACCCAGGAGGAGCTGGGCCCCAGGGAGAGATGGCCGGGCCACTCCTGGGGAGCCCTACTGGTACAGGCAAGGGTAGGGGCACAAGCCCTCTGTCCTGAGCTGGTTCTGAGCCAGGCACCAGGAGGAAGCCATGGAGCCCAGTGGTCAGGGCAGGGCTGGGTCTCAGAGCTTCCCTCTCTGTCCTTGCCTGTCATACAGGGACTGTTAGAGCTGAATCATGGTTGGGGGTGGGTCTGAGCCAGGCCCGTGCCTGGCCCTGACTGCATGGCCGGTGCCCAGCCCAGCCTGGGCAGGCTGCTTCTCTTGTTGCCTCTGGTGCCTTTGCCCTGGCTCATGGTGTTTGTTGAGTGGCTGAGTGACGTGCTCTGAGGCGTGTTTGCAGAGGGCTGCCCCATCCTGTGCTGTGCTGTTCTGCACACTCCTGGATGCAAATGGCGAGTGAAGCATTCTGCAACCTCACATCCCCTTCCTACCTGGAAACACCCCCACCTCACCCCGCCACAGACATCCGGAGCCCAAAGTTCTGTGCCCTGGAAAGCCCCAATGGGTAAAGCATGGCCCACACAAGAGAGGCCAGCTCCCAGGAGTCAGGCTTTGGGGCTGGAGCCTCCTGCAGTGGGGCTGTAGCACCAGGTGAGCCCACCAGGTGGGAGCATGTTCCTGGCCCTGCTCACCTACTGAGCAACCTCCAGCCCCCTGGCATGTGCCCCTTGGGCAGGCGTCAGAGACACAGGAGCCCCCAGACAAGGCCCTGGAACTGGGTGCATCCAGAATTTCCATCTGCAGCAGCCTGGTCAGGACTGGGGATGGGCCGGGGTCTAGGGGGTTCTGGGGCAGGTAACCATGTCGGGCTTTCCCTGGGTCCTTTGCCCTTCCCCGCCCTTCCCTGTGGTATGTTCCCTGTGTGTTCACTTCTACCCCAAAGTCTCCCTGAGAGACAGTGTGTTCCTGACACCATTCGCTGTTTCATGAGGCTGGGAGCATCTGTGGGTCCCCAGGGGTGGGTGAGGCTCACCCTCCCTGCTGCTTGGCTTGCCAAGGACAAGTTCGGCCTGGGTCCACCTGTTGCCCCTCTCTTCGTCCCTGGCTGCAAGGATGGTGCTGGCGGGGCCTCTTGCACTGCGGCTGCTCAGCGCTATCCATCTTGACTTGGCTGTGCCCTGGTTCACAGGCATAGCCCCTCCTGCACCCATTTCTGCCCTTTGTCCTGCACACCTGGGATCCAGGGGCTGTCTGAGCTTGAAGGCCTTCAAGGCCACCTGAGGGCACTTAGGCCATGACTCCAATTGTTTCTAAGCAGCAGGAGCATTGGATGACGTTGCCTGAAGATATGGGGGGTCTGGGGCCCACCCCGGGCTCCTCCACTTGAGCTCCTCTGAGCACCTGGGAGGGCCACACAGACTGCAGGGCAGAGTGGAGAGCCCGGGCCAGCCTGGTCCTGGTCATGCAGTGCAGAGTCAGGTGCTCGAGGCAAGGCAGGGGGCTGGGCCCTGGCCAGAGGTCTGCAGGCTGCCCAGGACACATGCTACAGAATGCCCCAGAGCCTCTGCCTCCCAGTGCCTCAGCTCAGCTTGCCGGAGACCTAGGCAGGCTGTCTGCTCTGCTGTGCCTGTGCCACGAATCTAGCTCAGTGGCTGCTGTTGACGACCAGCCCAGCCACAGCCCTGCTGTGGGTCTCTTGGAGAGAGTCTGTCCTGGTGGCCACCACCACCCGCCTGGTCTCTGAAGGCCCTGCGGGGCCCAGGCACAGCGGCCACAGGGATTGGCAGTTCTGTCTCTAATCCCCGTGGGAGCTCGATGCTCAGAGCGCAGAGGAGAGAGCAGCGAGTCATCAGGCAACTAGAACGTTGAAGGCTTGGCAGGGCTCCAGAAGTGTGGCGGCCGCTCACTTCTCTGCTCGTCCATTTTTACTCAAACAACTTCCTGGGAAATGGACAGTGGGTGCATCCGACAGTGGGATGATGGATGGCCGCCACACGCTTCAGAGATGGGAGGTGAGGCAGAGCGGGGTGGGGCGTGCCCATGTGGGGGTGGGGGCGGGGCTCGGAGGGGATTCTGCTGGGGAAGGGTCCACAGAATGGGCTGTGCAGCCCTGGGGAGTGGGCCCTCAGGAGACAGGCTGGGGAGACCCTGGCTGGCTGAGTCCTGCCCCATTCACCAGCCAGAGACCCCAGGCCAGCCATCACCTTGCTGTGCCTTGGCTTCCTCATCTGTGAAATGGGGCTGTGCTGGCCCTGCCATGGGTGCTGTGGGCTCCCAGAGGTGCCGCTGAGAGTAGGCAGAGCCTGGCACATGGCAGGAAGCCTTGTCACTTGGCTGGCTGCAGGGTGCAGCTGTGAGACTTCCACCTTAAGGTGTGAGGAGCCCTCCGTGGCCAAGTCCCCCTCCGCCCCGCCGCCCTGGTGACAAATACTAATGTCTAAATCAGCAGCCCGCCTGGCCGGCCACCGCTGCTCATGTTCTTTGCTGAAATGTCACCTGTTCCTATCTAACGATTTGCATAATGCAAAGCTTCTCACTCGTAAAATACAGATTAAGAGGGAAGCCAGAGTCATTCTGGAACCAGGGAGCCATTTCAAAGGGAATGGGGAGGGAAGCCTGGGAGGCGCCATGCTCTTAACCCCATCCCTGCCAGGGCCCTGCTGCTTGGGGGAGGGCAGCTCTGCTGCCCGCATCGCTGCTGCTCCCTTGGCCCGACACGACACTCTGGGGTCTGTCCCCACAAGCAAGGGGGTGCTGGGTGGGTGATGTCACTGCCGCCTGTCCTAAGGCCGCCAGGGGCTGTTACCACGCTGCCTAGTCCTTCTGGTCCGCATGTGTGGATGGCTGCCTCTGCTTCCGCAGCTGTGCATCTTCCTTGGGGAGCCTGTGGCTTTGGGGGAGAACCCACATACAGAAGAGAGGGGTGGAAGGGGCTGGGGCCCTCTGGGCCTTGGGCTGCTCCCCTGGCAGGTCCTCTTGGGGGTCTCTGTGGCTGTCCTGGCCCCCAGATGTTTCGAAGGTGTGGCCTCAGGCTGGGGGAGGGGGCCCAAACTCAAGCTGTCATTAGAGGCTTCTCCAGTCCCCCAAATCTGGCTCTGTTTGTGGTCTCAGCAGAGTTGGAGCAAATGCCAGTGCCACCTCCAGGGACTCTTTGCAGATGGATCAGTGCCCCGGCACAGAGGGGTAACCCATCTTTCCCTGAATACTTCTGAGCACCTGGGAAAGTTCAAGGTGACACCTTCTACCTGGCAGACCCCAGTGCAGGCAGCATCCGTAAGTGATGCCCAGGAGACACCAGCCCAAACCCACCTGTGCCCTTAGCAGGTGCTTCTCCTCTGTAGGTACTTATCCTCTGCAGGTGATCCTTCCCTGCATGTGCTCCTCCTCTGCAGGTACTCCTTCCCTATAGGTGCTCCTCCCCTGCATGTGCTTCTCCCTGCAGGTGCTCCTCCTCTGTAGGTGCTCCTCCTCTGCAGGTGATCCTTCCCTGCACGTGCTCATCCTCTGCAAGTGCTCCTCCACATGTGTTCCCCCTCTGCAGGTATCCCTCCTCTCCTGCACGTGCTCCTCCTCTGTAGGCGCTCCTCCTCTGCACATGTTCCTCCTCTGCAGATGCTCCTCCCCTGCAGGTGCT
>VBSM01001118.1:7356040-7421813 GCA_008086735.1 Cheirogaleus medius | reverse complement strand
AGGTGCTCTTCCTCTGCAGGTGCTCCTCCTCTGCAGGTGCTCCTCCCCTGCAGGTGCTCCTCCCCTGCAGGTGCTCCTCCTCTGCAGATGCTCCTCCTCTTCAGGTGCTCCTCCTCTTCAGGTGCTCCTCCTCTGCAGGTGCTCCTCCCCTGCAGGTGCTCCTCCTCTACAGGTGCTCCTCCTCTGCAGGTGCTCCTCCTCTGAAGGTGCTGCTCCTCCTCTGCAATGCTCCTCCCCTGCATGTGCATGTGCTCCTCTGTAGGTGCTTTTCCTCTGCACATGCTCCTCCTCAGCAATACTCTTCTGGAGGTGCTCCTCCTTTGTAGGTTCTCCTCTGTATGTGCTCCTTCCCTGCATTTGCTTCTCCTCTTTGCATGCTCCTTGTTTGCTGGTGCTCCTCCTCTGTACATGTTCCTCCTCTAGGTGCTCCTCCCCTTCACATGCTCCTCCTCTCCAGGTGCTCCTCTTTGCAGGTACTCCTCCTCTTTAAGTACTTTTCTTCTGCAGGTGCTCCTTCTCTGCAGACACTCTTCCTTTGCAGATACTCCTCCTCTACAGATGCTCCTTCTCTGCAGGTGCTCCTCTGTTGCACACGCTCCTCTGTAGGCGCAGCTCCTCCCCCGCAAGTGCTCCTCTTCTGTAGGTGCTGCTCCTGTGCAGTTGCTCCTCTGCTCATGCTCCTCCTCTGTAGGCACTGCTCCTCCCCTGCATGTGCTCCTTCTCTGTAAGTGCCCCTCTTCTGCAGGTGCTCCTGTTCTGCAGGTGCTCCTGTTCTGCAGATACTCCTCCTTTGCAGATACTCCTCCTCTACAGATGCTCCTCCTCTGCAGGTACTCCTCTTCTGTAGGTGCTCCTCAGCATGTGCTCCTCTGCAGGTACATCTCCTCTGCAAGTGCCTCTTCTCTGTAGGTGAACCTTCTCCCTCTCCTACTCTGTGGACCAAGAGGGTCATCTCTGGATCTGAGGTCCTCCCCAACACTGTGTGGCCCCAAGCTCTCCAGGTGCCTGTAGTGCACTCTCCAACTGTGAGCACATGAGGTTGGCGTGACAGAGTTTGTTCACCTCTCTGTACCTTAACATGTCCAGCTCTGTCTCTCCACCTGATCCTCCCCATGGGCAGGAGGGAAGGCTTCTGTCCCCATGGGGACACCTCTGGGGTCACACCCTGGCCCTGCCCAGGCCTGTGGACTCCTTAAAAATGGTCTCAACAGTCTCAATGGACACCAAGGACAATATTCCTAAACTAGGGTTTTGGTTTATCTGCAAATGTCTGGCCCGGGGTTGTCAGGTGAGCCACAGCCTACTCAGCTGCAGGGGGTTGATTTGTGGCCAAGAGACTGTGAGAACCCCCTGCAAGGTCTGTAGCCCACAAAACTGGAGTCCAAAGTTGGGGCTGGAGTCCAAGGTTGGACCCCACCCACACAGAGGTCTCTGTCCCCTCCTTCCTGGGATGGATGACCCAGGGGCAGCCTCACCTGGGGGGGCATGTTCCCACCTGATGCACAGCCTCACCTGGGGGTCACACGGCCAGGCAGGCTAGGGCTTTTCCTGTGCCACAGTCCAAGCTGTCCCCCTCAGGGCTCATGAATCCTTGCTCTGACTGCCCTCATCTCTCTTCTGAGGGTGTTGGGGCTTGGCACCCAGACCTTGCAAATGGAGAGTGGGTAGTCCCAGGGTTTGGGTGGAGGCAGAGGGAAGGGGTGTGGCCACCCTGGTTGGCTAGGCTCTGATTCGCTCACCCTTGCAGGGCCGTGGAGGTGCCCAGCCCAGCCCTGCATGCATGCCTTGGCCAGCTCTAACCAGCTTCTCCAGCCTGGCCTGGGCCTCTGTCCTCCTCCCGTGCCCCTGGGGGGCTGCCCCACACTCCTCCCTGCCTCCCAGCCCCACCCAGGGGGCTCTCCTCTGGTCACCAGGGGCTTCCCTGGGCCCCTGTCCTGCACCCACACCTGTGGGCTCCACCTGTGTGGAGCAGCCTGAGGCTGCATCACCACTGGGTCTGAACCCTCCTCTGCTCATAGGCCCCACTGGCTCTGCCCACCCTGCAGAAGGCTGGCGTTCACGTCCTGTGTCCTTCCTGCTCGCTGCCTCACTCTGCCTGGCATTTCGCAGTCTTTGTTGCCCTGGACAGGCTTTGCCTTTGGACTTGGAGTCTTTACTCCCATGTCAGGAGCAAGGGCTGCGGCCCAGTACCTGGCTGGTGGCTGCCACATGAGTACTCTCAAATCCGGTGAGTGGCTGCAGCGGGGACTCCACAGGGCTAGGGCCATCAGGACCATTCCTCCGTGGGCTGTATCCTGGCACCCCAGCTCAATTTACCCCAAGGTCTGGGCTTGGGTGTGGCCTGTGCTGGTGGGAAGCCAGGGCATGCAGCTGGGGCTGGGCCCCGGCCAAGGGCTTGTCCTGTGCTGGCTGGCATGGGTCACTGCTGCTTCAGCCCTGAGGGCAGCTGGAGGCAGCAGGGCTGGGGAAGGGCTGGGCCATAGTGAGATGCCTCCAGCTGCTGATAAAGCTGCGCTAATGGTCTTGGGCTAATGAGAAAAGCTGGGCTGATTATGACAAATTGCAGGGAGTCAGGACACCCCTGGCCAGGAGGTGCCGCTGCCCCACGCATCCCCCACCCGTCTCTGCGCCTGTGCCAGGCCGGCACCCACAGTCCCTCCCCCACAGCACACGGCAGCATTGGTGTGGTGACAGGGTGGGGCCCTGGGTGACTGAACTTTGCCAGGCTTTTCCGGGCGGAAGGACATCAGGAGGGGTGGGCTCAGCTGAGGCTGGGCTGGGGGTGCTGGGCTGAGGGGGAGCATCGGGCCCCCAGGGCTGCAGGCAGGACAGGCTAGGCAGCCAGGTAAGGAGTCCCCCAGAGCCCTGACCACCCTGGCAGGACGACTGCTAGGCCAGTCTGGGGTGAAGGACAGTGTGGGGGCCCCACCATCTCTGGCTTGGGCAGGAGGCACAAGCTCTGTGCCTCGGTTTCCCAAGAGCACCCTGAGGTAAGGGCCCACTTCCTCACCTCCCCCAGGCCCAGCAGGTGTCTGTTTTGGGAAACACTCAGCCTGCCGGGGCTCTGGGGCCTTGGTCCCCTCATCCCTATCCAGGTGGTGTGGGGGTGGGGGGACGTGCAGCAACAGAGACTGTTTCTCCCTTCCTGACACCCCCCAGTCAGCTTCCGGAACCTTCTGCCATCCTGTTTCCCTTCTTGGTGGTTGCTGTACCATATCCTAGGCTTCGCCCCTGAGTCCTCCCGCTCTGCCTGCCCCTGGGTGCCTGCCCTGGCCTGCATGGCAGGAGGGGCCCTGCTTTCCTTGGGGGTTGTGGGGACATGAGGCCCCTCCTCAGCTGGCCTCGAGCAGTGCTGGGCAATATTTAAAGGGGCAGGGGCCAGGACAGCCTCGTGGAAGGCGTGTGCTGAGCTGAGAAAGGCCTAATGGGACTTTCCATGTGGAACGAAGCCTTATCTTGGGCTGCTCTGGCCATCCATTACCGCTAATTATGCCGCCCGGCGGCCTGCCTTGCACCACGGCCGCACCCAGCCTGGTGGGCATCTGTCCTCATTGTCCTTTCTGGGGACCGCCCGCAAGGCCCAATGGGAAGGGCCTGGGGTCTCCCTATCGTCCCGGAGCAGCAGCCCAGTGTGCGGGCGCCCCGTGATGGATGAAGCGTGGAAATTAGTTCCAGAGTTTAACTGATAACCGGAGAGCCCGCGACATTCGGTTATGGCAGGCCTAATTGATGAGCTCATTAAGTCCATTATTAGAGAAATTGATTTCAAATAGGCACTTAGAGCGCCAGGAGGCAGGTGGGGAGGGAGCACCAAAGGCAAGGGAAGTCGCGAAAATACATAATGAGGCAAGTAATTTTATAGGTTTGTTTAATGAAAAGCCTCACAGTGCACTCGTGGCCGTGTGGGTTTTAAACACTCATTTTATGTACTAATAAAGCTCCCGGTTGTGGGATCCATTCCCCAGGCTCCAGCCCACTGTCCTCCGTGGCCGCCCTAATTAATTAATTAACCCGGGCCAGGCGATCAATGAGTTAGCCGCACAGAATCGACGCCCTGCAGGCGGCCAGCTCACCAGCAGGCTCCTTGGGGCTCGGGACAGGCTCGGCATGGGACAGCCCTCAGCGCCCGGCTCCTGCTTCAGCTGCCCCAGCCACATACACCCAGATGGAGGCAGACACATGACACACGTGGACACGCTCACACAGAGGCACAGCATCCCACATGCAGACATCCAGACACCTGCGTGTATGAGCACACAGGCACAGAAACGCAAACCCCACACATAGGCACGTAAGGACACACATGGATGAAACGGTCACATGGACACACAGCAGACACGCATAGGTGCTCAAGTAGCCCTTCCCTTATGGAGCATGCTCGGGCAGGGATGCAGGGCTTGGCTCAGCGCCCCAGCTCCGTCCTGAGCCTCTTCAGGCTGCCGTGTCCAGACGACCCTGTCACGCCTCCTATGTCCTCCCCCGAATCCAGGGGCCCCTCAGTATCTCCACTTGGTCATCCCAGAGACTCTTCACCCCTGATGTGGCCAAAGCCAAACTTGGTTTCCTGCCCTGCCTGCTCCCCCCAGGCCCCTGCCCCTCAGTCGGGGGCACCCAGTCTTCCAGGACTGGCACCTCGAGGGCCCCTGGAGTCTGCACTTTCTCTCACGCCTGCTTCCTTCCACTGCAACTCCTGTGGTCGCACCTCTGTGCCCTGGGTCATCCTCAGTGCCCACCCGCTGCTCCAGAGCCAGGTACAGGGCCTGCCTCCCACATGGCACCAGAGCAACCCTGCCAAAGTGAAGTCACCTCTCGTCACCTGCCACCATGCAGCGAGGAGCCCCACGACCTGGCCCAGTCCCCACAGCTCCCTGCCTTGCTTCTCTGGGCAGTGCTGGCCCTGGCTGTGCCTCCAATACCAGGAGCTGCCACACGGCCACTTAGAACCTCTGTTCCTGTTGTTCCCTGGCCTGGAGCAGCTCCCAGGTGACCACCGGGCCCCTTGCTCCTGGCCATCCCTCACCTATTCCACTTTCTCCACAGTGTTCATTGCACCTGAGGTGGCGCTGACCCCATCCCCACCGGGTGCAGGCTGCACAGGGCAGGACTTTTCCTCTGACACAGCCAAGTCCCCACAACGTGCCTGGCACACGGAGGAGCTCGCCAGAGTTCAGAGAATGAACAGAGGTGTCTAATTTGCTGGTGTGAAGGAGTGGTCACAGAGGCCAGGCCTTTAGCCGTGTCTGTCCTGAGCCACAAGAAAGATTGTGTAGGACCACGGTGGGGGCTTCCTGACTCTGTGCCTTGGGCCTTTTACATTGAGCCTTTCTACACTCATTTTTTTTGCAAATACGAATGTTGTAAAACATATGGGCCAGTTAAAAACACAATATTGTCCAGTGAGGGCTCCCACCATGCTGGCACTGGCTAGAGCGTTGGTCACTTGAGGCTCTTTGGTCCTCAGTTCAAACTGAACAAGCCCGCAGTTCACACTCGCGTGTGTGGACGGTGTTGTGCTGGGGTGGCAGGGGTGTGCCTTGCAGAGTGGCCAGCTGCAGCCCTGCCTGGTGCCCTGGATGTCTGTGGCTGTGATGCCGCCCTGTCGTCAGCCCCTCCCTCAGCTGTTCTAAGGCCTGGCAGGGGAGGGTGGGCGACGGGCACCGCCATGCCTCTCCAGCAGCCTCTGGCACTTCCAGGCCCCTCCACCCACTTCCCAGACCAGCTGGTCCAGGGCCTGACAGACACAGAGCCAACCCAGGACACGATGGACAGGCTGGGACCTGTCCACCGTACTGCCCTCAGGGGCAGTGTGAGGGTGAGGCCTGGGTGAGCTCCCTGTTGCCTGACAGTGACCCAGGATTTACCAGGAACTACCTGGTATCTGGCCCACAGTGACCCTTTGTTCTGTGTCATTTGTGCCCTACCTGCTTTAATAGTCGATCCGATTGAAGAAAGACCCACCTAACGTGCTCAGGTGAGACACGAGCCTCTGGCCAGCTTTGATTTTTCAGGTCTGCAAACACCCACTGCCCTGGCACTTGAAACCCACCAGGGCCACTTTGCACTGCACAAGTGGCTGTGCACACCAAGGCCGGGTCTTCCCAGTGCCCGCAGCTGTGGCCAGCGTGAGGGGTGAGAAGTGGGCACGAGTAAGTCCAGGCTCTGAGGACAGAGGTGAGGCTGCTCAGGCAGTGCAGGGCCCGGCCATCCCTCTGCCAGCCCTGAGTGTCCTCCATGCCTGGGACCAGCACAGAGACAGAGACAGATGGCAGAAAAGCAATTTACAATTTGGCCCATCCTATTTCCAATTAGACCACAGACATTAGTTAATATGCAGGGCTGGGAATCTTGGGGGAGATAGTGTGCAGATAGCTCCATAAAACTCAACTAGAAACAAATAATTTTGCACAAATTTGCAAACAGCATGGTTTTTATAAATAACCATCATCTTTTTACCATGCTGCTGCCGATTATGCATTTTTCCTTCATGATAAGTTAATGACGACCTAATTTACCTATTGTGGCTAGGCTTTGGGTGCAGCCAATGGGACTGTCCGATTCAGTCCCAAATCCATCCTGTTGGTGTTAATTCATATTGACCAAGTGTTTACAAATTGAGCTTTTCCCCTGGTTATGCCTGACGGTTAACTCTGCTAACAAGCACATGGTGCGGGTCCAGCTGACTCTGCTTGGCTTGCCTGAGAGTCTCGGCCACCCTCACCTATCCTGATCCCATGTGTCAGGCCATGGCTGCTCTTGGACGAGGTGCCTGGCCTGGGGGCCGCTGGGCTCTGCTCTGGGAGACCAGGAGACAGTCAGGTGGGGCCGGAGGACGGGGCAGGAGAGGGTGGGTGAGGGTGGGCCTGTGAGCTGGAGCAGTCCAGAGTGGCTGCTTGGAGGAGGGGGTGTGAGCAGATCTTGAGGGAGGGTGGGGGTGTGGCAGGGAGAGTCATAGGAAGGGAATGAGTCAGAGGACCTAGGAGGGTGTCATGTATCAGCGTTCTGGGGCAACAGTGACAGAGGACCACAACCAGGTTGGGGGCTTAAAGCAGCGGAAAGTCCCTTTGCAGTCTGGGGCCTAGAAGTCTGCAACCCAGGTGTGGGCAGACCATGCTCCCCAAAGTCTCCAGGGGAGGATCCACCTGTCTCTTGCAGCTTCAGGAGATGCTGGGGTCCCTGGTAGCCCCTGGCTTGCAGCGGCATCACTGCAACCTCTGCCTCCGCCTTCAGCCAGCCGCTCCACGTGTGTCTCTGTTCTCTTCTTATAAGGACATCAATCACCGGATTAGGGCCCACCCTCATCCTTACCTTAATCACACTGGTGAAGACCCTTTTTCAGAATATGAGCACATTCACAGGCTCTAGGGATTTGGACATGGACACATCTCTTTTGGGGCCATTCATCTGTTGCCTGAAGAGGCTACACAGGAGCTGTAGGCAGTGGTGTCTTCCAAAGCTCAGAGACGCAGGAAGAACAGTCTGCAGAGACTGGGGTAGTGGGGTGCAGAGGGCAGACAGAGCCCGCGGGTTGGGGGAAGGGCAGACAGGGCCCATACGAGAGTCTGGTCAGGGATAGGGCCTGGCCCGCCTGGCTCTGTGTGAGGCCTGAAGTCCTGCCAGGCACTTGGTGGCCCCTCGGTTCCTCCCAACAAGTTCATTTCTCTGGTGAACAGTGGTCGGAGGCTGAGGGAGACCCTCCAAACCCAGAGGCTTCGGTTTACTCTTCTGTAAAACAGGCCAACAAGGGCACTTCCTCCTCCGGGTCTTGGTGAGGGTCCAGTGAACATGTTGGGGCTTGATCCTCACTGACACCTGTACACAGGAAGGTGCTTGGGACCAGGCCTGCCCCAAGGTCAGTGCCCATGAGCGTTGCTTTAATTGTCACCACTGTTCTGTCCTCGTTTTCTCTCCACAAGCTCGCCCAGGGTTTGCCAGTGCGTGGTGGGGCGGGGACAAGCCCGGCTGGCGGGTGGCCCAGGGACACTGGCGGAGAGCAGAGTCCCGCATAGGAGGCGGCAGGCACCTTTGGGCGCTGGTGCAGAGGACTTGCAATCCTGGTCTTCAGCCACGAAGCGATGGTGACCACAGAATAAATGAGTGAATGACTGAGTGTGGAGCGTGTGAAGAGGTGGGCTCGGGGAGGGCTTGCTGGGGGAGTTAGCCCATGGGTTGGGGGGTGAGCCCTGAGGGTTGGGTGGGGCCAGATTGGAGGGTGGGGAGCTGAGGCACAGGCACGTCTGGGGGCTCACAGCTGGGTGATGGCCCGGTGAGTACACGGCTGGGCGGGTCCCTGGGCAGTGGTGGGCAGGCAGGGCCTGGGTGGGGCTGGGAAGCTTGCTCCCTGGAGGTTGCCCAGAGCCTCCCCCATCAGCTGGGGCTGCCGGGCGTCCTGTCTCGTTCTACTTGGCTCTTATCCACTTGGAGGGCAAGTGGAACAAAAACAAACCAAGAGAGAGTTGGTGATGTTGAGGCCAGTTGAGGCCGGATGGAAACCACCTGCTAAGGACACGGGTGACAGGCTGGGGGGAGGTGAGAAGGGGCCCCAGGCAGGGGGGAAGTGTGTGGCCATGGGTGCCAGCTGTGGGGTTGGAGTGGTGAGGACAGGGGCAGGGGAATTGGCGGTAGGGATGGTGTAGCTCTGGGAGCACTGAGTCGAAGTTGCCTGTGTGGAGTCTAGGTCAGGGGACATGTGAGGTCCAGGGCCCAGGAGGTAGGTCAGGGCCCTGCCCCAGGTGAGGGATCTGCCAGGACAAGGGGGCAGGTGGGAGAGGGCACTGAGAGGGTAGGGGTGGGGCTCCTTGGAGGGGGGGTCAGGGTCAGAGCTGGGGGCCGTGGGGCTTGGTGGCAGGAGCAGGCACACGTCTTCCAGCCAGTGTCTTGAGAGGTGGAGCTGCAAGGACAGCAGATGCCATGGGAGGCCCCGAATCACACCCACTGCCAGGCAGGCTTGCACACCGGCCTGTCACTCCGTGGTGGTCCTCATCCCAGGAGCAGGCATTGGTTCTCACCGGGAGCCCTGTGACAAGTGCCCCTGCCCACCCTGTCCTGTGTGTGTGGCTTCTTGAGCACATATGACGTTCGCAAACCATGTTCCCACTTGGCGTGCTCACCACCAAGGGGCAGGGCTGGTCTCTCTTCAGTGAGGCACAGGCCCCTGACCTGGTCCAGCCTCCTGGGTGGGTCTTTCCCCACCCCCTGGTCTAGGGTCACTGCCAGCTGACTGGGCCTGCCCCTCCGTTGGGGTCAGGCAGAGGGATGTTCCTGTTCCAGGCATCTGGGCTGGGTGGGTGCTTCAGAGAGGAAGAGCCTCATTCAGAATGTTCACAGGCCTGTGGGTTTCTTCCCCGCATTGCCCAGGCTGCATTGCCCGACAGGCCATTGCAAACCCCCGCCCGCGCCGGGAGGAGGTATGTAACCTGGACAGGTTATCGTTATGACACCTTTAAAACGGGCCAGTTATAAACTCTTCAAATCAGTGCTTAATACAGCAGTGTTTATATGCGCTTGTAACTCTCAGCCTTGTGTCCCGGTGCCTTCGGCCTGACGCGCCATCCTCCCCACGACTGGCGGCAGGGCCTCCTGCTCTAGTGGGTTGGGCCCCAGCGCCTGTCCTCCAAGCAAAGGGGCTTTGTACGGCCCTTTCCCCAGACCCCCACCCCCCAACCACTTCCTCTTGCTAAAAAGCTAGATTTTTCTAGTATTTGTGCTGCTTTTAATCCATAGGAAGTCAATTTTCCACTCATATATTAGTTTATTTTATATTTTCAAATTGATTCGACCATACATTGATTTCCTGTTGTGGGTATTGTGTCCTGAGCTAGGATTATGCCTTTAGAGAAGTGGATACTCATGGCACATAAAGGTTGTTCTGCGCTAGAGAGCTCTTATCTTGAAAAGGGAGAGTCCAATTTTATTGAAACAGCTAAAATCCCACTTAATTGAATTTTTTTCCTCTAAGATGTACAAGCTTAGAGACTTTTGCTTTCCAATTCAACTCAGGCTCTGCGGTGTTTAAATTTCCAAACCCATAAAGACCTTTATGAGAAAGACCCTACAAATATTGTATTTCTGAGCTGGCGCGTCAGCGCGCCAGGTGGGAGCGGGGAAGATGTCAATACTTGGCAGAGCAGCTTTTGATCCTGCTGAGTCCTGCTGGTGCCGCCCCACTCCCCTCCCTTCCTTCAGGGCCGGGCGGTGTCTTTCCCTGTCCCCCTTAAGTCAGTGAGGGGTCCCCCAACAAACATTCATTTCCGAGCATCTGGGAGCCGCTGGCTGCAGAGGACACATTGCCCTGGGGGGGTCTGTGGCTCCTGCGGGGTCTTCCTGGGCTCCACAGGGTGTCAGCCCCACCCTCACCCCCAGCCTCGTGGTGGTGGTGGCCTGGTCCTGGCTGCCCAGAGGCTAAGCCAGGCTTGGCCCTGGCCTCCGCCTCCCAGCCCCTCTCTCCTGGTCTCTAGCTGCCTCTTGGGGAGGAGAGAGGAAGGTGGATAGAGCAGGTGGCTGTCCAGCGCCTGCTCTCTGCAGCTTAAAGGCCAAGTCCTTTGGAAGTGGGGCTCCGGGCCCAAACTCCGCCAGGGCAGGTCTCACCAGGACAGGTGTGCCTCCAGCGTGTACCTGGGTCCTGGGTCTGAGTGGGGCCTGTGATGCACCTGACCTGGACCTGGCCCTTTGGCTGCCAGTCACAGGTGAGTGAGTGCAGGACCTCTGTTCAGGGGTGTCTGGGGTGAGTCTGGGGGGCCCTCTGCCAGGGAGTGTCTGGGGTGTGAGTCTGGGGATGCTGGGTGTGTCTGTGGGGTATTTGGGGAGCTTGTGCCTGGGGGTTCTGTAGATGAGTGGGGGCCCCTCTGTTCTGAGAAGGCCATACCCTTGTCCCACCCTCTTGGGCCCTGCAGCCCAGCCTGGCTGCTCTCATGCGTGGGCTGACCACGTGTGCACCCACAGACTGGAGCACAGGCTCCCGCACACTCCACTCGGACAGAGCTCAGCCTTCCTGCCGTGAGCACACGTGTTCCAGCCACACAGCCAGGTGGGGCTGCCTGGTCCCCACCCAATCACATCTATCCCCAATTCAAGCCTGGGCTCTGATGTCTCTTTCTCACCCTGCCCTGCCCACTTGCCTCCTTACTGAACCAGCCTCTGGGGCCACAGGGCATAGGCCCTCCCCAGCCCCAGGCCTCTGAGCATGCAGGGGCCCAGGGCAGGGCCTGCTCAGCCCCTCCGGCCTTCTGCCACTGTCCAGCAGCTCTAGGGAGGGAGCGTCTCCAGCAGTGCTAGCTCTGCCCCCAACTTGCTGCGTGGCCTTGGGCTGGCCCCAATGCCCTTTGGGATTTTGGTGACAAAAGCCCCAGCCGAAGTGAAGTGAAACCCACTGGGTCCTTCGTAAGGAAGGTCCAGGGCCCGGTCTGGTGATGGGGCGTCTCCAGGTGCTCTCCATCCACAAAGACCAAGCGTGCCTCACCTGCCTGCACCAGTCTGGGTCTCACGTGCCCTGAGCTGGGGCAGCGCACCCGCCCTCACCCCAAGAGCAGAGGAGGCCCCAAGGGAGCCAGCGTGACCGCTGTGGGACCGCACACCTGGCTGTTTCCTCACTGGAAACTGGTGCCTAATCTCAGAGCCACTAGCACAGGCAAGGAAAGCAAGAAATGGGTCTGACCCAGGCCCAGCGCTCAGGGGCACCTGCAGTTTGCCTCAGGTCTAGCAGGAGCAAGTGCCTGGCCCCCGCCTTGGCCTGGGTCATCCATTTTTGTGTCTGAACAAGTGGGAACCCCTGACCGGGCAGTCACAGCACATTTTAATAGTGGAATGTAATTCCTGGGCAGCAGAAAAATGAAAGTGAGAAGTCTATGAATTATCACAAATGCACTCGATCCCCTCGGCTGTGCGGCAGGGCCCTGAGCTGGAAAGCTTTTTTTTCTTGTGTTTAAGTTAGCGTGGAAGATGAAATAGTCACAGAGACGCACTGGCCACTCGAACCTGTTATTGCTAGCTGTGTGTCTCCTATAAATACTTTTCTGATTTATAACCTCACTCTGCCTTATAAATGGAAAAACCAGAAAAGCCTTCAAGAGTCGCTTTTCACAGCCTGAGATGTCCCTGCGTCCACACCAGGCAATGCATGCCGATTGAGTGGCCTGGGGATCGGGGCTGGTGGGGTGAGGCTCCTCCCGAGGGCACGAGGCTTCCACCCAGGGCTGGGTGTCAGTTTGGAGTCAGGCAGTGTGACCAGCTGTCCCAGTTTCCCTGGGACTGGTGGCGTCCCCGAGACTCAGGGCATCAGTGCAAAACCGGGAAAGTCCCGGGTAGGCAGGCGCCCAGCCGGGGAGAGGGAGCCCTGGAAACTCCAGCCACTGACCACTGGTACCACCCTGCCCAGGTGACAGAGATGCTGTCCTGGGTTCACAACAGGGAGACAGACTAACGGAGGCCAAGTCACTGTCCTGAGTCTTGCAGCAGCTCAGGGCAGCGGTGGCTCTGGACAGGCGGGTTGACCAAGGCCGCTGTGCACCGGACCCCCACCCTGGGCAGGAAACTTGTTTGGGCATGAGCGGCTGCTTTGGGTTCACTCTGTGGAGTCTGGACTCGTCTAGAGAACATGAGCGTCTTGAGGAAAAGCGCTGTTCTGTGTTATGAACCGGAGAGTCACGGGCTATCAGTCCGGGGTCGGGTAATATCCCAGACTGCAGGCGCTGCTGTTTCCTGAAGGGGTGACGGGGTAACCTCGCCCTTCACCCTTTAGAGCCCAAAGCTCGGTGGCTGAGAACTGAGGTCCTGCACCCACCCCTACATGTGCAGGTGACCAAGCACCCTTGGCCTCAGGCAGGACAACCTTGCCCAGAGTCCAGGTGGGCATGAGCCCCACCGCCCTGACAGGAGGGGCCTGCTCCACACCCCTGATGCCACGTGTCCCTGCTGTATGTGTGGCTGCGAACGACTCCCTCAGCTGGGCCAACACTGGGCCTGTTCAGTGAATAAGTAAAATTGTAATCTCCCGTTGAAACATTCACAGGACATTCACAGGACAATAAAAGTGTAAATTTGGCCTCAGGGAAGCGTCTCGTTCTGAGGACTGGGCACTCCAACGTGAAAGCGGCTCTGGATGGAGCGCGGGGGGCGGGTGGACTTCGTTGGTCAGCTGCGAGTGGGACCTTGGTCAGCCCCTGACCCTGAGACAGCAGGCGAGGCCACGGTCACCCTCTGTGTGGGTGCGTTTGTGGTGGCAGTGGGCAGCAGGTGCCCGAGAGAGCCACCCAGGGTGTGTTGTCAGGGCCATTCAGCCCCAGGGAAAGGGCAACAGGGCTGGGCGCCCCCTCTGTGCCTACCACCGGCCCAGGCTGTCACCTTTCCAGGTCAAAAGGAAAACGAATCGTATTCTGAGACTGCTGGGGCCCAGCACGTGGGAGATCTGCACAGATGTGGCATTAGTCCTCGGAGTACCACACAGCAGGCCCTTCGATGCAGAGATGCCTGTCTCTCCATTCTGGAGCCAGAAGTTGGAGATTGGTGTGGGCGGGGTTGGTGCCTCCTGAGGCCGACAGGGAGAACCTGTCCCAGCCTCTCTCCGGGTCCTGCTGGGTGCCGGCGTCCTTGGTGCTCCTGGGCTTGGGGAAGCACCACCCTGGCCTCTGCTCACCCCACACGGCTCTCCCTCTGCATATGTGTGTCCAGATTTCCCTGTTCATGAGGACTCCGGTCATGTTGGATCAGGGCCACCCTAGTGACCCCATTTTAACTTGATTGCCTCTGAAAAGACCCCCTCTCCAAATACAGTCACATTCTGAGGTGCTGGGGTTAGGATTCCAACATCTTTCTGGGGCACACAAATCAACCCATAACAGATGCCATTTTCACAATTTTGAAAAACTTTTAATTTTGAACTAATTTTACAAAAAAAATCTCAGAAACAGTATAGAGAGTTCCCATACATCCCTCCTCCTCCCGATGCGGGCACTTCATGTGACCACAGTTCAGCAGTGACCGTCAGTGCAGGGCCTCCCTCCCACGTGCTTCTGTTCTGGGTGCCATGTGGCGTTGAGACATTGTGGGGCCCTGTCTGGACAGGTCCTCGGGCATACCTTGCACCTGCAGACCTCAACCACTTTGGAGGGCGCTTGTCAGGCCTTGTGTAGAATGTTCTGGGACCCGGGTCAGTCCGTTTCCTCATGGATTTGGGGCAGGAATCCCACAGGACAGATGTTGTCCTTCTCAGGGTGGCCCACAGAGGGCATTGGTGTCATTTCTGGGTTCTGGACTCTGCCCCCACCTGCCTCAACACCTGTCCCAGGAGTTCACACCCTTGGCAACTCAGAGGTGCTGGTGGCAGCTGCCCAGTCCCCAAGGCTGGCGGGGGCAGGAAGGATAGCTGGGTGGGCATGTGATGTCTGTGGCGGGGGCCGTGGTCTTGCAGCTTTATCTGGAGGAGAATGTGGGTTCCGCTTGGGACTTCCCGATGCTCTGGGGTGGGACAGTACTGCTCACTCGCTCGACATCTCAGTGTCAGGTGCCCATGGCCTGCCTGCCCTGATGGTCCTGGGAGGTCTCACAGAGCACTTTGGGGCTGCCCTCGAGTCCTGTCTGCGTGGAGTGGATGGGCAGCTGTTTGGGAAGAGCCCCCCCTGCTGCTGAGTGCAGACCCAAGCGCAGTCTTACCGGGGGAGGGGCCTGTCAGGGAAGTTGTCAGAGTCTAGGGACGGAGAGTCCAGAGCAGGTGCTGGGGGCTGCTGAGCCAGCTCTAGCTGTCCTGCACTCAGGCCCATGAGTCCCAGTGACATTCAGGGGCAAGTGTGCCAGGGGGCAGCAGAGAACCTGGGACAGAGGATCAGGGGCTAGGACCACTTATCCTGGAAAAGAGCATGCTCTAAAAGTGAGAGCTCCCCACAGCCATGTGTCTACACTTCTGCCCAGCCTAACCCCACCCACACCCCACCTATTCATCACTTACCCTGAGCCCCCACCTACCACCCACCCAGCCACACATCCACACCATCCACCCTCCCACCAACCCACCCTTCCTCCACCCAACCACACCATCCACCCAACTACCCTCCATCCACTCAACCAAACCATCCACTCCCCACCCACCCCTACCTCCCATTATCCACCACCGTCCACCCACCCACCATCCACCCTCCACCCACTATCTATCCACCCATACCATCCACCCAACCACCCTACCTGCAGACCACACCCCTCCACCCACCCACTATCCACCCACCATCCATCATCCACCCACCATTTACTGACCACCTACCCTCCATCCACTCACCCTCCACCATACACCTATCATCCAAATACCCACACCACTCACCACCCTCTACTCTCCACCTACCATCCACCCCACTACCCACCCACCACTCACCATCCACCACAACCTACCATCTGCCCTCCACCCACCACACACCCTCCACCATCCCTTTACCTGCCTGCCCACCTTCCCCCACACCCCTCTTTCCCCTTGTCTTGTGTTTCTCACTGGCTGGAACGTACAAACACAGGAGCTGTCCCTGGTGGGTGGGAGCCCAGATAGCGTGCTCTTCAACACAGGCATGAACTGAGGGTCACTTGCCTAACGCACATGCAAGTGTGTTTGTGGACATGTCCCAATTTGATGTATGTCACTTGTCACCAAAGTCTTGCATAAAGCAAAAGTAGAAAAGGTTTTGTAGGGAATAGGACATGTAAGCTGGGTCTCAGAGATGAATGTTGCCAACTGGGGAGAAAGGAGAAAGGCAGCTGGGGAAGAGGAGACATGCGAGGGCACAGCCTGAGAGGGCACAGGACATTCTGGGGGGCCTGGGCACAGGGGGAGTGGGCAGAGGAGGTGGAAGGCCCCAGTCAGAACCTCATCCAGAGCTCCAAGGCAACCATGACAAGTTCGGGCAAGGGGGAAGGCTCTGCCATCCCTGCACCCTGGACAGCTAATGCAGGAAGGGATGGGGAGGAGGTGGATGGAGGAGGAAGGGGATGGGGAGGAAGGAGAGGAGGAGGAGCATGGGAGGATGGGGAGGAGGAGGATGGGGAGCAGGATGGGGAGGAGGACAGGGCAGGAGGGGCACAGGGAGCAGCCAAGACTCCCCTGGGCCCCCCATCCCTGGCCCTGACCCTTGGTACCCCTGGCTCTGCTCCCATCTTGCTGGCTCCAAGCTCCTCACTCTGACCTGGAGGAAATCCCTTTTTCCCCACTGAAGGCCAGCTGACACCCGTGGGCCTCCCCTGGGATCCCTGAGACCTGGGTCTCCTCCCCACCAGCCCCTGGCCAAAAGAACCTTCTGGATAAGTCCTTCCCAGGAAGACCCAGCCTCTGGCAGCAGGCTGGACATTGCCACCATTGCCCAATCCTGTCCAATGGCTCCAGCTGAACCAAGCAACCCTCAGTTTGTGCCTGTGTTGAGGAGCATGGCTTTGGCCAAGAGACCACCCCAAGCCTTGCTTAGGGTGCTCCCAGCCCCACAGACACACCTGGACCCCCAGGTCACAAGGCCCTGCAGACAAACCTCCTGCTTCCTGAGGGTCCAGTCCCAGCTGGGCCTCCCGGAGAGAAGTCCCCCAGCCTTGACAGTGGGGGTCTCGAACCCAGCCCTGGCCCCTCCCACTTAGCCCCATGTCCCCCAACCATGTTCTCTCCTATCTGCCCAGACTTGGGGTGTCCACCCAGCACCCACAGCCCATGGTCACCAGGCTCCAGTTTTGCCACAGCTTTTCTGTCAGCCCCACCCACCAGCTCTGTCACCTCCACTGGACCCCTGCCCCTGCCTGCCAGGGCTAGCAGTCCTGTCACAACACTTAAGGGGCCAGGCCCGCCCTGGCCTCTGCTACAGCTGCCAGGTCTGCCTTAGCCCTGCCCAGCTCATCTGGCTGAGCTCCCGTTTCACCACCTTCCTCGGCCGGGCACACCCCTGGCCCCATCTGTGCCTTCCAGACTGTGGGGGCTGAGCCTGGAGCCCAGAGTCTTGAGGCAATGGTGACTGGGGCTGTGATTTGGGCTCTACTCTCAGGGCCTGGAGCAAGGATGGAGACTTGCAGGCTGCAGTGGGGGCACCCAGGCACCCGGTCTGTCGGAGCAGCCCTGGTAGGGTTGGGCCAGCCCCTCCCATCCCCAACTCAGACCCCTTTCTGCAGAAAGAGATAGAAGGATGCCACATCTGCAGCTGGCCCCATGGGACCCAGTGTGTCTCCAACCACCCCATCTACCACCCCAACCTGGACCCCACCAGCTCCTGAGTCCCTGTCCTCCTTCATCGTAGGTGGGGCTGTGAGCTCCCTGGGGGGATGGTACTGCTTTCGCTTCCCCAATCTCTGGCAGGTTCTGCTCCCTGAACTCTTTGTTTAGGCTGGAGAGGGGTTGGATGGACCATTGTCCTCGGGTGTGTGGCATGATGCCCAGCACTGTGGCCAGGGCACTGGGCTGTCATCTCAGTCCAGAATCCCTAGGACACTGCGGTGTAAGGACAGCAACCAGTCAGGAGCTGGCCTCGGGGAGCAGACCCCAGGGCTCCTGGACGGGCTGTCTGCCTGCTTACTGGCTATTGTGTGCTGGGAACACAGCCCGGGGAGTGCCTGGGAGCCCTGCCTTCTAGGGCTCTCAGCATGGCTCCCCACGGAGGGGCTGCCCCAGGCTGGAGCTGCCACAGACCCTCAGCAGCTCCCTCAACTATCCGAATTCCTTCCTCCTCTTCTAAAGCTGCAGGGACAGAACCCCAGTCAAATCGAGCCCTGAAGGGCTCCAGGAGCCCCCACCCCCACCCCCTGCCAAAGCCCACACTTCCCGCAGCCTGACCGGCCCCAGGCCTGTGCCCCACATCTGGCTGGACTCCAGGCAGGACTGTCAGGGAGGTTTGTAGGCAGCTCAGGGCTCAGGATAGATTTTATGACCCCAGCAGAACAGGGTGTAACAGAAGTCCATTTTTAGGGTCATTGTCACCATATCCTCTTGCTGGCCAGAGACTGGCCTTGCTGACATCAGCTCGTCAGAGGCAAGGTGCCGGGTCCAGGAAGCCCAGCTGTCCCTGGCGACCCCCATGGAGGTCCGTCTCTGCCTTCCCACCAAGGGTCTGTGTGCAGAGCCTGAAGTTCCGGCTCAAAGGCCACGTAAAAAATCTTTTATTATCCTGGCAATTTCCTAAGTCATTGGTTCTCACATTTATAAGATAAAACAAACTCTCAGCATTGGAAAGCGCCAGGATGGAGAATGCTCATTGCCGGGGGCGGGTGGAGGTTTAGAGGTTTCCTTGGTCACCCCGGGGCCCTAGGTCCCCCACACTGGACCCTCCAGCTGCCCTGCTCAGGTGGCGCCACACAGACACCCTTGTTCCATCGGATATTCTGGGCCTGGCAGGCCCTGGGGCCTTTGGCCACTGCCAAGGCTGGGCTGCCACCCGGGCTCCCATGTCCAGCTTCCCCCTCAGTCACATGGGAAGTGGCCGAGGAGGCTGTACAGACTGCAGGTGGCCCTGAGAAGAAAGCTGGGCCCAAGAACGGTGCTCAGCAACAGCCCACGACTGCCCCAGCGACGGTGCTCAGCCCAAGCTATAAACAGCCGGCGTCCACCAAAGGAGACAGATGAGAACGTTGGCCTGTCCATGCGCCAAGGCATCACTCAGCCTTAAAGGGGAGGGAAGTCCTGACACATGCTACAAGGTGGCAAGCCTTGAGGATGGCAGGTGAGTGAAATGAGCCAGACACAAAGGCCACACGCTGCATGATCCCACTCCCACGAAACATCCAGAGCAGGCAAATCCATGGCGAGCAGAAGGGAGGGTGCCTGGGCTGGGGCCAGGATGTGGCTGCTGAGGTGGGGGCTTCTCCTTGGGGTGAAGGTGAAAATGCTGATGGTGATGCTGTCACAACGTTGTGAATATACTAAATGCCACTGAAATTTACAGCTTAAAATGGTTATTTTAGGTCACATGAACTTTTCAATTAAAAAATAAAACAAAGTGAACAAAGCAACTGGAGTTGAGGGAGGGGAGTGTGCCCCAAGGTCACTTGGAGGGTACTGGCCTTGTTTGGGCCAGGATTTGCAGGCACATGGGCCAGAGATGGGCCTCCTGGGGATTTGTGGTCCCCGAAGTGTGAGCCCAGAGACCCACAAGGTCCCAGGGGCTGAACCCTCAGCATTTCAGAGAACACAGATGACTTGATGAGGCAGACCCCAGAGGTACTGTATTCATGGGAAACCCACAGGAAGGACCAGAGATCAATAGCGTTTTTAGGGCTATTGGAACAGAAAGACTTTTGGGGGCTCTGGGGGAGGCCCTGAAGCCACCGTGGGGCAGGGTCCCGAGAGATTGTCCAGTGCCCAGGTCTGTTTCTTCCTCACTGTTGTCCCAGGGACAGTGTTGGCTCCCTCATTCTAGGGTGTGCAGCTGAGGGCAGATGTTCCTGGGCCCTTCTCTACCCTCTGCTCAGCCACGCGCCATGAGAGAGGCTGATGAGGAGGAGGAGGATGGTTTGGGGGTTCGATGCGTGTTGCCCTCAGCCAGCCAGCGCCTGCTCACACAGGACTGTCCTTGTCTGGAAAGGCAGGCCGTCGTGGTCCTTCCTCACGCTGTTGTTTCGACAGTTAAACGAGGGAGCACGTGAAGCCCTGCGGGGCCCATGTAGGTGCTTTTTATTACCCTGATGTGCAGATGTTCCACAGTAGACTGTTGGGGTGCCAGGCCCAGTTTGATCTGAGAAGCTCCCCCCAGCAGGGCAGTGGACACGTCTGGATCTTCCAGAAGGTGCTAGCGGAGGCTGTGCAGGGCTGGGGATAGGTGAGGAGTGAGGACTGAGTGTGCAGAGCTCAGATGCAGGAACCGGTCAGGTCCACGCCCTGGCCCTCCGAGGCGACAGCCACAGTGCCCCTGGGTCCCGCCTGCCTCTGGGGACTGGCCTGTTAGGATAATGGCCCGGCACGGAAGCCTTCCCGGCCCGGGTCTGCCCACCGGCCACCGTGTAATGGAGCTCTGACGGGGAATAACTCCTGGGCTGAGCTAATCGAAGCTGAAAAGGTGGAATCAGCGTGCGTCGTATCCTTTTGCCGCCTTCATCAATCCAGCTAACTGGGTTTGAGCTGCGCTCGGCAAATGTTCTGCAAAGGGAAATTAATATGTAAGACATCTGAGGCCTGATGCGGCTGCGGGTGTAGCAGGCTGGGCTGGCAGCCTCCCCGGCCACCAGGCCACCACGCTGCCACCACTCTGACCTGTGGCCTGGGGGGCACCGCCCCACCCCCACCATCAATTCAATTACCTCAAGGGCTGATGCACATTCAGGCCACTGATGCCAGAGTGGAAGGGAGAGGCCCAGAGACAAAGGGATCCGTATTTACCCAATAATAAGTTTCATTTGGAGGAGGTTTGAAAACAATTCCCCGTCACATTTGTCCCTGTCAGATCACATTATTCACAAATGAAGTTCACAAAGTATCAATTCAATTTCAATGAGGCGCCAGCTCGTGGGGCTCGCTGAATTTAGCCGCCCGCTGGGGGGGCGTGGACAGCGTGGCAGTCAGAGGTAATCAAAGGCAGGCGCCACGCAACACTTTCCATTTCACCCCCTTTGTGCACATCTGTTCCTGGGTAATCCCATTTTCTACACTTCCAAATCACCGAAGACAGCAGGTGGGGGCCCTCCAGCCCCAGCCTGGGCAGCACATCCGCTGGGGAGCTGAGGCGGGACCTGGGCGGGCGGGCCCACCCGGCGCCTGGTCCTCCTGGGCCTGGCCGGCACTTGTCCAGGCCAGGCAGCTGGGGCCTGGGCCCTTGGGTCTGTGTGTGGCTCCTGCCGGCCAGTCCTGGCCACTCTGAGGGCCTGGGCACCTTGGCCAGTGGGGACCAGCCTCACGCCCACTGCTGCCCCTCCACACTCCTGCATCCCTGTGGGTCCTGCCCCTGATGCTGACCTCAGAGGCTGCCTGGCAACTTCAAGGAGGATGGTCCAAGCCCTCCTGCTCTATACCTGTGCCCTCCTGCCCCACCGCATGGCACACCTGTGCTCCTTCCTGCCATACCTATGCCCCTCCTGCCACACCCTCATGGAATACCTGTACCCCTCCTGCCACACCCCCATGGTATACCTGTGCCCCTCCTGCCACCCCACCCATGGCACACCTGTGCCCCTCCTGCCACACCCCTATGGTACACCTGTGCCCCTCCTGCCACCCCCCCCAACCCTGGCACACCTGTGCCCCTTCTGCCACACCCCCATGGCACACCTGTGCCCCTCCTGCCCCACTCCCCAGGGCACACCTGTGCCCCTCCTGCCCCACCTGTGCCCACTCTCCATCCCAGGCACCTGTAGACACTTCCACTCATCTGCCTGGTGCCCCATACCTTTCCTGACACATGTGAGACTGGGAGAGGCTGGGGTGGATGTTTCTGGGGCTTCTGGTCAGAGGAGAACTCCAGATCAGCTGCAGCCTGAGAGCTGAGGCCAGGGTCCAGGCCGGGCTGCGGGAGCCGGACCCTCCCCGTTCTGGTCCTTCCCCTAGGGCTCCTGGCCCAGCAAGCCCCAGGTCACAGGCCTAGAACCGGTATCCAGTCATGTGTGAAATTTGAGGCACCTTCTAGGGCCCAGGAGGGCATAGCCACACCGAGGGGCTCTCTGGGGCCAAGCCCAGTGGGCAGTTGCCTGGCCTCCCCCTCCCACAGCACAGACTGCCCCTGACAGCCCACGGCAGGGCAGCCCCTCCTCTGTCCAGGCCTCTCCCCTGCCTCAGGGCTGCCCTAGACGTGTGTGTCCCAGCTCGGGGGCTACCTCCAGCCTTCATTGCCTCTGAGGACAGGCAGCCCTCCACACCGGCCAGAGCACACTGCCAGCATAATTGCCCATGGCCCTGGGTGGGCCCACCCGCTGCTCTCCAGGGCACAGTGTCCAAATATCTGGTCAGAAACCTCCCACCCACAGTGCAGGGGCTGTACCCTGTGTGTTGGGGCCAAGGAGGGCCCCAGGAGGTAGCCACCACCCCAGTGTGATCTGGCCACTCATCACATGCCCCTGGGCCTTAGTTTCCCCATCTTAAAGGGCAGGGAGAGGTCTTTCCTGAGCCAGGTTTGGGCTGGTCTTGGTCTCACAAAAGACTGCAGACCCGTAGGAGGCCGAGGGAGAGCCAGACACGTATCAGTCTTTGGGCAATATGTAGACCAAAGCCCCAGAACTGGGCATCCTGGAATGCACGCTGCCCAGAGCCTTCCGCCCGAGGCCCCGCTTCCCAGCCAGTGTCTCACAGGGTGGAAAGGAGGGTGCCCCGTGCAGGTGTGTGCAGCAAGGTGTGTCCGGGCATGGGTGTGGGGTGTAGCCATGCACCTGTGTGCGCGCACGTGTGTGCTGTGCCTTTCGTAGCTGCCCTTGAGAGCAAGGTGTGAACAGAATGACTAAGGTGGTAGCTGAGGTCCCCGTGCTGTTTAGAGAGCATGAGGACCCCTGAGGGGCTGGTGTGACCTCTTTCTGCTTTCGGCTGCATTGGACATTAGCTTCCTGCTGGGGCAAAAAATGGCTTCATGCTCCTGGAAATTGGCGGGGCCAACACCGCTGATTGATTTTACAGCAGTCCCCGGGACCCCAAGATGCCTCCAGCTGGGCGGGGGGTGGCCGCCCAGCAGTGGCAGCCACCTGTGTGGTGTGGAGGTCAGGGCCATTGGGAGTCTGTGCCCCAGAGGCCACGACTCCTGGTGTCTCTGTCCACGGATGAGGCGCCCAGCCTCAGAAATGGGAGAAAATAGCCATTTCATAACATTTTCAGCAAAAGCTGAACTGTCTCTTTGCTACCTCCGTTTGGTCCTTTACCACACTATGAGCCACCAGGGGGTTCTGGGGCCCGAGCCATGGAGGGGTCCCTAGCAAGAGCCAGTGATGGTGCCCCCTGCCCGGCCTCCCTGGCACCTGCCACCCACCTGGCGCTGGGAACCTGCCTGGCCTCTGTCCACATCTCTCATCTGTCCAAGTGAGAGCTGGGTCCGGGCCTGCTGCCTACATGGACATGGGGATGTGCCCCCTGGGGCGTCTGCAGGAGACCGGGGGCCCTTCAGTCCTGGGACATGAGAGGCCGGGGTGCGGGGCAGGACCAGGCTCTCTGGGAGTGTGCTTGTCTGTTAGACACCTAAAGGGAGTCACCTGGGCGTGGTGGAGGCCAAGGGGCTCGCTGGCATCCCCTCTCCCTTGGATGCTAAAAGGCAGCCCTGGCGCAATGTGGTGAGGGCCTCGGCCACCAGGGCCTCACTGGCTCCCGGGCAGTTCCTGACTTTCGCTGCCCCAGGCGAGCCCCCACCCCCAGGGCAGGCATGACCTGGCGGGCTAGGGGAGGCCTGGGCCCCTGGGGAAGCTGCCGCTGCCTCAGCTCTCAGCCAGATCGTAACTGGCACTGGGCTCTCTTGATATATTGATCCCAGAGCCAAAGCATGTTGTAAAATGAGGGGACATAATGGGATTTAAAGTTATGACGGGTGAAGCCAAGTAACACAGAGCGAGGTCTTGGCAGTTTCATTTACCACTGAAAAATCACACGGCCATGGGGACTCTGCAAAGACCTCCCTGAAGAAGAGGCTCGGCAGCCTGGGGCCTCCATTTGTTTGAGAGCTGAATGGAAATTGTGTGTGGCTCAACTTTTATTGTCTCTCTTTTTCTATGAATAAAAGTATGCTTTTTCAAGCCTGGGGCAGTTCAAAACCCACGGCAAAGCCAACCATGTCTGAGGGGCAGCCCCTGGCTTATGGTGCCCCCTCCACACTCACACACGTACATGTGTGCATGTACCTGGCTATGTGCTCACATGTATGTGCACATAACACACACCTGTGCATTGGTGCATGCACACTCATAAATGCACAACGGCCCCCTTGCCTGCTCACAGGTGCGCACACACTCCTGCTGCCTGAGCTCCACCCATCCGGGTGCCCCGGGACGGGGAGCCCTCCTTCTCCACCTCCGTGAGAATTTAGGGTGTCTGTGGTGTCTGTGCTGCAGACAGACTCATGTCCCTGGCTCACACCTAGAGTGTCGCACTTTGCTGGGCAGGTCTCTGAATTTCTAGAAATGACAAGCATGGAAGGGGGGTGGGCCCGGGTCCCCATCCGTCCATGGAGGGAGGCTCTGACACTCCCTGGAGGAGGTCCTGCGAGTCCTTCCCAGCACCCTGGGCATCCCTCCACACCACTGAGTGAGTGCACAACAAACGCTGGGAGGACAGTCCACCTCTTTGTCCAGAGCCTTCCTCCACTGTGTGCCTTGCCCAGAGCCCATTGCTGGGGACGGGAGACAGGGCCTCTGTACCTCTCTGGCTGTGGCACTGGGACACCTCCCCCTCCAGGAGTCATGAGGAAGCAGGCATGGCTCTCCTGGGCTTTTGCTCAGGAGTTGTGGGGTAGGGATGGCTTTGCAGCAATCTTTGCCTGGCCTGGGGATGTGAATGATGTGAGAGGCTCTCTCAGCTTCCAGAAGCTCTCCACATGGGGGAGGGGCAGGTGCAGAGGCCACAGGCAGTGGAAATACCTGGGGGTGGGTGCTTGGAGAGGATAACAGAAGGGGGAAGGGGGGGCTGGGGCTTCTTGGAGGAGGTGGCCAAGACCTGGCGGTAGGGCCCTGGGTCCCGCTGCCCCTGTCCTGCACTACCCCCTGCTGCCTACAGCCCGATTCTCTGCAGAAGCACAACTACCCCCTAACCCTGGGGCCTCTAAAGTGTGCAGGTGGCATGTTCGTGTGGGTCTGGGTCAACACTGCATGGCTTTCCCTACCTGGCTGTGATGTCAGGGGACACGGCGCTCCGAGGAGGCAGTGGGAGCTGGTGGGTTCCTAGTGCCTCCAGGCCAAGGAATGCCCAGAACCCAGCCTGCCTGGACCCTGGTGTGCGTGGCCACTGGACACCGTTAACATAGAGATGTATCGAATTCAGCTTAGCAACCCAGGCATGAATGCCCCGGCCTTTAAAGAGAAACTTATCTGTAATTAAAATCATGCAGAAGTTTCAGAAACAGCCTGTTTACAACGGAGAAGAAGCTGATTGTGAAATGAACAGGTTTCTGCTGGGCTGGGAGTGTTTAATTCGGAAATAAATCCCCCACAGGAGGCCCTTCGAGGGGCTCTTGTCCCCGCACTTGGGGCTAGAGGCTGGCGCAGTGTCCTGCGGTGGCTGACGAGGACCTTATCAAGCTACAATTGCAGAGTGAGGGCTGGTCCACGGGCTCCTGGGTGGCTGGAGAAACTCTCAGGGAACTCAGCTCCTCTGCTTGTGAGCAATAAATTAGCCCAGTTAAAATCAGCAGGACGCGCTTACTCAAAGTTTATGTTTCCCTGTAAGCAGATGGTGGCTTCCACGTGTGCCGGGCAGGAGGCATCAATCACCGGCTTCTGGATTTAGGAGACAGTAGCACTGCTCTTAGCGGACAGGCGCTGCCTGGCCGCGGTGGCAATAAGAATGTGATTTACGCTGGGCGGGGGGTGGTGTCATTTAGGAGGTTAATCGACAGAGTGGCTGATGAGAATTCGGGCCAGCTGCCACCACATCTGCATGGCTGTCCTGTTGGAGATGAGAGGCCACCAGAGGGGAATAGCTTCTCTGAGTATTGACTGTAATTAAGAGCTTGAATATGAGCCAGAAGATAAGGGCCTCAGGGCGGGAACGTGGCACAGGGAGTCGGCCCTGTGTGCCCAGCCTGGAGCAGTGGCTCTTGAGCCCCTTCCTCCTGTCCCACACCCAGGCATGACAAAACTCCTGGACAGCAGGGCTGCTTGGTGCATTTGCATCTGAGGGGATTTAGTTCATAAACTCAGCACCACCTGTGTGCACTTGAAAGAGACCCCCATGAACAAATATTCCTGATGGGCCTCTGGCTGTGCCCCCAGACCCTGCTGCTTGCCCATGCTGCAGGGCTCAGTGGTCCCCCTCATGGAGTGGGGGCCAGGACCCCACTGCCCGGGCCTTCCTGCTCCAGGCCCCACCCCTGCCTGTGGGCGGGGGGAGCATCTTGTCCAGGTTCTCAGGGTTCTCAGGAACCTCGGCCTCCCCTGTGCCCCCTACCATGCCTGGCCAGGCGGGACAGAGCCTGGACCACAGGAGCCAAAGCCAGGCGAGTGGGCAAGGAGGACACAGGGGTGTGATGAGAATGGCACCTCAGGGGACAAAGTGGAACCAGCATGGGTCTCGGGGTCAGCAAGGGAGCTGTGGCTTGATCCAAGCAGGCAAGGCACGGAATGACCCTTGCCACTGGGGGCTAGAGGGGTCTTGGGGGCTGGTGTTGGCCAGCATGAGAGGTGGACAAGTGAGCTGCCCACGATGCCTGTCACCCCCGCTCCCTTTGAGAGTATTTCCCATGAGCCAGGCCAGGGTCTCTGCCCCAGGGACAGGGGACAGGCCATCCCTTTCCCTTCCTCGGGCACTCAGACACAAGTGTCCAAGGTCCCCACTGTGGATGTGGGCGGGTACCTGGAGCAAGGCTGCCCTGGAACCCAGCTGGGGTCCCTCAGTGCAGGATCCTGTCAGGGATGTGGGCTGGGTGTGGGCACCCCCACCTTGAGACCCCAGTGGGGATGGAGGCAGGAGAGGACAGGGCAAAGGCCTGGGCCATGGGTGGCAAGGACAAGTGGCCAGAGCTGACTCAGCTGGCTGCCCGGGTGCTGAGACGCCCATCACTGTGCCCAGGCGAAGGCCAACTCCACAGAGGTAAAGCCAGCTCTGCCTGATGCGTCCATGGCCCTCGGGCCCCTGCTCCTCCAGCCCTGGCTCCTGGTGACACTCGGCCCTCCCTCAGCACTGTGGCTCCTGTGGCCCCAGCTGCCCCCAAAAGGACCTCTTATGCTTCAGTGTCCAAGGGCCAGTTCTCTCCTTCCCTCCAAGAAGGTGCGAGGCAGCTGGGACTGTCCCATGCAGGTGGAACAAACAGTAAGCCCCCCCTCCTTACCCCCACCCCAGAGCCCCTGCAGAAGCCTTGGTGTCTCACCAGCCTGCAGCCTCCTCTGCCATCCGCGATCCCCTGTCTCCAAGTTCTCTCGGAGGGTCAGAAACACTAAACGTGGCAGAGGCGAGGGCTGGCCTGGACATGGACACTCCTAGGACAGACGCAGGCAGGCCTCGGGCCACCGTGGAGGTCTCTCTTGCTGGCACTCGGGCCTGCCCCCAGGAGCTGCAGCTGCCTGTGCCCAGGGTGGGGAAGGACCCATAGCCCCCTTCCTGCTGGGAGAAGGGTGTCCCCACAAGGACAGAGAGCCCCAATATTCATCTCCCTTTCTTTCAGAGAAAATGGGCTTTACCTAGGCCGAGCCTGCCCATGAGGGCCTCACCTGCAGCCCCCGACGTTGGAGCTGCACCTTGCCCATGGCAGGAGGGCGGTGCTCCTGGCAGATAGCCGCTGTCCCTTGCTGCCAACCCCCTCAAGACTGCCACAGAGCAGGATCATATGCACACAAAAGCCATTTTCGGATGAATTAAGGAAGAGCTTACAGGAGGTCATCTTTGCGGCTTAAATGAGCTTCCAACAGCACCAACCGAAGCAGAGCCCTTCCAGAACTTTTCTCTGTCAGAGGACACACCACACACAGGGAGAGGATATTTTTTGTGCATGTAATGAGTAACGGGTCAGTATCCAGAATACACAAAGAGTTTCTAGAGTCAACCAGACAAAGGCAATTTAGTATAAAAACTGGCAAAGATACAAACGGGCTTCTCTCGGAAGGACACGGGAGTGAGTGGGCGCGAGTGAAGAGGCTTCCTGGTCAGCGGTCAGACCCCTGCACCCCACCTGACAGCAACGTGGAACACGGCGGTGTGGGCACACGTGGTCGGAGCTCCCGCGCCACCTTCAGTGGGAAAAACTGGGACAAACATGGGAGGGTGGGAAGTGGGTGGCACATGCCCAAAGGACCCAGGAAACCACAGAGAGCAGGGGCTTTCTAACTTTTTATTGCAATTCACAATCTCATGTAAACATCAACCACTTCAAAATTAAAATTTGAGTAAAGAAAAGCTAAGATTTCGACTACCGACCAAACCGTGAGCCTGGCTCATCTCCAGCATTCTCACGCTTGTGCTCGTTCTGCTCCTTCAAGGTGTCCTGATTTCCCTGACCAGCCCCGGCCCGGCTGCTTCTCCGGCGCCTGGAGGGTATTTGGGAGCCAGAGTCTAAGCAGATGTGCCTATCGCTGCTGGGGCGCCATGGTTTGGGCCCTTAGTGGACAGCACCAGGGGGTGCTGTGTGTGTACAAACTCACACACGTGTAAAGGGCATCTGTGGGACAGGCGACAAATTTGAATGTTTATAGATTAAATAATAATATTTTATTAATGTTAATTTTCTGATTTTGATGGTCATGGTGTAGTCATGTAAGAGAATGTCCTTGCTCATAGGAAGTGTGCACTGTGTTCAGAAGAACATCATGTCTGCAGCTTACTGTCAAATGGCTCCAAAATATGCTAGATGAGAGGGAGGGAGGGAGGAGGGGAGCGAAAGCAAGTGTGGTAGATGCTAGCACCTGGGAGATCTGGCTGAAAGGTATATGGGAATTCTTTGTACTATTTTTGCAAGTTACCTGTAAGTCAGACGTAATTCATCAACAAACTTAAAAGATAAATAATGAACTCTCATCCCCAGGAAAGGAGGGAAAATGCTAAGATTGAAAAGGCTCTTTGTGTGAAATTAGTAATAAAATACTCAAACTGTCACAGTTTATTTTATTTTTTTTTAGAGACAGGGTCTTGCTCTGTCACCCATTCTGGAGTGCAGTGACACGATATTAGCTCGATGCAGCCTCGAATTCCTGGGCTCAAGCCATCCTCTTGCCTCAGTCTCCCCAGTAGCTGGGCTACAGGCATGAACCACCACACCTGGCTAATTTTTTAATTTTATGTCTGTAGAGACGGGGTCTTGCTATGTTGCCCAGGATGGTCTCAAGCTCCTGGCCTCAAGTGATCCTCCTATCTTGGCCTCCCAAATTGCTGGGATTGATTACAGGTGTGAGCCATGGTGTCCCTGGCTTAAAATTGTCTTTTTGATGATATTTTCAATAGGTGGTGCTGGATTGACTGGTATCTCTACAGAATAAAGCAAAAATTTGACCCCACAGAAAAAAAGTCTTAATGGCATCATGAATTGAGTGCTGTATTAAAATTTTATGCACTTTTCTGTATGCATATTATGACTAAATTCTAAAAGGCTTTAAAAAATCATGACAATTTCTATAAACTAATAATGAATAATCCAAAAATAAAATTAATAAAATAATTCAATTTGCATAGTACAAGAAGGAATAAAATACTTTGAAATAAACTTAACGAAGGAAGTAAAAGACTTGTACATTGAAGATGACCAAACATTGCTGAAAGAAATTAAAGAAGACATAAATAAATGGAAAGACATCCCATGTTCATGGATTGGAAGACTTAATGGATTTGGAGTTTCAGTATTGTGAGAGATGAAAAGTGTTCTGGAGATGGATGGTGGAGATGGCTGCACAACAATGTGAATGTACTTAATGCCACTGAATTGTACACTCAAAAAGGGCTAAAATGGTAAATTTTACATTATATATATTTTACCACAATAAAAAAAAGATGAACAAAAGATGAAGAGACTGTTTCAGTCTGGGTCCAATCAGGAGGCAGAAACCACAGAGAGTCAAACAGGGGCAGTTTAATGTGAAGAATTACTGATATCGGTGAGAGAGTAACTAGAAGACAGAAAGGGACTCTGACCCTTGGTGAGGGAGTGTCCCCAGGAAGGACAGATTTGGAGGGAAGAAGCGCAAGGCCACAAGGAAGCCAGTGCAAGGGCAGGCAGGATGCCTTCGGACACTATTGCTACCCTGAGAGGGGAAGATCTTTCTGCCAGCCAGGCGGGGAAGAACGAGGTGCATGTTACCTGCAAGCCCGTGCTGCTCTGGTGGGGATGTCTCCTCAGCGTTCCACACATCCAAAGACCTTGAGCAGCACACACAGATGTTTGAGGGGAAGGTGTTACAAGAATGTGTCACACACATTACTGTTCCCACCGAAAGTTGGCAGAAGGACATTCTCAGATGCAGCCACATGGGTTTGCTGGTCCCATTCTAGGTGCTGAGTCGAGACTGTGGCACAGAGAGGGTGTGAGCAATAGTCTGTTTTGAGTACAACAGCTACCCATCCACAGTTTCAGTTACCTGCGGTCAACCACAGTCCAAAAATATTAAATGGAAAATTCCAGAAATAAGCAATCCACAAATTTTAAACTGCGCTCCATTCTGAGTAGTGTGCTGAGCTCTCTTGCTGTCCCGCTCTGTCCTGCCCTGGACGTGCCTCATCCGTTTTCCGACAGGTCCACACGCTATACTCCACTTTGTAGCCACCTTGGTTATCAGATCAAAAACCATGGTATATCAGCTTCAGTACTATTCATGGTTTCAGGCATCTGTTGGGGGCCTTGGATCTGTCCCCCGAGGATAAGGGAGGATGAGGATGAGGGAATGCGCGTGAGGACTGTGCAGCCTCCCCTATGCTCCCTGGGATCCTGAACGCTCCAGTCCACATGGTTCTCACAACAGCCTTCTGCGGTAGGTCCTGTTATTGTCCCCATAGATGAAACAGACACAGACGAAAGTTAAGTGACTTTCCCAGAGTTGCAGAGCAAGCCTTGGAGCCAGGAGTCAGCTCCAGAGCAAACACGGTCCTGAATGAACCAAGCCAGCTGGCCCTGACATGACCACAAGGAAGCTGCAGCCAGAGCCTTGGAGCCTTGGGACCAGCGACACATGTGCGGTGTGGATACTGCAAAATGAAATTCAAACTAGGGCAGGCCTTGGGAAGATCTGCACTGCTGTTAACTATCTTCACCATGGTCACGTTGACTGTTTGGACACACCCCAGCCAGCCCTGTCATCTCACCAATGGCACCTGCCCTTACCTGATAAGGGCAAATGCTACTCCTTCGTTCTTGGCTTTAATAATCAGAGAGATCTATGTCAAAATGTAATTTTGTAAATTTGAATAAAACAAAAGAATTAAAAGCGAGGGTGGGCTCAGTGGCTCACACCTGTAACCTCAGCACTTTGGGAGGCTGAGATGAGAGGATCACTTGGGGCCAGGAGTTCAAGACTAGCCTGAGCAACATAGCAAGACCTCATCTCTAAAAAAAAAAAAAAATTATCCGGGCACGGTGGTGGTGCCTGTAGTCCCGGCTAGAAGGCTGAGGCAGGAAGATCTCTTGAGCCCAGGAGCCCAGGAGTTGGAGGCTGCAGTGAGACGATGACACCACTGCACTCCAGCCTGGGCAGAGTGAGACCCTGTTTCAAAAAACAAAAACAAAAACAAAACAAAACAAAATGTGAGGGTGTCCATCTTCCAACTCACAAAAGGCAATTTAAAAGTGCTCAACCTGAGCGCGGGGGCGGATAGCAGAGCTGTCCAAGGAGTGCAAATAGGGAAGTGCAAGATGAGGTGGCAGAAGCAGCAGCAAAGCTGCTGAGAGCAGAAGCCACCTGCATCTTGCCTTCAGGGATGTTCAAGGAACAGCAGGTGGGAGGGCAGGTGGGGAGACAGAGATGCCCCTGCCCCACTCTCAGAAAACCCCCAGCCTGTCTGAGAACCGAGCTCCCTCCCTGGGAAGGCAGGAGCGAGGGCTGGTTGGGGAAGTGGGGGCCACTCCCAGTAGCATAAGCGGGGTGGGAGGCACAGCGGGAGGAGACTGGGGGTGCAGGGTTCCCCTGCTGGGAGGAAGGCAGGCACCCCAGCTCAAAGTGATGGAGGCATCTAGAAAGGAGTGTTTGCATTTGACTCAACCACAGGCAGCTCATACAACCAAGTCATCAAAAGTCTAATTCCCTCCACCCTCCACGAATATCAGCTGACGCTAGTGACAAGCTTCAAACCAGAAGAACGAATAGGGAAGGACTGAGGCTAGGGACTTCCAAGGTTAGATCAGAGGGGCCAACTCGCCTTCACCCCGGCTGCCACTCTCTCAGGACGCTGGTAGGGGAACTGGCCGACATGTCGAGAGGAAGCCCAGGCCAAGAGGAGGCTACAAGGATGTGTGCGGGGGTTCCAGTCTCATCTCAGCTGAGGGCCCAGCCCAGCCAGCATGAACCACCTGACAGTGAGTGAAGGGGCCTCCAGCCGACTCCAGACCAGTGACACCAAGGGGAGCAGAGACTAGCTGTCTCCATCAGGCTTTGCCCAAAGTGCAGATTCAGGGACAAAATAGACGCATCATGGTTTTAAGACACCAGTGGGTTGATTTTGCAGCAAGCGACAACACATAGGCAGCCTCAGCCTCAACTTTGGGGACACCAAGGAAGACACCCTAAGGCTCCCCCTCCTGCCAGCTTGCAGTCTGTGGGTGGCCTTGTGCGTGTGCAGGCCCTGTGGCCACTGGGGAGGCCCAGCTCCACTCTGGGGCCTGAGGACTGACGGCATCATCCCTTGGGGAGCACAGTGTGGACACCTTGATACAGCCAAGGGGTCCTCCCAGGCAGGGGCCCAGCCTGCTAGTCCTCCCAGGGCACCCAGATGGGCCCTAAGAGTGCAATGCCGTGAGACTGTATGGGGAACGTAACGATTCAACCCTGACAGGAGACTCAGAGCCACCCCTGGGCACCAACCGTTCCAGTGATGAGCAGGGGCCCGCTGATCGCTCCTCGCTGCAGACCAAGGCAGGGGACAGCCCGGGTCCCCGGGAGGGCTGCTGGCCAGTCATCACCATGGAGGCCCTGCACTGCCAGCACTGCCTCTCCTGGACTCCAGGAGACCTTGCCTGGCCCCACCCCCTGCCCCACTTTGTCTTCACGCCCCTACCCTGTTCCCTGCCCATGATTTTGTCTTCAGCCAAGTCCTACCCATCCTCTAGGTCCCCTGTGGTGGCTCCCCTCCAGGAAGCCCTCCTAGTGGTCTCCTGCGGCCCTGCTTTTACTCCTCCCTCTCAGCCACACAGCGCCCAGAGCAGGGAGGAAGCGCCCGTGTGCCTGAGACTCGCTTGTCAGAAGCACGAGTGAGCCCTGACCTTGGGGCTCAGTGCGGGAGCTAGTTCCAGCCTCAGGTCCAGGCTCACGCCAGGGGGGGACAGGGGCACAGAGCCCAGCTTCCCCCCGGGAACACAAGTATTTGGGTAGGGGGCTTGCTCCACCTCGATGTCCCCAGACCCAGTGGGCCCAGTTCCAGACCTGTCCTCGGCAATGACGGGGTTGGGGCAGGTGGACCTCAGGTGTCCACACCAAGGGGTGGAGGGCAAGGGCCTGAAGGAATGGGGAGACCCCCGGGAGGCCAGTGGGTCTCAGCGGGGTGCTGGCCTTGTAGGTGAGATGTGGTGGGGTGGGGGCTGCCCACGGGGCACACAGGACAGGGTGTAGAGCCAGCTGTCCCTCGACGCTGCCTCTGCTCCTTCTTGCTGAGGAAACACTCCTGCCACTTAATGGGACGAAATATGAAACTTCCTTTTCACCAAGGGACAAAGACACTGTGCCTCATCTGTGAAACCAAGGGTAGGCTTGTGGGAACCCAAGGTCTCCGCCAGGGAGTCTGGAGCTGATGCTTTTACATCAGCCCTTGGGGGTCTTGGGGACAGTTGGAGGAGGCAGGGGAAGGTGTTCTGGGCCTGAGGACCATAGTGGCCATGGGCCAGGGAGGGGACTGCTCCTTGAGTGCTTGGGGTTGCCCGTGCACTGCTGCAGGGCTCAGCCAGGGTGGTCCCAAGTGGAGTCCAGGCCTGCCGGCTCCCTCCAGGTCCACCCTCGCGCCACGTGGCCCTGTAGCAGGGGAGCCTGAGCTCTGAGCCCGGATCTCCCATTGGCCAGACTCCCTGGGGTCATTAGGGTTCTGCCCCTGCAAATAGGCAGGATTTTTGCGTGGCCTCAGCCCTGGAGAGGATGTCCAAGGACTTGCACTTGGCCTGCGTTAACTTTTAATTTAAAGTCTCTAACCAAAACACAATGGACTTTTGACATACAAATATTAAAAATTAAATTTCCCGAGTTCATTATCTGATAATTAGAACTAAATAACATCTTAACTGAGAGGCCAGCCCCACGCAGATCAAGTCAGTTCCATTTAAGATTCCATTAGACCAGTGTCGGAGCGGTAAGTAATGGACCATAAAATTTAATTTGGAAATGATCTCGCGCCGTGATGGAGCGATAGCGCTCACAAAGGAGGCGGCCGCGGCTGGCCGGGCCGGGCGAGACAGCGGATTCAAAAGGAGCCGCTGCTATTGCCAGGAGAACATGTGTTTGCGCTTTCTTCCCCTTCCTCGGGCCCTGCGGTATTTAAAAGTCAGAATTGACCAGTGTAGCTCCGTGTAATTACAAAGATCCCCTTATCAGAGTCTATTTGCTGGCACCACGGAAAGAAAAGACTGATCCATTGGCTGTCTCCCCTCATTTACATACGCAGTAACCTGGCGGCTCAGGTAGTACCCGTGGGGTTCACTTGTACTTGGGTTCGGCTGGTGGAGGATGAGGAGGTGCCCCCAGTGGGACCTCCCAGGCCCCCACCCTGGGAGGGCCTCGGCTCCGGACACTGCAGGTCGGAGCTCTGGGGAGCCCTCCACGCTGCAGGAAATCTTTCCGGAACTGCACACCTGTCCACACCTGGACACCGGGGCCAGTAATTCTGAACCGGAGGAGCAGGCTGGTCTGGCTGACTGTGGGGACCCAGTCCGGGTCCCTAGCGTGGCATGACCTTGGTCCCCCTGGGTTGCAGAGAAGCCGCTGCCACCAGCTGCCTTTCCGACCCCCCATGCTGGCTTTGTGCTTTTCCATCAGGAGTCCCTTCTTGGCTCAGCAGACGTTGGACACTGGTACAAACCTAACCCTGAGAAACAGTTCCTGTGGGCCAGCGCCAGCACTGAACTCAGAGCCTGGCTGGGAGCTGCACACGCTGGCTCTGTGCACGTGCCCAGCCTGGGCATCCACGCCTCCAGCCCGGGCATCCACGCCTCCAGCCCACCAAAGCCAGCATGGCCCCTGGGCAGTCACGATCCCCGTGGGCTGAGAACCACAGGGAGGTCCCAGTGGCCTGCAGTGGGGGGTGTAGCTGCAAGGCAGGAGCACCATGGGGGCTGGGTGGGGGGAGTCAAAGCCTCTGGACCAGCCAGAGGGGCTGGGGCAATGGGGACGAAGGAGGCTGAGGGACCCTCACACTGCTCCTGTCCCGCACCCCCACCCGCCAGGCAAGGCCTGCAGTTCCCTCAGCAGAAGCCCCCACCGCCAGGCCCCAGGAAGCGTCTAAAATTAATTCTTGTTCCCGAGGCAGCGGTTGACCCCCTGATGTACTCGGCCCTCACGAGCTCTCGCTGAGCAGCCGGCTCTGAGTCTTATCTCAAGAGCGGCCTCATTTGTTACTTCCCGCTGAATACACCCACTCCCATTATTTCTGTAATTCTTGGCAATAACAGCCCTTGCCCTAATGAAACCTGCATTATTGGAAGGTTGCAGTCCTGACCCAGTTGAGATTAGCTGTGTACTCTGTTATTACTACATATGTAATTGTATAATTGATTTTAAAATTTACTTTTGTGTCCCCACATCGTAAGGTAAGCAGCCCATTAAGAGGGAGAAATATAATTGATATATCTCTAAGCACTTCCCCAGGGAGAGAGGGCACGGGCAGGGTGCCTGCCACTCCCACCTCTGGGGTCCTTGTGCTGTCTGGAGTCCCGGAGGGCCTCTGCCACAGGGGATGGGCTGCCACCTCCCAGCACACAGAGCCCCCAGAGCGGGGGCTGCACCCCTTTCCAGCAGGCAGACTCCTCACCTGAGGCACGAGGCAGTTCCCTACTCTGGCCGCCCCCATGCCCAGCAGCCCTGCCTCCTCCTGGAGCTGCCACCCAGGGAGGTGAGGCTGGGCTGAGTTCCATTCAGGGGCACCTTTGAGGCCACACGCTCCTGCAGACCCACCTGTGTGGTGGGGGCAGCGACGGCAGCATCCGCAGGAGGCTGCTCGGGAGCCTGGGAGCAGAACCACAACCTGAGCAGGCCCAGGGACAGCTCCTGGCAGGAGGGCAGGGCATGTCCTGCTGCAGTTCTTATCCGGCCCTGTTCTCTGCCTGTGTGGCCTCCTCAAGGTACGCAGGTGTCTGGGCCTGCCTGCTCCCTCCTGCCCCACTGGACCCTGCACTCGGTGGAGGCCCTGTGTGGCCACCGCAAGCACAGGCTCCCACAGAGCTGGTGAGCAGGGAGGGGGCCGAGGGCCGGCTCCAGCCACCATGAGCACGATCACAGAGCTGGACCAGGACCAGGCAGTGGGGGCCTGGATACTTGGACCCAGGGGAGGGAGGTGCCGCGCCTCTGTGGTTGTCAGGGCAGCCCTGACTTCTGTTGGCACCAAGGTGGACACACTCGTAGATGCGTGCACATGCTGGCACCTGTGCAGACACGTGCATGCGTGTGTAGATGCACGCCTGTGTGTAGGGAGCTGGGAAGGGCTGGGTGTCAGGCTGGAGCTGCCAGAGCACAGTGGGCTTCACCCACGGGCCCTCAGGGTTTCCCCAGCTAGTGGGCCCAGCGCGGAAGGTGCCGGGCCCTGCCCTGGGAGGCTGGCCTGCTGTACAGGCCCCAGCTATCAGGCAGTGCTGAGTGGCCTGGGCAGGGTTGGGCCTGGCCCGCTCAGCATCCCTGGCGCAGGGGCCCTGGAAAGGTCATCGGTTCAACTTCATAAATCTCCTCCTGGCCACTGGCTGGTGTCGCCTGGGGACCCTTGCCTGATCTTCTCCATGACAGGTAAGCCAGAGGCAGGTGTACAATCTGCACACCAAGAGGCCTGGATGGATTCAGACAGACCATTCATATCCCTCAGAGGTGAACGAAGCCACATGGTCATGATGTTCCCTAAAACCCTGATCTCTGGGATCAGCCCTAACAATCGGTCAGGGTGTGGGAGTCATTTTTAAGGGGTGGGCTTTGTTCCACAGGAGGATTGGAGGTTCTGAGAAGGTGTCATGTCGACAGGGTGGGAAAACAAAAGTTTCGTTATGATCCGCCGGCATGGCCACTTCACAAGCACAAAAAATCAATGACCTAGTTACAGACAGCGAGTGGCCCGAGACCCAGGCTGGACCTCTGTGGCAGTTGCCTCGGCACAGGGTGGGGCCACTGGGTCAGACCCCAGTGGTCCACCGGGGGTCAGTCACTCCCAGGGTGTGCCAAAGGGGGCTCTGCTCAGATGCCCAGGACAGCCCTCTGCATGGCCGAGGTGTCCAGCATGAGAAGAGTGAGTTTCTTCACCCCGATTCAGCCCCACGTTCTGGCCTCTGCCGGTGACTTCCCTGGATAGGGAGGGGTGCTGACCCTCCCCAGCCTGGCTCCTGGGCAGGACCAGCACCTGAGGCCTGGGGTGGCCTTACAAATAGCCAGGTGCAGAGTGGCTGTGCCACTCCTGGCCTCTTCTGCATGGGGGATGGCTGAGGGCCCAGGCAGGGGTCTGGAATGGGAATCCCAGCCCCACACGCCCACACTCACACCCCCTCCACCCCCACGCCCCCAGGTAACCCAGGCCGATTCCTTCCCAGCCCCGAAGCCCTTCCAGCAGGCAGGGCTCACAGACGTGCCCCAAGGGCGCCCCCATCCCTCACCTGTCACCCCACCCCAGGGAGGGAATGCATCAGATAACCCGGTAAGTCACACATCAAAACACTTTTTAAAGGAGGCCATGGAAGAGACAGCGTTTCCTCAGCCTGGTTACCGACACATACAACAAAATATATGTAAGAAAGTCGGCTACTTAATCACGGAGACAAAGAGCCACTGTGGGAGATTGTTCTGCTTAAAAAATGCGGTGGTGACTTGCAAATATGTTTTTAGAAGCAATTTTATTACAAACTGTCCCATCGGGTAGCGCCTGGAAAATTATGGGGAGCTGTGTTCATTGCTCAGAGGCCCGGACAGCAGCGGGAGTTGTTAGGGGAGGATTTATTCCAGCAGAGGCAGGGAGGGGCCCGGGCCTGGTGGGGAGCGGACAGGCTCCATTGGGTCCTGGGTCCTTTCCAAGGGGCCAGCTGCAGGGTCCCTGCAGGCCCCTCCCAGTGCTCAGTGGAGGGCCCCTGGGAACGAGGAACCCCCAGCAGGAAATGCACATACTGTAGGACGCTGGCAGGAGGCCTGTGCTCAGGGACATGGCCCCAGGAGCCAGCCAGAGGGGAGAAGGGAACACAGCCCAGGGCTCACTGGACATTTCAGAGGGACAGGGGCCCTAGCAGTGAGAAGAAGCCACAAGAAGCAGGAGCATGGCCTGAGAATCTTTCCTTTCTAAGGAAGGTGTGAGACCTGGAGTCCACAGAGACCACGTGGGGTCTCTTGCTTCCCCTTCCCCTCTACTCCCCTTCCTCCTCCTCCTCCTCCTCCTCTTCCTCGTCCTCCTCCCCAGCACTGTAGGAATCCCCTCCCCTGGAGGCTGCAGCTGGGGTCGCTGCCAAGTGATATGCAGGAGGGCTCACTGAGGGAGTAGGTTATAAGGGAGGCTGTGCCTTCTGTCTCTGGTGCTGGCTCAGTTTTCTCCCCTCCCTCCTCCCATCATCCCACTCTGACACTCCTTTTCTGTCTCACTGCGGAGCGTGTCCACTCAGCCTCTGGAGAAGCAGAAAGAGGTGAGGAACTGATGTCTCTGGTGGACAGTCAGTGAACATCTGTGGCCTGCCAACAGCCTGTGAGTTTTCTCAGAAGCGGATTTGTACCAGTCAAGCTTTGAGGTGCCTACAACCATGGCTGACAATTTCACTGCAGTTTCATGAGAGACCCTGAGCCAGTACTACCCAGTTCACCCACTCAGATTCCTGAGGGTCCCTCAGAGACCATGTGGGATCATAAATGTTTGTCTTTTTCAGCCACTATGTTTTCAGGTAATTTGTTACATAGCAATAGATAACTAATACAACCAAGCACCATAGTCATCACCATCATCACCAACATTATTGTCTCCATCACATCACCCTCAGATCCATCACCACCACCACCATCATCACCACCATCACACCATCATCACCACCACCACCATCACCATCATCACCATCATCACCACCATCACACCATCATCACCACCACCACCATCATCACCACCATCACCAACATCATCACCACCACCATCATCACCACCATCATCACCATCATCACCACCACCACAATCACCATCATCACCACCATCACCACCACCATCATCACCACCATCACCATTACCATCATCATCATCATCATCACTATCATCACCACCATCACCACCATTGTCACCACCATCACCATCATCATCACCGTCATCACCACCACCATCATCATCACTATCATCGCCATCACCACTATCATCATCATCACCATCACAATTATCATCACCACCATCTTCGTTCCTTCCTGGGCCACAGCACTTTCACACCTGCTCTCTTAATAATCAGAACGGCCCTGTAAGATAAGGAAACTGAGACTCAGAGAGGTGGAGCAACTTGCTCAGGGCCACCTAGCTGATCGATGAAAGAAGCCAGGCTAAGGCCAAGTCCATCCAGCTCCAGCTGCAAGTTGAACCCTTCTCCAAAGCCAGAACAGGTGGGTCTGCTGGGGGGGCCTTCCTTGGGGGCCTTTTAGTCCTGGGTGGAAGGGTATGGCCACCCAGCCAGGCCCAGCAAAAAGAGGTAGGAGGGGTGGGTTTGTTAGGGGATGGCTTCCTACCCAGCTTTTGCCTTGAGCCTTTGCCTTTGCCTTGAGCCCTTGAGGGCAGCTTCCCTGAGACCCTGCTCAGGCAGCCCCCTACTCCTCATCCCCCTCTACGTCCTGGTCTCCCATGAGGAGGCCTAGGAGCCACGGCCCTGAGTCAGCAGTAGTGCCCAGAGGCAGCCTGGGTGTGGGGGGGTGCAGACCACCCATCACAGTGTCCCAGTTTATTTAAAATGACGTAGTAATGATACCACCATGGGAAGAGAGGCCGGGCAGGGACTTGGAGGAGTTGGGGCTGTCCAGGTAAGCCTCACACCTAGGTGATCTGCATAGCCAGGTAACCTGAACACCCAGGTAACCTGCATGGCTGGGTAACCTGCACACCAGGGTAACCTGCACAGCTGGGTAACCTGCATAGCCGGGTAACCTGCACAGCTGGGGGGGCTCCCAGGCCTCTAGGCTGCTACTGCTGGTGAGGCCTGAGGAGAGCACACGGGGAGGAGGACGAGGCCAGACAGCGGCCCACCGAGGAGGAGCTAGCAAGACATTAACTGTCCTGTTTAGGACTTTTTTCTCTCTTCAAATGGCAACTAGATTTCTGCTGCCTTTGGAGAAAGCAAGTGACTCAGAGCAAGACAACTTATAGATCAAGCCAAAGGGGGTGAAGGGCTGCTTTGGCAGGTGCCACTGGACTGCGGCAGACGCATCTGGAATACCCACCTGTGAAACCATCAGAGACCTGTGAGCCATGCACCTCACCCCTCCCACCTCTGCCCTCCCTTCCCCCGCCTCCCACTTTTCTCCTCCGCCCATCCCCCTTTCCCTCATATCTCCTTCTCTCCCCCTTCCCTCTCCCTTCTTCCTCCTCCCCTTCTCTTGCCTCTACCTTCCCCTCATATCCTACCCCCTACCCCTCCCTCCTCCCTATAGAGATGTGATTGGATAGCCTGGCCGTGTGCCCACCCCTGGGCCAATCACTGTGGTCTGAGGCAGAGATAGGGCACAACGATTGCGTGGCCCTGGCCATGTGCCCTCCCCTCATGGCCAAGTGGGGTTGCTGTTGTGTAGACAATATGGCCACATAAAGTCCCTCTGAGGACTTATGGGGACTGGGGGACAGAACCACCCAACCTACCCTGATGGAAGATTCCCAGGTGTCCCAGCAGGCTGGAGAGCCAGGGTCTGGGAGCCTGAGCGAGGCATGGGCAGCAGGGCTAGGCCTGGGCTGGACACAGGGGGTGGCTGGGCAGCCCCCCCGAGGTGTGGACACCCTCCTTGAGCGCAGGAAGGCTTGTGTCCCCCCAAAGGTGGGTCATCCGCAGACAGGAACCAGCCCTAAGGACCTGGAAAACGTTAGGCCCAGAGAGAGGCCCAGCGGTTCCTGGGTAGGAGGTGTCCCATCCGTAGGGACACAGCAGACTCAGCTTCTTGGTTGCCAGGGCCTCGGGACAAGGAGTGGGGTGACTGCTCAGCAGGAACAGGATTTCCTTCTGGGGCTGTCAAAGGCAAAATAAAAATGTAGAGACACATCTGCAAATTTAACATTTTCTTTGGAAAGAATTGCCATTCGGGACGTACACCAGACTGTGTGGCCTTCAGTATGTCCGAAGAACAAAGGTTGGAGGTTTTATGAAAGGAATGTTTGTGTGGTCCTGAGAGAAGGTCCACTGGGATTAGGAAAGCTCTGGAGTTGGCAGGCTCCTGCTGTCGGGCAAGGTCAGTCTTAGAGTTGCAGAAGTTACCTCGAAGCTGCAGATGAAACGGGTCTCTGGTTACAACGGGCAGTGTCAGCAGCTGGACTCGCAGAGATTCACGTTTCTAGAGCGATGTTCTGTGTCCTGCGCTCTTTCCCCCCCACCCCTTGACTCTGATTTAGTTGGGTATGACAAGAGTGACTCAATTCATATCATCAGCTTTCACAGGGTGATGAAAATGTTCTGGAATTGGGTAGTGGTGATGGCTGCACACTTTGTAAATACACTAAAAATCAGAGAATTTTACACTTTACAATGCTTAATCCGTTAATTATATTTCAATTTCAAAAAGCAGAGAGAAAAAGTATTTTACAACTTAATACTAAGAAAACCACTTAAAAACAGGCAAAATATTTGAACACTTTTACCAAAGAAGATACATGGATAGCAAACAAACCCATGAAATGATGCTCAACGTCATCAATCGCTAGGGCAATGCAAGCTAATACCACAGGCAGAGGCCACTCCACACGTGAGAAAGGATTTAGGGGAGCACGCATACGCTGCTCACGGAATTTAAAGTGGTACAGCCAGTTTAGAAAACAGCTTGGCAGTTTCTTAAAAAGCTAAATGCACATCTACCATACAATCTAGTCATTTCACTGCTAGGCATTTACCGGGAAATGAAAGCACGTGTCCACATAAATATTTGAACATGAAGTTCATCGCGGCTTTATTTGTAAAAGCCCCAACCTGGAAACTCCTCAAACATTCATCAGCAGGTGAACTGTCCGGCCGGCTGCGTTGCGCCTGTGCGGCAAGAACAGTGCAGCAGCAACAGAGCAAACCACAGCTACTCGAGTAGCAGAGATGAGCCTTAGTGTGATCACCCAGTGAGAGAAGCCAGAAGGGAAAGTGTACATTTGTACCAAACTCTAAAAAGAGAAGATTAATTTACAGTGACAAAAAGATCTGTGGTTCTTGGGGACAGGGTGGGGTCTGAGGAGGGGCTGAGAGGGGAGGGTTTAAGAAGGCGCAGAGCCAACTTCTGGGAATGACAGAAATGGTCACCACTGGAACTGTGGCACTGTTCTCATTGGCATGGACGTGTGTCAAAACCTATCAAATGGCACACTTTAAATACGTGCCGTTTGCTGTATGTCAATGATACTTTGATAAAGCTGTCTTAGAAAAGTGAACCCATCCTTGGAGCTGTGCTGCTCTCCCTGGCCAGCTGCCTGTGTCCCTAAGTGGGGCTGGCAGGTGTCAGTCCCAACCTTCTGTGGCCTCTGGCTGGAGGCCCCGCAGCCACAGACAGCTGGCTGCTCCTGCTCCTTCCTTGCATGGAAGCAGGGCCTCCTTCGGGTCCTAGAAGCTGGGGTGAACAGGCAGTTGAACGAATCCCTGTCCAGCGGGCCTGAGTACTGAATACCTCAGAGGCTTAGTAGAGGAGGAGGGGTCAACAGGAGTGCACAGTGGCCCCAGCCCTGAGCAAGGTCACAGTCTTCCACTCCCTACCCACCAGGCCCCTGGAGCCTACACTGCCTGCCATCCCCTCCAGCTGCCAGGCATCCAGCCCAGGACTGGCTTTGAGCTTCAGCTCTGCTGCCTGACCTGTGTGAACACACCCCTCCCTCCCTGCCTGTAAAATGGAGCCTCACGGTGCTCCCCAGGACACCTTGCCCTGCTGTTTCCCCCAAGCAGAGCGCAGAGGGAGGTCCTGAGGCCCAGGTACCTGGGTGCTCCCTGAGGGGTGGCGGGGGAGGGAGGGGAGCCCTAAACGGAGCACCGTGCCCTCCCCTCCCTCGCCCCCATCTGCCGGGGTAAGACAGGGCATGCATCTTGCTCTGCCTGAGCCCATCCTCCAGGAGAACGGAGGCCAAACCGCTTTTCCTTCCCAGGTGGCCACACTGATCCCCAAGCCTGGCTCTGAGGGCATGCTGGGGCATCCTGCCTGGGTCAGCTTGCCCTGGGCCGTGCCCCACCCCTCAGTGGCGGGCCCGTTGGGTGGTCCTGTCTGCATCTGCAAGGCTGAACTTTTCCAGCTGCCAACCCGACACAGCCCAGGGAAACAGGATTGCCCTAGACAGAGAACAGAGACACAAAGTGTGAAAAATTGAACTGACAGCGCTGCACTGATAGCTTGTTGAACGTGTGAGCGAGCACTGGCAGGGAAATTTACATTTATATAGTGCATTTCACCAGCCTAGGCCAGGGCCATGGCCCGACCCGGCACCACGTAATGCCCAGCACGACACAGGCCCACCCTCCAGGGCCCCAGGAGGCTCCACCATGAGCCTGGCAGGACCCAGGGTGGGCAGAACCTGGCTGGTGGCGGGTGTGACTCCACACGGTCCCCCCCGGCTACCCACCTCCCACTGTGAGCCCTCCACCTGCAGTACAAGGTCCTCCATCCTTCTAGCCAGGCCTCCCACCGATCTGGGTCAGCCCTGTCCCACTGACCCTCCTGTGGCCTCTCCAGATGACAAGCCTCCCCAGAGAGTGCCCACCTCTCGCCTCTTCTTGCCCCCACGACCTCACATCCCTTGCACACTCTGAGGGATGCATGGGAAGCTCCGGCCGGAGCTGGTGGGGAACCCAGAGGACTGGGGTCAGGGACAGACTCCCTCGAGTGCCCTGCTCACCATGCCAGGCAACGGGCCATCGGGCCAGAGGAATCATGGAGGCCTTTGTGGACTGAACTTGGAGACGGGGCCTCTGAGGAGCTAATCAAGGCTAGATGAGGACCCTAACCTGACGTGATGGGTGCCCTACAAGAAGAGAGAGGGTGACACCAGGGACGTGAGCACACAGTGAGAGGATGCCATCTGCAAGCCAAGGAAAGTGGCCTGGAGGGGTCACGCCTGTTGGTACCTTGATCTTGGACTTCAGCCTCCAGACTTTGAGAAGACCAACGTCTGTGGTGTTTTGTTACAGCAGCCTGAGCTGACACAGGTGTCAGTGCTGGAAAGCGGAGGAGAAATGACCATTTTTTTACTGATGATGTGGCCACATCCCTGGAAGAATCAACTGAAATCACCTCTAACAAAAATGCATTTGAGTAAGGAAGCCGAAGACAAAATGAATAAGCCCAAACCAACACCCCAAAGAAAGAAAATAAAAAAGACAAAATGCTTAAGATAAAACTTAGCAAGAATAATGTGAGCCTGCACAAAGGAAGCTCCCGAGTTCCACTGAGGGACACAGAAATGTGAAAACCAGCCCACCCTGGGACGAAAGAGTCACGGGGGCCCTGCACTTAGTTTAATGCTTTGTGTCTTAAATTCTTAATACTTTTAAACAAGGGGCCTCTCGAGTTCATTCTGCACAGATCATGTGGGTGACCACTCTGCCCCATCCTCCCCAGCAGCCTCAGCTGCAGCCGTGACAACGTCCCAGGAGCTGGTCGCTGGCAAAGTGAGGCCTCTGCCTCTCCAGGGGGCCCGTGTCCTGTGTTTCAGGACAAAGCTCAGCAGCCACCTCCCCTTTCCTGACTCCTGGCTGGCTGGGAGCACTGTGGGACACGTCCCTTCTGCCCCATCAGCCTGCAGAGACAGGTGTGTGGATTAGCACCTCACAGTCCTAACAGCACTCAGGACGGGGCCAGCTTGAGCCCCAGCTCTGCAGATGACAGCCAGGCTGGGATCCAACCTGGGGCTTGACCACTGCACATCATTTCAGAGGAGACAAATCTCTCTAAGCAACACAAAACACAGATGCCATAAAGGAAGATTGATAAATTTGACTACATAAAATCAAGCATTTCTAAATGGCAAAAATTTCCCCCTCCCAAAAAAAGACAAATGGGGGTGGGGGGCAACGTAACATGTAGAAGAATGAGAGGCCAACATCCTTTAAAAGCTCCTAACAAGAAGAAAGAAAAAGATTGGCAACATATTATAATAGAAAATGAGCAAAGGCCGGGAGGGCAGAGAGGCAGCGCCTTCTCCCGCTGGGCCCCAGGGCATGCCATAGTGGCCAGGGCAGGCTCAGTGTCGCGATGGCTCATTCCTTTTGCCCCCAGCCTGCCACCACACTGGACCTGCCACACTTGGGCCCCCCATGTCTCCCAGTCTTTGGTCCCTGCTGAGGTCTCCTCTGTTCTCTTGGCGCTGTGGTAAGTGTGAAGCCAGAATGGTCAGCCTGTGAGCAGGGGAGGCTGGCACCGACACTTCCCAAGCCCTGTCGTATCAGTCCCAAGGCGTCACCAAGCACATGATTGCGGAGGCTCCTACCCTCCCTGCACAGCTGATGCTCCCTGGGACCTCGGGGCAGGGGCAGAATTCTGGGAACATCAGCCTCTGCAGCTGAGGATGTGCCAGGGAGTGGGGCAGCCTCTCCCAGCAGCCTTCCAGGGAGGACAGAGTCCCTCGGGCTCTGCTTCAGAGAGCTGCCTCTGCCCCCAAAGCCAGCCCTGCTCCTGCAGGTGGACTTCTGCAGCGCTATCTTCCTAAGCTCTGCAAGTGTCTTAAATAAAATGCACTTTATTTGATTAACTGAGTGGAGAGAGCCTCGGCACCTCCCTGGGTGTCCGTCAATTTTGCCAGGATGGGGCAGTGAGTGTCACCCTGGAGGGCACCTGGAATACATCCATTACTGCCCAGAAGTGGCATTTTTCTTGGGAGGCAGTGGAAGAGGTTCATCATTTTGATATCAGAAGCATGTGGCATTTACAGATTTTGTGACACTTACCAGGCCAGGGCTGTGCAGGGAGAGAGGGCAGAGGGAGCTCCACTGCCAGGTCAGTAATGGGCCGGGAGGAAGGGACATTTCTTCTTGCAATGGCTGAATCTGGGAGTTCAACCAGTACCCCAAAAGCCTCTCCTGGGGCCCAGGTTGGAAAAATGGAAGGGAAACTGTCCCCTACATCTTCCCACAGCAGCCAGCCAGATTGTCTTAAATATGAAAATATGTTTGGATCCCCTCTCCCTGGGCCCAGCCATAGCCCCTCCTCTGCACTTGCCCACCCATGCCCGAGCTGACCTGATGGGTGGTGCCTGGCTTGGGTCCTACTGTACTTGGGGATGTTGTCTCTACCTTGTCTCCAGTACCCCAGGGAGAGGTCCACTCAAAGGCCTCATCAGGCCTGGCCACTGTGTCCTGCTGCTGCTTCTAGAGGGGGCAGGACACGTGGGCCATGACAGTAAGGGCAAAGCTAGGGGCCCATGGACCTGCTCTAATCACCCTGTGCCTGTAGCTTCACCTTGAGGAGCACCCTGCCCACCCCAGGGCCCTCTACCCCAGGGCCCCCAGAAGTCCCACCCCAGGGCCTGCAGGGCCCCCACCCCATGGCCCTCCAGAACCCTCCCCAAGGCCCCAGGACCCCCAGGACCCCCACCAAGGACCCTCAGGGCTCCCACCCAGCCCTCCCCCAGGCCATCTAGGTCTTTAGCTTGAGGCCTGCCCAGGCCATGAGTCACTGGGCTGGCCGGGTCCCCCTCTGCTGCCCCCTAGGCACCACCCCTGACTGTCACCATGTGTTCACCCAAGGTCAGAAGCCCGGCAGAGGTCTAGGTGGACTCTGGCCAAGTTCCTCCCATCCTCCGAGCTGTGAAGTCTCTGCCCCACCCATCGCACTGGAATTGGGCTCTAATTGGCCCAAGTGCACCGCTCCGGGGGTGGCCAGGTCTGAGCTCGGCAGAGCGAAGCCTGCAGACCAGGTCCAGGCAGCTAGGCTTCTAGGGGGGCGCCCACTCCTGGGACCTATCTTGGCCAGGGACGAGGGGTCTGGAGGGCAGGGCCGGTCACGGTTGGCCCCAGGGGAGTGGACTGGGTTGTGGGGTGGGTGGGGGTGGTGGCCATCAGCGCAGGACCCCGCCCAGCGGAGCCGGCCTGCAGCCAGTGGCCACCCAAGGCACTGCCCAGGAGAAACGCTCCAGAGGGCGGGCTTTCCACAGTGGCTTTGGGAGATTTTTTTATGCCGCCCACGAGTTATCAATCTCAGCTCCTTCAAAGACAAATGCCGCATCAGGCTGGCTGCCCGGACCTCCTATTTATCACCATTTAATATATATTAAAGCGCTCTCACCTCTGATTGCGAAAACAAACAAAAAAGCTGCATCAATCACCGGGCGGCAACAGGCAGGAGGCAGGTGGGGCACAGGCCAGGTGTTGGGGTCGCCCAACCACCCTTTGCTTCCCTGCCGTGGCAGAGGCTCACGGACACTCGTGGAGGGTCCAGGGGTGGGGACAGCCCTTCTTTGGCCCAGGCCTCCCCAGCATGTGGCTGGCACACCCCACGGGTACACCAGCCTCTCCCACTCCACTCCCCCAATGAGGTCAATCCCAGTACAGAGGAGGAAACGAGGCACAGAGGGATTGGCCTGTGGCCAGCAAGTGTTCATGAAGACACTGGTGCCCTGGCACACCCCTCGGGGCAGGTCTGAACCTTGGGAACCCATCACAGCTGTCCTGTCCAGCCTGCTAGGACTGTCTAGACACAGACAAATGTGGCCTGGGGTTTAGGGACCCCCAGTGCAGGGGAGCCATTGACTCCACTCAACAAGGGGGCTGGTCCTAGCCGTCCTTCCCAGGGACCCAGGGCCCATGGCCTCCCTGTTAGGGATGGGGAAACCAAAGCATATCTGTGGTGGACCCAGGGCAGACTCTCACCAGGAGAAATGGACCCAGTTCCACGGAAATGTTGAGTTGCAGTCGGAGACAGCATGGAGTGAACAGAACCCTCCCTGTCCAGCCATTGGCCACTACTGACTTATTGACGCAGCTGGTAAAGACAAGGCTGGGAATTGGCCAGAGGTGGAGCCAGGAGCCTCAGGGCTCAGAGGTGCATGGCCCACTCTACAGGTAGAGAAAGTGAGGCCAGGGCCGGGCAGGCTTACATTGGGGCAGGCATCCTGTGCATCGACAGTTCCTCCCCCCAGCCTTGCCCCCACCCCTCCCTGCCTTGGCAACCATCTCTCTCTGTTGCCACCCACCACTCCCCCATCCCATAATAAGCCTCGCTTGGTCCCCTGGGGACTGCGGTGCGAGGGGAGGGGCACAGGCTCGGGCCACTAAATCAGTCCACGCCTGTCACCAGCTCAGGGCGCAGGAGCCGCCCGAGCGGAAATAACAAATGGCTGTCATTGTGGAGCCAAAACCTGTGATTATAATTATCACATCCTCGGTGACCTTGCGTAAACTTTAATCCCTCTCCAATGGAGCATTTAAATAGCCTTCGCTGCGCTGCAGAGCCCCCGGCCCGCCCGCTGTGCCCCCAGCCCCAGTAGCTGGCTCCCAGGGGACAGGGACGCCTCTGGAACCACCGTGCCTGCCACAGCGCTGCGCGGGTGCTGAGCTGGGGGCACCCGTGACCAACCACCCAGCTGGGGGGGCTCCCCTAGACCCCATTTCACAGAAGAGGGGGTGGGGATGTTCAGCAGCCCTGGGGAGGTGGGGAGCAGGCGCAGCTCTAGGCCCTCTGACTCACTCGCCAGGCCCCACGACCTGGTTCTGGGGAAGGACAGTGGGGCTAGAGGACAAGCGGCCTCCATCTGCTCGGCCCTCCGAGGCTGGGCCCATAGCACCCCTGCCGGCTCCTCTTGGAGCACCCTTCGCTCAGCCTAAGGGCAGCACCCTACTTACCTCTTCCTCAGCCAGGCCGCCGCTGCCTCCGCAGCCCCCAGTGCTGCGCTGGGGGTGGAGTGGTCCCAGCCTGAGCCCACGGAAGGCTTCTCACGCCCACTCCAAGTTCTGGCTTGGGCACCTCAGTCAGGAGGCGTCAGGAGGCACCCGTCTTGCAGCTTGAGGGGTCCCTTAAGAGTGGCTCCCCTCCAAGGACAGGACCCCAGAATGGGGCACCTGTGGGCCTGGGGAGCATGGTCCCCCATCACATCAGTGTGGCTATCCCAGCTGGACATCCACAGCGAGAAGAACTACTAGGGCCATGAGGGGTCTGAACACAAAATGGACCCCTCCCCATGGCCCACGGCCCCCAGCACACACCTCCCCCCTGGGCAAGGGAGCCCCAGGAGCCCGGCCTCCAAGCCTGCGTCCTGTTACAGACGGGGCTTTGGACTCACCCCTCAGCGTGCAGTAGCCCAGGGCCCAGCCTCTGTCCAGCCCCTCCCACGCATGTGCTCCTGGTGGGGGTGTTGGGGGAGGGTCCGAAAGCTCCCTGAGCCCTTACCTGGGGACCTGACCCCAATAGAAGCAGCGCAGGGGAGACACCAGGAGCCCACACAGGGCGGGCTCAGTTGGTGCCCACCTCCTCCACCCTGTTCTCCCCACTCTCCTGCAGGAGGCGTCAGGGTTCAGAGATGGCTGGGATGGTTCTCTGTGCTCAGAAAGCCTGGTGCTCTCCCTGGGCCCCACACCTGGGTCCGAGGTTGGTGCCCTTGACTGTGTCCCTTGACAGTACTGTATTCAGAAAGAACGTTCCCACCGGCTCCTCCCAGGGTAGAGGCAGAGGGGCTTTCCATGCCCCTTACCAAAGGCACTGACAAGTCCTGTCATAAAGAACCTCTTTGACCCCGTTTGAGTCCTGAGTTCTCCACATCAGTGTGAGTGGGAGCCCCTTGTTTTCACAGCACCCCCATGAAGCTTCCTGAAGTTGGAGGAGGGGTGGGACTTCATTCTCTCCCTCCTGGGGTCACACGCCGTGCTGGGTACTGGGATAGCCAAGGCCTGGCAGACAAGGTCCCTGCCCCACCCAGAACTGACTGGAGTTAATCAAATTAGGACACGTGCAAGTGTCCACCGTGAGGTGCACGGGCCCAGGGAGTCAGGAGATGTCTCAGGGGAGTGGTCTAAGCAGGAGCGTGGATGAGGAGGGGACATGGCCAGCAGACAGGGGTGGGAAGGGGATTCCAGCAGAAGGAATGGCACGTGCAGAGCTGGGGGAGGGGGGCCAGGATCTCTGAGAGGTGGAGATCAAGAGTAGCCCAGGTCAGGTCTTCACCTGGGGCAGGGGTCCCCTCTCTTGCCCTCACCTGCCACATACACTGGCACATCTGTCCCCATCTGCTATGACAGCAGCTCAATGCCGGTGGTGGGCGGGTCTCCTTGAGTCTGGGTAGGGGAACTTCCGTGGTGGCATGTTGTCAGGGTGCCCACCAGGCAACTGGGGGGGGCATGGGGAGCCAAGGTACTGTGCCCAGGCCCCCGACGGTCCCCTAGCTCGACTCCCACTCAGTCAGCAGGGTCAGAGCCCACCCCCGGGGGCTCCCCTGCCCAGCCCCCTTCTCTGCTCCTGTCCCCAGCCTTGCCTCTCCATGCAGGCCCCAGCCTACCCTGGTCCCTCAGTGTGGGTGTGTCCCCTGTGCATCTCTGCTCAGGAGAATCCCAGCTCTTTCCCTGAAACCCTATAGTTATCCTCCAGAAGGGACTCACCCTGGGTTTGAGCACCCCAAGCACAGCCTTGTCCTCACTCAGATGTTTCCCCAGGGTGGAGGGAGGGTGGTGGGAGCAAGAGGAAGCCCCCAGGGAGCTCTCCATGAAAATCCCGGCCCTCCGTGCAGCTAGGGCTCCAGGGAGACATGCTCCGTGGCCCTTGGCATGGTGGGGTGGGGCAGGGCCTTGAGGCAGGAGCACCTTACGCTGGGTGGTGGGGACGGACAGGCCAGGCCTGGGCACATGAGTCTGTGCATGCCTACATGAGCATGTGCATACATGCACACTCATGCACAAGCACACACATAATGCACACACATGGTCAAGACACATGTGCGGTGCCAGGTGAAGGGCTGGGGGCAGTGGGTGGGGTGCTGGCTGTGGAGTAGGTCCAGGCAGTCTGGGTGGCAGCTAAGTCTGTAGTGGGGATAGGTGCCAATGGGGACTGGGAGGGCCTTCGGCTGGGCCCTGAGTAGCCCCAGAGTGATGCGGGCAGTGTAAGCAGGCCTTTGAGATGGCAGGAAAAGGCTGAGACCACAGTGGCCAGGAGGGGCACATCCTCTGGGTGGAGAGAGGACAGTTCCCAGGGGGAGGGTGTGGCTAGCCAGGACAGGTCCCCAGGGTCAGAGGTTGAGGCACGGTAGGTCCCAGTTTGGTCCGGCAACAAGGAGGATGTTGGGGCCAAGCCTGAGCTATGACCTCCCAGGAACAGTGCGGGAAGGGCAGCAGGGACTGGAGACCCCAGGCCAGGGAGGCGGCAGACACGGAGAGGCTGGGGGAAGGGCACCAGCCGGATGGGAAGTGGGGGGTCCTGGCTCCCTGCAGGGCCAGCCTGGAGGGGGCAGCGGCCCCCCAGGGAGGACACCTCTGGAGCAATCCCGTCTCATTTCCCAACACAGGCCGAGGGCCAGCTCCTCCCATGGCCCGAGACCCCTCCACAGCTGAGGACACGAGGCTCAGGGAGGTGCAGGTCACAGAAGAGCTGGTCAGACCTCTCTGGCCTCTCAGCTGGGCCTCAGTTTCCCCTCAGCCCCAGGTGAGGGCAGCACCAAGGTCCCCGCAATGGGGGGTGTCTCTGGAGCCCGTGGAAGGCAGTGGGCCAGGACAGCCACAGGACTCAGGCGCAGGGACCTCAATTACCGCTGCCGACTTGGAAATGTCAGCAGTGCCTCCCGCACCCCAGCCCCAAGTTTGGGCTGAAATAGCAGCAGCTCCAGCCCAGAATGAATTGCTTGGAAATCACATAATTGCCAGCTGCCATGCGGTCACCCTTGACCGTTGTGGAGATGGTTGTCAGATCAGTGCCAAAATGGCTCTCAGGCCAGGAGGGCGGGCCCACCCCTCACAGGCACCCTCGGACCCCTGACTGCCACAGCAGCAGCCAGGGCCGACTGTGCATCTTGGGGGAGAGGGGCGGTGCAGGGCAGGGTTACCCTCGTCTGCGGCTGGGAGACTGATTACAGACTTACATGAGATGACGTGTACACAGTAGGCACCAATGCTAGTCAGTCCTTCCCCTTCCTCCCAGATGGTCCTGAATTCTCTGAGACTTCCCCAGAGAAACCAAGGGTGGTGAGGACAGGAGCAAGTCGGGGTGCATGGACACCCATGGACGCAGAGTGGAGACAGTGTGGACATGGGGCCAGGTGTGCTAGAGTGTGGCGGTCATGGGAAGGTGCCTTCAGAGCCACCACATGTGAGTCAAACCCGTCCCCACTCTCACTGTCGTGCCTGTCTTGGACCCAGCAGGCCCTCCATCCTGGGGGCCCCACCCGGCACCCACCTGGTCCTCCACCCCACCAGGAGCCTGGGCTGGGCAAGGGCACTGTGTCAGCGCTTTGGCAGATGGGTTGGTGTCTAAGCTGGGATCCTGCCTGGTTTCTGGCCTGTTCTGCGCTTCCCCCTGTAGGGCTGGTGTGGACAGAGGTGACGGTGTGAGCCAGCATGTGGGCATGGGGAGCAGTGGGAACCAGCCCGGCCACTCTCACAGCCCAGCTTGGTTCCTCTGAGGGTGGACTCGTGGCCACAGGGAATGCAGTGCGTGGCCTTGGACAGCCTGGTGCTGCTCACAGCTCTCCTCGAAGAGCTCAGGACTCAGCCCAGCCAAGTGGACATCACAGCAAGCCCTGGGCGGTCTGCCCGGGATGTGCCCACTCTCTCTATGACATTAAAGGAGGGAGAAGAAATGTGTCCAGACAACATGGCTACCCAAGGGCCACACCACCCCAGTGGCTGGTTATGCTGGGCCTTGTGGCTGCTATTAGGACTCAGATCATGTCCCTGCTCCATGTAAAGCTGTCAGGAGCTGGGCTGGCTTGGGGGGCAAGGGCTGGGAGGAGGGACCACACATACACACATGCATGCTTGCACATGTGCACACACCAGCAGGGCACATGCATGTGCACACATGTACACGTGTGTGCACATATATGCATACCACACACGTGTGTGCACATGTTCACTCACACCCACACACATGGGCATGTCTACACATGTGCACATGTGCAGATTCACACACAAGTGCATACACATTCAAGCCATTTTCCCCCAACATGCACTCAGCCTGCGACTGAAGCTCCTGTGGGCTGCTGACCCACACACCACCCTTTTAGGGGCCTCCTGGTCAGGGTGGCCAGAGGCAGGAGTGGTCAGGAGGCCACGAGCAGTGGCCTGGTGGGAATGGAGGAGGCCCTGACACAAGTTGTGGGGCCCAAACCATAGGCTTGGGGGCAGCCCCAGTGGGTTCCAGGCAGAGGTTATTCATCCTCCCACCCACCCACCCATTTGTCATTCTCCCTCCCTTTAGCCATCATGTGCTCACACCCACCCATCCACCCCATCCATTCATTCAGCCAGCCACAGAGTTATCTATCCGTTCACTTATTAGAGTCCGTCAACTCTTCCATGTGTCTATCTAGCCACCCATCCACCCACCAAGCCCCATCCATCTCCATGCATCTATATATTCATCCACCTGCTCATCCATCAATCCATCAGCCCATCATGCATACACTTTTCTATCAGTCAGTTGACCCACCTGTGTGAGAGGGGCTGGAATCTGTGCCCATGAGGTGGTGCCAGCCATCACCAGGAGCACGGAAGGGCATCTGTGTCCAGGCATGGAGCTGGTAGTGGCAGAACGGGGCGGTTCTCTTAGCTTATGCTCGTTTCCCAGTGAATGCAGTAAGGTCCTCCGCTGGGGTTGAAGAGTAAGCAGAGGGTAGTGGCAGCTTAAGGAAAGAAGAAATGGGGGGAGCTGTCCCTGAAAGCAAGAGAGTGAGCGAGAAAGAGAAAGGAGGATTATTAGGCAGTGCTGTGCACACCTGATCCTTGTGGTCATAAATCTATAGTGTTCAGAATAGATTGTGTTTGTGTGCAGCCACATCTGTTGCTCAAGTTCATCCACACGTTCACCCACTGGCCATCCATTCATCCTTCCACCCACCCAGCCACATACCTCCCATCTACCCACCTAGGCCACCCACCCATTCACCTGTCCACCCATCCATCCATTGACCCATCTGTCCATCCATCCATCCATCCATACATCTCTTCACCTTTTATCCAGCAAGCCAGCAAGCCACCCATCCATCCTTCTGTCCATTCACACATCCATTTCTCCACCCCCTGTTCTTCCATCCATCACACATCCTTGCCCCTCATCCATTCTGGGAATGGGGTGGAGGTTGGGGCTCTGTCCCTGCCCTCAGAGAAGACCAAAGTGCAGGGTGAGTGGAGGTGCAGTGGTGAGTGAAATGCTGCTGTGGTCACTGTGGGCTGTGGCACTCTGTGCCTCCATGGTGGCTGCCAGAAGCCTGGGCCTAGCAGCCCCATCCTTCCAGCTCACCCTGGGCCAGTCCTGGGCCTCTTAGTTTGGAGATGGCGTCACAGGCTGGTTGGGGCTGGGCTGGGGCTAGAGTGGGTCACTTCTATCGTCCCACTTGCCACCCCTTCTGTGTCTTCCCCCCTTCCAGACCAGGCCTGGCTCCAAGGCCATGTGTCCTGCAATCTACAGGAAGCAAAACAATATGAAAATGGCCCACGTCCTCCACATGGCCCCAGACTTCCTCTGCCCTGCGGCGGGGGACAGGGAAGAGAGGGAGCTCCGTTCCTCCAGTCCACCACGACTTAGTCGCTGGCCCTCAGGAGGGCGTGTCACCCAGCTGCCCTGCTGGGACCCACAGAGGCTGCAGCACCCTTCACGGGAAAAGCCGGAAGCTCCAGCTGGGTCCCAGGGCTGCCCTCCGGCACCCAGGCCAGGCCCAGCTGTGCTTCAGGGTTCTTGTCATGAGGGACATCGGGGATGGCGAGGCAGGGCCCAGGAGGGCAGGCCAGGAAGGACCCCCCTTCCCCAGGGCCAGGCATGCGTGATGGCTCCAGACACAGCCAGTAACTGAACATGGCCAGGCACCAGTCAGCGCCAGGTGGTGCACCCCGGTGGGTGGTGGGTGGCTGCTGTGGGGAGGTGGGCCTCTATTGGGCCGGCTGGGGGAGGGGGTAAGGCCTTCCCACACCAGGCCAGTAAACCCAGCGCTGCCGCCCCATCCCCATCCCTGGACAGAAGCAGGCGCCGGACCAGGAGGGCTTCACTCCTCCCCAGCTGGACAGCAGAGTGGCCCCCACAACCTGTCCATACAGGTGGCGCCTTCACTCCCACCTGGGTGCAGTGGCCAAGCCATCTCCCTGGGCAGCCCTGGGTGTCCACACTCCAGGGAAGGGCCACAGAAGGGCCTGCCCTGGCCAGTCCCTGCTGCAGCCCCTGGCCTGGGAGGCCGGGATGGACCCGCTGTCCTCTCTTCTCGGGCACCACACAGCTCCCTCTCTCCTGACCCGTCAGCTGCACCAAGACCCTGGCGGGGCATCCGAAGCCTCTCCTCACACACAGTGACCTTGAAATGCGGGAGGAGTCCCGCTTGGTCCAGGGAGACAGCGCGCTCTGTACGGATTTCATGCTCTGCAGAACGCATTTGTCTGGGGCCCGGCTCCCCCGGCCGCTCCGTCAGTCTCCCACACACGCTCGCCTCCCGCCCCTGCCCAGAATAACCTAAAACCCGAAAAACTGCCATCGCTCGTGCTTCCTTCTTAGAAAACACTCAATATCTCAATCTTATCAGGCCGGTTATTTATGTGTCTCTACTCTTGAGTAGATGAAACAGGACCGAAAAATCCTCAGGCCGTGCTTCCCGCAGCAGCCACAGATAAGCCCGCGGCGGGAGGGGGCTTGGTGGGGGTTCTAGGAGCCATGCTGGCCTCTGTCGGTTTCCACCCTGCCCTGGACATCTGCTCTTCCTGGCTCCCTGGGCCATGGACAAAAACTGGGTGCCTGCCCCCCCCCCCCCCCAGTTCTCAGTCCCTGGAGGGCTGGGCCTGCGGGATGGGGCTGGTCACACTGTGGGGTAGTTTGGTGTCTCCAGGTGATGTGCATGGCTCCACAGCCCTGTCCCATCTCCCCCACTCTTCCCTTGCTCACACACACAGGCAGGGACCCTGAGGGAGTGCAGGAGCAGAAAGGTCGCTGGTGGTTGGATGATGCAGCTAAGATTGGCCTCGTGGTCATGGGCTTTGCAAAGTGGCCTTCCCAGGTAGGCATGGGACCATTGCCCACTTCCCTCGTGGGTGGGTCTCCCAGCCTGTCTCTGACACCTGCCCTCCAAGCCCCGGGGAGAGGGGACAGTGGGGCACAGACTTTAAACTTCAATGTGAGTGTACAGAACGGGCAGATTCAACGCTGGGTGCCGGGTGGGGGCATCGTGAGAGCGCACGGTTCGCCCCCCACGGAGCGGCACATGGGAGCCGGAGGCGGAGGAGCAGCATCAGCACCGGGACCTCAGGGTGGGAAGTGGGGGCCACATGCAGGTGCGGCCCAGAGGGTGACAGACCTGAGTGTGGAGAATTTGAGCCGTAAGAACCATGGGCACAAAGTTAGAGGGACGTTGTCCTTACTGGGGGTTGAGAGAAAGACTTCTTAAATTTTCAAAAGTATAAACCAGAAGGGACAAATCAGTACATTTTCATGCCATCAAATAATTAAGGATTTTGCTGCCTAAAAGCTAATGGACAAACAACAGCAGAAGATCCTTGTGACATGGAGAAGAACTTGGCACGTCAACTCCACGCAGCAGCAAGGGCCACGCAGCCCGGGCAGGGAACGGAGGACACCCGTGGCAATGTGCAGAGGGGAAAACCCAGCAGACTCTGAGACGCTTAGGTCACTGCCAATTGAGACCTGCAAATAAAACTGTGCCTCAGACCTGCCCGCTCAGGGACAGGGGCCTGGCCCTGCCTGACGGCTGAGCAGCCCTCTTGGCCCTGGAAGGGCCCACTTGCTGCCCAAACCCAGCCACTCTTGACAGCCAAAGGGACAACTGGCAAGAACCAGGGTGTCTGTGGGCATTTGGGGATGCACAGTCTCCCTACCTGGGGTCAGCAGCGCCCCAGGGCATCCCCGAGGGTGTGCCCAAGCATCCCCTGCAGCCATGCTCTGATGCAGTGGGGCAGGTGGGATGGCCGTCCTCGGGGAGAGCTACACAGCCTGGTTTGGATTCCAGCTCTGTCACCAGCGGGGGGATCTTGGCCAGTTGTTTGATGCCTCTGCACCTCCCTTGCAGAATTGTGTGTCACGGGCTGGACTGCGTCCCCCCAAATTCACGTGTTGAGTACGAACCCTCAGTACCTCGGAATGTGACAGGATTTGGAGATGGGCCTTGCAAGAGGTGATGAAGTTAGAATGGGGTCTTCAGGGTGGGCTCTGACCCTATATGACTGCTGTCCTCAGAAGAAGAGATTAATGCACAGACACCACAGAGGGATGGCTGCGTGAGGACACTGAGGAAGGTGTCACCTGCACACCAAAGGAAGGCCTTGGAGGAACAAGCCCTGCCTGGACGCAGCCTCCAGGATGGCAGAGGAGTGACCCACACGGCTGTGGCTGTGCAGGCGGCCAGTCTGCCGCGCCGGGCGCCCGAGCGGTGCACTATGCAGCCTGTGGGAGGCGCTCAGAGCCAGCAGGGAGAGGGTCCTGGGTGACTCGATGGTGACAGCCACCCCAGGAAGCAGCGGGCTCTGCCACCACGTGCTGGGGGAGGAGGAGTTCAGTGTCCTTGGTTCCTGGGCCTCCCTTGGGGTGGGTGTTGGGCAGGGGCCACGGTGCTGCTTCTGGGGGTGAAGGGTGCACAGGGCAGCACCCCCAGCCCTCAGGGCAGGCACAGAACCCCAACTTGCCCCTGACTGCGTGCGCACCCTGAGCTTCTACCCCACCCCTCCTGAAGGCCAACCAGTGGGTCACTGCTGCCAGCGCCTGGGGGTCTGCCAGCATCGGCTTGGCCTGGGGTTCAGAGGCCTCTGTCCTCTGCTCACCCAGCCTCAAGGGTGAGGTACCAGATACAGGTTCATTCATTTATTCACTTGTTTGTTTATTCAGCACTCATGTATCAGGTACTCGGGGCTGGGGGCTGGACCTGGAGACCCTGAAGGCCCCACCTCCCAGTGTCCACAGGCAGCGGAGACCTCAGCCTGGTCAGAGGAGAGCCAGAGGGCTGGGTGGGCCACAGGAGGGGCCAAAAGGTGGGAAGGTGCCATTCCCCTGGAACCCTGGGCCAGAAACCTCAGGGGGTGGGACGATTCCTCCCTTCCCACCACCTTCACTGGCTCTGCTGACAGGCCAGGGCAGACACCTCTCATACTTTCCCTGTGCAGAGGGACCCAGCCAAGTCCCAGGGTGACCCCAGGGAACCTCCTGCCCCTGCCTCCTGCACGAGGCCGCACAGTGGCCACTCAGCTCCATCCTATGGGACTCTGATGGGGCCAGGCCCTGCTGACTGGACCGTCTCCTGCCTCCTAGCATCTGTCTCTGAAACTCAGGCAGCCAGAGTGCGGCTTGCCCTGGACCTTGGGCAACCCTAATGCTGGGGGCAGGTTAGGGGCTCTTGGACCCTCCATCATCCTTGCCAGGCCTTCCCACCCAGGGGTCCCTGAGGGAGGAGCTGCCAGAGAGATTTGGCCCATGGGCAACTCAGTCCCAGAGAGAACCAGGCACGGGGGCAGGAAGGGCTGAGCCTTGTTTGCTTGGGGTCTCCACAACATGCGAAACGCACATCCTGGAAAGCCCACCCGCCTCTGAGGGCTAGGTGAGGGCAGGACCAGGGGCCAGGGCGTGCAGAGAGAAGCTCCCAGGCCCCAAGCCTGGCCGGGCCTCAGCAGCGGTCAGCACATGCACACAACGTGTGTACAGACCACAGGCACACATGCACACACACGTTACATGTACACACACATGCACACAACGCACACACAGCATACATGCACCCTGATCTCGCCCGGCCAGAAGATGGCAGCCCAGGACCCCTCCTGTGTCACTCTGTGGGCCTTCCTCAAGTGAAGCCCCCACCCCACACGGCCAACTCCCCAGCCAGGGCCCTCCCCGGGCCCCAGCCCACCAGTGTGCAAAGCACTCGGTGCCTCCTGGGGTGTGACTCTGACTGTGACAGGCCACGGACAGTGATGGGCAATGCCAGCCACCCTGTGCAAGCTGTGTCCTGACTGGTGCCCTGGCTGGATGCCTCTGGCTCCGGGTCTGGAAGAGCTTATTGGTCAGGGGCTGGGAAGTGCTGGTGCTGCCCCAAACAGTGGGTGTGTCTGCACGGCGCTCCTGCAAGGGGCGCACACCATTGTACAGACGTGGACAGTGAGCTCAGAGGATGAGTCCGCACTTCTGGGGTGGCATCTTGATGACCAGGCCCTTCCAACTGTCTCCCAGCCTCTGCCATGCGTGTGCCCTGGGACCTCACCTCTGGTCATGGCAGGACACTCAGCCCAAGCCAGGCCACCTCCTGTCCCTCCTGGATGTTGGGCACCTTCCCTGGGTGAAGCTGGGACTGTAACTGTCACAGCATGGAGCTACAGGGGACACAGCCCGATCCCCACCTGGCCCCCGCTGACAGCCACCCTTCCCTGGGCACCCGTCCTGTGTCTGCTGTGGGTGAACCTCAGGGCTTCATGGAGAGGGTCAGATGTGGGGGCTGTGCCAGCACCACCTCTCCCACACAGCCCTCCTGCCCTCAGCCAGCGAGGTGGGCACTGGCCCCAGGGGGCACCACTGTCCACTGCAGTGTGAGGACAGGGGTCTCCCTGGGAGTGTGAGTCCGGGCAGGCCATGTCGGATGGGGTGGGCAGGCAGCCCGAGGGCCGGGGAGAGCCAGGCTGTCCGAAGCCAGGGCAGCGGGCAGCAGAAGGGCCTGGCATGGGGAAAGGGCTCTCGGCTCCCACCACCACCTCCTCGGGAAGCTCCAGGATGAGTGCAGGGACCAAAGGGTCCCACAGCCAGGGCAGCAGGCCCCTCCGAGCGGGATCCAGGGAGCCCCACTCCCCACAGGTGTCACTCGGCTGTGTTCCCAAGTCCCAGAGTCTCTGGGTAGTGGTCTCGGAGCAGAGCCCCTGCCCCAGGCCACAGCCTCTGGCTTTCTGCCCCACACTGAGGGTGACCAGCAATGACAGAGGGGAGAGACCGAGGGGGACCCTCACACCACCCACCCCTACACCCCTGGGCTGTCTGCTGGGCACTCCCCCTCTGTGGGGTCTCGGGCACCCCCAGCCCTTCCTCCCTCCCCTAGGCCTGGCCTGGGCGCTGCCACCCCAAACCATCATAGGACTTTCTCACTTTGCAGAGCCGTGGCCTTTCTGGGGACTGAAGGGACCCTCATGTCCATCTCTGGAGTCCCCACCTTCACCGGGTGGGCCAGGCTTTACCATCAGGCGAGAGGGACCACATCCTCCTCTGGTCCCCACCTCGACAGGCACTGTCCACCCGGCTGGTCAATGGGCTGGCAGAGTCCTGGAGACCAGTGGTCACAGGGGACGATCCCTGCCGAGGTGCACTGGAGTGTGCTGATGGATGAGGTGTAGGAGTTCCACCTCCAAGGCTCCATCGGGAACCCCTACCTGGCCTGGCCTGGGCGCAGCGGTGGAGAAGACTCCTGGCGTGAACCCGCAGGGGAGAGGCTGGCGAGGCACAGCCCGGGCCAGGGACCTGCCCGACAGGCAAAGGATGGAGGTGGGGCACCCTGCCGGGCAGCCCCAGCTGTCAGAGCTTCCCCTGTGCAGCCCGGCACAGCTGCATAGGGAGGGGCTGGCAGAGCCCCACTGAAGAAAACAGCATGACACAAAATAAATCTCTTAATAAAATTACCATTGCAATAAAACTCACACACTGCAGTGATGAGGGAAGGAGTCCATTCCGGCGAAGGCCTAGCCCAGCCAGGCACTGGGCACCGGCACCGGGCACCAGCACGTGCCCACGCGTGCCCAAGACCCACCCGCACACGGCCCCGGATGGCTGCGGTTCATCAGCCATTACGGTAACTGGAACAAAGAAATCTGCCTCAAAGCAAATTCTGTCTTTGCTGCAGGGCCTGACCAGGAGAAGGGGGCCTCGCAGGCGGTGGGGACAGGCTGCCTGGTGGAGCCAGCGCAGGCACCGGGCAGGGATCTGGCGAGGCTGGAGGGGGAGGCGGTGAGAAGAAGGGGAGAAGCGAGCTCAGACCTCGGGTCCAACCAACCCTTGACCTCTGCCTCACCTGCCCTCACTTCTGTCGGCCCCACTTCCAAATTGGAAAATGGCCATGAGGACACCTCCCTGAGGACCGCACCCTGGGAGCCCACGCGACCTCTGCAGCCGCTTAGTACCTGGCCAGCACCTGACCAAGCTGACCAATCACATTCCTGCTCCTGGGGCTCAGCCAGCCCCCAGCTGACAGGTGGGCAGGGCAGGAGCTGGGACAGGGCCTGGTTTGGGCCTTGAGGAGCTGCAAGCCTGGGGAGGAGAGCAAGGCCCCAGAGGGAGGTGAGGGCACCACCAGGGCTCTCAGGGTGCAAGCGATCAGAGCCCTGACTTGCGAAGCAGCAAGTGCAACTCCCTGCACAAACAGCCAAATGGGCCATGAGCCTGCTTCAGGCAAGGTTTGATCCAGCACCTCAAGCAAGGACCAAGTTGTCTCTGCCTTTGGGGTGACTCAGAGTCCAGTCTGAGGACAGGCAGAGGCAGTGAGGCCCCACTTGCACACTGGGTTGCTGGAAAATAAGATAGGCCCTGCAGGGGGTAGTGGAGTGGGAGGAGGAGGGTTTAGTTTGGGACATGCCAGGTCCTGGAAACAGATGGCAGCTGCGATGGGCACTGTTGCCCAGGAGAAGAGCAGGTCAGGGAGCCAAAGAGGCCTGTGGGAGGCATCCTGGTGACATGGCTGAGCCTGCCGTGTCTGGCACACATGAGATGGAAGGGGAAGGGCTGCCTCAGGTGTGACCACAGTTCAAAGGAGGCCTCTTCTCTAGGAGCAAGGGCCAATGTGGCAGGTGGATACCCCGGAGGCTGCTCCTCACTAGTGTCCTTGGGCCACTTGGCCTCGCTGAGCCTCAGTTTTCCCATTGTGGGGGAATGTCCCCATTCAGCATGATAGGGTGAGTCATGTGTGGGAGCTCCCAGAAACCACAAGGAGCTCTGAGTGAGCAGGTGAGCGTGGGGTCGTGGCACCCTGGCTGTGTGAGGTGGCTCGGGGTGGGAGGGCTTTGCACAGGTCCCTCAGTGTGTCCAGTGAAGGGCCAGGCCTGCCACCAGATGCCCGTGGGCCCTCGGCTCTCCCTGTGTGACCAGGGACGTGGCCTCCCTGCAGCCACACAGCCACATGGGTCCCCGGCTACCAGGCACTGCCCTGTTCATTAAGGAGACAGGCCCTGGGCTCCCTGGTGGTCTGTTGGTGGGGGAGCCCCCAGTCCCAGCCCTCCCCATTGGCTGTCTGTGAGGGGGCCGCCAGACCCTGGCTCAGGAACCCGTGAGCCGGGTGTAAGTAAGTTCATTACCTTCTACAACACGATAAGCCCACTCTGATTGCTGCATTAAGGGACAGGACTGCAAGATTATAAATTACAGGGGATGTTCTCACGTGTCTGTCTCTCCAGGGCCAGCCTGGAGAAGTTAATTATTTTTATAGGTCCAGATAGGGCACAGGGTGATCAGAATGCCCGGTCCCAGGTCAGGGCTGGCAGACGCCACCCCCTGCTGCCTCCGAGACCAGACCGTGCGGCATAGCCCGCGTGTGGGAGCCCCCACAGCTGCTCTGCAGGGCCGTGCCAGCCCTCGCTCCCTCCCGCGGGCGAACAGGTGAAGGCGCGCGCGGTTTCCTATTATTCCTGCCCACGGAGGGGAGTGGGCCGAGCGCAGCTCTCTGAGTGGCCGGCGAGGCCATCAGTAACCCGAAGGATATTCAGCAATCTTTTCTTCCCCAATTGCCCACCACAGCCTATATTACAAATACATAAATCATAATGTTTCAACAAAAGCAAAATTTAATTTTCTCCTTTCAGCCGTTATCTGGGCCGGGTGGTATATGGCAGGCTGCGCCCGGCTCATTTATTACGCACGTTGAATGGATAATGGCAGGCCGAGTCGATTGTCGCCAGCTTTGTTAGGCCTCTGAATGTGCGGCGCAGCCTGTGGCGGCCCAATCTCCCCACATCTGTAATAGATACACAGGACTCTATTATTCCTTGCCAGAGCAAAATTAAATAGTTGTGTGTGTGCTGGGGTGGGGGCCAGGGATCTGGGAAGGTGGGCAGAGAGCGCCTCACGGGGAGGCCCGCTCAGCCGCTGTGGCGCCCCTCGCCCCATGAAGGCCACCCCAGCCTGGCAAGAGCCACTGGTGGCAGGTTTGGGGCTATGGAGCTGCCCTTTTGGACACAGACATGACCAAGAGTGTCTGGGCTCAGCAATCAGGGTCCTCTTGACCTGCCCGCGGTGGGCCCATTTCACAGGCCCAGGAAACTGAGGCTTGTGAGTTGTGACCTGCTTACACCGCCGGGGGGTGGGATGAAGCACCGAGCTCCCTGTTGGGGGTCCCTCCTTGGGCTCTGGCGTTTCTGCCTCATGCGGCCCACAGGAATGGTGGAGTTGGAAGCCCCTGGGCTTGGACCCCAGGGACAGTGTGATGGGGTGGGGGCTCTCACTTGCCCACCTGCCCATCATCAGTGATGCCTCTTCCTGTCCAGCAGAGCCCCTCCATCCACCATGCAGCCTGCAAGCACTTGCCCGAGCCGAGTGTGGCCCCACTGTTGCCCGTGGCCAACACCCCACCCTGGGGACTTCCACTGGTGGCTCTGTGTGTTGGGAGCTGGGGGTGAGCTCAGATCTACGCTCACCCACCATCCCTGGCAAGCAGAGCTGGGACCCTGGCCCCCCAATCCCAGGTGGGGAAGGTGCTCTGGCTTGGCATCTGTGGCACCCCAGGAATCCCAGCACCCAGCTCCTTCCTATAGAGCACCCAGGTGGGTGCAGGGGAGGGTAGACCCTGCCATGGACCCTCTCGAGTGGACTGCTGTGGCCTTGTGACCAGTGACCACTGACAACCATTGTCCCAGGCCCCCACTCCTGCATGCAGGAGGGTGGGGTGGGGACCCCGAGGAACCCTCCTGACCATCCTTCCCAAGGGCTGTCGGCCCGTGTGGGCAGAAGCCACCAGAGCACAGAGCTGCAGGCTGGACGCAGCCGTGTCCCGGCTGCCAGGAAGCAGCCCTGGGGAGGTGGGAGGTGGCAGGTTCATTATGGAAGCGTGGCGCTTCTGACACCACGAGCGAGGGCACTTCCTCCCCATGCTCCCTCGTGCGTGTCCGCAAATGTGCTCTGACAACATGGAGACGGACGCAGGCAGGGCTGCGCTCGTTTCTTATTTTAACCTTTGTAACGTTCCCTTCTCGTGTCGTCACAGCCTCTGGGGGACGCTGCTTTACAAGCTGCCAGCACTCTGTCCCCACGGATCCATGTCCCCATGGCCCGGGGACACAGCCATCCCCACCTGACACAGGGTGCTGCACGGCCCCTGCCAAGGACTGCCCTGTCCGGGACATGAGTCTTGCTCTCTTACAGCCCACCGCTGACTCTGGCTCTGACGTGTGGGGGGCTCCTTGTGCCCCACAGGGTCTCTGTGCCAGGAGCCTCTGTCCCCACAGAAAGCTGTGGGGCCTGCCCAGTGCCCGGAGCCCAGTCTGGGCACAAAGGCGGGCATGGAGGGGGTGCGGGGGTGGTGGCAATGAACCCTGAGGTCACACAGGCAGGAGAGGCCGTGCTCCCCACAGTAAGCCAGCGACGGAGCACCTGACCTGGGGTCTGCAGACACCGCCAACTCGCTCCCCTTGCTGGCTTCCCTCAGAGCCTCTGCTTGTCCCTTAACAACGCTTGAGCAGATGCTGGAGTTTCTGGTCACATTTGCCTACTAAAACTCAGTCTGGTTTAAACCTTTTCACAAATCCAGTTTCTGGCTGTTCGCCCCTGGCCCCGAGGGCATTCTCAGGCGGGCTGGGCTGACCTGACAGATAATTACTGGCGCTCAGTCCTCCCTTCACTTGGCCTCTCTCTCCAGGGGGCACTCACTGAGCACGGCAGTGCAGCCGGCACTGCGCTAGGGAGGAAGAGAGAGATGAGAATTCCTGTCCTCGTGGAATTGGCATCCCAGGGACAAAGATGATCAAAAAACACACGCATAAATAAACTTTAAAGTTAGACAGTGACACCTGCTATGAAAGTTAAAAATTGGGTGGGGTGTTGGAGTTGGGGGAGAAGTGCATTTGCTATTTTTCAGTAGGGTGGGAAGGGTAGGCAGCAAAGACGTGAAGGAAGTGAGGGCAGGAACAGCATTCCCAAATCAAGGAACGGCCAATGCAAAGACCCTGGGGCCAGAGCCTGCCTGACCTACTCAGGACAGCTAGGAGGCTGGGGGCGGTGAGGTCTGAGAAGTCACAGGGTAGTACAGGCAGATCTGAAGACCACCTAGGGCTTTAACTTACCTTCAATGAAGGAGGCCACTGGAAGGTGTGAGAGAGAAGAGAGAGGCTCTGATATATGTTTTAAAATGATCACTCTGAGCGGCGTGTGGAGTATGGGGTTCAGGGACCCAGGTGGGACCAGGAGCAGATAGGAAGCCACTGTAACAGCCCAGCCGAGAACGATGGTGGCCCAGCCCAGGCGGCTGGCGGGGAGAAGGGCCGGGTGCAGGATGCATTGCGACAGTAGTGGATGGGCCGATGCACTCACTGGATATGTCAAGCAAAAGAGATGAGTCGAAGACAAATTCAAAGTTTTGATCTGAGCAACTAGAAGGAGGGAGCTGCCCTCACTGCAGGTGGGGCGGCAGAGAGGAGCAGGTGTGGGGGGGGGGCGG
>VBSM01001118.1:7334319-7354655 GCA_008086735.1 Cheirogaleus medius | reverse complement strand
AAAAGAAAACTGTCAACCTCATATTCTTTCACAGTGAAAATACCTTTCAAATACAAAGGCAAAATAAAGACTTTTTCAGACATAAAAAAAAGCTGAAAGAATTTATCGCTGGAGGACCTATACTACAAGGAACGTTGAAGAAAATGAAACTGAAAACCTGTGTCTCCACAGAATTCAGAGCATCAGAAATGGCAGCTGTGACAATCTTCCATTTCAAGGGAAAAAAGTAAAATAGTAATAACAATGTGTTGTGAGGTTTATAACATGTGTAGAAGCGCAATGTATGACAAAAACAGCACAAAGACCAGGATGGGAGAAATCGCAGCCCGCTGGCGTGAGGTCCACACGCCATCCACGCCGTGGTATGATATTTCATACCATAACTTCACCGAAGGTAGCCGACGACAAACCGGAGGCGCGTACTATAAACCCTAAAGCAACCACTAAAATAGCAAACCAAAGCGTGATAGCTAATATGCCAACAAAGGAGATAAAGTGAAACCACAAAAAATAATCATTCTGAAAGAAGACAGAAAAAGAGGAAGGGGGTGGGCAAAGGATACAGGGGACAAATGACAAACAAAAGCAAGACAATGAATTTAAATCCAGATACATTAATATTTACATCAAATGTAAGTTATCTAAACTCCAATTAGAAGGCAGAGGTTGTCAGATTGAAACATCAAGCCCCAACTCTGCGCTGCCTGTGAGAAACCCACTTTAAATACAAAACCACCAATAGATTAAAAGTAAAAGGATAGAAAAAGATCAATCATGCTGATACTGAAAAATAAAGCTAAAAGGGCTACATTAGTATCACACAAAGTAGATTTCAGAGCAGAGAGTATCTCCAGGGATAATGAGGGTCATTTTATAATGTTGAAGCATTAATTCATCAAGAGGACATTAAAAGTCTAAGTGTTTATGCACCCGATAACAACTTCAAAATATATGAAGCAAAAACTGAGAAAATCACAGGAAAACATAGACAAACCCACAAGTACAGAGATATCCACACCCCTCGCACCATAGCTGATAGGACAGGCAGGGAGAGTATGGCCCTGACTGTGGGGGACAAACACTGTCACGCACGGAACACTTGCCCAGTGACAGTGCAGTGCTGCCTTTTCAAATTCGTGAGGAAACTTTCAAAAGAAGGACAAAGTGCAAGGACTCGTGCTCCCTGGGGTGGAGGCTCATGCTGGAGCTACAGTGGTCACTGCAGTGTGGCACTGGCCAGGTGACGGTAAGACCTCGCCTGCCTTTGTCTCTCAGCAGTCCCTTTCCCTGGCCCTGGTGACAGCGCCAGCCTTCACCCAACAGGCCCATCCTGTGGCCAGCCTTAGGGCTCTGCCATCACCAGTCAGGTTCCCCTGATGCTGCCCACACCTTTAGAAATAGCCCCTTGACCACACTCTGCATAGACTCAGGCACCCATTCCGTCAGGCCAGAGGCTTCCTGCTGGGCCAGAACTATATGAGCACCCAGTGTGTCTGGCCTGGCTGGGCCCAGTAGGAATAAGACTGAGAGGTCCCCCAGGGAGGGTGTAGACTGGCTGGTAAGACAGGTGAGGGTGGGGGAAGGAGGAGGAAGGGGGAGGAGGGAGGAGGAGAGGGAGGGAGAAAGAAAACGAGTGAGGAGGGGAAAGAGGGAGGTCCTCCCTTATTTTCCAGTGAATTGCATGTAGCTTTGAGGGAGCAATTTCCACTGTACTTTCTTCTTTATGTCTTGGTTCTTGATCATGGCTGAGCCCCTTAGATCCTGGGGCATTAATGACCTTTCCAGGGAGAAAGTGGAATGTCGCAGGCCTGAGTGTGGACTCTGGGGTCAGGGAGGGGTCAGACCCACCCAGCTCCCCGCTCTCCATGGGCCTTGATCTCCTCCTGGCATCTCCTGGGCTCCCACGTCCCCAGTGCCTGGTTACCACACCGGCCTCCGTGGGGCTCCAAGTCGAGGTGCCACCTGTTCTCTGCCCTCCAGCAGCCACAGGCCCCTCAAGGTGTCCATCTGAGATGCAGGGATCCATGAAGTTCACGCAGCCTCGAGCAAAGGGAGGAGCATCTTTGTGGAGGGAACAGCAGGCACGAAAGCTATGTGCAAGCTATGTGCTGGGGGCTGTGGACGTGGAGACTGGAGTGGCACCCTGGCTGGAGGGCAGAGAACGGCAGCTGGACACTGAGGACCTGGGGCTGAGGGGGTGAAACCTATTCCAGGCCATGGGGAGCCACTGGAGGCTCCCAAGTAGGGGAGGAACCAGCCAGATCTCCATTTTGGCAGGTGTCTAAGTCCAGCGTGGAGATGGGGGGATGGGTGAGCTGAGAGACCCTCAAGGTAAATCAAGGCTTGGGGCAGATGGGGACTGGTGAGGGTGCACAACAGTGGCCCTGGCCTGAGCCAGGTGCCTTGGAGTAAGACCCTGTGCTCCAGTACTGGCTGAGTTCGATTTGGGGTGTCTGGAGGCCCTGGTGGAATCACTGAGTGGACGTCAGGGTCTGGGCCATGCGACAAGGTTGGGGTGAGGTCTCCTGACTCCCTGCAGCCGTGCTTGCCCAAGGGCGGGAGAGAGGAGGCAGGCGCACCTGTGGGGCACACAGGGACGGCATCTGGCCCCACATCAAGGAAGGATATTGAGGGCAGCCTTGAGCATTCCCTGTCCTCCTTATCTGGGGCTGGCATCCACCTAGGTGGGCTCCCGCCTCGCTGAAGCTGTGCCCTGAACAGGCATCTGTGGAGCCCCACTCCTAGTGGGAAGGGAAGGATGGGGGGCAGGCACATTGGGTGGAGATTCCCCAGGGCAGCAGCCTGGACAAGGGTCCCTTTCTCACCTGGGCCAGGTCCGCGGGTACCTCTTGTTCTCATCTCAAGACCCTCTGTCCCCAAAACAACCAGCCGGACCAAGGAAACCCCAGCCCCGGGCTCTGGTGACAGGAGCTCCTGCTGACAGTCTCCCCTGGGATGGCGCCAGTGATCGAGACTGAGATAAGTCCCAGGAGGTGGACAAGGCACCGGGCAGACAAAGGCCGCAGGAAGCAGGAATGGCCGTAAAGCAATAAGGAAAGGCATAATGGTGCCCACACTTTTAATTTGTGACTAATTTGTTGCACAATGAGGTTGCAATTTTCTAATTGTGATTGCCATTTTAATTTTACTCATGGCTGTGCAACCAACAATGTATAGTCTAGTAATTAAAATTAATTGTACCTTCACCTGCATATTTCTATTAGGCTGTTAAATTTAGTCTGTAAGCTCAATGATTCTGTTCCCTGAAAGATGCTGAACTCATTTCCCTGAGCCCAATTCTGCCACACTTGCTGACTCCCACACTGGGGTGGCCTTGCCCTCTGCCGGGGGTCGGGGTGCCCGTCTCTGCCCCAGCTGCTGACTAGCAAGGGGCCCTGCGCTCTTGAGGGCTTTTGCTGAGCTTGAGAGTCTGTTATTTATTGCGTTACTAATGACTTATTAGGTTCCAAATTGTACGTGAGAGTTTCATGAACAATCTTAGAAAACACAAATGGGGTTTCTCCACCAAATTAAGCCCATGAATTCCTCCCATATGTCTTGCTGGACACCATTTTCCCAACATGAGGGTCCTCGTGGCCTTTAGTGAGGTGGAGGTGGGGTAGGGGTCTCCTTCTGGGTTCCAGGGACCAGGACCTGAAGGTCAGGCCTGGGCATCAGGGCCACAGAGACCCTGACACCCCTGCGAGTTGCCCTTCCCAGCAGCGCCCAGGGTCCACAGGGAGAGTGCCTCTCCTGCACCCGGCGAGCGGGACTCTAGGGTCCTTTGTGTGCCTTGGAGGCCACAGGGGCAGGCTCTGTGACCCCACTCTGGCTGCACCCAGGATGTGCCCTCCTGGGACCCTGAGGTGGCACCAGGACTTCCAGCCCACCCAATCCCACTCCGCTGCCCACCGATTCCTTCCAGCAATTCCGGTGACACAAGTCAGCTGTGGTTTCTGTGGTTTGAGACCAGGAATCCAACGGATGCGTCAGGACGGGATGTGCTGAGGCTCCACATCCTCCCGGCCCAGCCAGGATGCAGTAGTTCTGCGGTTTTGCTCCCTGGGGGAGGGAAGGAGACCCTTGACAGAGCCTCCTGGGCCCCAGGGGCTGCACCAGGAGCCAGAGAGTAGCTCACCCAGAACCAGGGTGGCCTCCTCCGATGGTGGTGAGAGGGTCCCAGAGCAAGTGGCTGCTGAGCAGCAAGTGGACCAGGAAGACTAATCAGCCAGAGCAGGTGGGGAGGGAGTGACTGGCCCAGTGTCTTCCCCAAGGGAGGGAATTAAGGCAGAGAGACAGAATTCAGGAGGGAACCAGAGAAACCCAGCCTGGGCAAAACTGCTCAGCCTGCCTTCCCCAGGTGGATCCCACTGGCCTGTGCACACGTACAGCCCTGCTCAACCCCAGTTGGGCTCCTCTTGGGGCAACCAAACCCACCTGGGGTCCCTGTGGGTCAGAGCGGAGAGGGCAGGACCAGGGTCTGATGAGCCAGAACTTGGCCTTGAGCTGGGTGGTCTTGGCAGCCCTTCCAAGCATTTCTAGGCCTGCAGCCCCATCCCACCCTGGACTCTTGGAGGCCCCTCTGGTGGGCGGACTGAGGTATGGGGGACAGGTCAGGAGGGCCTGCCAGGACCTCCTGGGCACCCCACTGTATCCCACACACCTTGGAGATGCAGACAGCCCTGAGGCCACCTCCCAGGGCCCCTTTTTGAGGCAGAGGAAAGGCTGGGCCTACAAGTCCAGGCTGGGGTGGGTGCTGCCCATGGAAGCACCAACTCACAGAGGGAGTCACCAGAGGGTCAGTATTGAGCCCATGACCCCCAAGGATGGGGCAGTGAGTGGGGGTGAGATGAGGCCTGGGGCTGGAGCTCCCCACCCCACCCTTGGGACCAGGTGTCTGCTCAGAGTGATGGCTTTGTACCCACAGGTGGCCTGAGCAGAGGGAGGGAGGGAGGTACGAAGCCGAAGGGACTGCCTCCTGCCACGGAGGGGCACTGAGCCTCCTCCTCTGAGTTGCAAGTTTCCAATCCGCCGAGCCAGGAGGCCCCACCTTTTGGTCCCCTATTCCCTGAGCCAGCCACGATGGGCCAGGGAGAGGTCAGCTGTGACTCTGCTTCCTCTACGTGGAGGAAGACACAACTCCTGGTTGTGCAAGAGGAAGGACAGGCCCTGCACACCCCTTTGGGGAGGCTGGGAGTAGATGCTTCTGCGCCCTCCCGCTCCCTGCTCCCGCACTCAGCAGGCGCGCCGAGCACCTGCCGCAGGTGGGAGCCGGCACAGGGCGGGGAGGCAGGGCTACTGAGCCCTCAGGTTTGTCACATCCTTATATGAGGCTGGCAGGCGAGATGGATAATATTCATAGAAAGTAAATTCAGAAACACCTAGGATGTCTTGCCAACACCCACAACGGAGAAAGGCAGTGCAGGCGGGGGCCGGGGCCTGGGCTGGTGGGAGGGGAGAGCCTCACAGAGGAGCAGCATCTGGGCCAAGGCAGTCGGCCGTGAGGGTGCACCCACTTGGAGCAGCGTGGGTGCTGGAGGAGCAGCCTGGAGGCCAGGTGGCTGGGAGTGGGCATGGGCATGGGCTCAGGACCATGGAAGGACTTGGTCCCCTCCCTGAGTGGCACAGGAGACATCAGAAGCTGGGAGCGAGGAGGGACCTCCCTGGTGGGGCTGCCAGCCCCTCCCCACACAGCCACCATGGGGGCATCCTCAAACACGGTGTGACAAGTCGCCCTGCTTGATACCCAAAGCAGGCCTGTCACCCCAGGGTGAAGGTCAGCTGCTCTGCAAAGCCTGTGCCCTCATCCACCGCCACAGTCACTCCAGTGCCTCTTCTTGCCCTGCCTTTGCCCCACACATCCTTTCCCCAGTTCTTACCCCACGAACTCCCACGGTCACCCAGCCCTGTCCTGCTGCCTGTGGCTACTAGTGCCCAGAGCAGAGGGTGAGAAGGACCAGGGGCTGTGGGGGATCCCTGGGGGACCCTCATCCCGGATGACGCAGGTCCTAGGTGGGGCAGGGTGGGGCTTGGGAACCCAGAGCCCAGGGCCAGACCAGCATTTAGGAGGGCACCTTGGCCTGGCCCTTCTGGTCCTTCTGGCCTTTCTGGCCCTTCCAGCCTCTCCCTACAGTGCCCAGAGGTGGGGGCACTCCCAGACCTTCTTCCTGACCTGCCTCGGGTCATGCCCCTCTCCCTGGGCCTGCCCCCTAGCCTGGCAGCCATCCTGCCTCCAGGGCCCGATGCTCCTGGCCAGGGTGGGGGACACTCAGCACCGTGTCCCACTGCTCTGGGAGCTGGCCCCACAGCGACCAGCACAGACATGCCTGGCCCTGCCTGGTGGGGGACAGTGGTGAATGGTGATGTCACAGGCATGTCAGCAGCTGCCTGACACCAATGCAGGCAGAGGAGGAACAGCAGGGGTTGGGAGGGCAAATTTTGACAGGTGTCAGGAGAGGCTCAGATGACAAGGAGGAGGGCCTGACGGGGATGCAGCATGATATCTGGGCTTGAGAAGCACCCAGGTGTGTGTTCAAGAGCAGCAGGGGCCAGAGCAGGGGGCAGGCTGGATTCGAGGGAGGGGGCGTCCTGGCAGGCTCTGAGCAGGGAGAACAGAGCTGGCGAGACTCTTGGCTTCTGTGCAGAGAATGGGGTGTGGGGTCCAAGGCAAAGCGTTGGGGGCCTTCTAACAGCCCTTGCTGCAGCCCCAGCGAGAAAGAATGGGGTGGCTGTAGGGGCCTGGAAGGAGCCGAGAGGTGGAACGGAGGAGCTGCTGCCACCAGGTGTGGGGACCCTGAGCGCTGGGCGTGGAGGCTGGATCCTCTGCCTTCAAGGAGGGGCAAGGCCCCAGGCTCAGGGGAGGGAGCCCCTGAGGCAGGACGGCCCCACAAACACCCACACTGGGAGGTGACGTCCCAGTGGCAGGGGTGGTGGGCTGGGTGGCATCCCCGTCTCAGGGGAGGTGATGTCTGGCCTGGGGGGCCTGGCCAGGAATCCTGCGGTCCCCACTCACCCAGCAGTCCCCTTGGGACATGGGCGCGGGTGCTGACACTCGTCAGGCCCGATAACGGGCACGCTGCTGATGCCGCGAGCGCATTAATCTTCCCCAAATTAAAATCTGCAGCGCGGCATTTAAGATTGAGGCCACCACGGTTCAGCGCGGTGTGACCGCCAATTTTGATAAAAGTGTTTTAAGAGCGGGGAGACGGAGATAAATTGCCTGCGGCTGTGGCGCACTGCCGGGTGAGAGCTGCACGGGCGGCCACGGACACCGGGTCGCCCCTGCTGCGAGCTGCCCGCTGTGACGTCTGGTGACACCAGCCTAGGCAGTGCAGGGACCCCACCCAATGGCCAGCCAAGCCTGGGAGCCACACCCTGAGGGCAGTCTGCACCCGACCCTCGCTGGACTGCCGTCTAAGGGGTCCAACAGGCACCGGGCCTGGGTGGGGAGCGAAGGAAGGAACATTGCTCAGTGCTATCCCCGAGGGCTTCACAGAGGAGGGGAAAGAGAGAGGGATTGCTGGATGAGGGTGAAGGTGCGGGAGGGCAGATGGGGCAGGCCCAAGGGGGAGCAGGGAGACTTGAGGCAGATCCCCGAAGGCCCCAGAAGAGGTGGGCTGGGGCTGCTTGCTGGGCACATCCTTGATGGCTTCTGCCTTTTCTTACAAAGTTGAAGCTGGCAAGAAACACCCAGGTTTGCAGCGGGTGAAGCCTGCCTGCTTGTCCCCTCCTGGGAGCAGCCGTGAAATTGATATTTAAAACTAATTGTACAGCACCCTCGAGATAGCAGGGCTGGGCGACGGCTGGACAGCAGTCACATTCCTTCTATCTTGCCTCAGGCTCTGTCCATGACCCCAGCAGGAGATTAGGGGCTGAGGATGAGGGGCTTATCTCCAGCGGACAGCGGCTGCCCCACCCCCACCTGCTGGCCACAGCCCCCTCCTCTGGCTGCCTGTGGCCACGAGCTGCCCCCTCCTTGGAGAGTGGCCTTCCGATCTCATAACATCCAATTACTGCCCTGACTGCTGTCTGGGCTTGGATCAAATCTCTCAGCTGCAGTGAGGAGCCCCAAACAGGTCAATCTCGGCCAGTTAGACACGGTGTCCAACTTGAGGCTGCGCACAGCCCACCTCGGGAGCCAGCGGTGACAGGCTCTCCGTGATGCTGAGCTCTGGCTGCAGTTCAAGGCTGGGGGGAGAACGTTGACTGAGAGTGCAGAGCACAGTCAGGTGTGTACACAAGGGCAGTGACCTCTGGAGAGGTCACCGGCAATGACCACCAGACCACCGGCAGTGCTGGCAGTCAGCACCACAGCCTCTGGGCCCCGGCTCCAGGCCTGCATATCCGGCGTACTGGGCTGGATGGTGTCCCTCTAAACTTCATGTCCACCAGAACCCGTGCATGTGACTTACCTGGAAATAGTCTTTGCAGGTGTAGTCAGGTGAAAATGAGGTCACACTGGATTAGAGTGGGCCTTGTAAGGTGTTCTTATAAGAAGAGAAGATGGAGACGTGGAGACACATGCACAGAGTGGACTGTGTGGAGACAGATGCTGCTGGCCAGGGCATGCCCAGGATGGCTGCAGCCACCAGGAGCTGGGACGAGGCGGGAAGGATCCTCCCCTAGAGCCTTCAGAGAGAGCATGGCCCTGCCCGCACCTGAATTTCAGAATTCTGGATTCCAGATTGTGAGAGAACACACTTTTGTTGTTTTAAGCCACCCAGGTGTGGTACTTTGTCATGGCAGCCACAGGACAGTAATATACCCAGGGTGTTGGTGAATTCCCTGCTCAGCTCCCAGGCACATGGCTTCTGCCTACCTCCTCCCATCTCCCATCCCAAGCTCCCTGCTCCTCCCATACTCCTCTGGGTTCCCATATCTATACCCCACTGTCCTGGGGCCACCTGAATCCACCCAGAATCCCCCATCTGTCCCAGCCACATCACCAGACAGGGGTCAGCCCCCAGGATTCCACTCCCCAACCTAGAGTCTCCATAAAACCAGGCAATGGACTCTGCAGTGCGTTTCCAGCTTTCAGACTCCCAAGGACCTGTGCCTCTCCCCTCACAAGGCAGCCCTGACCTAGGCAGGAGAAGGCGACAGTGCTTAAAGCCACCAGCAGACCTGGATTAACATCTTCAGCCTCTCGGAATCTCAGCACTTATATCTGTAGAATGAGGGAGAAACTTACATTGCTGAGCTGGCTTATGAGCTACCATCCCAAGGAAAGAGCAGAAGAAGGTGTGTAAAACTGTACCTGATTGGCCAATGTAGACAGGAACTATCAAGGAGAAGGTCACCCAAAATGTCCCAAAATGTCCCTGGCCACAAGGGCTATGAAGACTAAATGAGGGGACCTGAGTAAAGCTCTCTTAACACAGTGCCCAGACCCTACTGGACACTCAACCAACACTTCTCTCTGCCTCTTAGTATTGGCAGCCACCTCCAGACCTTGCATCCTCAGCCTAGAGTGGGAGGTGCCACCAGCACATGTAGCCTGCTCTCCCCATGAGGCTGGGCCCCACACATTGGGTCATTCATTGCCCTCTTGCCACAGGCACTGTGCTCATCTATGGCCTTCAAATCGGTGGCTCCCATTTCATTCAGACTCTTGCACTTGTGTGCTCTACTAAGGTATTAAAAACTCATTATCCTGCTCAATCTAATGGCAACAGTTTGACATCAGCAAGGGAAACATCATTCCCATTATCACTCACACCATCATTGCCCATATTCACTCATCACCACCACCATCGTCACCATCACTACCATCATCATCACCATCACCACCACCACCATCATCACCATCATCACCACCATCACCATCATCATCACCATCATCACCATCACCACCGTCATCATCACCATCACCACCGTCATCATCACCATCATCACCACCACCACCATCATCACCATCAACATCATCACCACCACCAAGATCATGACCATCACCACCATCATCACCACCACCATCACCATCACCACCATCACTATCATCATCATTGCCATTGTCATTACTGCCATCAACCCAATAATGATCTTCTTTGTCATTTTTACTATCACTATCATCTATCATCATCACTGTCACTATTGTTGTCATTTCCATCAACGCTTTAATTATCTCCTTTGCCATCTTCATTATCACTACCAACATTGTCAACATCAGTGGTCACCATCACCACACAAAACAGCTGCAGAGTCAAAAGCCAGAAATGTTGGACAATTTGTCCAAGTCCACCCAGGTAGTTTGTAGAAAAGCTCAAATACCTTCTGACCTGACTTCCATCCCAGCACCAGAAGAAATGCCACCTAAGCAGCACCCACGTGGCCCCCACCCTCCCATCACCTCCCTGGAGACAAGCCGGTGTGCTGGCACATGCCCACAATCAATTTTGCTTGTGGCTCCATATCCTGCTCACTCCCTCAGTCATGCCCCGTCTCTGTAAGGCCAGAGAATCCTTTTCCATAATACCCAATAAATAACCTGGATTTAATTGAATTAATATCGACAGCATGTAATTGCCCCTGGTTGTTCGAGCCTGCTGGGGAGGGGCGTGAGGGGGCGGAGCAGTGAGGTTATTGCTTTAAAAAAATGCCTTCAGCCCCGAGCAGCGTTTTGGCCTTATTATTATAGTAATAATGAGGGTAGCTGATTTGATCTCTCCTTCCACAATAGTGCAGCACGGCAGGCTAAATAAACAGCCAAAGTCCTTTGTCCCTGTGGGCTGTTTCTGGGTAATTAAAATCAATAGGGTCTTCCTCACAGATCTCCTTAGCCTCATCAAGGCTCAGCGCTCAGGGCTGCCAGGTGTAAGATGAGCAAATGAACTTGTGGGCCCTCGGAAGGTGTGCACAGAAGAGCCGCTCGTGGGCGGGGTGGGCAGTGCCCTGGCTGAGCCCCTTCTTGCCTGCGGTGCCAGCCCTCTGTGCCTTGACCTTCCCCACCTCCAGGACTTCTGGCACAGAGGTGATGGGGGCGGGTTCCAGTGAGGTCAGTCTCTCAGGCCACAGCTCTGAAGCCAGCGAGGAGGAGCCTCCAAGGTACGGTCTGTGAGGAGGCTCCGAAAGGGCCCTCCCAGCCCTGGTCTGGGGAAAACTGCCTGTCCTGTCCAACCTGCAACTTCCATGGACCCTTGAATCTGTGTGGGGCACTGGCCTCTCCTCCCCAGCACCTGTTTGTCAGTCACCCAGCACCCTGGTCCCTGGTCCCAGGGACGTACTTGGAGGCCTGCGTTGGGCCTCTCGGCCACACATGCCTCAGGCCCTCATTCACTGCGGGTGCCCCATGGCCTCTGCACGCTGGGGCCTGTCCTGGGATCTGGGGCCCAGGAAGTGGACGGGGGCTCTCAGGGGCTCATATCAAGGTAGGCAGCATGGCCTGCTGTGCTTGAAGCTAAGTTGGGGGTTCCTGGCCCCATGTTGCTTAAGAACTGGCACTGTGGCAAGACACCAGTGGCCAGGACGGGTGGCCGTGGAGGGGATGGGTGAGGTTCTGGGAACACATTAAAGACAGAGACTGAGGGCATGTGAGGATGGGGGTGGGTGCTTTGAGCAAGTTGAGAAGAGCTGCCAACCATGATGAGACAGGACCAGGGGTAGTGCCAGCAGTCAGCTGGGGGTCCCCCAGGGGTTGCCTATTAGACATTCAAGGGGGGATACCAGGAAGACAAGTGACTGTCAAGCTCAGAAGAGTCCATGTGTCTGGAGAGGTGGATTTGGGGTCCTCGGAGCTTAGGCTGAGGCACCCAGGGGTGAGTGTGGACAAAGCAGGTAGGGGCACCAGGACTGACATGGGCACCCCATATTTAGAGGTCAGGGGTTGGGGAGATGGAAAGAAACTGCATCAGAGCCTGAGCAGGGTCCTGGGAGTCCCGGGGAAAGAGCTCAGGAGTTCCTGAGCTGCAGAGGTCAGGTCAGAAGTGACCTTGGCTGGGGTCCCGTGTGGGATGCCATGCTGGGCTTACCCCACATCATCCCGAACCCAAATCATCCTTGCACAGATGACACTGAGTGGACACACGCTCAGGGTCACACTGCTTGTCCTGTCCCCTTGATCTCCAAACCAGACCTAGGCTCCATCCTAGTCTGGGTGGCCACCACTGAGCCTGCCCAGCCCTCGAGGCCCCCCAGCTGGCCACATCCTTGACCCCCTGCTCTGGCCCTGGGTCTCCCCAGTCTGTGGGCCCTGGCCTTGCTCTCCCCTCTGCATAGAGGCTCTTTGTCCAGCTGATTACACAGCTGCCCCTCCTTCCCGGTCACTTATGACCACAGCACCCGGGCATCCCCTCCCCAGCGCCTGCACGCTCTGACCGCCGTATCACACAGTTTCCCCACCGCAGTCCAGAGCACAGGCCCTGCTGCAGCCCTAAGGAGAGGCCTGCACTTAGATCTTCCCTGCGGGATCCACCTGTCTGTTCCTCCATGTAAACTGTGACCACGTTTCTGCCCCACGTGTCTGTGTGTCCATGCGTGGCCTCTGCAAGGCCCTGATCTGAGGTCATATCTCATGTGGTGGGAGCACTGGTACCAGCATGAGGCTGATATCACTGGCTGATGAGGGAGGCCACTGTCCTGGAGGGAGGTCCCTTCAGGACACCACAGAACAGAAGCATGTCACCTCGTGTGCCCTGGGGCCCAGCACAGTGCCTGGTGGTGCACAGGAGGTGCCTACTGAGCTTGTCCATCAGGATCCAGCCAAGTCAGAGCTGACACACACCAGGATGCTCAACAGGAGGAAATTTATGACAGGAGATTACTCCAGGGGCTTGGGGGCGGGGTGTTGGATGCGCTGCCTGGGGTGAGCCAGGGCAGCAGCCCCACCCCTGAGGGCTGGAGGGGCTGGGAAGGGCTGCAGGGTCCCTGAGTTGGGGCTCAGACAGGCACACAGATACCCACATGCACAAGGACACACACTCACGCCCGTGTACACACCGGCACAAGTCATCGCAGGTGCACACACGCATTCCCTCCTCCTGCAGCCTGACCACGTTCTGAGCTCCCGTCTCCCCACGGTAACAGGCACGGGCCCCTCTCTGACTTGGGGCTGAAGGCAAAATTGCCTCCAGTGTGGCCTCACACAAGACCAGCCACCCACTCTTCACCTGTGCACAGCAGTGGCCTGACCACCAGGCAGAGGAAGGGTGCAGCCCACTAGTGTGAGTCAGAGTCCCCTGGGACCCCCAGATGGAGCTCAGCTCCCTGTGGCCACATTCAGCACGTCGGGGAAAATTATTCCCCGGTCCAGCTTGGGAGCAATTAGGCGCCACAGACCGGGCCCCACAGACATTTACTGTGCGCAGCAGCAACGACAGCAGCGGCAGCAGCAGCAGCCACGACAGCTCGCTCTCAAGGCTGCTGGCTGGTGGTGGCCATTCTGGTCCAGGAGGCAGAGGAGGTCTCCTGGGAAGCACAGCCTCTCCCAGCTCCCTGGGCCAGGGGTGGGCAGAGGGCCCCACGGGCTTGGGCTGCCTGTGGTCTGGGCAGTAGCTGACTCCATGCTATCCACAGTGTCTCCCTGGTCCTGGCAGCCTTCAGGTTGGGCTGACTCAAGGGTATTGTCTTGTGCTTGTCACCTGTGAGCTCACTGGGTTGGGGGGCCTCAGGCTGGGCTTGGGGTCTCTGTCCCCTGAGCTGCCATGGGAGCCACTCAGGGTCCCCCAGAGAGGACTCCTTGAAAAGAGTCGATCTCAAGGCCAAGTCCAATGGTGGGAATTCTTGGACAGCTGCAGGAAGCACCCGGGAAGGACCCTGCCTGGCCCTCAGACTTTACTCTGCACTAAGCCCAGGCCCCCAATTCCCTTCAGACTAACCGGTCTTGCCTCTCACCCCTCTACTGAGTGCCTGACGCTGGTTCAGCTGCACAGCCCTGAGCCACGAGGCAGTGAGCAGCAGCCAGGCCCCTCAAAACCAGGGAGAAGGGCTGAGAGTGTCTCCCACAGCCCCTGAGCAGGCGGTTAGCCAGCCACCTCCCTGCCCACGTGCCTAATGTGTGGCTGTGGGCCCCTCCCTGAGGCGTGGTCTGTGGTGCCCCTGTGGTCATCTAGCACTGGGGCAGGGCTACGGGCAGGAATGCCCTTGGGGGGCCATAGCCAAGGGTAACTCAGTGTCTGCAGATAGAGGACAGCCAGGGAGGACCTGCAGGCCCAGGGCCCATCTGGAGCCTCTGGAGCCACTATCCTCCCAGGAAGGTCCCAGGTGGCTGGTGAGCACAGGCGCCTCACTTGTGGCTCCCTCAGCCCTGCAGGGGTGATGGGGTGCAGCCTGAGACCAGGGCTCCCGACAGTCTCCACCCATGGGTGACTCAAATGGGTGGGTCCCCCCTGCCCCCAGTGGCCCTGCCCCAGTGTCTCCAGTGTACGGAATCCTCATCGGGCCCAAGGTGGAGGCATGGAGGCCAGGCGGGTCCTGGGCCCCACGAGTCACGCCCTCCACCACCCCTCCCTCCAACTGCCATAGAGCAGTGGTTGAGGGCAAGTCTCATCGTGGGGGGAGCAGGACAGGAGGCCTTTGGGGGAGGGCAGCAGCACCAGCCGGGACTCTGCAGAGCCTCCCACCAGCTAGAAGGGTGGGGGACAAGCCCCGGGATGGCGTGGCTCCTGGCTAGGTGCCAGGCTCCGGGCTACCCAGCAGCTCACAGAGGCCCTGGGGAGCAGGCTCTGCCCCTCCCACGTGGCCTGGCATCCAGCGCCTGAGGGCTCACGCCCATGAGGGTCTCTAACCAGCTCATTGGGCAGCAGGAAAGAGTTTAATTCTGTTCTTTTAAGGAGTGTTCCAACTGCATGGTGTTCTCTAAGCCCCTTCTTCTTAATTAAATGTGACCTGAACTGAACTCCTTTCAGGGTGGGGGGCCAAGAGCAGACCAGCCAGAGGGACATCTCTTCCTGGCTGGGCTGGGCAGGTGGGCAGCTGCCCGGACAGTGATCCATGGGCCAATATCCCGCATCCATGCAGCTGACCTCAGAGCAGCCATCAGCTGCTTCTTAATTAACTGTCTGCTTATCCTCCCTGCCACCCTCACAATGAGACACCAGAAGAGGGAGGGGGCGACCCCAGCTGCCCTGTGTCCACAGTGCCATTTCCTGCCAAGCTCTGGGGCCATGGATGCTGCTGAGCCACCTACATGGCCTCTAGTCTGCCCTACCCTGCCTCCAGGTCCCATAGGCCAGTGGTCCCCAAACTTTTTGGCACTAGGGACTGGTTTCATGGAAGACACTTTTTCCACTGATGGGAGGGGGGCAGGGGGAGTTGGCGCAGAGAGGTGGAGCTCAGGCCGTGATGTGAGTGATGGGGAGTGGCTGTAAATACTGATGAAGCCTGCTCGATTGCCTCCTGGTTCCTAAGACAATTTTTTAATGGGTGGGGCTGGGGGGCAGAGGAAGGGGGCGGGGCCCGGTTCCTAACAGGCCACGGGACTGGCACTGGGCTGTGGCTCAAGGGTTGGGGACCACAGCCACAGGGCTTTCTAGTCTCCTCAAGTCAGCTGGGGAACACCCAGTCCCTGCACAGGATGTGGGTGCCGTGGGGGCAACACCGAGGTGGGAAACTGAAGCCTGACTGCGGGGGTCAGGGGAGCCACTTCTGCAGGGGGCACCTCCTCTGTGGGTGCCAGGGGACGTAGGGATGACTCCACACACCCACCTGCCCCCAGGACCTGCTCGCAGTGCAGGGGCCTGCACCTGCAAGGCCAGCTATGGGGAGGGTCAGAGGCCGACGATGAATCAGCGATGCGATGCACTGACCATCCTTGGGGCTCCAGAAACCTCCTCCAACAAAGACACCTGGATCTCAACCCAGCGCGGGCAAAGCCAGGACCCCAGCCCCATGGCTTCATTCATTCCACAAAGCTCTGCAGGTGTCTCGCCAGTGGGGAGAGGGCCGCTGCCCCCTGGAGCCAGAGTCTGGTGGGGAGAGAGGAGCAAACCAGAGGGGATACCTCACCTGGCAGGGAGCAGCAGTTTAGCTTGGGTAGGTCGTGGGGCCTCCTTGCAGTGAGGGAGCAATGCACCTCCCAACACGACATCTGCAAAGGCCTGAGGCAGGAGGGGGCAGAGGTCAGCATCGCCAGAGCACGGGGAGCCAATGACAGGGGGAGGGGAGAAGAGGTGGACAGAGAGGCAAGGTTGGGGATCCAGGAACTCATTGGCCCCTCTTAGGCCAGGCAGGAAGGGCAGCAGCAGGCACTGCTGACTCAGTGGGTCCTGCAGAAGTATCCTCAGGGCCCTGTGGGCAACAGCTGCCATGAGACCTGCTGGCTCCCAGGACCCTATCGGGAAGCAGATTGTTGATTCCATGCAAGGGCTCTTCCTACCCAGGAAGGAGACGAGCATGGGTGGCCCCCAGGAGAGCTGCAAACACACACTCACAACCACTGACACAGTCTCCACCAGCAGCAACACACTCACATGCTTGCCGAACATCACTTAGCACCCTGCCACGAGCACACACACAGCCACCCCTTCAGCATCTCCGGAGGCTTCCTCAGGCACACACACCTGCGACATGCCAGCCAGCTCATGCCCAGCCTGCTCCCACCATCTCATGCCCACGGGCCCTGATACAGGTGAAGACACCCTGACAAGCAGAATGCTCGGCAAGGGGAGCGGCATGATAATTCTGCACATCTCAGTGGACCACCACTGCCGGCCCCGGCTGGAGGACTCTGGGTCCTTCCCTGAGCCCCCTTTTCTCCCCCCATGCTCATTTGTGGATGCTGCAGTGGAACCTGCCTCCCCTGAGGGTAGCTCCCCAGGTAGGGTCTTGTGTGCCCAGGAACAGGCAAACCAGCACAGTCCTCTTGCCATAATTAACTGCAATTTGAATTTACACAGGTCTCCCCACAGCTCCAGGGGTGCAATGAGGGCTGGAACACAGGCCACTCAGATGTCCCTAGCAGGGCCCAGCTGGACACCTCATGGCTGTCTGCTGTGAGTACCTGGGGCCCCGAGGTCAGGGCCTGGGTCTCTCCTTCCTGGAGAGCCAGAAGTTGCACAGCTAGCCTCCTTAGAGAGCAGATGTCAGTGCTCCTTAGTGGATGGTCACCGGGGGCTGCCCGCCACAGGGGCTGAGCTTGGTGGTGTCCCGGAGTTGGTGGGGCATCTCCCGAAGATCGCCCCTGGAACCCCTTGGTCACAAATCAAAGCCTGGTTGCTTCGCGTGTGCTCAGAGAGGAACAGATCGGCAGATGGCCGGAAGGTGGGCAGACACCGAAGGCTGGGAGGCGGGGGACAAGAGGGAGGCCTCTGGGGAGAAGTTGACCCGTGCAGGCGAACAACCCCGCGTGGTTTCCCGAGTCAAGTCCTCCCGCAAGCAATCAGAGCCCCCGCCAAGGTTCAGCTCAGCGGCCGCCGGAGGGGGAGGCCTCTGCCTTCATGCTTTATTCCCTGACAGTATCCATCTTTCCAAATTGATTTTTGATATCCATAGTGACCTGGAAGGGAGACATGGCGATAACTCTCGGAAAGTGGAAAACAATATTATCGCCACAAATATGAATTACTGGCCGCCAGGTTAAATCTACTGTGCAATGAATTATGTGACCCTGGTGCTCCTATAATTCTTGGGAATTTTATAGAGTCATGAGAGGGCCTGTGGACGCTGACAAGCACTTAACAGCCAGAACCGGGTCCCCAACAACTCTCGGGCCATTTGATTTAGCTGTCCGGGCACCGTGGGCCACTCTGCTCTGCCTTGGGAGCAGGAGATGACGGGCAGCTGCTCGTGGAGTTATAGACTTCATTCGTCCACTCCAGTTGTCATACTTGGGGCTGGAGACACTCAGATGCCGCTGTAACATCAGGAACAGCAGACCAGCTCAGGGCTGGCCCAGGACTGTCCCCCCCAGGGAGCCCCAGGGCCATGGCAGGCCCCTGCCCTTCGGAGGAGGTGGTGGGAGACCCTCTGGAGGGGCCTTGGAGCTCACCTAGCTCAAGCCAGAGAGGGCTAGACACTCAGATTCTGCAGGCAGAAGGCAAAGCTGGCAAGGGTGTCCTGCCGTGCCTGCACTTGGGCTAAACACAGTGGGACTCTAGGTGTGACATCTGGGAATGGAATCAGCGCCGAGAGCCCGTGTCCCTGGAGCTCAGGCTCACCTTCTGCCCAGGGTGGGCACCCCGGGAGGGTGCTTAAGGTAGCCTGCAGCTGTGGCCCTTTTGGGGCCGAGCAAAAGAACAAATGAAGGAAAGAGGGAGGGAAGGAGGGAACAAACGAATGAACGAATGAGAGAGTGAATGAATTCAAGAGTTTATGCCACTGGTGGAGCCTGGGAGTGGAGAGGTTTCTGGGCTGAGGCCGAGAGCCCAGCAAGCCTGAGTGGGGCACTGGGGGGCCAGAGTACAGGTGTGGGGTGAGGGACGTCAAGTTGAAGGCTGATTTGAGGGGCCTTTCAGGCAGACACTGCTGGGGTTCGTGCCCCCGGGCTGGCTCCAAGCCAGTGGCTGAGCTGTGGGCTAATCTCCCTCCAGGGATTGCCGGGGACCCCAGGGCTGGGTGTCTGGGCTGGAGTCTGGGACACAGGGTGACTGGGAGTGTAGGGGAGGCTGGGGGTTGCTGGAAGGTGGGGCAGAGGGAGGCCATCCATGGGCTTGGTCACCAGGGTCCTGAGCTGACCAGGGATTCCCAAGAGGACAGCAGGGCCCAACTCTCCCCAGGTGATGGCGCCTTCTCTGGGACACCAGCCCCAGGACTACTCCAAGGTGTGGGTCCGTGCTGGAGGTTGAGGGAGAAGCCCCTGGAGTCATCAACCCTGCTGGGTGCCAGTGTCTGTCTCTGGTATCTGGGACGTCCCAGCCTTCACTGGTGCCAGGACCTTGCTGGAAGCTGAGGCAGCTGGGCTTCTCCAGGTCCCAGACCACAGTTCCTTGTTCTACGGGCACCCCAGAGGTCTCCCCAAGTCCTGGGACTGGGACCAACCACTCCCAGAAGGTGGCAGGAATCTGACCACTGGGGGTCTAAGGAGCCTTCCTGTGGAGTGTCCTGGGCCCCGGAGGCGGGGGTGGGGCTGCCGGCAGAGCTGGGGGAGGTTCCCAGGCTCCTGATGGCCACTGGCCAGACCCGGTCAGCAGGAGCAGCCAGAGGCCTCTGGGCAGGACTTGGCCGACTGTCTCCCGCTGTGCCTGAAGGCAACAACACAAATGTCATTTAATTTACATGACAAAGTGGTGCCATTATTGCAAGCTGACAGAATGCCTCTCTGGGCAATTTCCGAAAATTATTTAAACAATGTAATGAGTTAAATGTCAGCACTGGCTAATTATGTTTATGCTAATTGTTAATTAGCCCTATAATGGAGACAGTCTTAATTAACAATGGTTATGAGTGTGGGCGGTGGACTCTCCTGTGGGTGACTTGGCTGCCTCCCACCAACCTCCCACTGATGCCCCAAAGGCCCAGGATGTCCCAAGGGCCCAGGGCACAGCTCTGCGGCCTCCCCCACCCTGCACCCCTCCTCCCTCCCACCTGTCCTCTTTGCCCTGAGCCAGGTCGCTGGCTCCACGGGAGACCTTCCCTGGTGCTGCTCTGGGCTGGGTCACCAATTAATCTCCCCTTCCAAGGCACTGTTGAGAGGGTGTGTTTTGCTCCCATGTTACGGGCCAGGAGACACACTGAGCCAGTTGGAGGGACTGTCCCAGACTGAAGCCCTGCCCCAGGGCCCTCACGTTTTCCTCCAAACACACTTCTGCTGGGCCTCCAGGACTTGGGCAGGGTCTTGCCCTGCACTTTGCTACTTTAGGGGGACCCCTTTTACTGCTGGAGCTGGCCCTGGACCAGCAGGTGAGCGGGGCTGTCTCAAGCACAGGCCCACCGTGCACCCCAGCCAGACAGGGCCAGGACTAGGCATAGAGTCAGAAGAAAGACCCTCAGGTCTGCACAGGAGCTGGGCCCTGGCCTGAGCCTTGGAGGAGCAAAGGAAAGTCACCAAGAGTAGCTGAGAGGAGGGACCGATGCCTTGGGCTGGAAATAGGAAGTGTCAGGGAAGAGGCTTGAGGGCTGGCCCTACAGGGACCACTGGGATTGTCAGAAATGAGGGGCAGGGCTGCAGCCATGCCCAAGAGAACACAGAGCTGGCAGACAGAGGGAAGAGATAGGGAAGAGGGAACAGAGAAGGCAGACAGAGGGGACAGAGTGGACAGACAGGGGGGACAGAGAGGGCAGGCAGAGAGAACAGATAGGGCAGAAGGAACAGAGTGGGCAGGCAGAGGGGACAGAGTAGACAGGCAGAGGGAACAGAGAAGGCAGGCAGAGGGGATAGAGTGGACAGGAAGAGGTGACAGAGAGGGAAGGTAGAAGGGACAGAGTGGACAGGCAGAGGGGATAGAGTGGACAGGCAGAGGGGACAGAGT
>VBSM01001118.1:7253027-7334219 GCA_008086735.1 Cheirogaleus medius | reverse complement strand
GAGGGGACAGAGTGGACAGGCAGAGGGGACAGAGTGGGCAGGCAGAGGGGACAGAGTGGGCAGGCAGAGGGAACAGAGTGGACAGGGAGAGGGGACAGAGTGGGCAGGCAGAGAGGACAGAGTGGCCAGACAGAGGCAATGAAGAGTGCACACAGAGGGACAGAGAAGGCAACCAGAAGCAGGATCTAGAGCAAACACTGGGAACCAAGTCTGTCCCCCAGCAGCAGACTCGGTCACAGGGCCAAGCCTATTCAGCGCTTGTCTGCACAGCGCTGGGTTCAAGCTGTGCGTAGAGCTGCTCTCTGGGGTTCGATGCAATGTTTCCATTTTGTGGATATTTCCGGGTTGTTTAACTTTCGTCTAGAAGCCCCACCAGTGATTTAATGAATTAACGTTCCTGTGGTCCCAGTAAGCAGGGAGCGGCTCCCCACCTCCTCACCGGGAAGCAGCTCACAGGATAGGGAGGTAGTGAGGAGGGGCCACAACCTCGCTGCCCCCTCCCCCTGTCCCAACCTGGGAAAAATTGAAACCAGAAAACTCAGAGGAGCAATGGAGACAAATCTCAGTCAACTGACTTAGGTGTGCACAAATGTGTCTTCCCTGTTGGTCTCTGACTGGTTCTAGTCCAAGCACCTCTCCCACCAGAGAGCAAGTTTCATCCCAGACACTCAGAATGTCCCTGGAGGAGGAGTGCCACGGAGGCTGGGGTGGGGCAGGGCTGGGGTGGAGCGTTGGACTGGCCCCCCACCATGCCCACCGAGAGGTCTCCATTCCTGTCTGGCCTTGGTGTGGTCAGTTAAAGCGGGCGTTATGTATGTCCTGTCCCCAGGCCCCTTAGCACCTGCCCCCCTTGTGACTTTGGGGCCACTCTTTGGCTGCTCTCAGGGCCCCTGGCTCTGGAAGCCAGGTGCCCACCTCCTCCGCTCTCAGGCGCCACTGCCCACCTGGGAACTCTCTTCGCCCTGAGCTGGGTCCTGGTGGGGCAGGGCACAGGCCCTCCTGTCTCAAGACCCCATTTCCCCTCTGCCCTGCCCCCAGCGTGGGGTCTCCATGGGGGAGGGGTGGGGGCCTGGCCTGAGTTTCCAGCTGCTTTTAGACTCAGAGCCAACATTGTTACCTGTGTGCGACTTCCACTGTGCCAGCCTGTCCCCAAGTCTGTTCACAGACGCCTCTTACAGACCAACGAGGCGATAGCCACGGGCTGGGGGGAGTCGTGGGGTCCTTGAGTGAAGTTCTCAGAACACTGGGAACTCTACAGCCCGAAAACACCACCTCCCAGAGAAGGCCACAGGCTGGCAAACGAGGGCCACCAGCTTCCTCTGTCTGGACTCAGCAGCTCCCAGGCTGCTGCTACGGCGGCCTCGGGCCTGGAAACATCTGTCTGGGGGGTCCAGGGGCAGGAGCAAAGTGGTGGGTGGGCAGCATCTCCTTGGCACTGTGTAAATGTCCACGTGCACACACAACCTCACAACCACACGTCCACGTTACAGACTCACACAGACGTTCACACACACACCTGGTATCACACACATACACGCACTCTACATCACATGTGTACAAAGTCACACACAGCCCGGATCGCGCAGAACCTCATTCTGGGTCAGCGAGATCTCCTGCTCTAGACCCAGAGTCACCCCCAGGAAGAGGTTCCTGAAGGCCCCACAGAGCTTGGGCTCCCCTAGGCTAACTGCCTTGGGATACTGCAAGGGTGCCTTCAGCTGGAGACGAGGGGTGCCGGGGCAATGCGACCCAGCGGGAGACAGAGGGAGGGAGGGAGACAGCTAGTGGAGCGGGCAAAGGAAAGCCAAGAATACTTTCCAGGAAAACCTGCCACAGAAGAGATAAAAATCTGACCCAATCGTTTTCTATAAACATCAATGGATTTACAGATAAAATGGCCTTTATGAGATAAATCAAGAGTTCACAACAGAAATACCAAAGTTCCAAGAAGAAATAAGGCGACGGAGGAAAATGACGTATGAGCTGACAGATCTCAAGAGGCGCAAGAGAAAAAGGTGACAGGCCCAGGCACAGCCCTGACTAGTCGCTCAGACTAGGCCGCGCACACAGAGTGGACCTGCCACACTCAGCCGGGAGCGCAGCGGCTCGCCCTGGGAAACTGTGAAACACAGTGAGGAGAACAGGGAGATGCTTAGGGTGGACAGGAGAAAACTGACGGCCATGGAAGGTGGCAAAGGGACCCAACATGTGCATAGCTGGTGTCACCGAGAGAGGGAATGAAACAAACATAGTAACATGAGATTTCAAAAAAAATTTAATTAAAGAAAATGTTACCGAATAAAGAAAGATTTGAAAGGACACACTGTTGCCGAGAAAGTAGTTGATACAGACCAGTCGACACTGACAAACTAAACTGAAAAAGTAAGGTCCTGTGGCGATCTGGGTCACAAAACACAATCATCTCCACCGGAGAAAAAGCAGGCGGGCGTCAGAGGTTCCTCAGCCACTAAGTGGGGGGAACAGTGGAGGAACTGTCTAAGGATTCTTGATGACAGCCTTCTAAAGCATCAGCAAACAGTTCCCGAGGTCTGGTCCCCACAGTCCTTTGTGAAGGAACTACTAAAAACCAGCCAGGGGAGGACCGAAGGGGCAGTGGAGAAAGGATTCCTGCAGCACTGGCTTCGTTTCAATGTAGGAAACAGTGAAGCGACTGTGGAAAGATGGCTAAGAGGGCGAGTGGGAATGACCTAAATCATGACGATATTGAACACTGTAACTAACAAACACGAACCTGGAAGTGGAGAAACAAAGTGGGAGGTGGACCGAGAGGCTGACTTCTCATCAGCTATTGCAGAGAAGGGAGAGGGAGGGCAGTCGGCAGGGGCCTGAGAGCTTGGAGGAGCCCAGGCCCCCAGGAGGGACTTCTGAGGAGACAGTCCCCTCCCCCATGCCACTGCATGATGGCACGAGTGAATAAGAGAGAGTACCCATGCCTATGCATGACTGTTACATCGCAACCCGTCAGCCAACAAGGCCGATTAACATCACAGAGCTTCCAGTCTGATCAATCGGATCATCCACACCTGCTTCACTGGGGAGATAGGGGGCTTCTCCCCTTAGTCTAACTCTGGGGACATCATTCATCCTTGATGGAGCACACACAGGAGCCCCCACCTCTGCAGCCACATCTCTACTGTGCTCCCCAAGTTGGCACCTCCCACTTCAGCCTTTCCACAGTCCAGGGAAGGTAATGTAGACAGGCCACCACACCGACTATGACTGTAGGATGGCAGGAAGGGCAGCAGCTCCAGGACACCTGCCCCATTCTGGGCTACAGGGCCAAGGGAGGCTATGCCCTTTGGTCAAGGACAAAGCCTCTGGCATCACATGAGCATGCAAATCCAAATTCCTCCACTGACAAGTTAGGTGTATGACTTTGAACAGTTTTCTTTACTTTTTTGAGTTTCCTTATTTATAAAATTGTGATAACTCTTTTCTGGCTGGCTTGTATTAGGATGAGAAATAAAATGTGCAAAGCATCTAGCATGCAGTAGATCAAGTGCCACCATCACCATCACTGAGCATCATCACCACCTGATGGGGCGCGGATGGTGATGGTGGTGATGGTGGTGGTGGTGGTGATGACATGGCGTTGGTGGCATTGGTGGTGGTGATGGTGGTGGTGGTGGTGGTGGTGATGGTGATGATGGTGGTGATGGTTGTGGTGGTGGTGATGACATGGCGTTGGTGGCATTGGTGGTGGTGATGGCGATCATGGTGGTGGTGGTGTTGATAATAATGTTATGATGGCGATGCGGTGACGGTAGTGGTGATGGTGCTGGTGGTGATGGTGATGATGGTAGTGTTGGTGATGTTATGATGGTGGTGATGATGGTGATGATGATGATGGTAATGATGTGAGATGACAGTGACGGTGGGGATGCATGCAGCGGGCAGAAATCAGACAAACCTCCAGCTGCTGAGGCAGGGAAGACGTGTGGTAGCATCACACACGGTCCCTCAGCACCCACGTTTCTACCTGGTGGGACCCACTTTCAGCTCAAATGCCATCAAGAAATTCTCTACAAATGCACGCCTTCCTGTCCTCCCAGTGCCACAGAATGCAGAGGGGTGTGTCTCCCCCAACCTCGTCAGGCTCCAGGCTCCTCTCCAAGTGATGGGGGCCTAAGGTCTGTCAAGGACTCGTCAGGTTCCTGGGGACACACGAGTGTGTGAGTGGGTGTGGGCAGTTTCATTCTGCTCCGTGTGGTTCACGTGTTGTATCCTTCCCACACACCTAGGGCTCGGGGATCCCCTGCACGCAGATGCTTGGGAGGTGGCCTCAGGCCAGACAGGAAGAGGTAGAGGATCTTGTGCACTGTCCGACTAGACAAACTGCTCACACACTCTTGAGGGTCACCTAGTGACCTAGAAGCTTCTCTCTGTACCCACCACGCCAGTGGAGGCCCACCACGTGCAGGCTGCCTGCAACTTGAACACAGGACAGTCTGACAGAGGGGAAGTGGGCTGGCAGAGCCAACTGGGCTTTGGGTCCACAGCGGGGTTGTACCTGGCTGCCCTTGACAAAAGGTATCTGGGACACCTGGAGAGTCATCGCAGTGTGGCTGGCAGCAAGGGCTGGTCCTTCGCAGACCAGGGAGAGGGACCTGCCGGGCTTCATTTAGCATGAGCTGGGCTCCCCAAGCCCAGACATTCAGGACCTCACTTTTTATAAAGATGAAATTCACTGAGATTCAGTTCCCTCCACCACAAAATCCTGGCAGGACCGCCCACTAAGAGCCTACTTTGGAAACCCCTCCAGGATGGAGGGGACCCACAAGAGGGCTGTGCCGTCAGCTCCAGAGACAGAAACAAAGCTCAGACGGGCAGGCCAGTGGGAGGGCCACACACCCCACCCCACCCCACCCCTCAGATCTCCCTCTCTCCACCCATCCCTTCCCCCTGCTCCTCTGCCCCTCTCCTCCCTCCCTCTCTCCCCCTCTCTCTGTATGCCTCCCTCTCTCAGCTCTACCTCTCTGCATTTCAGCTCCCTTTCTCCACCAACCCCGCCAGCGGCCAATGCTCCTGGTCTCTGTTGCACAGAATCCTCCACAGAGAGGGACCAAACCCTCCCCTTTGCATCCCTGTAGCATTTTCTAGCAGGAACTTGGACCTGGACCACCCATGCTCCAGGGAGCCCCCTCTGGCTGCCATCTTGTCCTCTCGGCTTCCTCCCCAGGCCTGGCCCTTTTCTATCTGCTCACCTGTCATCTAAAAGCTGGAAGCCTAGGCCCTGTAGCCGTGGGCCTTCCCCACAGCCTTCTCTTGGGGCTTCAGGGTAGTGATGGCCTGTTGGGGTCGCACCTAAGTTCTGCAGGGCAGAGACGAACCCAGGGCTGAGACCTCCCAGTCATGAGATGCTCTGGCCTCGCAGACCTGACCCCCACCCCAGCCTGGAAAGCTGTACACGAATAGCACTGGTGGCCCGCCAGGCCGGTGTCTCCCACAAGGGGGTGCAGAGGCGCAGAATCTCCGAGGACTCCAGCACCCCCCCTCCCCACTGCAGGGTGTGCTCCCGCCCCAGGGTGAATCCTGCTGGCTGGGCAGACAGACTGCGGGGCCACTTCTGAGCTCAGCTGCTAACCCTAAGCCTGTCCAAAGGACCCAACATGCAGGTGGCAGGAAGACGGAGGGCGGGTGGGACAGCTCATGGGCACCGTCTGCCCAGCTGGCATGGCCCGGTACTGATTCCAGCGACCCCTTCCCAGCATCTCTCTGGGCCCTCACTCTGGGCCCAGCTCTACCCTGACTCGCCCCGGGGTCTCCAAGCACCCCATGTGCCCAGGGAGCAGAGCCCCCATCCAACCCAATTGCCTCCAAGATGGTGCTTCCATCCTTCCAACACGTCTCCCCACCGCAGTCCTGGAGCCCCCAGCCTCCCGCCTCTGATCCCGGCCCTCTGAGTCCCCTTTCCTTGCCTGGGTGGGGGCTATACACCAGGAGACACGCAGCTGCCCTCATTTCTACAACAGCAGGCCAGCTGTCACCCCCACCTCGCTGAGGGCTGAAGAGGGGCTTCCATGTGCCCAGGAAAAGCACCTACACCCACAGTCGTCTCCTAGGGTCCGGAACAGCCTCCTGTCTGTCAAAGCTGAAGCCCTCTGGGCACTGCTCCCTCCTCTGTTCCCCAGCTCTGGCCTCTAGCTGCTCTAGCCTGGTCCTGGGGATTGGGGTCAGGGAGCGGGGGGAGTGGGTGGAGCTCGCTGTCCCTGGGTATGAGCCCCTGCTCCAGGCTTCAGCCTCAGACTCCAGCGCTCTCTGTACTGGGGGTCTCTGGCCCCTCCCAGGGGCACAGGGCGATCAGCAGCTCTCTGCTGCACTCCTGAGGGCCTGGGTTCTGTGGCTTGCCCCGCTTGCCTGTTCTCCCACCTGCCACCACCGTGGAAAAAGGACTTTGCCCACCACTGGGCTCCACTCATAGGATGGGTGTCTCCACCCAGGGCTAACAGGCCCCTCCCACCACTAACAGACCCCGCCCAGGGCTAACAGGCCCTGCCCAGCACTAGGAGGACCCACGCCCAGAGCTAGCAGACCCAGTGCCAGCAGGCCGCATCTCCATCTGGGAGTTTGATGCCCCCACTTAACCCCCAGGCTTGGACCCAGAGTGGGGCTGGCTGGTGCACTTGTGTCCCCCTCCCCTCTCTGGTCCCCTCCCCACATAAGGCAAAAAACTGCTGAGGAAGGAGCCAGCTTCCTGAGCCTCCTGCTGGGCTCCCTGGGCCTCCTCCAGGATGGCTGCAGAGCACCCTGGTGGGCAGGTCCCTCCCTGTCCCCCAACTTCACTGTGTGCTAGTGTGCCCTGCCCACCCTCCTGGCCACAAGCCCACAGAAAACGCAGGTCCCTGGGCCAAGTGCTGGGCCACCCGCAGCCTGAGCACGGCCTTGGAGCCAGAGCAGGGCCTCCATCCTGGAGACGTAGCGGACAAGGCCAGCCCCGACAGCCTGCAGGGCATGGGGGTGCTATATTTTTCTCCTAATGTGACAGACACTTACAGGAGAGAGGGGGGTTCACAGCCCCTATAAAACAGCAGCCTGGTCTCCCAGAGCCTTGCTTTATTCCTGGCGACTGTGATAAAAGTGCCACTTATGGGGCCTCCTGTTTCTGGCTCCCAGGTGCACAAGGACGTTATTTACAAGTAACCAGTCCACATCCTGGCTGTGGTTCCGGCAGGTGGATGTGGGACCGGTCAGCCTTGCATCCAAGGACTGGGTGGCTTCCTATCCACTGCAAGCCCTGGCTCGGCAAAGCCTCTGGCATGGGCCTATCCCTCAGGCAGGTGTGTTCTTGCCCATACTGGCCCTGGGGCACCAAGGAAGCACCTTATACCATAGCTCAGCCTCAGGTCCCAGCACATTCCCATGACCTGGAACGCCCCAAGGACAGCAGTCTCTCGTCCCAGAAGCAGATACAGTGGTCCAGCAAGCTCCACTGGCCATGGAGTTCCTGGGGACCAGCTGTCTGGCATCCCAGCCACACACACCAAGCAGACGATTGACAGTGCAGCAGCAGTGGAGTGTGGGTCTGTCCCATGTGTCCACACAGGGTGGGACCTGGGTTGGGCAGGAAGAGGGTGCAGAGTGCCCTTCCCACCCTCACTCATCCGTCTGTCTGTTCTGCATATGTCCTGGCCCCGGTGCTGGGATGCCAGGGTGCAGCCCCCACCCTGCACGTGGAGCAGTGGGGCTCCCAGACTGACCTGCTCCACACCACTCGAGGCCAGCTCCGAGTGGAGCATGCTGTGGAAAGAACCAGAACTAACTTCAGTGCATGCAAGCATAAGGAGAAGGGATCGAGCCAGAACGCAGGTGCTGGGACGGGGGGCAGCCCAGCCAGGAGGTGAGGGTGGCCGGCTGGGGAGAGGGCAGCCCACGGAGGCCCACTCAGGCACTATCCACGCCTCTGTGCATGATGTGGGGTGGGGCTGGGGAATGACCCAGGGGTCTCCTGGCGTATGTTGGCTGGAAAAGGGGTTCTGGGCTACAGGACATGCAGAAGGGCCTGGAGCTCAGAAACAGGCTGCCCTGGAAGGCCTGTGAGCAGAGCTGGGCCAGGAAGGGGTCTGGGGCCCGGGGCACGACAGAATGAGAGAAGAGCCCCACACGCAGCTGCAAAATCAGAGCAGGTGCCATCCAGGGGTGAGAGAAAGCCTTCAATACTCATACAGGTAAGGAAGCAGTCTCAGGCTCTGGCACCATTCCTTCTGGAACCCACCCCCAGCTGGACCTACTCTGACCTAGAACCTCAACAGCAGACACCCCCGAGTGCTTGGACCCCCACCTTTGGTCTGTCCTGGTGGCCCCATCAGAAGGTGGCTCATGCCTCACTGGGTCCTGAAGAGGACAGAACAAGGCCAGCAGGGCTGACCCAGGGGTTTGCGTTAGTTCATCTGAGTGTGCATGCTAGTCTCAGTGTGCAATGCTTGCCTGAGTGTGTTTACTGAACTGCGCATACTCATCTGAGTGTGTTTACTTCAGTGTGCATGCTCATCTGAGTGTTATCGGGTGTGCACACTTGTCTGAGTGTGTTTATCTGAGTGTGTGCGCTTGTCTGAGTGTGTAAGCTGATCTGAGCGTGCACCTCAGTAGGCCTGTCCTGTCACTGGGCGGCAGTATGGGGCCCACTGACCTTGGCTTTGATACCAAGTGGCCTGTTTGCTACAAAAGGCAATAAACACTAACCACCACAGGCTGAGATCCCTGCACAGAGAATTGATGGACCAGAATTGACTCCTGGTAGCTTCTCCATCAATTAGAGCATTTCCCCTCCTCTCCCGTCTCACTTATCGTCTTCCCTGTAACTGCAACATTAGAACAACTCTGCTCAGCACTGATGTGGACACGGGACCCCTTGTAAATGTGCCCCTGCCATTGCACAGCCTTCAGCAGATACGCGCACTGTGCACTCCCGGGAAACTCGAGCAGGATTCTGATCTGAAGCCAAACAGTGGCAGGCTCGTGGTGGCTTCCCCCAGCAGCAGAGACCCCCAGAGGGGAGAAGCCAGGGCGGACCCTCTGGGTGCCTGAGGTGGGGGAGGGGTATCCCATCCCCTCTGTGGGGGAAGCAGGGGCAGCAGGTGGATGCTGTGCTGTCGTGCTCCTGATCTGAGGGTCTCAGAATGATCCTCCAGACTCCAGGGTGTCTCACTATGACCTGTGCCCACTGGGCCCTGCGTCAGCCAAAGTTCTCTAGAGAAACAAGACCAGTAGGAGATTCCTATATATTAAGATATTTATTTCACAGAGTTGGCTTGCACAATTGCAGGACCTGGCTGGGCAAGTCTGAAACCTGCAGGGCTGGAAACTCCAATGGGGGCTGACGCTGCCATCTCAGGACATAATTTCTTCTCTGGGAAACCTCAGTGTTGCGGAGCAGTTCTCGCACTGGTCAGATGTGGCCCACCACGCTGTCAAGGGTGATTTCCTTTGTTTAACGTCAACTGGTGGTAGGTGTTAGTCACATAAACCAAACTCCCCAGCAACACTTTGGTGAGTGAGTGGTTGGATACTTGGACTGTGGCCTCACTAGGCCAAGCTGGCCATCACAGGCCAGGGCTCCCATGGGCAGGGTCTGGCCTGTGGCCCAGTGTCCTTCTCACCCCAGCCTGGCAGGTGGGCCTGGGGCCCTGAGAACACTTGGGTCTGGTCCCTGCCCTGTGATGCCAGTACCTGCTCTGGGCTGGGGAAGGCAGGGAGGCTCAGGATTGGGGATAGTACAGGCGAGACAGCCTCATAGGGCAGAGGTGGAGGGCACAGAGGTCTGCCCAGACAGCTGGCAGGACGGATGGGGCTCTCCCGTGGGGGGCAGGGCTCAGACCAACACGCCCACTGGCCACATAGGGGCTCGTAGGCTGGTTCTGCACAGCATCTCGCTGGCATGTCCAGCCTCCTCTGACATGCCCAACCTAGATCCTCACCTAGGCTCCAGACCCTAAATCCAACAGCCTCCTCAACACATTCCCATGGCTGGACAAGACACTTAAAGTGACAAAACTAGACTGTCATCCCTGGCTCCACCCTACTCCCTCTCCCCCCTCCCAGCCCCGTCTCACTGCCTATCGTGGCTCCCACCCTCTGAACTCGGTCAACGCCAGCTCGACTTCTGTGCACAGAACCTGGGCCTCTGTCACCAGACCCCTTGGTCAGCCAGAGGTATGTGCTGTAAAACCTCTTCAGACCTTAGGCCCAGCTCACACTGACCCTGTGCTCCAGGCCACCCCTGAGCCATCCCACCCACCTTTCCAGCCTCCACCCTGCTGTTCTCTCAGCAGGAGTCCAGTCACCTTACCCCTTGAGGGGTCGCCCTGGCTGCACAGACCGACACTTGGAGCCCCTCCCCCTCTGCACAGGGCCCACCAGAACCCTGCTTGGTTGTCTGGGCACATTCCTACCTTGAGGTCAAGTCCCAAAGGCAGGACCCTCCAAGCTTGCTCATTGCTGCATCCCTCTGCCCCATGAAGGTTTGCTGACTGCCAGATTAGTACTCTCAAAACAACTCCACCTTGACCCAGAGCAGGGTGGTGGGTAAAGCCCCCTGAGCAGGTACCCAGGCCCTTAGGGAGCTGCCCACACTTCAGCTTCCATGGAAGCCACAGCCTGATCCTCTTTGAGCTCCAACACAAGCTCAGCCATGAGACTCTCCTTGGGCCCCGGATGCACAGCTAAGAGCAGGTTCCAGCTCTGCAAGAAGGTTTGCTCCATGCTGAGGGGGAGGCATGGAGAGGGGGCCAGATATCTTAGATAAAAAAGGAGAAAATCCATCACAAAATTTTAAAGCAAACTGGAACCAATAAACTTAACCTCACAGAAAAAAGAATCACTTCTTAGTGACTATAATACACAGCCTTCTACATGCATTTGCCAAGTTGGAAGTATTTTAACGACAATATTCTAAGGACTCCTGAGCTGCACAAGTGTGAATCTGACCCTAAACAAGATACCAAAGGCTTTGAGAACTGAACTATTAAGCAGACCACCACCCAGGGCCCAGACAGCCCATATGGTAGTACACACACAGGGCAGATACAAGCAGCATTATAAAGGCTTGAAAATGGAATAAACATTTGAATCATAGACCGCAAAAGGATGGTCAGAACTAGCAGCCTGAATCTAACCTTGTTTATTGCCTCATAATACAAAATGAAACAAAAGTCGCCATCAGATTTAAAAAAGACCCAGACTCTCATAACTTAGTATCAAAAATGACCAGGATATAATCTAAAATTACTCAACATGCAAAGGACCAGGAAAGTCTGACAGAATCTCAAGGGAAAAGACAATCAACAGATACCATTCTCAAAAAGACACAGTTGTTAGAATTATCACATAGATTTCAAAGTAACTATTATAAGCATGCTCCATGCTCCACAAAGTAAGGGAAAACACTCTTGAAACAAATGGAAAAATGAAAAGACTTAGCAGAGAAAGAGAAGCTATAAAATTGAATCAAATAGAAATTTTAGAACAGAAAAATATAATAACAAAAATTAAAAATTCACTAGATGGATTCAAAGGAAGAATGGAAATGACAGGGGAGAATAGTCAGTGCAATTTTAGATAGTGCAATAGAAATTATCTAAAGAATAGAGGAAAAAAATAAAAATAAATAAATAAACAGAGGGCAGGAGCTGTGGCTCACACCTGTAAATCTAGCACTCTGGGAGGCTGAGGCGGGAGGATTGCTTGAGGCCAGGAGTTTGAGACTAGCCTGAGCAAGAGCAAGACATCATCTCTACAAAAAATAGAGAAATTAGCAGGGTGTGGTGGTGTATACCTGTAGTCCTGGCTATTTGGGAGGCTGGAAGGAAGATCTCTTGAGCTCAGGAGTTTGAGGTTGCAGTGAATTATGATCACACTACTGCCCTCTAGCCCAGGTGACAGAGTGAGACTTGTCCAATCAATAAATAAATAAAAATAAGAAATAAACAGAGCCTCAGCAACCTATGCGGTACTAACAAAAATGTCTAATGTTTGTGTCATTGGAGTCCCAGAATGAGTAGAGAAAATGAAGAAAAATACCTAAAAAAATAGGGACCAAAAGTTCCAAAATCTGCTAAAAGACATAAATTTACCGATTCAAGAAGTTCAATGAACTTCAAAGAAGATAAAATCAGAGAAATCCATGTCCAGAAACATGGAAATTAAGCTACTGAAAACCAAAGACACAGAAAAAAACTTTGAAAGCAACCAGAGGAACCGGTGCGTTACATAACGGAAGTGATGACTTGAAAGGCCTTGGGTTTCCCATCAGAGAGCATGGAAGCACAAGGCTGTAAATATTTTCAGTGCTAAAAGAAACTAACTGTCAACTGAGAAATCTATATCCAGCAAAAATATCCTTCAAAAATTAGGAAAAATAATGACGTTCTCAGATGAAGGAAAATAATAAAGAGATTTTGTTGCCAGCAGACCTTCTCCAAAAGAAATGTGAAAGGAGGTTCTCCAGGCAGAATGGAAATGATACCAGAAGGAAACGACACTTTAGGAACGAAGCGACAGAAAGCATAAATATCTGGTGAATGTAAAATGCTATTTTTTCTTCTTACTTTTTAAAAATGCATGATTGTTGAGAGAAAAACTTATAACATCAGGGAAATTATGATTGTATGTAGACATAATAATTAGACAGCTGTCCCTATAAAAGGAGAGAATAGAGGTGGTTTCAGTGCTAAGTTTCCTATGTTCCAATTGAAGTGGCAGAATATTAATTCTAAATAGACTGTGACAAATTCAGTATCTATATTATAAATATACATACGATACTGTATATCATATATATAGAACAATTGCTAAAAAAAAAACTGTACAAGGAGACAGTAAAAAAAAAAAACAAAAAACACCAGTAGATAAATTAAAGTAGGACACTAACAAATACAGAACTAATAATAAAAAAAAAGACAGAGAAGGGAAAGCAGAGGGACTAAAATGAGAAAGCATGAACAGACACTAATAATAAAGTGTTAGCCCTGAATCCAAACACATATATAGTTATATTAAATGTCAATGGTCTAAGCACACCAATCAAAAGACAGAGATTGTTACACTGGATTTTTAAAAAAAATCCAACTACATGTTGGCTACACAAAACCCACTTAAAATACAATTCTGTTGGTAAATTCAAAGTTAAAGGATGCAAAAAGATATACCAGGGAAACACTCATCAAAAGAAAGCTGGAGTGACTATGATAATGTCAGATAAAGTAAACTTCAGAACGAGGAAAATATGAGGGGTGAATGAATAGACATTACATAATGATAACAGGGTCAATTCAGCAAAAAGACATAAAAACCTAAGTGTGCACTCACTTATCAACAGACCTTTAAAATACATGAGGCAAAAACTGATAGAACTGAAAGCAGAAGTAACAAACCCACAATTATAGATGGGGTCTCAACACTCTTCTCTCAACATTGATAGAACAATTAGGCAGATAATCAGGAGGATATAGAAAACAACACCATCAGCCACTGCTGATGACATTTACAGAATTTGCCATCCAACAATAGTAGAATACATATTGTCACACGCACATGGAACTCCCCAGAGAGACCATATCCTGGCTTAACAAACCTAACAGATTTAAAAGAATCAAAATTATTTAAAACATGTTCTTTGACAGGAATAGAATTAAACTAGAAATCAATAGCATAAACATATCTTTAAAACCCCAGCTGCTTAGAAATTAAAGATTATACTTCTAAATAATCCATGGATCAAAGAAGTAGTCTCAGGGGAAATTATAAAACATTTTGAGCTAAATAAAAATGAAAATGAAAAATATTACAATTTGTGGTATGCAGTTAGATCAATGCTTAGAGGGAAATTTTTAGCAATTAATATTTAAAGGTCTCATCAATAATCTAAGTGTCCATTTTAGGAAACTAGAAGAAAAACAAGAACAAAATAAGCCCAAAGCAACCAGAAGAAATGGAATAATAAAGATAAAGTAGAAATCAATGGAATTAAAAACAGAAAACTTTAGATAAAATCAATACATCAGAAGATGTATGGTTTTTTGCAAAAGTCAAAAAAATTGATGAGACTGACAAAGAAAAGAGAAGACACAGGTTACCGATTACAGGCATGAAAGAGGGGCTATCGCTTCAGAGCCCACAGACATTAAAAGGACAGTCAGGGAACACTCTGTGCACACAAATTCAATGACTAGACCAATTACTTGAAATCTACAAACTACCAAGACTCACCCAAGAAGAACTAATAGGCTGAATAGCCCTATATCTACTAAAGCAGTTAAATTAGTTATTAACTTTCAAGTTAACTTGAAATAGTTAATAAATTTCCAAAAAAAGAAAGCACCAGGCCCAGATAGTTTCACTGGTGAATTCTACAAAATATTTAAAGATAAAAATAACTCCAATTCTACACAATTTTTTCAAAACAATAGAAGAAGAAGTGACACTTTCCAACTCATTTTTTGAGGCAGTGTTACCCAATACCACAACCAGACAAAGACATCACCAGAAAAGAAACTACGGAACAAAACCTTTCATGAATATAGATGCAGAAATCTTCCGCAAAACACTCGCAATTGAATACAGCAATGTATAAAAGGATAACACATTATGAGCAAGTGGAGTTTATCTTAAGAATATAACTATGTTTCAACATCAGAACACCAATTATCACAATCCACTATATTAACAGACAAAAGAAGAAAACCACATGATCATATCAATAAATGGAAAAAAGTGATAAAATGCAATATCTGTTCATGATAAAACTATTCTAAGAAAACTAGGAATAGGAAGAGACTTTGTTAACATGGAGCTGTTGTAAATTTTATTTTTATTTTTTTAATTTTAGTTTCTAATTGTTGCTTGCTAGTATATAGAAATCAGCTTGGCCTTTTTTAAGTTTTCTCTGACCTTGCTAACTTATGAGTTGTAGGTGCTTTTTTTTTTTGTTGGCCCTTGGGATTTTCTATGTAGACCATCATGTCATTGGTTAGTAGAGATATTTTTTTCCATTTCAATCTTTTTATCTTTTATTTCTTTTTCTTGCCTGAAAGATTTACAGGTGAAAAAACTTAATGTCTGGAGATACGCATTAAAAAATATTCCAGAAAAAAGAGTGTGGCTGTGGATAGACAAAACCATATTGACAACAAAATGTTTATTATTGTTGAATCTGAATGACAGGTAAGAGGGAGTTGATTTTTCTGTATTTGTGTGTATGTTTGAATATTTTATAATATAAAGTATTCTTTTACCTATTACAGCAAACAACCCCAATAGCTGAACAAATAGAAAACAAAGGCAGTTCACAAAAAATGAAAACATATGACCAATATTCATTAAGTAAAATGTTCGTTCTCACCGGTGTCCACAGAAATGCCAATTACAACAGAAGGCAGCAGATTTGCCCACCTCAGTGCAGAGGAAGCCATCGTGAAGTGATGGTTGCTGGAAACATTGACCCAGCCTTTAGAAGCTCCTTCCTTTTAACCCAGCAAATCACTTCTGTTTTCTCTGAAAGATGGGATCAAAATTTAAACAAGAGTCTATGCAACAACGTGTTCAAGGCAATGGAAAGCCAGACCATCAGACTATGAGGGCTAATTGGGTGACAATTAACCTGACTGTGCAATGGAATTGTGCCAGACCATTTAAAACTTTTGTTGCAAAGTCTTCTGTGGCAACAGGAAATGCTTACGATAGACCAGTGGGGGCTGCAGGTGCAGCACCAATATTTATGTTTCTGAAAGGTAGAGCTGGAGATTAGAGGGAAACAGGCAAGATGTGAGGTTGCTGCCGCATCACGGATAATGGGGGCTGCTTTTTCTCCTTTACACTGTTTCATGAGCATGGGTTACTTTGGTCACCAGAAAAGGTGCGGTTAAGATCATTGTGATAGCAGATGTCCCTTGTCCCTGGCAGGGTTTGGCCAGGTCAATGGGGAGCCTCCTCGGCCCCTCCTCTGTTGTTGGGGTCTTGGGTGTGTGGCCCTGGGCTTCTCTGCTCACAACACCCTTGTGCATACCCACCCCTGCACTGCTTCCCGCATCTGCCATGGCAAGGGAGACAGGAGAGGGGACATGGGCCCTCACTCCATGGCATCCTCAATGTGACCACAGAAAGGCACCTGGGAAGTCTCTGGGGGATGTAACTGGAGTCTGCACCAGTGGGGCGGCCTCCAGAGTATTTGACCCCAGGAGCACATCAACAAAATCATGTTCAGTCATTGTCATGAAACCACCAACAGAAAACAAATGTCAATGGTGAAAAGTCTTTTATTGAATTTTTATATTATTAGTAAACAAATTAACTAATTATATATTATAATGCAATATAGGAAAATGGAATGGGTTGATGCTTTTTAATTACATTAATGTATTTCAATAAACGTCTTACTTTAGAGCATTTTAGACTTACAGAGAAGTCCCAAAGGCTGTGCAGAGCCCCCACGTGTGAACCACCCACTGCCCCGTGCCTGCCTCTCACACAGCACTGACGGTTTTTCTGGACTAGGAAAGCGCACAGGTGCCACTATCGCACACACGACACACTCCATTCGGATTCACCAGTTTTTTTCCCGCCAATGTCCTTTCTTTCTTCCAGGATCCAATCTGGGACACCACATTGCCCCGGGCACTAGCGCTTTTTAGTGGGAAAAGGCACATGAAGAAATGTTTCCAAAGCAGAGAACACGGGGTTCAGGGAACCATCTGCACCTGGAACGACAGGTTGAAGCCTCCAAGTTCTGTGTCTTTGTCCCTACAATACTGTGTCAACTGTTGATTTTGAACCTGCTATTTACATAAAGGAACATGTGGGACCTGGGGTGGGGCAGGGAGACAGGAGCTGAGCTCGAAGCCAATCAAACCATGCTCCCAATCCCACCGCTTCCTCTCAAATGGACACTGTGGCCACATCTGCCTGCCAAAGGCGACTTTAGAGCCCAGATTCTCAGAATTAGCTTCTGTGTAGAATCCATGCTTATCAAAGGGTAATTAAAGCTTGGCAATTTGAAGGTTACGTATATTTACATGTAAGGTACACACACACACATACACTATAGTAACCACAGCCACTATTTATTTATTTATTTTTTTTTTGAGACAGAGTCTCACCCTGTTGCCCAGGCTAGAGTGAGTGCCGTGGCGTCAGCCTAGCTCACAGCAACCTCAAACTCCTGGGCTCAAGCGATCCTACTGCCTCAGCCTCCCGAGTAGCTGGGACTACAGGCATGTGCCACCATGCCCGGCTAATTTTTTCTGTATATATATTTAGTTGGTCAATTAATTTTTTTCTATTTTTAGTAGAGATGGGGTCTCACTCAGGCTGGTTTCAAACTCCTGACCTTGAGTGATCCGCCCACCTCGGCCTCCCAGAGTGCTAGGATTATAGGCGTGAGCCACCACGCCCGGCCCACAGCCACTATTTAGAGGTTAAATGACAAAAAAATGACAAAACATTTTTTTCTGGGTAGGAGTATGAATCACTGACATTGTTTAAAGTCACATCACTTGTGATAGTGGGAAGCAGACAGCCTGTTAGCTGGTTTTACTACAGTTTTTAAATTCCCTACAGACAGTGGCCCTCTGCCAGCCTGTTAGTGCAGCGGCCACCAGGGGATGAGGAGGGTGGGACCAGGGCTGTCTGCACAGGGGACCAGCCTGTGCAAAGGCCAGGAGGCTGGCCTACAGGGAAGCAGGACAGTCCTGCAGAGTGCCCTGGACCTGCCAGGAAGTTCCCAGAGAGTCAAGGTCCCCAGGCTCCCAGAAGACAGCACCGCTGAGGCCCAAGGTCACTCAGGTAGCCACAGACTGGACCCAACTTCCAGCCTCCCCCTCCTAGGAGCTCCAGGGAGGGGAGTGCTGCGTCCACCAGAGGAAGCTCCAAGCACGAGGCTCCCTGCAGCAGGACCAGGTCAAGCCTCGCTCCGGATGCCTGTTCGCACGCTGGCTTTGCACACTGCCCGGAGCGCAGAGCGAGCCTCAATCCTCTGTCCACCTGCAAGTAAATCAATCCTGAATTCGGGGCAGTCTCAGCTGGGGTGGGGCCAGTCAGGGTCGGCCTCTCTGAAGAGGTGATGTCGCAGCAGAGAAATCAGCATGGAAGAGAAGATGGAGGTGGGGCTTTGGAGAAAGGGAACAGCCAGTGCCAAGGTCCCAGGGAGAATGAACTGGACCCGTTCACCCAGCAGTAGGAAGGCCTTGCTGTGGGGCCTGGCAAGCCAGGGAAAAGAGGTGGGGGCGTCAGAGCAGGCACAGTGGACCAAGGATACGGGAGAGGGTTTTATTCTCCGTGAGAGGGTGATGGAGGAGTGTGAGGTGAGGACTGGGCTCCATGCATGCAGAGAATGCACTGGTCTAGGCCCTCACTTCAGAGAAAGATGAGAAAGCAGGGGGGTTGGGCGGGGGAGGTCCAGGCTGCAGAGAGGCCAGCAGCTTGGGCACCTGCCTCCAGACAGGCCTGACTCTGTTCCCTGCCTCAGTCCTGCTGGGAGTCCTGGAGGAGCTAGGAGCAGGGACCAGGTCAAGCAGCCCTTTTGCCCCACTACGTTTTGCCCCACCGACCCGGGTGCCGAGGGAGCTAGCCATGCTGGGCAGGCGGGTGGGAGCGAGGCCAGCAAGGCGGGCAGCAGTGTCCCAGGTCTGCACCAGGCCCTCGCGGCACCTGTCCCCAGATTAGATTTCTCCTTTCTCATTACCACTGTAATGGGTCCTTCAGACCTCATTCCAGCCCTAGATATTATCTGACCCGTATAATTAATTAATTATAGCCCAAATATTATATATTATTAAAAATAGCATAACTAATAGTGTAATATCTCAAGCTGTCGACTTTAATAGTCAACATTGTCTTGGCAGAGCTTATCAGCCCGGGACACCCGGTGAGAATATTGATTCTGGGTAATTTTAGCCGTCATCTGCCATCCTGACGGGGAATTGTCAGGTCCTCACCCGAGCCGGGGCTCATTTGAAATCGTTAACCTGCCGTGCAGCTCACAGTGGATCTTAATGTTTCCTTTTTCTCCCCTTCAATATGTTTTGGCAACAGAGAGGAAAATAAATAGAGAAGTGGAGGTGGGGGGTGGAGAGGAGGAGAAAAAGAGGGAGAGAGAGAGAGACGTTGAGGGGGAGCTGCTCAGGGGAGGAGGGGGTGGCTGATATGTCTGCCTTGGGGATCCAGGACTCCTCCGTCTTTCCCAGGGGCTCCCTGGCCAAGCCCAGGATGGCTGTGCAGGGCGAGGGATGCCGAAGGACAGGGCGGACAGGGCTAGCAGCACACACAGACAGGACACATGTGTGCCGCCGCCTGGAGACCGGAGCCAACCCCAGGGGCTCCTCAGGGTGGGCTCCACCCAGCCGCACCCCAACAATCCCACACGGGTCCTCACAGGCACACCCAGGGTCAGACCCACACACGGGTCACACAAGCACATGGACATCCAGACTCTCACACACAGACACGTGTGGATGCTGAGAAACACATGCACTCACACACACACGACGCACAGACACACTCAGACACACACCATGCACAGTCACACAGAAGCGCCAGGCACCCAGGTCCACCCTCGGAGACACCAGGCCAGGCACAGGTGCTGACACACAGACTCCCACGGTCGATAGACACACACGTGCTCCACCAGCAGACACTACCTCAGGGTCTGCTGGGTGCCCTGTGGGGCCACGGCTTAGAATACCTGGGGGCTAAACACTAGTCATAGTGATTCAGTAAATGCAGGTGAGGAAGCCAGGCACACAGAGGGCAGCGGAGGAGCAGTGCGGCTCCAGACAGCTGCCAAGAGGCCAGGAGAGCCCTGAGCCCCTCTCGCCCCAGGGCCCCCCAACGCCCGCTGCCCTGCCCTGAGAGGGGAAGGGCAGCCGTTTGCCGGGCAGGTGGCTGCAAGAACCCGGAACACAAACCGAGGAGGGGCTGGCGGTGTGTGGGCGCCAGGGCGGGCCTTGAGGAGGCGGGGCCTTCTGAAGCCTGGGCTCGCCCCTCCCCGCGGACACGCGCACATCCTCCCTCCCTGCGGACACGCGCTTACTCTCACCCCTTCCCCACAGACACGCGCGCACCCCACGCCCTCCCCGCGGACACGCGCACACCTCACCCTCTCCCCTGGACACGCGCATACCCCACCTCCTCCCCGCGGACACGCGCCCAACCCACCCCCTCCCCCGGACACGCGCACACCCGCGCTTGCGCCTCCCCGTCCCTGTGGGCTGCCCAGGCGGCAGCGGCATCAGAATCACTCCTCCGAGGCTTCCCTTGAAGCGTTACTCAAACTTCTAATTATGATTCATGCGTGCGATAATAATAATTTAATAATCAAGGAGCTGCGCAAGAGGCATTAACCTCAATTAAGCTCATTATGAGGCCTGACCCGCCCCCTCCCCATGCGCCATGGGACCGGGGCGGCCCTGCAGGCGCCTGAGTGTGCTGGGCAGGGTGGCTTCGCTGAACTCATTTGCTGAGCACCTTCTGTGTACCCGGCCTGGGCAGTCCCCCAGGTCCCCCCACACATCAGGCTCCATCCCCTCCTCTCCCCCGCCTCTCTCCAGAGAAGGGCAGCCTCTCGTGTCCTCCACCACTGCTCCCTCCTCTTCAAGCCCCTCAGTGGAGATCAAGACTTGCTGGCCACCCCTAGTCTCCTCAGGGACCCAGACACTGGGAGCTCGCCAGGGCAGCCGGCTCCTGCCAGCAGTGCTCTTCCTGTCCCATGCCTGCCACAGCGCCCACCTGTCAGGGACCCCGGGAGTTGACTGAAAGACAAATGGGGGCATGAGGCCTCACAGGGTACAGAGGAAACAGGGACCACAGCCTGGGTGGCTGTGGGAGCACCTGTAAAAGAGGCCCATGACTGCTGGGTCAGAGAGAGGTGGACACACAGAACCCTGGTCACAGAGGGAGAAACTGAGGCAGAAGAGCCAGGTGAGATGGGAACTGGGCATGGAGCAAGCAGGTGGGCTCTGAGAAAGGGCACATTTTCTCAAATCTGAGCTGCATGGCCTCCAGTGGTCAGGGAGCCACTTCTTTCAGACTGGTTTCTGCTCAATACTGTTGTGTAACAACCAACCCCAAAGATCTCAGTGGTGCACGACTATAGCTGTCCCCTTCCTGCTCATGGAATGGGACCAGCTACAATTTGGCTGCCCTCAGCTGGGTTCATCAGGGCTCGGGCTGGCTCTATTCCAAGACCCAGGCTGAGGGAACAACCACTCCCTAGTACATGTCCTCATGCAGGAGGGGGAAGATCCAAAGGGCAGAAGACCTCTTACAGCCTGAGCTCAGAGCCAGCACTCATCACTTCTGCCCACTGCAGGTCCCAGGCCAGGACCAGCTTTGGTGTGGTTGGATGTATATATTCCTTGTTCCCCCACAGAAGGCCATGGCATGGGTTTTTTTTTGGAGGGGGGTGAAGGGAAGGAAGAATTGTGGATAGATTATCCAATCTGTAACAATCTGATTCAATTGGAGCTTTCCCAGTTGGACAGGGCTGGGGAGAGGAGGGACAAGGAACATTACCGTGGATGTACACAACACACCCTGACTCCAGAATTGAGCTATGGGCCCAGACCCACAGCCATGCAGGGGTGAGAATTTCATCTTTGTGCAGGGGACTTCCCAGGTCTCTGTCTCCAGGCCCCTCCTGTACAGCCTCTGGTGAGGCCATGCAGAGCCAGAAGCAGGGATTTGGTGCCTGGAATTACCAAAGGCAGGGAATACAGGAGGGTGTGCAGAAACAGCAGAGACTGAACCAAACAAAAATGCCTCTGCCAAGTCCCACTTGGCCTGATTCGAGGGTAGCTCTGCAGTGTAAATCCTACCAGCTGCCCCACCCCTGGAGGAGGGGGTGGTGTGCCCCCAGGTGTCTCTGTGAGCTGCAGCTCTGTCAGTCCAGGGAAGTTCCTCAAAGTTGAGCCATGGCCCTTGCAGCAGCTGGGCAGGGGTGTGCTGGCCCACACTGGCCCATACAGGGAGGGAGAGGGCACCACCTGCATCCACTATGCCAGGGAGAAAACTGGTCAGGGCTAGTTCCCTGCCCACAGGGGCTACACAGATGCACCAGGAAAATGAACCAATAAGAGGGAAGGGAGGGTGAATGGGCTGAAACACTGCCCCACCTTGCAGCATTGGCCCCTCCACTCTCCCTTGTTAGTGTAAACTTACTCTAAGTGCCTCTGCAGCCCTGATGGGGAAGGCAGGGCCCTGCTTTGGCACACAGAGCCCTTGATTCCCCACAGCCCAGGCACCACTCCCAGTTCCTCCAGTAGTTGGTCTTTTTTGTTTTTAAGCTTAAAAGATTGTAAACTTTTTGCATCCTGCCTCTACATTGATGAGGGACACAGAGCTAAATGAGACACATAAAATGTCCAGGAGCCCACAATCTGGGAGTGGGAGCCACAAGTGAACAGATAGAGGTTACAGGATGTGTTGAGGCATGACAGAGGGAAGCTTGGGTTTGGAGGGGGTGCACAGGATGGCGCCTACCTCACCTCCAGAAAATTGGGGTAGCTTTCAGGTGGTACTGCCACTAATGGGAGCAGGGAGGATGCATGTGCACAAGTGGCTGAGGGTATGACTCACAGAGAACACATGGTATCTTGGCCATCCGGGCACAGACAGGAGCTCTGAGTACAGGATGCAGGCTTAGGGAACATGCTGCAGAGCTGGAAGGATCCAGTCAGAAGGGACCCAATGCAAGGCTGCAGAGTCCAGACATGGACCCCAGAGTTTCTGGAAGAGAAAGGGTGTGATTCAGTTTACATTTCAAAATGATGGAAAATAGACTGGAGAGGGCCAGGATGGGACAGGGGCAGTGGGAGGTGAGGCAGTCATCAGCAGAGACACCCAGTGCCAAGGTACTCCCAGACCCTCCTGACCACATGCCTCCACATGGCATGACCCTGGCCATTCCCCTGGGTAGAAAGTCTGTAGATACCCCAGACAACTCTGGCAACCACTGGCAGTGAGAATGCCTCCTCTTGGAGCCCTGGGTACTGGCAGGAGCTTGGGGCAATGGGAAGGGAGGTGGCCATCCTGGAGAGACTCAAACTTGGTCACCCCTGCTGCCCCTCCAGTGTTAGCTAGTGGCATAGAAAGAAAGGCTGGGGACAGTGAGGGTGAGTCTGGATGGACAGAGCCTAAGGACCTCTCTGGATCTGGACTGCATTTCCTCTGGGACCTGTAGCTGATTATCTGTGACTTTGCACATTAAAAACCCTGTGTTGGAAGAACCCAGCATTTACATAAAAACTCCACCACATACTGGCTGGGTGACCTTGAGCATGTCTTGCATCCTCTCTGGCCTCACTTTACTCATCTGTAAGGTGGCAATCCCCACCTCTGTCCAGCCCTGTGGTCAGTAAACCCTGAGGATCCAGGGTGCCCTCTAAGTCCGGCAGCATCCAAGAGAGGGAGCCAGCTGGCCGCTGCCACTGTAGCCCTGTTGGGGAAGGCAGGTTCCCTGCCCTCCACACATGGCACCCTTGGTTCCCCACAGCCTAAGTGCCACTCCCAGTTCTTCCAGTAGTTGGCATTTTTTGTTTTTAAATTTAAAAGAGTTTAAACCTCACCTTTGCATCTCTGACCCCTCGCCATGAGCCAGGCCCTGTGCTATATGCTTCATATCCTTAACTCATGCAGCTTGCAAATAGGAGAATGCAAGCTGAGCAGCCAACTGCCTCGTAAAACCCCGGGCCCTTCAATGGTCCTGGTTTGGTCAAGGGGAAATGGGCTGACTTCTGATCTGGGTGTGTAACATACACTGGCCCGGACTCCACACACCACGCTGCACCACACACGCAGCCCGACGCCCTCTCCTCCCCTGGGGTGTCCCAGAATTTGGGGCGCGAAGCCTAGGCCAGGACAGAGATGAGAGGGCGGGTGAATGGCGCTGGGGTTTTCTGGTGCTGTCCGCGGTGCTGAATGCGACGCAGTCCCGCTGCTTGCGCGGGGCGGGGCGGGAGCGCTCTGTCCGCGGTCCTGGCTGGGAAGCCCTGACCCGGCGCTGTCCGCGGTGCTGAAGGTGCTCCTGTGCCGGGGCCGCCCAGAGCTAGGGCCTCGGGTCCCCATAGCTCTCAAGAGGTCAGCAGTCCGTGTTCTCTCTTCTCTCTGGCGTTTGGAGTGTGGCGTACTCTTTCTTGAGGAGTCAGAGGACTCTAAGGGGGATATGTCATAGAGAAGACGAAGGATGAAGGAATAAGCAGAAAGTCCTCCTCATTTTTCAAACTCTGGTGATCTACAGGTTCGCTATGGAGCAGAGGGGTGGAGGGATGAGAGGAGGGAACATAGGAGCCTTCTTCCCCATTCTCTGCCACAAAGAGGCTGAGGGCCACCTTCACAGGGAGGTGAGGCAGCATGGTGTCCTCAGCTGGACTCAGGCAGGACCAAGGAATCAGAGCACTCTTTGTAGCCGGGGTGGAAGCCCCTGCTTTGCACATTTTACAGCACGGTGTGAGACCTTGGGTGGTCTGGTGTAGGGTGCACTTTGGTGGGGGCAAACAGTATACACAGTGGAGGTTATTTATGCACATGCCTGCCCCAAGGACTCCGGGACACTGCAGCCTTTCCAGCCTGTCCAACAAAGCTCTCCAGGCACAAGAGTGGACAGAAACTCCACCATCCCCAGGTACAAAGTAAAAGGCTGTGATCTCATCATCATTCAACCTGCGAGGGGAGGGTATTAGGGCTCACATGGAATCCAACCCCCACAAGTGACAGATGAAAACTGAGGAGGAGGTTTATAAACTCATGAGGAGTTAGTGGCAGAGGTGGTGGCTCCCCTTTTGCTCTTGTCTCCCAAGACTTCAAAAAATACTAACGATGGAAAGAGGAGATTGGAAGTCTCAGCCCCTGCCTATTCCTTTACACAGGCTCACTGCTAAGGCCCTTTACCACTGGCCCCTCCCTCTAGATTTCTGCTATTGTCATATGTCTGTTCCTGCCCCCCCCCCCCCCGGCCAAGCCCACCAATGGCCCCACTTGGTCCTGGTTGACCTGCAGTGGGTGGGGGCTCAGCAGTGAAGGGGATGTTTCCTGTCCACCAGGCAGGCAGAGAGATCCCCATCCCAGGCACTGATTTCACCTGTCAGTGCCCACCTGGGTCCCCACAAGAGAAGCTGGTGTCTTGGAGATAACCCGAAATGGCAGATGGGCAGTGATTGCACAAATGAGGGTCTAATTGACAATCAATTGTGATTAGGATGGAAGGACGTCTTTATAGTTCCAGACATTCCAGGTAGAGGTTGGGGAAGGGGAGGGTTGTTTCTGGGATCTGGGAGAGGAGGTGGGGGTGCCATGCATCTCTGTGGCTTGTGTTGTTTCTTAGAGATGGGGAGGGGTGGGGCAGGAGAGGATGCAGTGATCCCCTCCCTGAGCCTGTCCACACGCTGCACTCCCCTTTCCCATCTAGCTCTGGAGAACCCCAGTCTGGCCCTTGCTCCCTGAGTCTGATTGGGACCTTTGCCATTTGTTGCCCTGCCTGCTGCATTAAGGGCTTCCATTAGAATGTTGAGGGGCAAGGAAAAGAGGGGAGTGAAGGATTGAGGATGTACAAACTTCAGGACAGCCACAGCGCTTTCCTCAGAGTAGCACTCAAGACGGAACCACCCTGCACTGCTCAGCAGGAATGCGCTCAGCAGGGAGTGCATTCTGTGGTGCGGAGTATGTGTGTGTGTGTGTCTGTGTGTGTGTGTGTGTGTTGGGGAAAACACTCTGGAGTTGTATATTACATTATAACCTTATTCCATTCTGCTATTACATATCATATTTAATATTGTGTAATATTTACTATGTTTTAGTGATAACCATAAATTATACTACATATAATGTATGTTAAAATGGTGTTTACACGTGACTGCTCATTTTGAATGAAAGTTGTGCCAAGAGGGGATGGGTCATCACCTCATCATTCTCATATTGCAGGTGTCTAGTATGTCTATGACCCAGACCCAGCCCCCACTCACCCTGCAGGGCGTGGGTGTTGTGGCTGTTATTAGAAGGAGTTTGGCCAAGTTTGAGCCTGTGGTAGGGACAGGCACATTTTGTGGCATGAAATGTGTGCTTGTGGGGGTGGTGATGCTCTATGTCACACTGGGACCACCCAGAACCAGATCAGAGATCTGCCCTTGGGACCTGCCCTGGCCCCGTAAGGCCTCCCTCCTCCACTCAGCAGCTGGAGGAGGTGGAGGGCTCAGGGACCTGGCAGGGAGCCTGTGTGTCTCTTAGAACAGGGAGAGTTAAAGGGGACACCAAGCCCAGCGTGAAGCTGGCAGGGGAAAGAGTGAAAATGCAGGATGTGAGTCATTTGCCTGGGTTTGTGTGTCTGGGTGCTCATGAATGAATTTGTGCTTGTTGTGCTACGCAGTTGTGAATGAGTGTGAATGTAAATGTGTGAGTGGAGCGTGCACATCTATATCCAAACTTAGCTGGGGGAGGGGTGGAGAGAGTGGAGACTGAGGTGGGGCGGGAAGAAGATAATTACCTCCCTGCGATGAGAGATTACCCTCCCTCCTTCCCCCAGAGGTGATTTATAATTTAAAGATAAAGAATAATCAAGTCCTGGCAAGGAAGGACACAGTGTTGTGGGTCTGATTAGAATCTCGGGATGGACCAGCGTGTGGGGAGGGAGTGAGGGGGAGGGGAGAGGCGGAAAGGGGAGGGGGCCTGTGCCTCCCCCTAGGCCCCGGCCTCCCGAGGCTCAAGCACGTCCTAGCATGGCCCAGATTACAGCCGGTCGGCCCCCCATTATTCCTCTCAACTTTTAATTTCTGCTTCCAAAGGATCATTGCCCGCGGTAATTGCAAAGGACCCGTCCTTGTGCGCGGAGCAGGCTCCGGGGACCGCGGTGTGAGGCGGCGCGCACACCCACTGGTGCACGCGCCCGCGCGTCCACACCTTGGAGACAGGCGCGCCCCCGCCGCCCGCTGGGGTCTACCAGCGACCCGCCTGCTTGTTGGCGTGTGCGGGAGGAGAGGAGAGACCGGCGACCCGCTGCAGCTACCGCGATCCGGCGCCAGGACGCCGGACGCCAGGTCCGACCCTCTGAGGGCCAGAGGGCCCTGTCCTGCAAACACTGTCGCTGTAGACAAAACGTACCCAAATAAAGACTCAGACCTCGGGGCTTCTTACTTATCCGAGTGTTGGGAAGGGGGTATTCGTCGTATCATTTCTGGAAGAAGCACACATTTTCCCCTTACTGCAGGCCGCCTGCAGTTTGTACGATTTTTCGGTCCCCATTTTGGGGGGCGGGGCGGGAGGTCGTCCAGCCTTCCTCATTTTCAATTCCACTTCTAATGAGCAACCCGGGGGCCGCCGGCCCCGCCCCCTGCGGGGACTCCGGGCTGGGCCCTAATTTGACTACGTGAAGGGGGCGGGCGTGGGAAGGGATGGAGGGGCAAAGACCCCGATCGAGGGAGACCGAGAGGCGGGACCGAGACCCACGGAACGCGCGGGAGAGGGCTGAAGACTAGGCGGAGAATCCGCCCGCAAGAAACGCTCCCCTCACCCTCGACCCTAGCTACCGAGGGGCGCCAAAGCTGTGGGAGCCGCCGGAGCGTCAGGGCCTCGCGCACCGGGAGCCCGGAGGAGAGGCCGGGCGAGCGCCGCACCCTGCGCGGGGATGTCCCAGCCAACTCTTAGCGCTTGGGTCTGCGGGCCCTGGGGCCTCCAGGGCCCCTCCACCGATGGATCCCGCAATTATTTAAAAGCCGGGGCTGTCTCCTCCCCCTCTGCCCACGAGGCTGGCGCGCAGTTTCTGGACGAACAGAGGTGCAGCGACACTTCGCTGACCACGAGAGCTGCTAGCAGACTGCGCTCAGGCTCCGGGCTGCGCGTCTGTTAGTCCGGCCTGGCTGCTCAGTCCGTGTGTCCCGCGCGGGGCCCGCCTCCTCCGCCCGGGACAGTTCGCAGCCAATTAGGCGCGCGCGCTAACGAGGGCGGCGGAGTCCCGCGGCCGCCTGCGGACGCACGTGTGTGCGGCGTGTGGGTGCGTGGGCGCCTCCGGCGGGGCTGCCATAAATGCGCTGGCCTGGAGCGGCGGGCGCCTGAGGCGGCGGCGGAGGCAGCGCCAGGCAGCACCGGCCAAGCGCGGGGCGCGGCGCCGAGAACGAGCCCAGCTGCGGTCGCCTGCGCGGCGTGGTGTGGCGGCGCCGGGCCGCCAGGAATGGGAGCCCAGTAAGCGGCAGGGCCCGAGCGGCTGGAGGCCGGCATGAGTGCTAGCGGCCCGGGGACTCCTGGGGACGGCCCCGCGCTGCCGCCGCCGCCTGGGCCCGGGCCCACACCGCCCGCTCCCGCTGCCGCTTCCCGGGACGCTATGGACGGGCGCGCCGAGCTGCCTGCCTTCCCTCGTACTGGAGCCCCGCCGCTCGCGGCCAGCGACACTGTCCCCGCGGCACCCGAGGGGGCTGGAGCGGCCCGGCCCGCCGCGCCCCCGCGCCCCACCTCCTTCTCGGTGCTGGACATCCTGGACCCCAACAAGTTCAATAGTAGGAGGCGTCGCTGCGTGCTGCTGGGTCCCGTGGCGCCCACTGCGTGCGCCTCGTGCGCCCCGGCCCAGTGTGCGCCTGCCCCTGCCACCTCTGGACGCCCGCCGCGCGCAGAGGAGCTGGAGCGCCGCGCCCTCGCCGGCGCCGCCGGTGGAGTCGGAACCGCGGGAGCCGAGCCGCCTAGTAAGTAGGATACGGTCCGCCCCCGGTCGTGGGGGCAGGGGGACCGGCCGCTTCCGCACGTTTACGATCCTGGGATCCCATGGCTAGCTGGGCCTGGCTCGGCGCCGAAGCTCGGCGGAAAGTTCGCAGAGTCGGGGTCAGCGCCCGCCCCACCCGCCGCCTCCGTCCAACCCGGACTCCAGGGCCCCGCACTGCTGGCTCTTGCTGGGAAGCTTCAGCAGGGTCAGGCCCAGGGGCTGCGGGGCTGCGGGGCTGCGGGGCTTCGAGGCCTGTCCAGACTTCGCCTCCATGCGTCTCCTGCCTTGGGGGGTAGTTGGCGCTGGAGGCAGAGGGGATGTGGGGCGCGGCTGGCCCATGACCTCCCCGCCCCCACTGTAGCTACCCGGGGCCTCCCTCCCTCCTTTTCTCTCTCTCCCTCTTTATTTATTTATTTATTTTTTGACAAATCAGACTAATTGTGACAAAACGCTGGTTATCTCTGGAAAAACAATTAAATCCCTTCGATTACAGTTAAGGGGAAATGTGCTTAGCGGCGGAAAGCGGCCGGTAATGGGGCGGCCCACGCCCCCAGTCCGGTCGATATCCCATTACGGCGCATGCATATCTCTTTCAAGCACCTTGCAAACTCCCCCCGAACATCTAAATTATAGGGTCAAAATTCGGATAATTACTCGATTAAAACCTATTACACTTATTAGGGGCCGCTATTGATCGCGAATTGCATTCGACCCGCTCCTGATTGCTTTTTGTGCCCCCTCCCCCTCGGCCCTTCCTCCCTCCAACTTCCCGGCCCCTCTACCGCGCAGGGACTAGAGCGCGGGCGGACTGGGCTGGGGCCGCGGCTGCCTACCCGGCAAGGAGGCTGCCGGCTGCACCTTGCGCTAGGCAGGCTTCTTCCGGTTCGGCTGAAATGGGATGAGAGCAAATCCTGGCTGGCTGGAGAAGGACCCTGGGCTCTGGGTACAGGGAACCTGCGGGCGGAAGGCCCAGGCTCCGGCTGGTGCAGGCACAGTACAGCTGGGGACGGGAGCTGGGCTGGGGTCTTCTGGGGACAGCTCCCACTCCCGCTAAGGGGTTCGGATTGGGGCCGGCCTCCATGGGAGGTGGGCCACTTGCCCTGGAGGAATTTGCCAGGAGCGAATTTGTCATTTATTACCCGAGATTTCGGTGCCAACCTAACGTGAGAGTAGGGCCTTGGCACCCGGTCGGGTAGCGCTGTGCGGGCACCTGTCCTGATTGCTCGAGTTAAGAACACTTGTGGTAGGGATGGGGGCAATAGACAACCCTGCCCAGCAGAGACGCTTTCTTCCAAATGTGGGAGACTCTAAATGTAGTCACCCCAGGGGCCTGTGCTTGGAGGATGTGGGGCTGCAGCTCACACGGGGCCTACCCACGCCTCCCGGCGGCCCCCTGGCCCCTGCCAGTCTCGGTGCCACTCCTAACCCACACCACCAGCGCCCTCCTGAGCAGGCTGAGCAGGGACCTGCCCGGGGCAGACACACTGGGCACTCGGGAAGGGTCTGAGCCGTGGGCAGTGGAACGGGGACTGACGCTAGCGGCCTAGTTCCAGGGCCGGAGGCTTGAGACGGGGCCAGGGCCAGGGCGTCCGATTTTGGTCCCAGAAGCCCCATTCTTGGCCGGCTCCGACCCCGTCTCAGGCCTCTGTCCCGGCTAGTTATTAAATGCCCGGTAATTGGCTGGCTCAGTGCCGGCCTTAATTGGAGGGTAATATACGCCGAAATAAATTAAGTGGCCTTTAACTAGTTTGTACATTACACAAAATGAGTTTAATTAAGTTTGTATCTGCCCCGCGCATCGATCCGGGCTTTCTCTGCGCTGTGGACCCCGAAGCCGCAGCCGCAGCCGCAGCCGAGGGCCCGGCCCGCAGCACCGGTGGCCCTCCCAGCCACGGCTGGGCGCGGCACGTCGGGGCGTCCTCGGGCGATGGGGACGCGGCCGGGCGGAAGGCAGGGGTCCTTCCACTGGAAAGAAATGAGGAAGGGACTGCGCGGGAACGCGGGCCGGCGAGAAGGAACGAAGGGCAGCGGAAAGGGAAACGAAAGAACTAAGGGAGCAAGAGAAGGAGGCAAATAAACGAAGAGAAGAAACGAATCGAGCAAGAAGAAACCACGCGGGGAGGGAGGCGGGACGGGCTGCGGGGCGCGGGCGAACGGCGCAGGGCGGAGCAGTGCGGGCGGGGCGCCGGTGCTGACCGTCCTGTCCTCTCTCCCGCGCGCAGATGCCGGCGACCCCTACAAGGCGGACGAGGCCGAGGGCAACGGCTACAGCAGCGGCAGCGGCGCCGGCGGCCACAGCCCGAGCGCGGACAGCGGGGACGAGGCGCCCGACGACGAGGACGAGGACGAGGCGCCAGAGACAGAGGCGGCGCGCGGCACCGAGGAGGCGCGGGGAGGCGGCGGCGGCCTCGGAGCCCGCGGGTCGGGCTGCCCCGGCGCGGCCGAGGCCGAAGCGCCCCCGAGCGCCATCGACGAGGCCGCCGCAGCCGGACCCTGCCGGAACTCGCCCGGAGCCCCGGGCCCTGCGGTAGCCTCAGCGGCAGCGGGGGCCGCGGGGACGACTCCGCAGGGCGCGGCGGCCGTGGCAAAGCCCAAGCGGAAGCGCACGGGCTCCGACTCAAAGTCTGGGAAGCCGCGGCGCGCCCGCACCGCTTTCACCTACGAGCAGCTCGTGGCGCTGGAGAACAAGTTCAAGGCGACGCGCTACCTCTCGGTGTGCGAGCGCCTCAACCTGGCGCTGTCGCTGAGCCTCACCGAAACTCAGGTGAAGATCTGGTTCCAGAACCGTCGAACCAAGTGGAAGAAGCAGAACCCGGGCGCCGACACGAGTGCGCCGACCGGTGGCGGCGGGGGACCCGGGCAGGGCGCGGGGCCGGGCACCGGGCTGCCTGGCGGCCTCAGCCCGCTCAGCCCTTCGCCGCCCATGGGCGCGCCGCTGGCCATGCACGGCCCGGCTGGGTATCCGGCGCACGGCCCGGGCGGCCTGGTGTGCGCCGCACAGCTGCCCTTCCTGTCGAGCCCCGCCGTGCTCTCGCCCTTCGTGCTGGGCTCGCAGACGTACGGCGCGCCCGCCTTCTACGCGCCGCACCTCTGAGCCGGGACGCAGGGACATCGGGCGGGGACGTCCCACTCGCCTCCAGGCCGCGGCCAGAGGACATGAAGGCGCCCGCCGGGCCGGCTGTTTTCTAAGGTTCCAGTCGTTGACTGTGTATATAACCGGTTGCTACAGAAGAGTTTTAAATTTATAAATGACCGTACGCGTCGGGGCCAGGCGAGCGGCTCGCGCGGACTTGGCCCGCTGGGAAGCCCTTTGCGGAACTTCATTCCGTCAATAAACCGCAGGTGGCCGCGCCCGCGTCTCCCAGGCTCCTGCGCTTGAGTCCTGTTCCGTGGAGACCGAGGCGCCTCTGGGGTGTGGGGCCGGGCACCGACTTGGGTCCCAGTTTCCCCGGCCGCCTGGCGTCCCAGGCCAGAACTCAGCCCTGTCTGCTGGTGCCTGGGTACCCTCTTCCCTTGAGGCTGGGCACAGAGGTTCGCCCACCATGCAGAATGAGGCTCAGGTCCGAAAGTTCCCCCTACCCCTGCCCCCCAGAGCAAGGATGCATCTCCCGGGCAGCAATGCCTGGGTCCCCTTCCCCTCTCCCTGTGGCCACAGGACTGGAGACAGCGTACTCTCTGCCAGGCACCGGCCAGTCTCCCACTCCCAACCCTGTAGCCCTGCTCCCACCCTGCCCCTCCCTCAGCCCCCGAATCCCCTGAGCCCCAAGCTGCGGAATCAACTGGTGTCCTGGGGAAAGGGAGTCCACTCCCAGAGGAGGGGCGGGGCTCGCTGGTGTTGAGCTACTTGACCAAGAGCTTCGGGAGCCAGAGCGGAATTCCCAGCTGGGACCCCAGGACTGGGCGGAGCCGGGTGCTCCCTCTTGGCGCAGCCACCTCTCCTGGAATGCCTCTGGACACAGTCCTCACGCGGGCTCCTGCAGCCCTGGGAGTGCAGGGCTCACTCTGAGCTGGGCGCAGGGAGGCAGGAGACAGTGGCCTTGGGCCTGGTGGCTGCACTAATGGAAAGCTGTTGCTGCAGGACGTCGACAGGGGCGTCCCTCTTGGCAACACTTCCCCAACTCGGGAAGTGCTCCAAGCCCCAGCAGCGGAGGGGAGAGGGGGCTTTCGGGACACCGTGGTGGGGCCGGGCATCTCTCCTCCTCCCTCACTGGTCTGTGGCCTGGAGGAGCCCGCTATGCGCCCGCATTCGACACACCCTCCACTCACACCCGCAGGCGTCCTCCTCCCTTCACAAGGAGCCAGCTGAGAGCTTAGAGGGGGCTTCTTTCTGGCCTAGTCAGCCTGTCAGCACGGGGCAGGGCAGGGCAGGGCAGGGCTGGGGGTGGGTGGCAGTGACTCTCTGGTGCCACAGCAGGAGTGGAAAGGAATGCTCCACACTGGCCTCCCTGTCACAAGGGGGCAAAGGGTGGGCAGGTGGCAGGGGAGAGGGACGTGCCACAGGAGTGGGGGCCTGCTTCCTGGCACTTCCTTGGGCCCCCCCAGTCTCTCTCTGGTGCGCAGCTACTGTGTGCCAGGTGCTTGCCTGAAGAGGACTGTGTCTGCCTACCTGAACATCCTGGCAACCCTGTGGTGTCTGCACATTTTACTGGAGGAGACTGAGGCCCAGGCGCATCTCCGGCCCCAGCTTTTTCAGCTCCCTCTCCCACGGGGGCCCCAGGTCCCACCACACACCGGGGAGTTTGGGGGGCTGCAGGTTCTTCTGGCTGCTTCCTAGGGGACCCTCAGCTTGGCCCCACCACTTCTGCCTCTGCCAAGGGGCCTCCCCTGCCTGCCCAGTTCTCAGCATCCATCTCCCACCTCTGACTTGGTCTCCCCTCTGGGGCCTGAGCTGGAGGCAGAGGTGATCAGTGGCCTTGGGGGCCACCCTAACCTGTCCCCCCTTTGGCTTCAGTGCCATGAGGGGCTGTCTGAACCCCAAGATGCTCTTCCACACCTCTGCTCCTAGAACTCAGGATCCATCCTGCCCCAGACAGCATTCACCCCACATCCCCAGAATTGTATCCATGTAGTTTCCACAGAGCCATCCACGGAAAGCGCCTCTTGTCCATAAACAAGATAGGACCAGTGCTCCCCGAGGCTGCCCCCAATCTGCCCAGGGGCCCCAGAGCTAGACAGTGAGGGGCTCCCTCCTCACCCGCCCAGCTCCTGGTGCTCCTTGGTCCCTTGCTGTGTGGGTTAGGATTGTGTGGCTGCATGTAAGGGGAAGCCCTGGTGAACAGAAGTTGAAGGAAGCTGTATATTTTCCCTTGTGTAGTCCTGCCAGTGCCAGCGTTGGGCAGTTACTAGGCCTTCACTGAGTCCTCAAGACCCAGCTCCCTGCAGCTCTTCCCTGTGCCATCCCCAGGTGGGGCTCTCTTCCTCACGGACCCAGATGGAAGTTCAGGCTCCAACCATCACACCCTCAGTTCCAGATAGCAAGCAAGAGGGAAGGGTGGCGCAGGGTGCACCCCCTTTCTTTTAAGGTGCTTTCCCACGGCCCATGAAACACAGCTGCTTACATCTCATTGGCCAGAGTGCAGCCTCTCCTAGCCAAGGGGGGCTGAGACATGAGGGATTTCACCTGGGGGGCGTCTCATTCCTAGTAAAAAGAGAAGAACGGATGTGGAGGCCGCCAGCACTCCCAACATGCTTGCAAAGCTCCCACGTGGCTGTGACCCTTGCCCTTGCCCGTGCCTACCTGCCCAGTGTAAGCCCACCTGGCTTTCTGCCCACCCCACCCCACAAGCAGCTGTGGGCTCACTGGGGAAAGTCAACCTCAGCCCATGGCTACGACCTCAGCAGCGCTCAGCTGGCAGCAGTGTGCTCCCCTGCTCCAGTGTGTTCACATTCCCCTCCACAGCCCACCTCCGGGCCCACCTAACCCTCCCCCCTGAGATCCTGCCACCTGCTTATATCCACCATGTGCTGCCCTCCCTGCTGTCCTGGTACTGGCTGCTCTCCTGTGACCTTGCTTGCTCATGTGGATTCCAGCAGCCCCCGCCTCCCCATTCAGAGCCAAGGTTATCAACACAGCTGTTGCCACCTCTGGCCCCAGAGGGTCCTGCCCCATGGGCCTCCCCAGCATCCTCCACGTGCCCTGCTCACCCGGCCGCTGGTTCCTCTTTCTCAAAGTCCTGGGGCACCCTGGGCTTAGGGTCCCCACCTCATCTAGTCCCTGCTACGTCCAGTCCCTGCCTCAATGACCTCTGAGGGCTGGGGGTCTTCCAAACCCAACAGAGCCAGACCATGCTCCTCCCGCCCCCGGCCCTGCCTCAGGGTGCCACCTGCAGCCCCTACACTCTGAACACCCTTGCCCACCTCACCTTGACACCCAAATCCCCAGGAAGGTGCAGGACCCCTTGCTCCCAGACCTCTCCATGTCCTCCCAGGTCCTCTGCACATGCTCAGTCTTGCCTGTGCCCACCGTCCTGTCCTGTGTCCACCTGTGCTGCCCAGAGACATCCCAGCTGCCTGGTACCCTCCCCCGCTTCCCCAGTGACTGTGTGCCTGTGTGTGTCCCCTTGCTCCTGAGAGTCTTTTCCAGCTGGCTGTGCCCAGGGCCTGGCGTGGATTCCCCCAGTCTTCACCTTGGGAGCCCAGAGGGACCTGCCCCGGCCCATGTGGGAGCAGGGGCTTCCTGGAGGCACCATTTATGGGGGTGGACTAGGCAACTGGAGCTGAGGAAGGTGACAGCAGGGAGGTAAGGGCAGTGCCCAAGCAGGTGACCCTCCGCAGGCAGGACTGTCCTGAGGGGCAGGGCTGAGACCTGTCTGCTCCCCTGGCGTCACTGTCCTCTGGCATCTGGGCAGCCTTTGCCCCATCCCACCCCCAGGGTCAACTTCTCGCCTCACAGCGGTCCATGGGGTAGGTGGTCTCATTCACTGCCAGGCCTCATTGCCCACTGTGACAACCCTGGGGCGTTCACCTCCCAGCTCGTCCCAGACAGCCCTGTGTGGTGGTCCCCTTCAGAGGCAGCTCTGTTGGGTGCTGACCCATTATCTCTCTTCCTGGGAAATAGGGACCAATTGTGGCTGGGCACTTGTCTCCCAGGATAAAGACATTTCCTGCTTCCAGGGCAGTGGGCAGCTGGATGCTGCCTTGTGACTAGGTTATGGCCAAGTTAACACAAGCAGTGTGTGTGTGTTAAAGGAGAGGGTCCTGGGAAGGCTCCTCTTGGGAATGGCTCGGTGGGGAGGTGCACCTCACCTCTATAGATCCAGTGATGGCTGGAGCCCCAGCAGCCACTTTGGGCTATGAGGTAGCCTTGGCAATGGAGGCCACACACTGGCTGCTGAGCCAGAAACTGAGGAAACATGGTGCTCGGGACACCTATCTTTGGACTTATGATTGACAGAACACACATAAACCCTTGTGTTTGTAAGCCACTCTTACTTGGAGTTCTCAGTTCTGTATAACCTGCCCTCCTCATTTCCACAACAGCCCATCCAGCCCGGTACTGAAGCTGTGACCTGTGCCCTTCCAGTCCTCACACCCACCATCTGCTGCTCCCTGGGCTGACTTCAGCCAGCCTGCCCTGGAAGAGGGCAACAGTGCTCTGCACCAGCTGGTCTGGCGCCCCTTGCCCCACCAGCAGCCCCTGCAGCCCTGGGATCAAGCCCAAGCCCTCGGCCTGGCACTGAGGGCCTGCTCATGCCAGCCCAGCCTGACACACACACACACCACCTGCCCTGATGGGCACTCCGTCCATGGAACCTCTGCTCGCATAGCTGCACTGACCCCAGCCCACGACTTGAGGCTGCCATGGGGCCCAGTCTCTCTCCTCTAGGCCAGGAGCCCCTGGGGATGGTGCCATTTTTAAAGCTTGGCCACCCAGAGGTATTGGCCTCCATTAGTCCAGGGACATGGGGAGGAGTGGGCGAGCTGGTGGCCCCTGTATCTGTGCTGTCTCTCAGCCAACAGGCTCAGCCTTAGGACAGGCTGACCCCTGGGGTGTGCAGGGCCAGGCATGGGCATGTGGCAGGGACTTCTGGGAGGTGCTGGGCCAGTGAGTCTGCAGGTGGCCCCCCAATTCCCTCCCCTGAACTCAGGACCCCAGGTTTTCCCAGCCTGAGTCCTTGCTAGCACCTTCCCCCCCATGGGAGGGGCGGTCCTCTCCTACAGGTGGCTCCTGCGGAACTGGGGCATGGCCCTGCCCACTGGCCCTAAACTCACCTACTGGTCAGGCTGCCCCAGGCTCCCCTGCCCCCCACCTGCCTGGCTCATGTGGCCCCAAACCACATTGTGCCAAGTGTACGGGGGAAGGAGAGTGCTGAGGGCATCAAGGGAGGGGTGCAGCATTCTCCACCTGGGCCTCTGAGGAAGCAACCCATTAGCACCAAGTCACCCAGTGGGGCCTGGGCTCAGAGTGGTGGAGCTGCTCCCAGGGATGCAGTGCCTCCCGAGCCCCATCCCCACCTGTCACATGCACCCACTGCCCTGCCCCATATCTGCCCCTCGCCCCTACCCCACCCCTACGCCACACCCACCCACTCCTACTCCTCCTCCCCCGCCTGGCCCCTGTGCAGAAGGGCCGGCCCAGTCCCCCAGTTTCACAAGCCCTCATTCCTGCCAGTCAGAAACACAGAGTCAAAGTTTGTCTTTTATTAATAATAAGCATTAATCAAAAGATCTGATACAAAAAGCACCAGGGTAACAAATTAGTCTTAAATTAAATTTTATAAAAATGCCCTCTCCTCTTCTATCTCATCCCTAATATCCCAACTTTATTTCAAGATGGACAGAAATATACAGGGAGTCTTACACATAAAAATATCTTACAAAGCTACAGTCACTAAAACAGTACGATGATAATATGTGATCAGGCAGGCAGGCAGGACAGAAGTTCCAGAAACATAACCACTGGGGACCGCAACACATCATAAAGGCGGTGTTCCCAATCTGCAAAAACTCCTGAATTCATTGATAAATGGTGTAGGGACAACTGGACAGCTATCTGAAATTTTAGAAATTGGATTTCCTGGCTCACATTTTATATCAAAATAATTTACAGGAAGATTAATGATTTAAATGTGAAAATGAAATCCATAAAAGTACTAGAAGAAAAGATAAAATAATTTTTAATATAATTTCTTCATGGGGAAGAGCATTCTAACTATAACATAAAACTCAGAAGCCATGAAAGATTGATAATTCAACTACCTAAAAAGTCGACATGGTACGCTGTTCAGTGCTCACACCTATAATCCTAGCACTCTGGGAAGCTGAAGCAGGAGGATCACTTGAGGCCAGGAGTTGGATACCAGCCTGGGCAACACAGCAAGATCCTGTCTCTACAAAAAATAGAAAAATTAGCAGGGCGCGGTGGCACATGCCTGTAGTCCCAGCTACTTGGGAGGCTGAGGCAGGAGGATGGCTTAAGCCCAGGAGTTTGAGGTTGCTGTGAGCTATGATGACACCATTGCACTCTAGCTGGGGCTTCTACATGGCAAAAATAATAATAATAATGATACTAACAAAAAAGAACAGCATAAGGAAAATTAGAAGATAAACAGGAAATATGTGCAGTGCATCACATAGAGCTAATTTTCTTAATGAATAAAGAACTCCCACAACTTAAGAAATAAACTATGGGGCCTGCGGGAGGGTGGTGTGGGGGGGAGCAGGAGGCAGGCTCTCAATCCAGTTCCATCCGGTTCTCCCACTGCCCTGCCCCAGCTCTCACAGCAGCGGCCAGGCAGCCCAGCTTTGGGAAGACTCCCCGAATGCCTCGCCCCACAGACATCCGGCCCCATCCAGCCCCACAGGCGCCATCCCCGCCGCCAAGATGCCCAACAGGAAGGTCAGCTTGGCCAAAGGCTGGTGAAGGAAGAGCCCAAGAGGAGATCTGCGTGGCTGTCAGCTAAACCTGCTCCTGCAAAGTGGAAACGAAGCCCAAAAAGGCAGCAGCAAAGAATAAATCTTCAGACAAAAAAGTGCAACCAAAAGGGAAAAGGGGAGCAAAGGGAAAACAGGCCGAAGTTGCTAACCAAGAAACTGAAGATTCACCTGCAGAAAATGGAGACACTAAAGCTGAGGAGAGTCCAGCCTCTGATGAAGCAGGAGAGAAAGAAGCCACGTCTGATTCATATCATACACTGCGTCTTATCAGTGGTCCCTGTCTCCCTTCTTGTACAATCCAGAGGAATATTTTTATCAACTATTTTGTAAATGCAAGTTTTTTAGTAGCTCTAGAAACATTTTTAAGGAGGGAATCCCACCTCATCCCATTTTTTAAGTGTAAATGCTTTAAGAGGTGAAATCATTCACTGGTTATTTTTTGGTACAACCAGAAAATAGTGTAGGATACTGAATTATGGGAGGCTTTGACTGTCTGGGTGTCAGCTTAACATTTCACAGAGGGGGGTTAGTTTTTATATCCTATAATACAGAGCACCTAAATGGCAATATGGAGTCCTAGACCTGCATTTAATGTCTTGAGCATTTTAAATTACTTCTATTCCCATGTTGTTTTTTAGTAGACTTGTTTCCTAAAGAAAACCACTCCTTGATCATGGCTGTTTTTGTCAGAATTGTGTACACTCTGTAATATCTTTGGTCGTGGTAGTCCTGTTTTCCTAATAACTTTGTTAATGTGCTGTGAAAGACTGAAAATTTGAGTATGTAGTATATACGATAATAATTTGTGAATTGGTGGGACTTATGTACCAGCTTATCAACATACAAAGATACTGGTACTTGATATCCTCTTAAGGAATATTTGCCTCCAAATTTTAAGCTGGAAAGTCACTGGAATAACTGTTTTAAAAAGAATGAAAATAAATGGCTTTTTAGGTTTTCGGTACGTATGTTAAGAATTGTATACAAATTGAAATGCCTGTACTGATCCTCGACACAACCAATAAAATCTCAATTACAAAAAAAAAAGAAAGAAAGAAACTAGCAAGCCAATAAAAAAAAATGGGCAAAGGATATGGACATACAATTCACAGAAAAGGGAAAAACAAATTCTTAAACATATGAAGAAATGCTCAGTATCTCACTCCTGAGAGAAAAGTCAACTGAACTGTAAGATACCACCTTTTTACGCAGCAAGGAGCAAACCGTTCGCTGACACGCTGGGTGGGTGAGGGCTGGGCGAATAAGCGCTCACACACTGCTGGCGGAAAAGCAAAATGATTCCACTTCTAAGAAGGGCAACTCTGCAATATCTATCAAAATTATAATTACACAAACACCGTGACTCAGCAATTCCTCTTCCTGATGAACGTATGTATGTATGAAAAGATACACACACAAGGACTTCTGCTGCAGGACTGCTGGGCACAGGGAGAGACCAGAAATAGCCTGCAGGTCCAACAACCAGCGTCACTCGCATGAATGACAGTGTACCCCCACCCCGCAGCAGAACACCCTGAGCCACAGGACACATAGGAGCCCTTCCAGAGTGGCAGAGCAAGGACTTGAAATCCACTCTCCTGCAATGCCCAGAACACCGGGGAAACTGCCAAACCAACTTTGTCAAGACTCTGGAAATGAACAAAAGGCTTATAACATAATCCAGGAAGTGTTTGTTCAAGAATGGCTGAATCTTGGTAAGAACAGTGAGCCTGTGGTGTGTTAACATGCACTAGCCCATTTCCTTCACCCAGCTCTGCAGTAGCCTTTAAAACTAGCAGCCATGTGCTTTTCTGGGGAGCAGGTATAAAATTAAAAAATAAAAATAAAAAATAAAACTAGCAGCCATGGCCAGTGGCCACACCTGTAATCCTAGCACTTTGGGAGGCCAAGGCAGGAGGATCACTTGAAGCCAGGAGTTTAAGACCAGCTTGAGCAACATAGTGAGACCCTGTCTCTAGAAAAAGATTGTAAAAATTAGCCAGGCATGCTGGTATGCTCCTGTAGTCCCAGCTACTCGGGAGGCTGAGGCAGGAGGATTGACTGAGCCCAGGAGTTCAAGGTTGCAGTGAGCTGTGATTGTGCCACTGCACTCCAGCCTGGGTGACAGAGCGAGACCCTGTCTTAAAAAACTACCACCACTACCACCATCACCACCAAAACCCCCCAAAACCAGCAGTCACAAATCCACGGAAGCTAGGAATTGACAGCCTAGCAGCCACTGAACAGGGAGCACATGGTTTGGAACTCCCTCAAAAGCTCCATCCCTGGAAAACTGTCACTGTTTGACTTGTCTGGCTGCAGGGCTTGTTGTTATTTGGCCTCAGTTGGCTCAGTGGGGGTTTGTCAAAAACATGACAGCTGCCTAGGGTGGTGATAGCCACTGGAGCAGAGAAGAGGCTGGCCAAAGATCTTGAATGGAAGAGCTGAGGAATGAGATGTCCACAGTGGTTTTGAAAAGCTCTGACATACCCCTGGAGATACGGGAGGTCATGCATGAGGAGGACCTAAGCTCTTGCCTCTGGCTGACTCTGTGGCTCTGTGCAAGTAGGAAGTGAAGGCTAAGGCAGAGTTGGCAGCTGCCTGCCTGAGTGTTGAAGGTGTGCCCAATGCACACACACAGCATGTTGGCAAAAACTGGGAGAGTTATTAAATCAAAGCACCTAAGGAAATCTCTGTCCAGTCATTAGCTGAGCATGAAGTTGACCAAGCAGACATTTCAGTGGCTGTATATAATCAACAGTACAGATTTTACAGAATTAGTCCAGGAAAGACACTAAACAAATACTAACAACAGCAACAACAACAAACCCTGTGGAGGAGGCATATGATTTCCAGAGTTACATATCACATTATTTATATTTAAAATGTCCAGTTTTCAACAAAAAAATTATAAGATGAACTAAGAAACAATGTGCGTTTCCTTGGCCCATACACAGGAAAAAAAACATTTAATAGAAACTGTCCCTAATTAAGCCCTGATGTTGAACTCACTAGACAAACACTTTAAATTAGCTACTATCAATATATTCAAAGAACTAAAGTAAACCGTGTCTAAAGACTTGAAGTATGAGAATGATTTTTCATTAAATGGAGAATATCAGTGAAGATATAGAAACTATAAAGGAAAAACAAATAGAAATTCTGGAGTAGGAAAGTACAATAACTAAAATGAAAAGTTCACTAGAGCAGCTTGACGTCAGATTTTATTCGGCAAAGGAAAGAATCTTTGATATTGAAGATAAGTCAATTGAGATTATCCAGTCTGAGGAACAGATAAAAGAATTTTGAAAAGCCTCAGAGACCAGTGGACACCACCAACCATACCAACACACACATACTGGGAGTCCAAGGAGAAGAAAGACAGGAAGCAGAAAGAATATACGGGCAGGGCGCAGTGGCTCATGCCTATAATCCTAGCACTCTGGGAGGCGAAGGCAGGAGGATCGCTTGAGGTCAGCAGTTCAAAACCAGCTTAAAGCAAGAGTGAGACCCCGTCTCTACCAAAAATAGAAAGAATTAGCTAGCTGGATGTGGTGGCGTAGTCCCAGCTACTCGGGAGGCTGAGGCAGGAGGATCGCTTGAGCACAGGAGTTTGAGGTTGCTGTGAGGTAGGCTGACGCCACGGCACTCTAGCCCAGGCAACAGAGTGAGACTCTGTCTCAAAAAACAAAAAACAAAAGAAAACAAAACATAAACAGTAAAAGATAACACAGAAAGAATATATGGAGAAATAATGGCCAATAACCTTCCAAATTTGATGAAAAACATTAATCTTTACAAGCGATAAGCTCAATGAATTGTAAATAGAATACATTAAGAGACCCGTAACTAGACACATCATAGTCAAACTGTCAAAAGCCAAAGTGTCTTGAGAGCAGCAAGAAACTCACTATGCACCAGGCATCTTCCACAATATCAGCCACTTCTCATCAGAAACCATGGAGAACAGAAGGCAGTGGGATGACATTTTCAAAAGAAAAAGACTGTCAACCAAGATGCCTATATCTAGCAAAATTATTCTTCAAAAGTGAAGGAGAAATTAAGACATTCCCAGATAAACAAAAATGAAGAAAAGCCATTGCTAGCAGACCTGCCCTACAAGAAATACTAAAGGAGGCCTTTCAGGCTGAAGCAAAAGACACTAGGCTCAAATCCACACAAAAAAATAAAAAGCACTGGAAAAGGTAACTACAGAGCCAACTACACAGATAGTATAAATTAATTAGTTCATAAATCTTTTCATCTTCTACCTGATTTAACAGACAATAGCATGAAGCAACAAATACAAAATTATGTTGATGGGCTTACAATCTACAAAGATATAATTTGTATGGCAAAAACAGCACAAAGAAGCTGGGAGGAGACAGAGCTATAATGGGAGGAAAGTTTTTTTTTTTGTTTTTTTTTGAGACAGAGTCTCACTCTGTTGCCCAGGCTAGAGTGGTGTCAGCCTAGCTCACAACAACCTCAAACTTCTGGGCTCAAGCCATCCTATTGCCTCAGCCTCCTGAGTAGCTGGGACTACAGGCATGTGCCACCATGCCTGGCTAATTTTTTTTCTATATATTTTTAGTTGTCCATCTAATTTCCTTCTATTTTTAGTAGAGATGGGGTCTTGTTCTTGCTCAGGCTGGTCTTGAACTCCTGAGCTCAAACGATCCACCTGCCTCAGCCTCCCAGAGTGCTAAGATTACAGGTGTGAGACCGGCCAGGAGCAAAATTTTTATACATTATTAAAATTAAGTTGGTGTTGATCCAAGCAAGATTGTTTTAAGTTGTTAATTGTCATACTCAAAGCAACCAAGAAAATAACTTTAAAAAACGGTTAGAAGAGACAAAGAAATTAAAACGTTATAAGGGAATTAAATATCCACTTAACACATAAGAAAAAAGTGTGTTAAATGGAAGAAGAGAGGAAAAAAGACATATAGAAAATAAATAGAAAAGTAGCAGGCATGAATCCAACCTTAGCTGGGCACAGTGGCTCACGCCTATAATCCTAAGCACTCTGGGAGGCCAAGGTGGGAGGATCGGTTGAGGCCAGGAGTTCAAGACCAGCCTGAGCAAAAGCAAGATCCTGTCTTATAAAAATAGAAAAATTAGCCGGGTGTATTAGCATGTGCCTGTAGGCCCAGCTGCTTGGGAGGTTGAGGCAGGAGGATCACTTGAGCCCAAGAAGTTGCAGTGAGCTATGATAATGACACTGCACTCTAGCCCAGGCAACAGAGTGAGATTCTATCTGAAAATTAAAAAAAAAAATCTAAGCCTATCAGTAATTTTACTGAATGTAAATGGAGTAAATGCTCCTCTCAAGTGGCAGAAACTGGCAGAATAGATTAAAAACATGATCCAACTATACACTGTCTACAAGAAACATACTTTAGATTTAGAGATTCAATAAAAGTAAAAGAATGGAAAGAGACATACTGTGCAAACAATAATCAAGAGAGCTGAATAGTTACACTAATATCAGACAAATGAGACTTTAAGAGACAAAGAAGGACATGTTATACTGATAAAAGGTCCATCCATCAGAAAGAAATAACAAGTATAAACATGAATGCACTTAACAACAGGGCCCCCAAATACCTGAACCAAAAACTGACAGAACTGGAGGGAGAAAAAGAAAATTCATCAATAATGGTTGAAGACTTCAATATCCCACTTTCAATCATGAGTACAACAACTAGGCAGAGCAACACGGAGACAAGGCTTAAACAACACTACGAACCAACTAGACCTAACAGACATCTATAGATATATTTCACCTAATAACAGCAGAACATTCTCCTCAAGTTCATGTGGAACATTCTCCAGGACAGAACATATGTTAGGCTATAATATAACTCTCAATACATTGAAAAGAACTGAAATCATATAATGTATGTTCTTTGGCCACAATGGAATACAATAAGAAATCAATAACAGAAGAAAATTTGGGAAATTCACTAGTATGTAGAAATTAAAGAAACTCCTAAATAATCAATAAGTAAAAGAAATCACCAGAGAAATTAGAAAATACTTTGATATTAAAAAAAGACAAAGACATCATATACCAAAACTTATGGCATGAAGCTTAATCAATACTCAGATGAAAATTTATTGTTATAAACACCTATATTAAAAAGAAAGATTTTAAATTTATAAGTTAATCTTCCATCTTAAGAAATAAGAAAAAGAAAAGTAAACCCAACAACCCAAAGGAAAGAGTAAAGATTACAGTGAAAGTTAATGAAATAAGAAATGGAAAAATAATAGAGAACAATCAACAAAGCTAAAAGTTGTTTCTTTGAATAGATCAATGAAATTGATTATCTTTAGCTAGACCAAGCCAGGGAGGGAAAAAAGAGAGAGAAGATTCAAATTACTAAATCTGGAAATACTATGAACAATTATGTGTCAACAAATAGTAACAAATAACCTAGATGAAATGGACAAACTCCTAGAAAGATATAAACTACTGAAACTGACTCAGGAAGGAACAGAAAAACTAAATATACCTATAATAAATACAGATATTGAATCACTAATAAAAACATTTCCCACAAAGAAAAGTGCAGGACCAGATGGCTTCACTGGTAAATTCCACAAAATGTTTAGATAATTAACACCAATCCTTCACAAACTCTTCTAAAAAATCAGAGAGGAGAAAATACTTCCTAACTCAATCTATGAGGTCAGTAGTACTCTGATACCAAAGCCAGACAAAGACATCACAAGAAAAGAAAACTATAGACCAATAGCTCTTAGTCAGTTGGTTATCAATAAGTGTGCCAAGATAATTCAATGGGGAAAGAATAATCTTTCAACAAATGGTGCTGGCACAACTGGATATCCACATGCAAAAGAATGAAGTTGAACTCTTATGTCATATACAAAACTTAACATGGATCAAAGATCTGCATATAAGAGCTAAAATAAGAAAACTCTTAGAAAAAAACTATAGGTGTAAATCTTTGTAATCGTGGATTAAGCAATTGTTTCTTAGATGTGACACCAATAGCACAAGTAACAGAAAAAAAAAAAAGATAAATTGGACTTCATCCAAATTAACTTTTGTGCTTCAAAGGACACTATCAAGAAAGCGAAAAGACAGTATGGGAGAGGATATTTGCAAATCATATAAGGGTCTAGCATTCAGAATGTATTAATATATAAAAAGTCTTACAACTCAAGACAAATAATCCAATTAAAAATGGGAAAGAGATCTGAATAGATATTTCTCCAAAGAAGATATACAAATGGCCAATAAGCATGTGAAAAGATGCTCAGTATCATTAGTCATTAGAAAAATGCAAATCAAAATCACTATGAGATACCAACTGACACCTACTAAGATGGCTAAAATAAAAAGATAATTACAAGTGTTGTTAGGAATGTGAAGAAATTAGAACTCTCATAAATTATTGGCAGAAATACAAAATTGTCTAGCCTCTTTGGAAAACAGTTTGGCAGTTCATCAAAAGGTTAAACATTGAGTTACTATATAAGCCAGCAATTCCACTCTTAGGTATATATGCAGAATAAATGAAAACATACATCCACACAAAAACTCGAAGGCAAATGTTCAGAACAGCATTATTCATAATAGCCAAAAAGCAGGACCAACCCAAATGTCAGTGATGAATGGATAAACACAATGTGGTACTCTCTACACACTGGAATATTACTGGGCAATGAAACAGAATGAAGTATTGACACGTGTTACAACATGAAAAAGCCTTGAAAACATTATGCTAAGTGGAAGAAACCAGAGACAAAAGGCCACATATTTTATAATTCCATTCATATGAAATGTCCAAAAAGGCAAATCCAGAAACAGCAGTACATCAGCTGTTGCTGGGGGCTGAGAGAAGGGGAGTGAGGGTCTCCTGTTAGGGTGGTAAGAGTCCTGGAGCTAGGCAGTGGACGCGGCTGTACAACTGTGAATATACTCATTGCTACTGAACTGACACTTCAGAAGGGTGAATTTTATGGTATGTGAGTTGTATCTCAATACAGCTGTTATTAAAAACCAAAGAGAGTGAGACAGTTCTCTGCATTCTGATGTGGAACTATCACCAAGACAATCTATGAAGTTGGAAATGAGAGGTGCCAATGGGTGAATGGTTCACTACCCTTTGTGTCTGTGTTAAAACCAGCATTTGCATGCAAGTGTGGGTTTTCCCAGAGCTCCTCTGCATGCTTATCTCCTGGGGAGGAGGCTGGGACACACACTCTGAACACTGAGCAGCATGTACTTTCCATCAATTCTGAACCACGTACCACAAAATGCACAGGTCTTACAAGAATTTGTGAGATGCCCTTGGGGACACGTGCCCATGTTCACACCCCTGGGCTCAAGAGCCTCTTCTGCAAAGCCAGACTTATAACCGGATAGGGGCCCCCCATAGCAGTGGAGAGGCCATACCTCCAGGGCATTTTAACACACCATTTCCTCACATTAAATACGCAGTCACCGCCCAGACTCACGCCCACTCTCCTGTCCTAGTGCACAGGCAGAGTAAGAAGAGGAGCTGATGACCAGAGGGGACTGTAGCACACCTGGCCCAGACTCTAATTCAGTGCATAGTTAAACTGGTTTGCGAACTTCTCGTGCTTCTTCTGATCCATCTGGTTCATGGCTGTGACCACCCTCCGCACAGCCGCCCTGTGGGGAAAGCAAAGCAAGACACTCTCAGAGAGGCTCTAACCAGGGCTCTGGGTTGACTGTGCTTTGCGGGGATAGGGCACTGGTCCTGGGGCAGCTGCTGCACCTGGACCACTTGCAGACATCCTGAGAGAGCCACCTTCAGAGAGACAGGCACCCAGGACAGAAGGCAAAGCTCAGAAAGAGCCAGAAGTTACCAGTCCTGGAGCTCGGTCCTATGTGGGTGGTTCTGCTCCAGGTGAGGGTGGCCTCAGCCCTGCCCTGGCACTTCTCCCATGGCCTCCCCCAGCTCTGAAGGTGGCTTCGGTGACCCCCAATCTTGCCAGCATGGGGATACACCTCAGAACGTGGGCAGAGCCTGCCCACTGATCTCATGGAAAGCAACCACACAAGTGAATATAATCAGGAAGCATCTAATTCAGCCCTGGCTAGCTGGGATCCCCCCCTCCAGGGAAGGGGGCTGGGTAGTCACCCAGGGAAAAACAGCAGGTAGCCCTGGGGCCAGGCCCTGCAGAATCTTGGAGCTCTGTTGGCTCTTCTCAAAAGCCCCCAAATTGGGGTCCTTGGGAACTGGAGTACCTGGGCCAACCGCTCTTACTTGGCAAAGACTTTTTTCCCAATGCGTGCCCGGGCAGTGTCAGCCTGTGCCTTCAGGTCGGTGAGGTTGGGGTACTTCCTCTTCTTTCCCTTGCCTTTCCTGCAGTACCTGGATGAGCCCAGATCCATCCCGGTGGCTGCTTCCACATCTTTCATGAACTCAGGGTCCTGCCAGTCTGTAACAGAACTTCAGGATTTCAGGAGACACCTGGCACCGACCAGAGCACCTCTCATCCAAGGCCCCCAGGAGGGGACCTTGTCCCTGGCACTGGCGGCCTGAGGGGACGGTCTGTGCTGGCCAACTCAGGGTTACTAGAACAGTAGAGTGGAGAGGGAGGGAATACAGGCCACCCCTGGGGGAAGGCAAGGAAGAGCTCATTCCTACTGCCCTGCCCCTCACAGGCCCTTGTACCCTCCACAGGCCAGGGAGAAGCCAGGGCTGGGCCTGAGGCCATTCTGGATACAGTGACGGATCCCTCAGGCAGGAAGGTGGCCAACGCTAGTGGTCAGGAAGTCAGTGCCATCCACAAATGCCTTCCCTGCCTGCCGGCTGGACCATGCCCCACTAGGCCAATCATGGCCCTGTCAGACAAGGCTGCTGGCTATCCGGCATGAGCAGCGGGGGCTGGCCAGGGCCGAGGGGAAGGCTAGGCCAAGCATGATGGCCAAGAAAGGGCTTTTTTTGTGTTGACCTAAAGCTGGCCTGGCTGTAGGCCTCAGAAATGCAGGGTGGAAGTTCACCTAGACAGAGCTGCCTTTTCTGAGCATGCCAGGCATCACCTGCCATGGCCATGAGGGGAAACAAATGTCACCCGGCCCTGCCAGCCCCAGGCCACGCCATGGCAAGGTCAGCGTGCTGACTCCTAGGACAGAAAGCATTCACCGTGCAAAGAAAGGGTTCCTGGGCAGCTACCCCCATCTCAGTCTCTGCGGGTTTCCCTCCACGAAACTGCTTCAGGGATCTGTCAGGCAAAGTGCTGGTCTAGGTGCTTGGAAAGGCCACCCAGGTTAAGAACATGATGGCCAAGAGACCAACGAATGGCCCCGGCTTCCAGAGGGAGCTGAACATGCCATACTCAAGGACGTCCAAACGTGCACCAGGACCCCATGAGCTGGGAGCAGAGGGGCCGGGCCATTTGCTGGGGAGGCACATTTATGGAGGGAAGCAGCCACACACCCGACAGACGGATGGTGAGGCCTCCCCAAGCTGATTTTTTGAAGTGAAGGAATACGGAGCTGCACAATTCAGATACAGGAACGATTAATCCAAGATTAAGGAAAACTGTCTAAACAGTTTATCTCCCAGTAATAAGAAGGCGTCACAGTTTAGGAACCCAGTGAATGGAGCAATTGTTTAAACACAACGAAAAAATGCCGGTTTCCAGTAGAGATGGAATGAGCACCTCAGTAAAATGAAGGAGCAATTTAAAAGCCTTTGAAGAAAATCAATAGATGCTGGGGCCTCCCGGCCTTCCTGGGCGCTGACGGGCCCTGGAGCGCTGCGCGCATTGTCACCGAGGTTAGCACCAGGGAAAAGAAAATTGCCCCGTGTGCTAGGGAGGCGGGATCAATAGTGTAGTTAGTAAAGAGATGCTATTTCACATCTGACTGGCCATCGTGGCCCATAGCCACAGCCTGATACCTGTTTGTTAACAAGTCACCAAGGGCTGGAAAACCAGATACTCTTCAGGGTTGACAGAAAAAATAGGCACTTCATTTGCTCCTGAGCATGAGCCACCTGGGAAGGCCTCGCCCAAATATTAACAGGTCAGGGCCCCCTACACACACCCTCGCACCATCCAGGGCCCCTGGGGCCCAGGTGCTGTCTCTGGGGATCAGTCTGAAACTCAGCATCTGCCTCTCATGACCAGAGTGCAAAAAGCCTGTGAACGACAAAAGATGGCTCGGGTGGGACCCACGAGAATGCCAGCGGTGCTCCCACAGACGTGGCACAACTTCCACCTTCGCCGAAGTCTGGGCCTGCAGACCGGCCCTCTCTTCAAAAGGCACAGAGCCCGAGCCTGGCCAGGGCCTCCAATAACAATCCCTCCCGGAAAACAGACATGAAACCCAGCCCGGAGAGGGGCGGGCTGGGTGGGCTTCACCAAAGTGACAGAGACCTCAGGGGACAGGACAGCCAGCATGGGGTACCCCAAACTCCCACCACCAGCCATAGCAGATGTCCTGAGCATGTGGCCACACGATTCTCGCAATGAGACAAAATAACTGCCCAGCTGCAAGAACTCCGCAAAAGGGGCGGAACAAGGGAAGAGTGAGGCAGCAGCATTAGGAGGAACAGTGACTCTGGGGTTCTGTCATTTATCTTTTTTGGCCTTCATTCCTTCATCTGCTTAAAAAACACAAGAATCTAAAACTCAACCACACAAATGATAAGCTGGTGGTTTCTAGGCCATGGGGAGCCTGTATCCCTGTTGGGTGCCTGTGACGTGTACCTGCTTGAAGCCTGAGCACCCTGTGGCGCCCCCCAACCCGAGACCCCCAGGGCAATGTTTCCTCCCCCCACCTTATTTTACTATCGTGCAGCTCCCCAGGCCAAGCTGGTGGTTGGTGTGGGTGCTCCCTGACCACACACCCGGGGGCAGCGGGTCCCAGGGCTGTGCCCTCAATGGCACCCACCCAGACCTACCCGGGCACTTCTGCATCTGCCGCCTCTGCTCCAGCGCCCTGTCTTCTGGGTCAAGGGGCATTCCATCTTCATCTCTTGGGATAATCTTTCCATGGAAAGGGCACTGCACAGCAAAGACAGGCAAGCTGACAGTGGAAGGGGGTGCTGCCTGCCTTGATCACAGCCCACGGAGCATCAGGCACAAACAGCTGTTGGGGCAGGGTGGTATCGCAAAGCCAAGGTGCGCTACCCTTCAATCACATACTCAAAAGCTAGAAGGGTCTGGGGAGCCACAGGGAAGGGCGAGGCAGCTCCATCCTCCCTCTGGATCCAGGAACTCGGGCAGCAACAGGGAGCTTGGGCCTCGCTCCCGCGGGTTTGATGGGAGAGACTTCCCTTCACACCATTCCCAACTGCCGGCCTGCCGCTGCTGCCCCGTCCCTTTGGCCTCCCACTCCGTGAACCCCAGAGACAAGGGGTCCGCGTGCTGCCTCACTTCTGAGGAGTTTAAAACAGCACAGAGAAGGCTAGACGTACCCTAGATGGACGCTGGGTGTCTTGACCCCTGGAGAGCGTTCCAAGTCATGGGCCCGGGACAGGAGACTCCAGATACAATTTTCTGATACCTAGTAGCCAAGCAATTTCTGCCAACCATGGACAAGCCCTTCCACGGCAGCTTCTCTGTGCTTACAAGTGTCCCCAACCCAGGGCCAGGGCAGGTGGGAGCTCAGCACTCTCCTCTGCCTGCCCTGTCCTGGCCCTGTCTAACCCTAGGCCAATGACCCTAAGTGCCTGTAGTCAGGCCTCACCTTCAGCCGATCTTGGCGCTCACAGAGCCGGCCGTCGGGCCTTGGGGCGCGGCACTGGTGCTGCACGGGCTCAAACCTCCCTGCAAAGGTGATATGGCGGCTCTGGAGCAACTCGGAGATAGCAGGGCTCTCCACTTCCTCCTCCACCTCGCTGGGCTTCCAAAAGCGGTGCTGAGAGTCAGATCTGCAAAGAGAACCAGAAACCCTCAAAGATGTGTGAAGGGACCCAGAAAGAATGTGGCTAGTTGGGGTCTAGGGATGAGAGAACAGCCAAACCCCCTGCACCCCAGTCACTCCTTGACCCTGGGGACCCCGTGAGCTGATCTCTAACGCCTCCCAGGGCTGGAGGAGATGGTCGCTCCAGCCTGGGTTTGAATTCTGAGGCTGCGTGAACCAACTGCAAGACTGTGGCTCGATCACCAACCCAGGCTCCCTGCACAGTGGGGACAGCGGCCACTGCACCCTCAAGGTGTGACTGAGGGCTAACGGGGCAATCCACATAAAGGTCACCATTACTGCTGTGGGGTGTGAATACAGGTGGTGCCTGCACCCCAAGGAAGGAGCATATGGAACCCACCACCCAGCCCATGGCAGCAGTGCAGAGAGAGAGGGACAATGGGTTTTGCTCCTATCTTCTAAATTTCTGGTAATATGCTCTGTTGCTGTCACCAGCCCTTGTTAATGATACTTTTCGATTGATGCCAGAGAAGGGGCAGGGCTGGGTACACCAGCACTGGAGGAGTGGGACCCTGCTCCCTTCAATGCTTGGGTGGGGGACAGAGCCCCCGCTGCACCTGGCACTGATGCTCCAGCTGGCCCCAGCCAGGCTCTTGTGAGCAGGGCCTCTGTTCTGTGGTACACAGTGATGAGTGGGGGATGGCAGGTATGAGGGTGGTCAGAGGGGTGGGTGCCAAGGACCCCTGGGGAAGCACAAATGGTTGGTTCTGCCCACCGAGGCTCACGGGCTCCCACACCCCTGCCCCAAGGGTCCAGGAGGAGCAGAGAGTCCTGGCACCTCCTGCCCAGACCCCTGGCCTACAGAGACACAGGCACCAAGGCCCGACCTACCACTGGGAAGAAATGGCCCAAAGAAGGCCTAGCCCCGGGGGCCACTCCAAGTGTCTGATCTGTGCGCCCCACAGTCTGGGCTGGGGCCGGGGGTCCCACACCAGACCCACCACAGGAAGAGTTGGCTTAGGCAGAGCCTTGGCACAAACGGCTATTTGTGCCCGATGCACCGGTCTGAAGAACGCCGAGACACGCTCCCCGCAGCCTAAGGTGAGGATGGTGCCTCGCTGCCCAGCCAGATGCCTCCGGCTGGACCAGGATAAGTTGCAAGTCAGACGTCAGTGGGAAGGCCCAGAAGTCAGCACCCGATGGCCCACACCACTGGGCCTCCCTGACAAGAGGGGCCGGGCTGCGTGCCCCACTTGATATGCACCCAGACATGGGGATCCTTCCTTGGTATCCCATTCTTCCCTCTGGCCAAGGCAAAGGCCAGCTCAGGCCCTCCAGGCCGCCAAGCACCTGCCTTAAGGAGGTAGCTTTTCCAAAGAGGCTGTGGTGGAGAGAGCTGGTCTTAGAACCGGGGATCCCAGCCTTCCTGGCGCTGCCCAAACCCCAAAGTCTGGTCAGGTCCTGGCGTCCAAGCCTTGTCTTCTTGACCCACTAGATGAAAGGGGCGAGGCCATGCTCCCTGAGGTTCTTGAATGCTGGCCATAAGGTGGTGGCATGATCCTGTCCACTCGGTGGGGGTCCAGCCAGGAGGGTCACCCAAACATGCACCACACTCACAACTGGCTGCCAGAGGCACACAGGTACCCAGGAACTAACACCAAGCAGCCAGCCCTACAGTGCCACGAACTGGGCTCTGACACGGGCCCTTCGCTGCCATGGCTGCTCCCATGTGCGTGCTGTCACTCATACCATGGCTGGCCCCTTCGACAGATCTATGAGCTGTCAAGTTCAGAGATCTGCCCTCTGTTTTATGGGGAAGCATGTAACCACAAAAGTGTAGTGTCAGGCAGGTGGTGGTGACATCATAGGGGCCTGGCAACAACTCAAGGAACTTATGAGGGATGTGAAGCCAGGTACTCATCTCAAGCTGCTCAAACCTCTCTCCTAGTCAAAAGGCCCTGGGGACCCCAGGACATGTGCAGCACTGAGGTGCCAGGCAGGCAGGATGGGCAGGTGTCCACCTCTAGGTGTGGGCTTCTGGGTGGGAGGAGCCATAACCACACTTGCCCATTGACCCTTCACAGGATGTGGTCACTGGCTGGTCTCTGAAACTGAGCGCTGGCCTTGGGGTGCCCCTGGCAGCAACACGTGGCGGTGTTTTTCCTGGCCTACCAGAGTGACTGCTGAGCGGCCCACCCACCCTCCGTCCAGCCCCGCCCCATCCTACCCACACTCAGGGCAGCGTCTGCATGGCCTGAAGGACACTGGCCTGAGCTGATGAGCCCTCACGTCCCGGTGCCACTGTGAATGAGGCTGAGATCTGTACCTCTGACTCGCTGCCCTGCCCTCATGTATGAGCCCGCCAGAAACCCAGAACAGAGAGAGCTGTGGATGGATCAACCAGGACACCTGGGCACATGTGATCCATCCCTGGGTGTCCAGGAACAGAGCAGTGGACACGCCAGGCACCCAGCACTCCTCGGCCAGGGGCGATACGTGTTGCTGTGCCAAGATCCCAGCACAGGGACCCTCCTGCCTTGTGTCCCCGTCCTGGCCCCTCCCTGGAGGCCCTGTTGCCAGTCTGCCCACAGGTGGCCCATGAGCTCCCCCATCACAGTGGTGTTCCCAGCCCTGCAGACCCCCAAACATCAGCCTCTGTGTTTACAGCGTCTGCAGCGCAGTCAGGCTGAGCAGCAGGTGCTGGGGAGGCAGCAGCAGCACCTCCTGTGTCCAAGTCAGCCTCTGCGGCCTCACAGGTCCCACCCCCGCCCTGCCAGCCACACACAGACTGGCCCTGCACCTTGTCAGCCACGCCAGGCAGGCCTGGGGTGGGCTCACCTGGGGAGTGAGGGGCAGGGCTCACGGGGGGGGCGGGGGTAGGGACAGGCTCTCCTGGCAGTACCTTCCATCCCAGGACAGAACTTTGGCACTGTCTTCCCCACCCTTCTTGGCTGTGTGAGCAATGTCCTGGCCCAGCTTCCACTGACAGGCCACAAAAGAAAGGTGGCCTCCCAAGGCCCAAGGGTCTGCAGACATTTAGGAGTGGACAATTCCCTGTGCACTCCCCTTCTCACAGCTTCACAGAGAAAGAAGTCACCAGTGTGGTGAAGGCAGTAAAAGAGAAAAGGAGGGGCAGGGAGGGTAGCTTCCCAGACGTTCTTGAAAGGCCACAGGCCTGGCCCACTGTGACAACTGAGGGGTGCAATCATTCTGGCGGGTACAGTCCTAGAAGCAACCCAGGCTCTCAGCAAACGAGCTTTGAATGGGCCTCAGGACCACCTTCATCTGGGTGCTCTCTCTTCTGGCTGTTCCTTCACACTCTGTTAACACCTGACCCTCGTGGACGGCTCAGAAAACTCCCTGAGACCTGCTGGGCCGGGGCAGTAGTCCTGAGAGAGCCCAGGCCCACTCAACAGGCGCAGCCCACCCCCACGCCCTTCTTGGCACCGGAAGGTGGGCAGAGCTGCCTCAGACCCAGGGAGGCACCATGAGCCTCTCTCTCCCTCCTCAGGCCGGGCCCTGGCCATGCACCCTTGCCAACCAGACATGCCCGGACTCACCTGAGAATCTTCCTGGCCGCCGGCTGCTCCTGGCCCCAGTAGCATAGGTCTACTCCGTAGGGCACGACAGGTGCCCGAGCCCGCTCTGCTGCCAGTTTCTTGGCTTCCTCCAGCCCTAGCAGTGCCCTGGAGGGGCTACAAGAGCAGAGCAGAACATGCTGACCACACACTCTGGGAGTCGGCCACAGGCACCTGCCTCTCTCTCCCCACACCCTGCAGTGCAGCCAGGAGCCCTGGGTCAGCACAAGTGAGCAATGACCTCTGCCCACACCGGGCCTGGGCTTCAAGGCCACTGCCAAGGTCCTGTGAGAAGCCCCAAGCCCTGGCCAACTGCTGGCATCTGGTCTGCAGTCCTTTAGCATGCCCCAGGGTGACCTGTGTTGGCTCTTGAGCCCCAGAGAAGCTGCTCAGCCTCAGGGTCCCTCTCTGACGGGCAAGCAGGGCCAAGGAGGATATTTGTCGGCCCAGTCCTACTGGGGCTCTGGCCAACATGCCAGAGCTGAGGCCACCCTGCATGCCTTCCAGTCCCTGCCTGTGTTGCGGATGTTGGCAGGTGCTGCGGTGCAGACCTGGCTTCTTTCAGGGGAGCCAAGAACGTCCTGAGCACCTGGGGGCAGCTGTGCTCTGAGCAGGGGCAGAGGCAGGGGTGGGGGCGGACATGCTCCGGGCAGAGGCTATGCTGCTCCAGCCAGAAGACCCAGCAATGGGGTATCAGGAGTCACCTGGTAGACGATGGTGGCAGTGGGGGCGAGTGGTCCCTGAGCCACTGATGCTGGGCAGCCGCAGAGGTGGGATCTGATGCCTCCTCATCCCTTCTCATCCTTGTCCTTGTCCTTGTCCTTGCCTGTAAGCCCTGTACAGCCAGGTTCTTCTCTGGGGTCTGCAGCAGGGCCTCTGACTCCAGCCCTGAGACAGATGTTTGTCCACTTCAACCATGTCCCCACAACCCCAGGGCACACGTGTAGAGGCACTGTGCACCATCCCACATGACTGGGTAGGCAGGATGTGCCCACAGCACTAGGGGGTTTAATCCTCCCACAGCCCCCTGGGGTGGGTCTGCTACCTCCCCCTCACAGACAAGCGGGCTGCCTGCCATGCTCGGTGAGACATGGTGGAGGCCGGCAGGGACCCTGGCATGGAGCACAGTTGAAAGGCTGCGCTGCCTGGATTCACTGACATACCAGCTTGACCAGACAGACCGTTGGGCTGGCTCAGGAGAGTGCCTCGGCAGCCCCGCCAGCTGCCACCCACAGCGCAGCCGCAGCCACAGCAGTGAAAGGAGAGGACGGAAGAGAATGGGGCAGCCTGCGGCCATTCTCCAAGCCCTAGGCCCGTGGCAGAGAAGACAGGGCCTTTCGTGTCCAGAACCTGGGCACACGTGGCCTGGTGGGGCAGGCACGTGACAGAGGCCACCCACAGGGTGCACACTGCATCCCCCTAAGAACACAAAGGTCACCCCTTGGCTGAACCGGAGCAAGGAAGAGGAAAGAGACAGCGTTCCTGACAGGATTCCAACCCACACCTCCTGCACTGAGGTAAAAACGCCAGTTTCAAGCTGGGGTTCAAAGCGGCGCACTTCCCACCAGTCCACAGAGATACCTTTGCTCCACAGCTTTAGCTGACTTCTCTGAGAGCCCAGGGGGAGGGAGGTGGCCAGAAATGGGGTCCTGCCAACACCCCCTCTGCTAATGCCGCCACGGAATGCTCACCCTGCCACCAGCTCAATGGGCCAAGGCGCTGTATAGTATATCACCACGTCCCCGAGGGATATGGCAGGGATGAGCCACCAGGTCCCTGATCTCTGCACTCCAGTGTCTATCTCCACACCCCTAGGGCAGGGCAAGGACAGATGTTCCAACACTACCAAACCCTGACCCGCCTCCATCCATGCTAAGGCAAGGACTTGGGTCTGGTTCTCAAGCTGCCCCTCTGCGGGGCCCTGCCTGAACCCTGCCGGCACCTCTCAGCCAGGGCACGGGCCTGCATTCCCCAGCTGCTGTCCAAGGTGGGGTCCCAAGGCAGGGTATGGATTAGGACACTCGGTACTACCTGCCTCCCCAAACTCACCGCCGGAGCAATCTGGGCCTAGACTGCAGCCCTTCCTCCCAGCGTGCCTGCCGGCCAGGGCTGGCTCTGAACACAAAAGAACGTGAACTGGCAGGGAAGCCAGACTGCTGAGAGCACACAGCCTTGAAAGAAAGCAAACAGACAGAGCAACACGTCCACACAAGGCAGCAGCCATGGATGAGACAGACAAGACGGAAGAGACATGGTCTATGTTCTTTAAGAGCTAAGGGAGCACACTGGAAACAGAGCAATAACAAGTCAAAAAGAGGAAGGGACATTGAGGATGTCTTGCATGACAACGAAGGGCAAGAAAAATAAGCAGGTGAAATAATTACTCGCCAGATGGTTGATGGGACCGGCAGTAGCACCTGGGAGCTGTGGACAACTCAGAGCTGGGGAAAGTGTGGAGAGACCTTTACGGCTCAGAGGTGTGAAGGGTAGAGGCAAGATTCAATGTCCTCATTTCTGGAATCTAAGAAGAGGAAAAATAATTGGAGTGTAGGAAAGAATTGAAGAAATAATGAGTCAAGTTTTCCTGGAATTAGAGGCCTCACTGAGTTGCAGAGGAGACAGAAGAAAAACCAGGGCCAGAAACATCACAGGAAAATTTAAGAACATTAAAGATAAAGAGAAAAACCTGAAAAGCTTCCAAACAGAAAAAGTTGATACTTTCGAAGAAATAAAAATCCTTTTGTTTATAAAGGGCAAAAATTAAAAAATAAATAAATAAATAAATGAAAATCTTATCAACATCAGTATTTTTAACAGTAACAGTGAACCCAAGATCTTGCGAGATCATTTTAAAAGTGTTGAAGGAAAAGACATTCCGGCTCAGAACTGTAAGCCCAGCGAAACTATGTTTCAGTGTGCAGGTGAGGGACAATGGCCGTATGTACAGGACCTCCGAGCGTCACCACAGGAAGATCTGCTCGGAAACTCCTCCACAGCAAGAAATCCATCAAGAAGAAAAATAAGTTTAGGAGGGTGGGGCAAGATATGGGAAGTACAACTGAATAAACGAGTTTGTGAAGTTTACTGCTGTCCGACAACCCGAGTGCACGTAACAATCGGAATTAAGCTGGTATCTGGATGCTCCACCGTGACTGGGGGAGGGGGGCCCAGCACGGAGAGGCTGCAAGGCTACCTGTATTACGTAGGAGATAGCACAGAAACTGAGAAACTATAAAAATAAACAGTATGTGGCAAATGTATGTATGAGTCATTTAAAAACTAGGGATAGGCCGGGTACAGTGGCTCACACCTGTAATCCTAGCACTATGGGAGGCTGAAGCGGGTGGATCGCTCAAAGTCAGGAGTTCGAAACCAGCCTAAGCAAGAGTGAGACCCCGTCTCTACTAAAAAATAGAAAGAAATTAATTGGCCAACTAAAAAAATATACATAAAAAATTAGCCAGGCATGGTGGCGCATGCCTACAGTCCCAGCTACTGGGAGGCTGAGGCAGAAGGATCGCTTGAACCCAGGAGCTTGAGGTTGCTGTGAGCTAGGCTGATGCCACGGCACTCTAGTCCAGGCAACAGAGTGAGACTCTGTCTCAAAAAAAAAAAAAAAAAAAATAACTAGGGATAATCATCAGAAGAATGAAAAGATGAATATCTTTAAAACCAGTAGAAAAGGTAGGCTAGCAAATAAAAGGTGAGGAAAAGAAGAAAATGACAACAGTAGCAAATCAAAGAGAAAGTGTGGTAAACAGAAGCATGCAATAAACTGGCTTGAATATGTCTCAAAATATAATAACTATTAATTAAATGACTCAAAATCAATGTAAAAACAGACTAGATTAAATATATTTAGTGACACCTTGTCTATATGAGATCCACTTAAAACAAATGGCTAATGAAAAGCTGAAAATAAAGGAATGAAAAAATATTTACTGTGCAAACAAGAAACAAAAGACAGCTGAGATAATATGTTTATATTAGAAAACTGGATTTTAAGTCAAAAAAGGAAGATAGAAGGAATACGTGAAGGCATACTAAACATCAATGGATACGCTTATAAAACTTACAAACGTGACTTCAAAACACATAAAACAACTGCTGAGAGGCCACAAAAGAACTGGGGACCACAACTGTGCTGGGGGCTTCAGGACACCTTCTCAGAAAGCGGCCATTAAATGAGCCAAATTGTGGATGGTGTGTACGACATCATCAAAAAGACCAGACTAAGAGATACTGTAGGACTTCATACCCAGAAAGTCCTTTCCCAGCTCACATAAAACTGACGAGACAACCAAGTATTAAATCATGAAAGGACCTCAGTCACTTCTGAAGACTCATCACTGACTGTGTCCTCAGACCACAGAGCAGTGAGGAAGGAGATCAGGGCAAAGGACAGCCAGAGATCCCAGATGTCTGGAATTCAGGTAGATGAGATATATTACACGTACACATACACATGTACTTACACAAAAGCGCTTTCTGACAGATGTAGACGTACTGTGCGTATACACAGGCTGACTGCATGTATTCAGCAGACTGCAGCTGTGGGCCTGTTTTGTAAATAAAGTTTTACTGGCACACTGCCATGCTCACGTGTTTGCATCCTGGCCATGTCTGCTTTCACACCACAACGGCAGGTTGAAGCACTGCGATAAGGCCTCATGTGGCCTGCAAAGCTGAAAACATGTGCTCTCTGGCTCTTTGCCAACCCTGCCCAGGAGTGCCACTAAGCCCTGTGCGCTGCTGTACCCTTCTGAGGGCTACTCCTATTTCTCAGGTTCCCATGGGCTGAGGAGGACACAAGAACGAGCCACTTAGAGAGGGTGATAAGGTCAGACCTTCCACCCCTCAGAGCTACCTTGTACATTCGGAGGCCCCAAGGGTTGGTGGCAGAGTACATTCAGAGGATGCCAGGCAGCCCCTACTCAGCTCTGTCATCTGATGCAGCGTCTCAGGTTTAGCTCACAAAAACTTCCAAATGACCCCGCTCAATGGGGCATGTGCTTTGGCAATGCATCATCACTAACTGACACCGACACAACGCAGTCAGCACACCGAGGGGAGGCAAGGCTGATACATGAACACTGTGACATTCAGATACAATCACAGCCAAAAGATCAATATGAGAATTCCTAAGAGTTACAAGAATGAAATATATTTTTCATTGATTTGTTGTTTTAAACCATTAAAAAGATGGGTAAGCGTGTTAAAGCAGGGTAAATACTCAGGGCACTAAAAAAACACTACCATTTTCACATTGTTGTAGAAAATCAATCTCGCTGACATACTTTCAAAGTAAAAACCCAAAAAGCAGACAGCATTCCTCAGGCACCGAGAGCATGCATTTGCAGGAAGAATAATGACTCTTGGAAAAACAAGAGGCCACAGGTTACCTGGGAAAGCCCGGCCAGCCGCCCCCACCCGCCCCGCAAGGTGTCTAACTTGAGTACAGTATCTTGGCTCAAATTCACTCTCACAGTTGCTTTTAGAAAGAATCATAAAAATGTCCAAATCCCCTTTTTTGTTTAAACTGACCAAGTGGCACCTATTTGCCTGAGGCACTAAAGCAGACAGTGCGGAGAGATAAATCGATAGCAGGAAATGGAGAGGCTGGGGCTTCAGCGCAAAGTTGGGCTGTGGAGCGCTGACATTATTGATTTTACCTAGTTCAGCTGGCCTTGTAATTAAAATGTAAATTTGAGAAAGAGATTATGTCCTGACAGAAATGGTAGGATTAAGGGGAAGATAAAAGCCCCTCAGTGAAAATTCAGAGAAAGAAATGAGAAAGAGAAAGAGCACTGGTTTCTTGAGCTGTGTGGATTTAGACTAAATCTAACTACTTCAGATTCACCTACATTTAATTGAAAGAACAGCGACAGAATATAAACTAGTGTTATGAACTGCACTCGCCTCCGCTGACGGCCTTGTCCCGCCGCCTCCAGCTCTGAGTGACGCAGAGAGATCAGGTGGGGAGCACGAGGCCCCACCCCAAGAGGTGGTCCTGCACCCCCCACCCTGCACCCCAGAGGTGGTCCTACCCTGCTCCTCCCTGTGAGGTGATCCTCCCCATGTGATCCTGTCCGCCTCCTCCCTGTGAGTTGGTCCTGTCCCACCTCTCCCCATGAAGTGGCTCCACCCCGCAACAGCTCTAGGTGGTTTATTACTTGGGACCTCACCCTGGAGCCCCTCCTGCCTCCATGCTCTGTACAGCGGTCTATGCTCTGCACCCCTCCTCTGGGCCCTGCAGCCCTCGGCCCAGGGGACACAGACGGCCGCTGAACTCACCACAGAGGGGCCAATGCCACACCCTGCCTCCCACCCTGTTCACCATCTACTTGTTTTCAACTTGTAGACCCACGCCAGCCATTGTGACCTTCAAGGCTAAATACAAAATATCATGAGCCTTTCAAATTAAAGGGGTGAATTAATGGCAATAAAACTCCTGAGGTCTCTGCCCACCTAGCAAAGCCACGATGGAACTCCTTCCCCTGTGGCCCGGGTGTGGGTGGCCCTGGGGCTCTGGCCCCATACCCACAGTCATCAGCGGAAAGTGGATGTCACAACTCAGGCTGACAAGAGCTGGGAGAACAGAGGGCACTGCAGGTCACCCGCTGTTGTGTAACAAACCGTCCCAAAGCTCAGTGGTGGAACCAACAGCCTTTGTGTCGGGCTCACAGATTTTCCAGAACTGGGATGTCTCAGCAGGGACAGTTCCTGTCTGCTCTGCTGTGCCCAGGGCACAAGATGGAAAGACAAATGTCCCCAAATGACATCTGGAGGTGTCTTCACCATGTCTGGGGCCAGGCCAGGAAGACCCACAAGGGGGCTGGGCTGGGATGGTAAACCCTAGCTTGCTTTTCACTTCTGCTCCTGGTCCAGACAGTTTAGAGCCATGAGTAAAGTTTTAAGTGAAGAGTGGACTTCTGCCATTGAGACATCAAACATCATCCAATTTGTCCAACGAGACTTACAATTTCTGTTGAAAGGACCCAGCAGCATTAAAGCAGGCATGTACAAGAGGCCCAAGGTCAGAAAACTTCAGCAAAACAACAAGCCAAGGGTCAGTGCCAGCTCCAGACCCCTAGAGGGAGGAGACTGGAGCCTGACAGTTGTAAATCCTGACCACAACTGGGTGCCCACCCTGGAGCTCAGGGAAGAAGATGGAGTAACTCAGCAGGGCTGGAGGGGATCTGGGTAGACAAGACTGCCCAAGAGCTGAGCAGGGGCACAGGCAGATGCCCCCTCTCCGCCCCGTCCCCAGCCAGGGCAGCCTCTGACCTGGCTGCATGTCAGCTGGTGCCTCCCCGAGGCTGGGCCACGGCCTGGTCGAGCTGAGGGTGGCAGGGAGCAGTGTGGGGGGCAAAGACCATCCTGGCATAGGGAGTGTGGTCACAACACCCAACAGTATGCTTTGGGTACCGCTGGGGCCTTTGTGGCAGGTGCAGGGACTTGGCCGTGGCCACCTGGGTGAGGCTCTGGCTGTGAGGCACTCCTACTCTAGGCAAGGAGATGGTTTCAGGGGGAGATGGCATTTGGAAAAGAAGGGACTGTGCGGGTCACAGGGAGGCCCAATTAGGGGGAGGGGTGTGGCCAGAGGGGAGGAGACAGTGGCCAATCAGCTTGTCTCTGCTGAGCCCCAGACTCTCAAGCGCACACTGACCCCAGGAGCTCGGCCTGCCTAGCCCTGGCCTGCAGGCGAATAAACAGGACCACACGATGGAAGGCCGTTCAGTGTTTGGGGGTCTGCTTGTGTTAATTTGGCATGATACCCTTAATGGGTCATATCTTCACACATGAGCTGTCTAATCATCTAAATTATTTTAACAAATTTATATTTCACCTTACAGACTCTGACTCAAAGCAACTTCTCTATCCCACCAGAAAAGCCTGTGGTCAGGCTTTCACTGCTGTCTCTGGATGCAGAGGCCGCCTGTGCGTGCCACAAGCAGCCCTGACTTGGCACACACCCTTCCTCCTGGAGGGCCACAGCCCTGGGGTGCAGAAAGTGGCTTTTAGAAGTTGTTTTTGGAAAAGAGGGAAATTCTAGATAGCAAAGGCTGTAGCAGCTGTGCTTTGCACTCCCCTGTGGTGAGAAGTTGCTCCTCGCCACGGAGCAGACACACATCCTGGGCCCAGTGCTGAGTCCATGGCTTTGGCAATGATAAGAAGGGACGCACCTTACTGGTGACAGCCCAAGTAATGGCAGGGGGGTGGGTGGCCGCCCCTGCACTCCCTCCCTCCCATTGGAGATGCTCCGAAGCACCACCCTCTCTCGCTGAAGGTGCCAACTCGAGCCAGCTGTCCGCTGCAGGTGCCCTTTCTCACGCTTGCATGCGCCTGTGAAGGAGACCTTCCTGCCTCGAAGCAGGGCTGCCCAGGGGATGGGTGTGCCTGGAAGCTACAGGGAGGGAGGCAGGAACTGCCACCCACAGTGGGTTGTGTTGGGGCCTCTGTGGATCCACATACATGCATCAATGGTGGGGCATCTGAGGGTCCTCTCAGCAGAGAGGGCCCAGCAGGATGACTGTGGGACAGGAGCACCTTAGGGCAGGCCGCAGGGAGGGACCCAGGCACAAAAGGAATATCACACAATTTTAAATGACAGCACCAATGACCGACACAGCATAACCCAGCAGGAAGGCCTGGGGCTCGCACTGAGGCCCCATTCCCTGCCCCTTGGAGGGTGCCCAGACCCCAGGGTGTGTGGCCATGGGCCCAAGGGCATTGTCCTGAGCAGAAGCCTCCTCCCCAGCCTTCCCCACTGCAAGTCCGGCAGCCCACAGCCCACTGTACTCACCCAGCAGGTGCTCAGGGACACAGGCCTCGAATCCCTCCTTCTCTGGGACCTCCACAAAGTCGTCCTCCTCATCCTCCTCCCCGTCCTCTGGGGTGTCTGTCTGTGGAAACACCCCCAAAACACTAATAAACTCCCAGCCCCTGCATATGAGAACTGCGGTCAGCAGGCAAAGCCCAGGATATCCCTATTTCTTGTGGTGCTTTTTCTCCAGGGTGGACTTCATTTAAGATTGTCTCCAAAACTGTCCTGGTTCCCAAAATCACACCACCTCTACACTGCCCCATATTTGGGGCCATTTAGATCTACATTAAAACAACAAACTGTACATCAGCTTCCCAGTTCCTTCTGGAACGTGCTGTCCTCTCTGTTCCCACGAGAAATAAACATTGCTGCAAAGCTGCACAGAACAGAGTGCCGGAGGTGACAGCAGACACAGCTGCCAGGGGCTGCAGTAACAGTCATCCACAGCATATTACAGACATGAGAAGGGACGGGCATTGCTGGAGTATTCAGTCCTTAAAGACTTGTTAAAACCCACAGCAGAGTTTCCTTCTGACAAGGCCTCCTCCCCCTGCCGTGGCCATGTTGAGGGGTTGCTTGCGATGAGTCCTGGGGGAGCCCAGGTGCCATACCTGCCTCCCTCCCTTAGGAGGACCTGCAGAACTGCACAGGAAGCTCTGCTTGCTTTTCTCCCCAGGAAGACCCAGTTCCTCAAGCCCACCCTGCCCCACTTCCTGGGTGGCTGCCTCATCTCATCAGGCCGAGGGGCGACTTCTCCCTGGCGCAGGAGGCCGAGGCATGCACTGGAGTGCTGCACAGAGGTGACCCACGGCCACGGCCACCCATGTAAATGTGCTAGCACCACACACGGCGGTGGCACCGCCTGCGCCACGGACCTTGTTGTAGAAATGGCCTGTGGGTGGCTCTTTCCTGCCTCACATTCCCACGGCCACCCTTGCATCCCAGGACAGGGTATGGAGGGTGTGAGCAACCCTACCAGAGTCCTGCCCTTCTTGGGAGGGCCTGGCTGGAGCAACTAGAACAAAGGGAACCTGGCACGGCGGCCCCCAGGGTCCTGAGGCCTGCACCATCACAGCCACACCAGACAGCCAAAGGGAACGTCCAGAAAGGGAGGTCCCTGTCAGAAGAATACTAGCCAATGAGACCCTCAGAGGGCTGTAAGAGGAAAACTTTGAAAAACTCAACCATTCTGTCACGTCTTTACTTTTTTAACTCATTCCCAACAGCAACACCTCAAAGGCACACTCAAGCAGGGCCTTGTTTCCTGAAGGGAGGACCGATGGCAGAGGCAGGGGCTGATCCCCCAGGCAGGGGCCCAAGTAGGTTCCAGACGGTTGTGGACGGCACCCCAGCGCAGCTGCCAGTCACCAGACAGAGCCGGGCCAATCTCAGCCACCAGAGTGGGGGACGTCAGCAGCCACATCTGGCCACACCTGCTGGGCCCCAGTGCCCTGCTGAAAAGGTGCCACCAGCGCAGGCACAATCAGATGCAAGTGCACTCTGTTTAGGTGCAGCCACAGCCATGCCTCTGGGAAGCACAGAAGACATTAATCACTGGAAACTGTAATTTTTGTTATCAGTCTAACACTGATCAAAAGGGAAGCCTGTCTCCACCGCTGACCTGTGAAACGTCCCAATTATACTCTTTGGAAATGACAGGGGCACTTAACTCCCGCGCAGAGCAAATGACGACCATCCATCACGTTTGAATAACAATGAGCCACGGACCTGAAAATTATTTTTGTATAGAATCTGCCCAGGAATTTATGAAAGGTGGAGAGCAGCCCAAGGTTTTAGGGCATTACGGTTCTCAGCTAGTGCAGTGCGTATCAAACACTAAACAGAATTTATGTGTTTTAATTTTCTAAAGGTAGATGTGGACCGGGTGCTACAATGCATAACATACAGCGCCAGACTTTAAATATGGGGGTCATTTTCAAAAAATATTATGCTTATTGCCCACACCCTTGAATTTCAACGGGGACTTTTATCAAATTTTCATTTCCTAAAAAATATTTAACTGCTTAGCTAACTATTAGAAATTATACCTTCTTTCTCCCCAACTAAAATTGTTTACTTCTGTGATTAAATTTGGAGCCTGGTTCCTCTTTGTCCTTACCTTTGTGCTGACAGACTGTCCTGGCCGGTGCCACCCTCTGTAAACACTGGGCCAGGTCCTGCAGACAGACCTTGAACTCTGAACAGACCAGGAGGCTGGGGCAAGGGCTGACCACAGACACCCATTTCCATAGTTTAGTTTTAAACTATTTAGAGGCTGAGGGAACCCACTCAAACCACTGCAACACAGAATTTAGGGACTTCACTAATACAAAATGTAAACTTAAAATCTTCAATTTTTAGATTTTAATTTACAAAGGATAAACTTGCATCTCGCCTAGGACATCTGATACCAGGCATGCTGCACATTAGGAATAGGCAGTGACGTTTCTGGTGCCAAGAAGGGGGGAAGCTGTGTGACCTGTCAGGGCCTCATGCCTGAGGCCTGCTCAAAGGAAAGAGACACCATGGTCACAGGGACAGTCCTCTCCAAGGCCTCAGAAATGCAGTGAGGCCCAAAGGGAAATTTAAAGCCTACATGGAAAAGAGTCCATTCTGAGCACTTCCATGGGTCTCCAATTCACCTCTAGGAAATCAAATAACCAAGTGGCATCAGGCACAGGCCCTGCCCTCAAGGATATAAACGAGGTTGGGCAGGGCTCAGGGCCAGCATCAGGCACCCCCAGTGCCCTCCACCAAGGGGCTGAACACAGGGCGGTTGGACAATCGAGGACCCTGGAAAGGAGACCACACCCATAGTAGTAGGCATCAGGGCCGGGGACTTCTTCCAAACAGGGACATTGTAAAATGTTCTCAGAAGCAGTTTGGTTTTAGCCCACCTGGGAGCTGAGTTTTCCAACTGTGATGAAACAGCATAAAACAGAAGATATCCGAAAAACCTGACTAGCAGAGACAGGACATGAGAAGGCCATGCGCTCCCAAGCGACCTGTAAATCGGAGTGGGCTGAGCACCTGTGCTCACACCTTCCCTAACAGGTACAGGCCTGGGACCCTGCGAGCCAATGGGAAGCCTCCTTGCCAGGTGGTCCCCAGTGTGGAGGCTGCACACCCCACTCCACACACTGCCTGCCACAGCCTCTGAAAAGGCCCCCCAGCTGCTGCCATAGGGAGGCATGGACAGCACTTGGGGCCTTCGCTGGTTTTATACAAAGTGATTCTCACGCACACTTAAAAGGATTTAGAAAAATGAGTCTCCACGATCATAATTAAACAAGCAATAAAACGGCTAAAATATACAATGCAATCAGTTTACAGAAGTACGGTAGTGAGGTTACTAATTATTGAGAAGGAATGGGAAGTGCAGCCCCAAGAGAAGGGGGCAGTTCTGCCAGCCAAGCGCACGGCCTGGAGATACAGCTGGGACCATTAAATAAATTTTGTACCATCTAATTAACTTGGTAACGCGATCTCAATTACTTTTCACCCAAGAAATCACTTTTGTTCAGTTTTATGTGTGTCTGTTTCCCTTTTTAAAAAAAAATGATGTAAGACCTCGTCAGACAAGTGAGTTCCAAACTGCATTTGTCTTTCAGCGGCTTGATGGCTATGCATTTAAAAACCCATTCTATCTTATAAACTAAAAATTAAACGTGCTCAGCTGTGATGGTCGTCATTGCATCTGCTATTTATATGCTAATGCCCTCCCTGGAAGGCCGTGCAAATTGCCCAGCCAGGCCAATATCTCATGTGCATCTCTGGCTGCTGGGACGCACCTTCAGAGGACAGAGGGTGGCAGTGGGCCGGGCTGGCCACAGGGAGCACCTGGACGAAGGGGCAGTGCCACGCAGCATGCTCTTAGCTCCTAGGCAAGCGTGTGGAAACTATGCTGAAGCAAATCATCACTTTCTAGAATGACTGTCTATTTATAAAATCCACACTCACCAAAATGATTTTACAATAATATCACAAAACACAGAGTGGCAAGCCTTTTCCCTTTCTCATCTGATCCACATCAGTAACAGAACTGAGGCTGTGCACAAACCTAGCCTTGGAAGCTGCCGGCATGCACAGTGGGCCTTGGGGCTGCTTTCAAGAGCCCATGCCTAACCTGCAGTCCCACGGGGCCTGGGGACCCCATGGCGGCATCCAAACTGCTGGGAGGCATGAGAGGAGTCTTTGGGTCCACAGGACGCCTGGAGGTCAATCACCAGAGCCAGGCTGGGGCCTAAATCTCTGCTGGGTCTAGATGTGCAGCCAGCCAGAAAGGGATGGGGGACCTGAATCTGTCAACTGAACGAGGGTTGTGCTGCCCTGGATGGACAGACTTGGGCCGGGATGGCCTATTCTCCTGGGGTGGCCAAGCTGGGGCTTGCCCCTGGATTCACAGAGGATGTGTTCTGAGTAGAAGCTGCCAAACCAATTTCTGTACAACAGAGCAGCCCAGAAACCCAGACCGGGGTGCTGGGGTCACATGAACATTACATAAACTAGCATCACAGTTGGCGGAGAGTGAAATCAAATCTTAAAGCAACTGGCATCTCCAGATCTAACAACTCTCACCCCCACGAGCTCTGCAGAGAACGATAACTTTGGGCAAGGAAAAGGAAAGCCTTGTTCATACCTGCTCCAGGGCACCATGATTAATGAGCACACTCTCCTCCCAGATGTGGAAAAGGGCCATGTGTCTCAGCCCGACCTTGGGTGAGAGGGTGTGGCCAGTGCTCAAGGAGGCCAGAACACCAGCCTCCGGGGAGCAGAAGGGCATGCCCCTCTGCATGGCCACATGCCAAGGGTGCAGGTGGCACATTCATCAGGCAGCCCTTCCCGCCGGGTGGCCAGGCCTCAACAAGGAGGCCAGTGCTCACAAAACTCGCTTTTCTCATCTGTAAAATGGGGGTAATAATCTACCTAATAGAGCTCTCTTCGGAATTAAAGAAAGAACATGTGGGGAGGGGCTCAGAAGAGAGCTGGGCTTGTTTAGGAAGCAGTACCTATTTTGCAGACAGACACGTGTTGGGGGCAGTCTGTGCTGTAGGGCTTGGGAAGGAGAGGGTTGATGCCATGGCCCCGGGCTAGGTCTAGGATGTCCTGATCCAGACTGACCTCGTGAGAACTATTGTGTCTTTACCCCTCCCCTGGCTCTCAGCCTTCCACGGATACAGCCGCTTGGCCTTCAGTGTGATGGAGGGAGCCGCATCACCCAGGAAGGTTGTTTACCAGCCCTGCTGCAGCACAAGGTTTCCCAGCGGTCGGCTGATTTAGTTCCCTGCCTTCCCTGCCTGCGCCTGACGGTTCAACATTTCATTCCCTGGGTTTTCAGCTTCTGTCCTTTTCACCTCCAAGAAGCTAACCACTCCCACCGTTCTAGTGGCATCATAGAAAACTTTCCCTAAAACAACAAAAGTGAATGGAGCTGGGGCCTCGATTCAGGGCCTGAAAGGTCGCTGGGGCGCCTGTCATCTGCATCCTTGAACTCCAAGGCTGAACATTCGAAGGGCAGGAAACACGTCCTAGAGTGCCAGCAGCAAGGCTGGTGGAGAAGGCAGGCGGTAGCCGACACAGAAGGAAAACCGTGCACAGAGCCACACAGACAGCTTCCACCTCTGTGAATGGTGACGATGCGTCCACAGTGAAAACCACGTGGCTGCCACGTTGGACTCGTGATGGGTAAGAATAAAATGAAACTCCCATAAAGATATGTTAGCTATGAACACAAATAACCCAACAATTTACAAAAAGAAAGAAAAAACCACTGCTGATAGTACTGAATAGACTGATGCTTAAAACTGTTTTCTGACTTACTGGTTGGTAGGAAAGTAATATTAATTACATAATACAAACTAATTGGTGATCTTAGCTATGTAATTAAATAGCAGGCAGTTTAAGTTTTCAAAGGATTTTTATCAGCTTAGTGAAGGAAGCAGCCATGGATTACTACACCTATCCTGTAACAGAGCAAGGCTAGAAACTAAATCTACCAAATGACTCTCTGTATCGATCTTGTTAGGATTTATCCCTGGCCTGCTACCAAACAGAATTGACACAGAGACACTCTATAAAACACACAGTTAAACATATTTAAACTGGCTTAAGTATTTTTTGAAGACAGAACATCTATGTCAAAAGGAAAACAATATCATGTCGACACCAATGCCAACAGACATACAGAAATGGGAAACATTAAAAAAAAGACACAGTTTGTTCCCACTTAGTTATCTGAAGAGAAAAGGGAGAAACACCGCAATGTGCGTCAACCTTGAACCTTCAAAAGACAGGTTCAGAACTTCTCTCCAATATCTCAGTTACTGTTGTTTGATTTTAGCTAGCAGCGTCATATTTGTTTTGGTCTCAAAATATTTAAATCACGTATTATTGAATTAGCATTCTCAGCTCTGGCTGTTCTACACGCAGAGTTAACGATGCCAATCCCGTTCTAAGTGGGGAAACACTAAGGGAATGATTTAAGCCCTCTGTAAATTTTATTTGAAAATTAGCCAAGAGTGCCTCATTCATAATTTCTAATTAAAACGGCTCAAACCCCCACGTTCATTAGCCAGCCCCACCTGCCCCTGCCCGGAGCTGCCACCAGCCGCAGGAGGGGAGATAGGTAGATACCCGGCTGCCGCGTCTATTCTGGGAAGCGAGGCCCAGGTGAGCCGCTGCCGCTCACAGCCAGGCGAGCTGCCAATCACTTCATCTGCCGCAGCTCCTCGCTCTCTCGCTCCGTGAGCAAAATCTCCAAGGATTTCAGAGCAGTGCCTTTTTAAAACGTCAGTTTATGGAAAAAGGCTAGAAAGTGTCCATTCAACTGACAAAAGAGCAGAGCAACTTCTCCCTTCCCACTGAAGCTGTAACACCCTCAGTGCAGTTCAGTGGGCCAACCTCAACCACACTGGGTCCACCCTACCCTGCGTGCTCCCTGAGGCCTCGGCACCCACCTAACAGCCTGGGAGGAGAGTGGCACTCAAGCCACCTCAGGAGCATCTGCTGTGTGGTCCAAGAGGGCAAGGGGCCCTGCACCACCCAGAGCTGCCTCTAAGCCCAGTCAGGCCACAGCCATAAAGGCCCACTGTCCCCCATCCAGATACATGTGAGAAGACACGCAGAGCTACAGCAGGGCCACGGGGGACAGTAGGGACAGCGGCAGGCCCTGGGCTCTAGGTTCAGGACAGTCATCTTGTTCTCCTGGGGGTTGGGGTCATGCACCAGGCAGGGACAGCACACTGACAGCTCTATAATGTAGGGTCCAATACACCTGTGTCTGAGCCACATGGGAGCTCAGAGATAGCTGACAGAACTAATGGAGCCCTCAGGACCTTACGGGGTGGGAGCAGCCCCCAAAGCCCAACAGGCAGCCATGCATGCCCAGAGCCCTCCTGGACAGCCTGGCCCCACACACCTTGCGGACCCTGGGGCCCCACTGACTGGCTCCTGGATGCAGCACCCCTGAGAAGACCAGCAGCTTCTGGAGAGGGCACAGCAGCAGGAGCCCCGGGAGGTGGTGGTCAAGGAGCCAGAGCCCTGCGCCCACGAGGGGAGGGGCCAGGCTGAGCCAGGACTCTCCAGGAAGGGCCGTTCAGTCTCCTTGAGCCCATGGGAGTCTGAGTGTCCGTCAGGTTGTGTCGGAGACATGCAGGAGAGCCCCCAGGCTTCCCTGCGCTCTGGGGACACCCAGCATAGTGCCCTGACCCGAGATGCTGCATGTCTCTTATTACCACCTGAATGGGTTGAGCTGCCAACAGACTAGGAGGGGCTGCCCAGAGCTCAGTTGCACCAACTGCCTCGCTCTAGGGCAGCCCTGGAGGCTGTGGAGCTGTGACATGTGGGCAGGAGCAGGTCCAGGCTCTGCTGCCAGAGCCTCAGTCCAAGGAGAGTGGCCTGGCTGCCGAGACCCCTCTGGGCTTGGGTCCTGCCAGCCCTTAGCAATGCTGCTGGCCCCAAAAGGACTGTGTAGGCTGACAGTACCCAGACCTGGTGAGACCAGTCTGAGCTACCCAACAGCCCCTCCTGGCTCTGTGGACACTTCCCAAAGCATCCAGGTGCCCCAGGCCAACACTGCACAGCAAAGGCCTGTTGGCCCATCAGCAAACCAAACTGTCCACAGACTGCAGAAGCCAGGCCGGGGCCCATCCACAACAAGCGGGACCAGGCAGGTACCCAGCGTGGGGTCTTAGTGTGGGCACTGAACATCCTGTTGACACAGGGTGGCGCAGAGCAGCCACAGCTCGGAGGCCTCGGGCAAGCGGAGGGGCTCTGCCTGGATCACATAAAGCATTCCTGATGTCCCAGCCGGGAGTGGTGACCCCCACACCCCGTCCACGTGGGCAAGTCAGTGGCCCAAGACTGCTCTGACAACCCTATAACCCTGAGTGTGCCACGGTCAGTGTTGAACTCCTGATTGCTGGTACGCTAACTGGGTTAATCACCCTCCTCCCAGGACTAAAAAAATCTTTTTTCATTGTTAAAGATATACTTTAGTCAAAATTTAGAAAACTGATTTTTAGTTAATGAAACTCTTACACAGTAGTCACGAGCACCCACAAACAGCTACAGCACGAGCAGTCCTGGTGGCCAGGGCTGAGTCCACCCATGCCTGTGAGTCCCACAGTCCCGAATTCCCTGGCAGTCTGGAGGTTCCAGAGAGAACAGCAAGAGCGCCCTCTGCTGGCCCCAGGCTGCGCACACCCTCTGTAAAGTCACAGGGCCAGACTCTGAAGCCCAGTGCCTGTAGCTCTCACAGACCCTTAAGAAAACGGCTTTTGGTGCTCATTTGTGGGCCCATGTTTCTCCACGCAGTCCCTGCCCACTGTGCTGCATGCCCATTTTGGGGTGGGGGAGTGGGGGAGGAGGCCACCTAGGCTGGATGAAAGGTCACCCACACACGGTTCTTTCCACCCCAAATCTTTCTTTTAAAAAAAGGGATAGTTTAAAAGCTATCACCTCCCAGGCCAGGGTTAGCACACTCTTGGCTGGGTCTGGGATCTGAGCTCAGGGTCAGGTTCAGGGTCCAGGGCTTGGGTTCTGTGAGGGATGGTGCACGTGGTATCTGCTTTCTCAGTTCTGAGACACCGGAGAGACCGCCCAGGCAGGAGATGGGATGACGATGCATGGCCAGGGACCGCCAGCTGTGGGCTGCCGTGACGAGCCTCGTGTCCCTCAATTACAAGGTCCAGCTGTACTGAGCACAGCCCCCCTGTGGCCCACAGTCCCTGAGGACATGTGTACAGGACCCCACTCTCAGGTCCTTTCCAGGCATCAAGCCCAGGTCTCCACTCCGAGCTCGTCTCCCTCCTGAAGTCCCACTGCAGCAGTGCTTGGTGCTGCTGCCTGGCAATCTCTGCCCAGCACAACAGTCTCTGCAGCCCTGGGTGTCACTGCATGGCTTCACCCTACCCCATCACCAGGGGCCCAAGGGGTAGGCGCCGTACTCCCCTCCAGCTCCATCAAGCGGCCTCTGGCCCTCTAACTCCATTCCCTCTCAGGTAGGTGCAGCACCTCCCTGCGGCCCCCCCCAGAACCTCAGGGGGCCAGTTCCTCCCTCTCAAACCAGACAACATGCCTTCCATTCTCGGCCACCCAGAGCTCTCCCAGGGTCTCTGCCTGGGCTGACCATGGTGCCTCTCTGGACAGGGTGCCTCACCTTCTGGCAACTCCTTAGAAACCTCCACTAGGTTGGGGGGCACTGCCTGACTCTTTGTGGCTTCCCAGAGGCACCCTTCACACGTGGGGCGCTCAGCATGTGTGCCATCAGCTAGAATGCACGACCAGACCACACTGACAGCCTGTAACATCACTACACCATGGCAGTGACCCTGCACTCGTGAGGAAGCCCTGGCTGGGGAGGCAGGTGCAGCTGGGCCCCCAGTGGTTCCGTCTCCTCCCTGCAGAGGGCTCCGGCATCCTCGATGCCCCTGCTGGCCAACCCACACCTCTCCTGCCCTGGATCCATTCCCTGCCCCACTGAGCGGGCTTGGTCTGGGCCTCCCAAGGTGAGAAGTCAGTTCTCAGTGAGAAAGGAGCCAGAATCTCCTGAAGCCCCAGCTACTCATGTTGCTTAGCCCTACACTCAGCACCCGCCACTCACCCTGAGCCTCTGCTCTCCCTCAGGTGCGATGTCCAGCTCCTTGTATTTTCTCAGCGCGAGCTCTAATTCCGTCTTCAGGTCAATGGCACGCTTTAAGTGTCCACCATGGGTCCCTGCGCGGGTAAACCGCTGAAAAACACAGAGTGGATTGCAAAGGCCTTAGGGAGCCCATCCCTGCCAGGAGGCACATGGCTGGGTCTGTGGGCCTGTCAGGTGACTCTAAACACAGCTGGGACACAGAGGACAAGGGCCTTGGGCGAGGGACAGAGCCCTCCTGGGGCAGGGGGTGGTTTGGTCACCTGAACTCCTCGTGCCCCAGCAGTCATCCCAAGGAAGAGAGCCCCCTGCCAGGCACTTCCCACACATCCTCCTTCCACCCACAGGCGCCCACCTCCTTCAGTGCCCTCCTTCTGGCCAGGTGCCCAGCCTCACCTGGACCCAGGAGCACGCAGATGGCAGGAACTTGTTCTGGACAAGCTTGAGCGCATCTCGTGCAGCTTGGACGACGGCGAGGTTGTCCTCATTCTCCTGTACCTTTAGGCCGTCTGGGGTAAAGCACATGGAGGTCACCAGAGGGCCACAGGCCCACGTTGCCCACAGACCCTGGTGAAGCAGACCACGCAGCAAAGGCCACCGTAGCCTGCGAAGAACCCGCCAGACACCCACCCCCGCCCCAGCTACATGATCTGGGATCCCAAACCTGATGCTTTGAGAGAAAACGCACCCTTTTGTGATGCTGGATGAGAACGTCTGGCTCCCCAAGCACATGGCTCCACTGCCCAAGTCTCAACCACTTGGGCTGAGGCCATCTCTCCCACCAAAGGTGTGAGACCCCCCATGGCCTTCTCCCCTTGACACCCCTACCCCCGCTGCTCACAGAACCTTCCCCTCCTTCTACTGCCCTCAGTATGGAGGCCCCACCTAGCCAGCCCCACCAGCCCTTCCCTGCTCGGCACCTCATCTCCTGCATGGCCTCTGCCATGTGCTCCCGCACTGCAGAGCTCACATCTCTGGAGTATGGCTATGCATCTACACAGGCAAGGCTGCTCATAGGGGCTGACCACGCCATAAACACTGGTGTCGGGTCCAGCCTGCACCAGCCTAAAGGGCACTCCTGCTACCCAATTCCTGCAGCACCTGCAGCCCTCAGAGCGGGCTGAGCCTTGCAGATCAAGTTCTCCTAGCAGCTTCAGGCCTGGCTGCCTCCACTCTGGTGAAGGGACGCCTGCTGTGCCTGCTTTCAGAGAAGCAGGTTCCCTGAAGACAGTGATTCAAAGCCATGCTAGTATCTAACGAGCCCTCGACCCCTCCACATACCCTGCCATGTGGAGCGGGGAACACATGTCAGGAAGCTTGGGCCAAAGGGCATGGGGGATGGTTGCATCTCAGTAAAGCCCCCTAGGCCAGAACACTGAGGCCGCATGTGGCCCTGACAGGCCTGTGACCTGCCCAGGGCTCGCCAGTCATTCGGACCACATGCCCATAAGGACCGCACACAACAGGGACCTTGGGACCTGCCAGCCTGGAGAGCCCTCCTCACCCCAACCTTCTGAGTCCCTGCTCTGCTCACAGACTCAACAGGGTAGGGGCTCCTGGGATGGCAGAGAAATCTGTGAGCTCTTAGAAGTGTCTCCCTGCGGACAGCCTGTGGCTACAGAGGCCTGGCGTGGTAGGAGGGAAGCCGAGTACAGCGGCCACACAGGAAGGAGAGACCTGGTGGGGCCCCCAACCCAGCCCCACTTGAGGAGCCACCACAGGTCCAAGGCTCTGTCGGCCCGAGACACCTTGGGCCAGGTGCCAGTGACAAACTTGCCGGCTAGTCAGCCCAGAGCTGGCGGAGGGAGGTGCTGAGCAGCCAGTTACCTGAGGAGAGCTCCACGTCCAGTGTGTACTTGTGTGAGCCGAGCCCGTGGCTCCGCAAAAACTTTTCCTGGTCACTGTCTTCATCCTCGTCTTCCAAGGGGTCCCCTGTGGCTGCCTGCAGCCGCGGTGCCCTGCTGCCAGCCCCGGGGTGGCACACAGAAGCAGGCAGGTCCTTGCTGCAGCAGGGCTGCTCGCCATCTGAGGGTGTGGGGTGGCTAGACCAGCAAGGGGTGGCTTGGCCCGGGCGCGAGGAGCGTGAGGCACCCTCATTGGACATGCCAAAAGCCACGTCAAGGAATTCCGCCACCGCTGGGCTAGGGCCAAAGTCAAATGGCACCAGCAACCTGAAGCAACTCTCCACTTCTGTCAGGCAGGACTCGATTTCTTCAGACATTTCTGCCAAAACATCAAAACATCTGCTTCCTGTGTCATACTGGGCAACAGAGCACCACCTCACCCAAAACCAAGCCCAGAGGTCTGCTCCCCCAGGGTCATTTCTCGGCACCAGGTGGGCTGGGGTCCTGCTTGCAACTCACACTCCCTGGGGCCTCCTTTCTTCCCAAGAACCAAAGCCAGTCCTGGGAGCACGTGTCACAGGACCTTTTTAACTGCTCAACAAACCACCACGCTTAGCACTAGGGTCTGCAATGTCAGCCTCTCAGATGCCTCCAGGTAACAACCCTCAGTTCTGGACCATGCTGTATCGAGGGCATGTGCAAAGCTACACCCTCTTTCTGGGGCAAAAAAATGCTGCGTGCATCCCCCACCTCCCTGAGGCTAGCACAGCTCTCCCTCCTGGTGGACTCCTTGTCATCCCTGGGGCATAAGCTGTCTCCCTTTTGGGCTTCTCCAAGTCCTGGGAGTCCCAGGAGTGGCCTCTGGCAAGGACCGCGCCCAGGAAAAGGGTCTGTCTACAGGAAGATCTGGGCACGTGAATAACCCCCAAGACCCGCAGTCTGAGGATGCAGAGTAGCCACCTCATCCCATCACAGGAGATGCCCTGCTGTGGGCAACGGCAACCCTGGGCTGGCTTCTACCTCTGAATGCCTGGGCCGTGCCCCTCATGAGAAGGGCCGGCTGCCAGGAAGTAAAAGGTGGAGTTTTCTGGGAAACGGGCTGGCAAACAGGGACTATGAGAGGAATGGCGAGAGGGCCTTCAGTCAGGCTGCGAAGCCCAGACCACCACTGGACAAACACTGCACCCAGAGAGTGCCCAGGGATCCTCCCAGCAAACGGCGTAGTGAGCGTGGCCACCAGGGGGCGCGGGACAGGCATGGATGCTGCAGAGGCCTCCAGCCAGGACCCCTGGGAACACGGTGGGGTCTGTGGCTGGGAAGGCCTCCCCTAGCCCTCAACCCCAAGTGTCTCTGCCTGGCCTGTCTGAACACCTGGGTCCCCAGCGACCAGGGGCATGAGGCGGCCCCAAGAAGGCACAAGGGCCCCTCGCTCAGTCCTGGGAACTTACCTTCCATCTCCCTCTCTGCCTGCTGGGCTCTTTCCCTGTAGATCTTATCCAAGTGCTTCTGCTTCTCCTCTTCTCTCTTTCTTTCTGCTAGAGTCCTAGCATTCACATCTTGAAAATCCACCTGAAAAATTGAAAATAAAGATTAGAATCGTCTATAAAGAACACAAAGAAAACAGTAAGTCAAAAATAGGTCTAATGAAAGACACACAAGCCAGGTTAGTACGTGGCCAGGATCTCCACAGGCTTCTCAGTTCATAATGTATGAAAACAAAAGGAAACACACCTAACTCTGCTGTCTAATCCCTGGAAAGCCAGCACATTTGCTAACTTAAAATAAAAGAGATAAAAAGACTTCTCCCCCAAGTCTGATGCAGGCAGGAAAGCAGTGAGCTTGCCTGATGCACAGGCCAGGGGCTGCTGACTAGATCTGAGGTCTGAAGACACCACCTGAGAATGCACCCCAGAGGGAGAGGGCAGTCCCTGGGCCCCACGGCGAAGGATGGGCTGAGCCTCTATGGCAGGCAGGAGTCTGGGTTCAGCAGCAGATGCTACCAGGTTTTGTCATGCCCAGCACCAGCCAGAGCCCACAGCAGAATCCAGGTGGAGACTTACAGCAAAGCTGGGACAGACCCCAGAGCCCAGAGGTCCACCGTCACAGGAAAGGCCTATGTCTGAGAAGGTGTGTTTTGCTTTTACTTTTTATCTTATACATGCAGGTCTCTAGGCTCAGCTGCGTCCATACACGGGGTGAGCTCACACTCTTCCTCTCAGCACTGAGAGGCCCTGACCCCAGCTGCTGGTTACTCTCACCCACCTCCACACCTCAACAGCTGGTCCAGCAGCCTAGATGCCCAGGGAAAGCCAAGCAGGCCCCTGCCATACCCAGCCCAATGTGCATCCTACACCCAGGCTCAACAGGAAAAGCATTCTCTCCCTCTCTGGTCTACCATCCTCACAGCAGGCAACTGGAATCTCCAATCAACAATGGGCAAGGCCCACCTACCTTTTTGTTGTGTTTTAAGAAGTGGTAGCCTAAAGCAAGCTTCTTATAGGCCTCCCCGAACTTCTCATTCCACGCTTCCACTGCCCGGATGGCTGCCTGCCTCAGCCTCTGGGCCACCTCCCTGGGTGGTGGCAGGGGCTGCTTGTGGTCTGTGCCCAGTGTGAGCTCCAGAAACTCCTGGAAGTCAGAGACAACCAGCATCCTGAACTGGTGAGACCTGGTGAAGAGTTCATCCATGACCTGGAAGGCTGAGAGGCGGACCTGGGCATGCTCCTGGCTCAGCTGAGCCATCAGCAGGTGGTAGGCATGGCCTAGCAGCTCCTCTGAAGACCTGGGGACACAAACTGGCCTGACTCAAGCACCCATGCTTGAAGGACAGTTAATAAACGCTTTTCGCACAGGGACACAACATTCACATGTGGCAGAGACAGCAGCCACCTCCCAAGCTTCATTCTCTCCTCCTAGAGCAGGGTCTGAAAACTGCTGCCCAAGGGCCAAACCTGGCTCCCCCATCCTCTGCATGTTTTTATAAGGCCCACAAGCCCACACTGTTTTCTACATTTTTAAATGGTTGAAACATATAAACAATACTTCGTGAAGTATGAAAATTATATAAAATTCAAATGTTAGTGCTCATCAATAAAGTTTCACTGGAACACCGCCCACCCATGCAGTTAGGATGTCTCTGGCTGCTTCCACAGTCGAGACCTTATGGTGAAGCCTAAAACAGTCACCATCTGGCCCATCCAGAAAGTCTGCTGCCCTACACACACACACACACACACACACACACACACACGGATGCACACCCCACGCCACTGCTGAGTTGGGTACGTGACCTCGAAGCCCTTCCTGTAGGAAGTAAAAGGGAAAAGCCCTGTGAGCCCCTGGGGGATCCTCTTCCCAGCTACTGTCTGTGTAAACCACAATGATCTGGGGGTTTTTTGGGGCATGCTGCAAAACCTGACCTGAACTGGAATTTTTTTCAAAATATAAACACTTTTATCATTTAATAAACAATCTTACATTCTCCTGTTTCGTAAATACAAGATACAATATAATCAGTAATGCCACACACTGCCACCCTAGTCCAGAATGTGGACTGCTCATCAGAGCTGGGCACTGCAAGGTCCTAGGAAGACATCTGGCCGTGTTCCTTTGGTGGTTCTTTCCCAGGGGATGGCTGAGATGGATGCAGAAGCCCCACAACCTCCTAGGTGTGTCATGGGCTCACTGGGCCAGTCAGCTACTATGAATTGCTAAACCTTAAGACATACTTGCAAATATTCTTCAGTTCCTTCATTTTCTCAGGATTCAGTTGGGGTTCTCCTGAAGTTGTGAGCTCTTCTACCAACTTTGAAAGTTTTTGATCCATATCTAGAAGTACATAACACAGAAGTGCTAAGTTACCATCTGGTACCTTACGGTTCTTGGTTTTATTAACAAATGTTTGCTGAGCTCCACTATATACTGGGCATTCAAGGAGGGGCCCTGATGCAGGCATCCTTATGCCCTTACCTCTGTGGGGTGATTTCTCGGGAAATATAACAATCCGAGGTGATATTCTGGGACTCCAACAAGGTCTTTTGTTGGTAATTAGCAAAAGTTTTTTAAAAATGAAACTTTAATTCCGGACCTCTACAATCACACAAGTGCAAAGGATGCTGCAGTGAAGGCTGTGCTTGGCATTTGACAATGCACATAAACGTGTCATATTTAAATTAGCTGTTCCCAAACTAGACCGTGGCACAGCTTCCCTCGTTCACTCGAATTCCACAGGACAGCCTCGATAAAGGCCGCCAAGGACAGGAGCCATGGATCGTGAGGGAACCAGTGAAAAGCACACTCGGGGCCCACCTGGAACCAGGTGCGCACTCCCAGGGGCGGGACAGCCGCAGGCGCCCAGCTGATCAGCGCGTCAGGTGAGCGGCGTGGGAAAAGGCCGGATGGCGCAGGGCCGGGGGCGAGCCCAGGCAGGCCTGCAGCTCGCCACGAACCGAGGCGTGCGGCCTGGGGCCGGCTGCCGAGTACAGTGCTGCTCGGAGCAACGAGCCCCTGGAGGCCGCACAGCGCGAGGCGGGCTGGCTCCGCGCCGGCGACTCCGCGGAGGAAACGCTGCGCGTCGGGGCAGAGTCAGCCCGGGCGGACACCGTGGCCACACAGCTGTCAGCGGAACCACAGAGTGCCCGACCTCCGCCAGGCCGCAGCCCCCCGCCCGACCGTGCGCCCTCTGGGCGGAGCTCGACGCACTTACCGCGTACGCGGCCGCTCCCGTCCTCACCCCGCCCCTTCCGGCAGAGGCCGCGCCCTCCTCCCACGTGCCCAAGAGCTCTGTAGCCATTGGCTGGCTTTGGCCCAGACGGCGCGGGCGGAGGTGAGCGCGGCGCGGGCGCTCTCGCCGTCGCCCTGCCTTTTCCGGCGAAGGCGACCTTCCAGTCGCGCGCCCCGAGCTCGGCGGCCAATGGTTCACCCTGGCCCGGGCAGCGCAGGCGCGAAGGCGTGGCCGAGGTCTGCGCGGTGACGCAGGCGCGCTCCCGGCGGGGTCGGGGCGGCCTGGGAAGGAGACGCGCGAGAAAAAGGAGGCGGGAGGGCGCAGCAAGTCCTTAAAGGGGCCGTGTACGCGAATGCCGGGGGCGGGGCGGGCTTTGAGCTCACAGGCGGGACGCCGCAGCCAGGACGCCTGGCCGGGAAACTGAGGCTCAAACGGAAGTTTCGATCCCCGCCTGGATGCCTCCGCCGCCAGGAGGCTCACGGACACTGGGCCCACTGCGACGGGTAGGCAAAGACCGCCCAGGTGGGATCCTGAGGGTCCCGCCCCGCCTCGCACGGGCGCCCCCGCTGCCGGGGGATAGGGGAAGAAGGGGGGGCCACAGCGGGGGTGGGGAGGCAGCCCAGGGAGGGGGACTCCCATACGGGG
>VBSM01001118.1:7176082-7252927 GCA_008086735.1 Cheirogaleus medius | reverse complement strand
AGCACAGCCCCGGGTCCCCTGCACACCCCCGGGGCCCAGACTGGGGGTCCAGCCGCCATCCACAGCTATAGCCAGACCTGCCCTGCGCTTCCCGAGGTCGCCCTTGGCTCCTCCTGCCTCCAGGACCCCAGGGCCTCTGGGTGACCACCCCTCTGGCCTCCTCTCTCAGCAGGAGGGCCTTTGCACAGGCAGCACTACTACCTGCTTGCAGCCCCAGCCTGTCCCTTGGGTCCCCAGGAAGGCCTCCGGGCTCTCCGTGGGCTCCTCAGTGCCCAGCTCGGTGCCCCGCACAGAGCAGGTGCTCAGTAAGCAGATAGGACGTTATCCTGGACTAGGGTAGCGTCAGAGCAGAGCAGGATAAAAAAGGTAAAGATGTCTGCCCACAGAAAACTTCGTGCACTGCTGGGCTCAGTGGCTCACTAAGCCTGTAATCCCAGCACTTTGGGGATTTGAGGAGGGAGGATCAGCTTGAGGCCAGGAGTTCGACACCAGCTTGGGCAACAGAGTGAGACCTCATGTCTACAAAAAAACCAAAGAGCCAGGCATGGTGGCTCACACCTGTAGTCCTTTGGGAAGCTTGAGCCCAGGAGTTCTGGGCTGTGGTGAGGTCCCAATCACAATGCTGCACTTCATCCTGGGTGACAGAGACAGACCCTGTCTCAAACAAAAACAAAAACTTTGTACACCAATATTCATAGCAGCACTATTCATAATAGCAAGAGGTGGAAACACACATGTCCATTAGCAGATGCATGATAACCAAAAGGTGATCCATCCTTACATATTATTCAACCTTAAAAGGGAATGCAGTACAATACATGCTGCCATGTAGACGAACCTTGAAAGTGTGAAATAATCCAGTTACAGAAGACCACATAGTGTAGGATTCCGTTTATACGAAATGTCCAGCGCACGTGTAGACACGGAAAGTCAATGTCTTTGCCTGGGGGGACTGACTTCTAAATAGGTACACGGTTTTTCTTTTTTTGCAGTGATAAACATGTGGAAGTAGATCTGGTGGTTGCACAACCTTGTTATTAGTAATACGCTAAACTCTATCGATAACATTCCATTCTTTGGATACCACATTTTGTTTATCAATTTATCTGTTGGTGAACATTTGGGTTGTTTCCACCTTTTGGCTTTTGTGAGTGATCCTGCTGTGAACATTTGTGTGCAAATATTTGTTTCAATACCTGTTTTCAGTTCTTTGGGTACATACCCAGGCATGGAATTGCTGTGTGTGTTTGTTTTTTAAGCCATAGCAAGTATCTCCCCTTCACCCCCTATCATAGACCAGGAAAATTAGGAATATTTTGTATTTGAAAGGGACCTATTTGAATCTGGAACCCTTAATCTTGGTTTTCTAAGGGCAGACATCAGTGAAATATTTTGTCATTTATCATATTAATATGTTCATTTTGTGAGTAGCAATTAGCACTCAATTTAAAATTATCTTCCTTTAAAAGTGGCCGAGTTTGCAGTACCCAGTGAGACACTGACAGTCAGCTGTGTGGCCTCCGGTAGGTTACTTCATCCTTTTGAGCCTTGCTTTTCTCTTCTGTCCACAATGAGGATAATAAAACATACCTCACAGGATTGCTGTGCACCCCTGCCTTTCTTTTTTTCCTTTTTCCGTTCTTTTTTTTTTTTTTTTTGAGACAGAGTCTCACTCTGTTGCCCAGACTAGAGTGCCGTGGCGCCAGCCAAGCTCTCAGCAACCTCAAACTCCTGGGCTCAAGCAATCCTCCTGCCTCAGCCTCCTGAGCAGCTGGGACTACAAGCATGCGCCACCATGCCTGGCTAATTTTTTCTATATATTTTTAGTTGTCCAGCTAATTTCTTTCTATTTTTTTTAGTAGAGATGGGGTCTTGCTCTTGCTCAGGCTGGTCTCGAACCTCACACTGTCTGCCTGCCTCAGCCTACCAAAGTGCTAGGATTATAGGCATGAGCCACTGTGCCCAGCCCACCCCTACCTTTCTTAATACAGAAAAAGGTTTTGCCTTGGAGCCAATCCACCCTTCAATACCTCTTCTAAGCGTCACAGGATGTATTTTGTTTCACAAATTTGGTATTCAGAAAAATGATTTGAAAGTGAGTAAATTCTGTGCAATTATAGTTATTAAATGACTTGTAAACGATGTCTTCTGTTCACATTTTGCTACATTTAATCTTCTAGGTTTTTAGATCTCTTCTGACTTTGGAGTTGGAAATAGTGCTGAGGCAGCTAACTTTTTAATATTTTGGGTCAATATTCTTGTGAAAAGAATTCCTGCATTTCTCAAAGAACTGAGGCTGAAGCAGAAATAAGTTCCAGTGAGCAAGTATCCAAATGGGCTGTTTAATGAAACCTAATAATTTAAAACAAAACAGCAAAACCCATAGAGTTGTATATTTTTGAAGGGTAGATTTTATGGTATGTGAATTATGTCTCAATAAAGCAATTATTTAAAAATGAAAATAAAAAGTGATAAATACCCCACTCCCAGACTGTCCATCCCCACAGGGAATCTGGCCACATTTTTGCCCTGTGCTGCCCCCTCTGCAGCTCTGCGTCCTCTCTCATGGCCACGGCCAGGCCCTGCCCCTCACTGCACTGGACTCTGGCCAGCTCCTTGGTTGCAGCAGCCACAGCAACGCGGGCCGACTCCTCTCCCTGAACCCCACAAACGTGCCCAGCCATCCCCTCACACCTCCCTTGCCCTGCCTCCTGCTTCACTGAGAAAACGGGGCTGCGTGTCCACGGACTACCACAGCACCCCTGCCCCTTCGCCCAGACCCAGGCCTCGTGGCCTGCTTCAAGGCAGTCATCCAGCACTCCTCTGTCCCCTACAGTGTGATTTTGTTTTGCTTGGCTACTAGATTGTTCTCATCAGCATAAAAGGGTTGTTTCTCCCACCTAACAAAACCTTCTCTTTATCGGACTTCTCTTACCATTTCTTTATTCCCTGTTCAGCAGAATTCCCAGAGGTCTGTCCAGTCACCCTGCGCCTCATTTCCTCCTCCGCCTGTGTCTCCCAGGTCACCAGTGATGTCTGGATTGCTAAATCCAGTCTCCCCTATGACGCTGCCTGGGGGGTGTCCTGGTGGTCTCAGGCTTGACAAGACCACACCTGAGCTGTCTGCCCACTGCCCTCTGTTGTAGCTGGGCACACATCCTTCTGTTCACTCAGGCGGTGACCTGACTCACTCGGACTCCTCTTTTCCTTTCATCTCATGTCCCTTCCGTTTGTAAATCTGGACAGTCCTGCCCTCAGAATATATCCAGATCTGAGCACGTCCCACCACCTCATGCCAGGTCCCAGCAAGCACCCTCGGAGGTCACTGCAGTCACCACTTATCTCCACATTTCTGCCCTTGTACTCCTGACATCCATGATACAGCAACCAGAGTGACCTTAGAAAGGCTGTCAGACCACATGCCTCCCTCACTCAGAGTCCTCCAATGGCTCCTATCCCAGAGGGAAAGCAAGAGGCAGCTTGGTCCGTGCCTGCTGCCCCTGCCCACTTCCCTGAGCTGCTCTCCCCCTGCCTCGCTCCAGCCATCCGAGGCCTCTGTGAAACTCATTCCTCTGTGGATGTTTCTTCCCCTAGTACCTCCAGGATTCCCTCACCTCCTTCCAATTTCTGCTCACATCTCACCCTGAGCACTTCTACAGCCTTGCACCCCTCACTCTCCATTTTCTTAACCTGTTACTTTTTCTTACAGCACTTATTTATTAGTTTATTGGAGTTCCCCCCCCTTGTCCACCACTAGAACATATGCTCCATGAGAACAAGGATATTTGTTTTGTTTCATGATGTCAGACACACAGTAGATGCTCAATATTTGTTGAATGTTGAATGAAAAATTATAAAGCCAAGATAAGTTATGGTGAGAGTTAGAAGATACTTACAAAGAACCAACTGAAACTGTAAACCACCCAAGGTACATCATAATCATTACAGAAAACTAGTGACAAAGACAAATGTTAGAAGCAATCGGAGAAAAGGCATATTACATACAGTGGCAAAGATAAGAAACCACAGATTTTCTAGGCCAAAAGGAGAAAAAAAGTCAAGAAAATGGAACATTTTTAAAGTAGTAAAAGAAAAAATACTATCAGCCTAGAATTGTGTATGCATCAAAATGCATATACAAATGATGCCTGGCTAATTTTTTTTCTATTTTTAATAGAGATGGGGTCTTGCTCATGCTGGTCTTGAACTTCTGAGCTCAAGCAATCCTCCTGTTTCAGCCTCCCAAAGTGTTAGGATTACAGGTGGAAGCTACTGCGTCCGGCTTTTTTCTTCTTCTTCTTCTTCTTTTTTAAGAATAGTCAATTGCAGTAAAAAGGGGGGAAAGAGTAGAAAAAGGAGTTCAATTTGTAACTGACTAGGAACAATCAATTGAGATAACCCACTACGTTCAGACCAGTCTCAGGTATCCTATTATAGCAACACAAAATGAAATTCTTATATTTTTACATGAAATGGTATTGTATTATTTGAAGGTGACAAGTTAATGATGAACATGGAACTCTTAGAGCAACCACAAATGAATTCAGTATTGCTAATCCAAAAAGATAAAATGGAGCCATTGAAAACTATTCAACCCAAAAGAAGGCAAGTGAAGATGTAAAAGGGAACAAAGAACAGATGGGACAAATAGGAAACAAACAGCAGAACAACAGATTTAAATCCACCAACAACACTAAATTGACCATTGACAACATACATGTTAATGGTCCAAACACCCCAATTAAAAGGCAAAGACTGTCCAACTGGATTAAAAAGAGCAAGAGCGAACTATATTCTGTCTACGAGAAACATTTCAAATTTAAGATTCAGATAATGCTATGCTTTGGATGTGGTTTGTCTTGGACAAAACTCATGTTGAAACTTAACTGCCAATGTAATAATATTGAGAGGTGTTGGGGCTTTTAAGAGGTGTTTGGGTCATGGGTACTCTGCCCTAATGAAGGGATTAATGCATTGTGGGAGTGAATTCTCTTGTGGGACTGGATTATTTATCTTGAGAGTGGGTTATAAAGTGCAGCTCTCTCATGTGTGGACCTTTTTGGTATGCCTGCTTCACCTTCCACTCTGTCAAGTTATAATGCAGCATGAGGCCCTCACCAGAAGCCATGCACATGCTGGTGCCATGCTCTTGGACTTCCCAGCCTCCAGAATCATGAGCCAGATAAACCTCTTTATAAGTTACCCAGTCTCGGGTACCCTGTTATGGCAACACAAAATGGACTAAGATAAGTTAAAAGTAAAAGATTGAAAGAGATAAAATGTACAAACACTAAGCATATGAAAGCTGGAGTGGCTATATTCACATCTGACAAAGTAGACTTTATAATAAGAAATACTACCAGAGAGCCATTTCATAATGATAACGGGGTAAGTCATTTAAGAAGACATTAATTCTAAATGTGTATACATCTAATAATAGACTCAAAATACATAAAGCAAAAACTGACAGACTTAAAAGGGGAATAGAGAAATTCACAATTGTAGCTGTAGATTTTAAGACTTTTCTCTCAGTAATTGATAGAAAAAGTAGAAAGAAAACCAGTATAGATATGAAAGACTTAACAACTCCATCAAGCAACTTCACCCAATTGGCATTTGTACAACACATTATTTTTAAGTATACATACAGTATTCACCAAAATAGCTCATATTCTGGGCCACTAAACAAGTCTCCATGAATTTAAAAGTATTGAAACCATATGTTTTTTGACAACACAATTAAATTAGAATTTGATAACAAAAGTATTTGGAAATTAACCACAGACTTGTAAATAATTCATGGATCAAAGGAGAAATCACAAGAGAAATTACAAACTATTTTGAACTACATGAAAATAAAAACACGTCAAAGTTTATGGAATAATTACATTAGAAACAAAAGGCCCCAAATTAGTAATCTAATTACTCCCCATTAAGAAGCTAGAAAAAGAACAATTAAACCCAAAATAAGCAGAAGAAAATAAGAGCTGAAATCAATTAAATAGAAAATGAGTAAATAATGGGGGAAAACAATCAAACTAAAAGGTGTTTCTTTGAAATTGTGAATAAAATTGGTAAGCCTCTCATGCTGGGTGTGGTGGCTCACACAATCCTAGCACTTTGGGAGGCAGAGGGGGGGAGGACCGATTGAGCCCAGGAGTTCAAGACCAGCCTGAGCAACATAGCAAGACTTCATCTCTACAAAAAAATTTTTAAAATATAGCTGGGCATGGTGGTGGGTGCCTGTAGTCCCAGCTACTCAGGAGGCTGACGCAGCAGGATCGCTTGAGCCCAGGAGTTGGAGCTACCAAGACACCACTGCACTCTACCCTGGGAAAAAGCGTAAGACTCTACCTCCTTCCCCCAAAATAGTAATAGGGTAAGTTATAGAAAACTTGATGCCAACAAATTCTATAATTTGGATGAAATGGACAAATTCTTTAATGACAAAAATTATCAACACAGACTTAAGAAGAAAAAGACCTAATTAGTCTTGTAACTATTAGAGAAACTGAGTTCAATTAGAAACCTTCCCACATAGGAAACTCCAAACCCGGATGGTTTCACTCTTAAATTCTATCAAATATTTAAGGAAGAAATAGCAATTTTACACAAACTCTTTCAGAAAATACACGAGAAAGGAACACTTTGCAACTCACTTCATGAGTTTTGAATGCCCTGATAACTATTATAAAACCAGACAAAAACATTACAAGGAAAAAAAGACCATAGACCAATAACTCATGAGCACAGTTGCAAAAATTCCCTAACAAAGTACCAGCAAGTCAAACCCAGCAATATATAGTAAATGAGATTTATCCCAGGAATGCAAAGTTTAATAATTCAAAATCAACATTAATAATTCTTAATGTAAACAGAATAAAGGAGAAAAGTCATGTGGTAATATTATATGAAGAAAAAAAATTTGACAAAATTCAACATCCATTCCTGATAACTTGGAAACTAGAGTGGAACTGCCTCAGCCTGTTAAAGGACATCTGCTGAAAACATCATACTTAACTCATATAAGACATGTTTTCTGCCTAAGATTGGAACAAAGGTAAGGATGTCCATCTCACCCCTCCTATTTAACATCGTATCTGAGGCTCTAGCTAGTACAATAAGAGAAAAAGAAACTACAGGCATAGAAATTAGAAAAGAAGAAGCAAAACTGTCTTTATTTGCAGATGATTTAATTGTGTACGTAGAAAATCATTAAAAATTTACCAAAAAGCTACTAGAACGAAAGAATGAATTTAGTAAGGTCACAGTATGTACAAGAGCAATACACAAAAATCAATTTTATGTCCATGTATTACCAATGAACAACTGGAAGGTTAAATTTTAAAAATAAATTTACAATAGCATTAAAAATCATGAAATAGTTAAATTAACAAAGTATATATACTCAAAGCTATAAAACTTAGGTAAGAGAAAGATCTAAATCGATGCAAAGATACACCATATTCATCATTTTGAGGATTCAATATTGTTAAGATTTTTAAGTCCCTGTTAAGGATGAATTAGGTCCTCCCCTTGCCCCAACTTAGTATGTTGAAGCCCTAACTCCCAATGTGACTTTATTTGGAGGTAAGGCCTTTAAGGAGGTAATAAGGTTAAATGAGATCCTAAGGTTGGAGCCCTAATCCGACAGGACTGATGGACTTACAAGAGGAAGACAACCCGAGATGCGAATGCACAGCCTATGAGGACACAGTGAGAAGGTGGCCATGTACAAGCCAGGGACAGAGGCCTTGCCAGGGACCAGTGCTGCCAGCATCTCCTCCAGAGCTGTGAGGACATAAGTTTCTGTTGTTTAAGTCACTCAGTCTGTGCTATTCTGTTATGGCAGCCCAAGCAAACTAATACAGTCCCCAAATTGATCTGTAGGTTAAGTGCAATTCTAAAACAATTCCAGCAGGCTTTAAAAAAATTTCACTAGACATTGACTAGCTGATTCTAAAATTTGTGTGGAAATGCAAAAAACCTAGAACAACCAAAACAATTTTGAAAAAAAACTGGAGGACTTACTTACATTACTTGGTTTCAAGATTTGCTTTAAAATTACAAGAGTCAAGACAATACAGTACTGGTATAAGGCTAGAACTAAAGGTCCATCAAAACAGAAGATAGTATCTAGAAATAAACCTAAATTTATGGAGCCAGATTTTTTGTTTTTTTAAACAAAGGAACCAACATTATTCAACAAGGAAGAGAAAGGTCTTTTTAACACATGATGTTGGAACAAGAGAATAAACGTATGTGGACGGAGTGGGGAATTATCCTCAAGCTCTTCCTCAGACCACAGTTAATTCGAGATGTCTTACAGACCTAAACATAAAAGCTGAAATTAAATCTTCTGGAAGATACAGGGGTCCTCAAACTTTTTAAACAGGGGGCCAGTTCACTGTCCCTCAGACCATTGGAGAATGTGCACTGTGGGCTCGGGACGAGTCGGCTGCTAAGCAGGACAGGCAGCGGCAGCAAAAACACCCCGCGGGCCAGATAAATATCCTCAGCGGGCCGCATGTGGCCCGCGGACCGTAATTTGAGGACACCTATGATTATTGTGACCCTGGGATTAGCAAATATTTTTTTTAGAACATAGAAAAAAGCATTAGCCATGAAAGAATGAATTGGTAAGTTGAACTTTGCTAAAATTAAAACCTCTGCTGATCAAATGGCACCAACAAAATGTAAATACATATATCTACAAAGGATTTATATCTAAAGAATTCCTACAAATCAATAAGATAATGCAATTAAAAATGGGCAAGAGATTTGAATAGATGTGTGAATAACCAGTCAGCACATCAGAAGCTCAACACCATTAGTCTTCAGAGAAAAGCAAATTAAAACCACAGTGAGGTACCAGTACACAAACACATGAACAGCCAACATGAAAAAGAACAGCATCAACTGCTAGCTAAGACATGGAGCAACTGGACCCACACACTGCTGGTGGGAGTGTAAAATGCCATCACCACTTTGGAAAAGTCTTTGGCAGCTGTACAGTTACACACAGCAATACCATGACTCAGAAATTCTACTTCCAGGGAATTACTTCCAAAAGAAATGAAAATAATGTCTGTAAGAGGACTTGTACACAAATGTTCATAACAGCTTTATTCATACTAGCCAAAAACAGGGAACCAGCCAAATGTTCATCAAGAAGAGAATGGACAAACGAGCTGTGGTATACGTAAACGTGGATACTACTGTAGGTGCTACTTGGTACACAGAGGAGGAACTTGATAGGTGCAGCACTGTGGCTGAATCTCAAAAGCACCTGTTGAGTGAAACAAGCCAGGCATGAGAGTACAGACGCTGTGATTTGATTTCCACGAAGGCATAAATTTACCTCTGGTGATCAAATCAGAGCAATGATGGTGTAGGGGTTGGGGATGGCCTGAATGATATAAGGTGTAGTATTCTGGGGTCATGGGAATGTTCTACACCTGGGCTTAGGTGGTGGTTACATGTAGGTATAAATTTATTAAGACATATTGAGTATTTACTTAAGATATGTGCATCTTTATGTAATTTTTAACTCAATTAACACATTGAGATAACGTTCACAACCAACGGAATGTCTAAAGATTCCCTGCAAGTGGTGGTGAGGACATGTAACAGGCAGAGCTCCCATGCACTGCTGATGGGTAGAAGCTAGTGCAGCCACTTTGCAAATCGTCAGCATCTGTGGAAGCTAAACATGGCCAGCAATGCCAGGCCCTAGTATCTCCACACAAACACGTGTCCAGCAAAAGTCACGTAGGAAAGTGTTCATAGCAGCTTATCTGGAAACAACTCAGATGTTTCCAGATAACATGTAGAAGCATGAGCCACTGTGCTCACTCCTCTGACAGGGGACACACAGCTCTGAATAGAATGGAAGCTTGCCGTGCCAAACACAAACCACCCAGGCACAAAGCTGAGGGAGATCACCCATGGGACTCCATTTTTATGGAGTTCAAGAACTGGCTGAGCCACTCTGGTGATTAACGATGTTGCCAGAATACTGACTGGGAAGCTGGAGCAGTCTGCATGGTGGTCAGATGCACACGTGACATAGAAATTCATTATGTGTGCGCTCCAATACGTTACGCTTCAACAGGAGACAGGAGCAGAGGCAAGGCACAAGACCCTGCTCATGACAGCCCAGGCTGCTCGGGTCACCAGCATCAGGAGCATGGCGCTGGGTGGGCAGTCGGCCAAGGGTGGCTTAGTTGGGTCCTGGGCACACCTGGAAGGCACAGAAGTGCTGTTATGTCCCTGGATCTCCCTTGCCAGGCATTAGGGGTGGAGGAGGTGGGCACCAGGCCAGCCACAACCCCTGCCTGAGCATAGAGGTGCCGACTGGTGGTATGTGGCCAACTTGCACTGCCTAAGTCACAGGGAGACCCCACAGCAGAGCACAGGGTGGTGGTCTGGAGGCTGTGGCTTCACTGGGATGAGGACTCAAGGAGCAGAGGCCAGCAGGGGCAGCACAAGTGCCTGCTTCTGTTAGTGGAACGTGTGTAACCACCTTTGCGCCCCAGAAGCATGGCGGGGGTGGAGTGGCCAAGGCAGTTGACATGAGGAAGAGTCTGAGGGACCCAAGGCCAGCCACAGAACTGGGGAGCAGGAGACTGGGGGCCAGGGCCCTGGAGAGACCAGGTATCAGGCAGTGAGGGTGAGAGGGGTTGGTGGCCGTGGCCTGTAGGCCTTCTCAGCCCCTCCCCTCCCCAGCTCAGGCCCTTAGCCCCCACCCATAACAAAGGCAGGAACTAGGGATGGAGCAGCTCTCAGAGCCTGTCAGTCCTCCAACCAGGCCAGGGCCACACCCCAGGCCTGTGCCTCCTGCCAGGAGCCAGCTCTGACCTCAGGACTCAAGATGCTGTGCCATCGTCCCTCAGGGCAGCTCCTGGGCTAGTGTGGTCTCCAGCCGCACCCTGAGCCCTCCTTTGGCTACGAGTGGCAAACCGAGGCCCGACATGGCCATGTTGACCAGGCAGAAGGGAGAACACAACTCAAGAGTGTCAGAAATGCACAGTAGCTTCTGCTTCACACAGAAAGAAGAAATAGAAAACCCTTTTATTAACATGTTTTACATTTACAGTTTATTAGCTAATCAACATCAACATGCAAAAATAAGTGCTAAATACAAACCTCTACAATATGGTTTTGTGTAAACTACAATGGTTCATTTGTTTTGAAAAGTCATCAGTACTTATTTCAACTGAACTATTAGTTTCTGTAATGAATAGCATTTAGACTCTAAAGTTATGGAACCATCCAGCAAGGCCTCTGCAGAAACTCGGTCCAGTGGATTTCCACGTGAATACATTCTCAAAGCAGGAAGTAAGGCGGCGCACGAAAGATGTGATATTGAACCTATGCACATACTAAGATAGTCCACAGGCACTGCCCACAAGGCAGGTGGGGCAGTCCTCAAAGCCAGCCCCCCACGGGCTGTGGCACCGGGCATTTTGGCAGCAGCTCTAGAATGAAGTCATGAGTGACCCTCCTGGCATCACGTCTCGGGTCACTGCAGGTGAGACCACCACAGTCACCACCTCTCCCAGGCCGTGTCAGGGCCAACGTGATTTGGTGAAGGACCAACCCTTCTCCAAGTCTCATCTTCAGCAGAAGGGAGGAAACTGAGAAACGAGGAAAACCATTGATTCCTATTTTTGAAATGTTCTAGAGTTTCCCTCGGCGTTTAGGTCAGTCTTTAAAGAAACGTTTCCTTTCAAAGTTGAAAGTACTTTTCAGAAGCATCAAATTGTTGACTTATGTTACAAAATCCTACCAATCAAAATGTTTTCAAGTACAAACTTATTAAATCTTATTTCCTTTCTTCCTAAGAGTATTTATCGTTGCTCATTGATCTTTGGTCGCAAGAAACAGAAACGCTGTGGCAGGCGGAGCTTAGGGCAGGAGGGGCCTGGCCCTTGCCCACAGTGGCCCCTGCCCCCAGGGCGTGTGCTTGGCGACGCAGGGCCTACATGATGTACACCTTCTCGGCTTGTGAGAAGTGGAAGACTTCTTTGGTTCTCGGGCAAACGACTTTATCATCTTGACGGATAGAAAGCAGAGACTGAAAAATAAGACCGGAAATGCATTAGACTAACACAATATACATTAGGATTTCCGCTAAAAACCCACAGAAGGAACTATCAGGGGATAAGCCATCTTATGCAAAGTTATTTCCTAAAGGTACACCTGTCAAAGAAACCCTGGGGTTGCTCACCTGTCGTTCCCACCCCTTCACCTACTTTTGAATGACAGCTAAGAGCGGTGCACCAGGCACAGATGGGGGGAGGACAGCCCTGCCCTGATGGGACACCTGCCAGCTTTGCCCACTCCCTGCCACTCACATTGTAGCCATAGACGTAGCCGTTGGGCAACATCATGGGTGGGTTGTTCTCGTTCATCACGTCGCCAGAGATCTTGCAGACCAGGCGGGAGTTGGCACAGTGGGCCATGGGCAGGGGCTGCGCCAGCTTGTTCAGGGAGCGGCTGCACACAGGGCAGTCCGGGCTCTTGGAACTGCCATCTTCTTTGTAGCACTGTCTGTGCATCGGGTTAAGGAAGGATTCTGGGGCCTATCAGGGAAGCCAGGGGGAGACAGGCCCTTCCTGGCCACTCAGGCACCACACAGAAAACACACACAGGGCTGTCTTCCATGGTGAAGAAAATGTTCCATTCAATGGGAAAAAAGCCTCAGTGGAGCCTGACTAGGGATAAAGAGTTGAGAGCACTACCCTCCCCCAGGGCCCCTCCCATGTCAGCTCAGCCGTCCACATGTCCTCTCCCATCCTCTGCGACCTCTCAGCAAGACAAGTGGGAGCTGAGAGAAACGTTCTCCTGGAACAGGGAAAAGGCAGTGCACAAACACACAAGCTCCTCCCCCACAGGGTACCACAGAGACAGGGAAGAACCAGGGGCTGGAGCCATGATTCAAAGCCTAAGACAGCCGGGTCCCAGGAGTCAGCCCAGGACACTTACCACTCTCTGGGCCCTTGCCTGTCACAGGGGGACAGAGTCAGTCACAGGGAGAGGCCAGGGCCAGTCGCACGGGGGACAGTGCTAATCACATGAGGAATTGAGTCCTCCTCGACAGGACTCGAGTCCTGCCACACATCTGCTGAGGTGCCCAGCATTAGATGGTGGTGCTATGAGATGGGGACTAGCGGGCCTGTTGGTGCCACAAGACAGCAGTTCCAGAGGGGACTGAGACTCGCACTTAAGGGAGCTATCAAATCCAGATGGAGATGGAGATGGCGTCTGGGGCCTGGCGTCTTGGTGCTCTCTGGAGAAGGTAGCTGCCTCTCTGCCAAGACAAGACCACCTCTTATGAGCTAATTTGAGAAGAAAAACCCCCTCCTAGCACAGCAAGGATTCAGACCACTCAAGTTCTATAGCATTCCTGGGAACCAAATGGGGAAACTACTCTGAATGGTTAATGTTCCAGCTGCCAGAACATATGCAAACATTTGCTTTTTGGTCAACATGAGGTGTCCACAGCAACAGCTGAGATTACAAGACGGGGGTGACGCAGTCCAGGTTCTCACAGCCTTTTCACATGGGTCCAAGGCTCCTCTCAACACTGTGCAGGCACAGCAAGAGGCAGGAGCCAGTATCTTTCTGCAGTGGGCCACAGCACATGTTTTCAGAGGACAAGAGTGTGGTAAGGTGCAGGGTCAGTCTTAAAATGTGACCAAAGACACAAGCCCCAGACTAAGCAGGGCTAAGCACAAGGGGAAGGATACGGTGTCTTTATCGCTGAGAGGCCAGCCTGCAGGGTGAGGGTAAACACGGAGTTGTTTCCCAGCTGGTGCAGTCGGTAGTTGTCATAACGGAACTGCTGGATCAGCATCCGCCACCGGGCTGGGTCCAGGAGGTCCTAGAAGACAGAGGGCAGAGCATGTTGAGAACCTTCCCAGGGCAGCTCCAGGGAGGCCCAGGAGGGACAGCTCTTGGCAGTAGCTGTGCTGGGAGTAGGTGTCCGCCCCTTTCCCCCGCCCCCTCCCCACACATTTCTGCCCTTCAGGTCAGCACAAAATGGAGCTCCCAGGGTCTTGGTTTAAAACACACTGCAGGACCACTGTCAACTTAGCTGTCTGCATTCACATTCACCTGTATGTGAATCAATTCAAATGGTCCGGAATGTGTAGACTCCGTGGCCTTGTGACAAAAATGGACTCAATGAGCTGGACGGACAGCACGGCCCAGAGTGAGCTTCAGAGCATTAGGTTTAAAGGGAAGTCTTACTTCAGAGAAATGATTTGTTAGATGGAAAACAGCCACTCCTCCTTGGGTTAAAGCATCACAGAACAGAAAATTAAATCTGATGAACATCTGTCCCTAAGAAACCTCAGGTTTTGACTCAGCGCGTACGAGTCAGAGTGCATGCACAAGTACACATGCAAGCAAGAGAGAAAACCTTCACAGGAACCCAGAAAGGCCCCCAGTGACTCTGGCTGGCCGGCAGATGCCACGGTGGGAAGGGAGGCCATCACCAGGGGCGCCATGAGCCATTCTTTGTGAGCTCTTCAGTCTGAGTTTGGGGAAAACATCACACTTAACTTCAACATTTTTAAAAAGTTGCTTTTAGTCTTATTTTTATCAAAGCGAAGTCTACACAGGATGAAACAAACAGTCCAGAAGGTTCTCAGTGAAAAGTAACAGCCCTGGTACCTTCCACTCCCCTGACCCTCTGCCTTCAGGCCTCTGATGGCTGCTGCCTTTCTCTGAACAAAGAGACCGATTTAGACATGGCCTGTTCCTTCCTTTGGTCACTGTGAGAACCTTAAGAGTGCCCTGGTTCTCTGCTCCTCGATTCCAAGACACAGCACTGCCTCAACTCTCCTTTTAAGTTTTCTGTTCCCTAAATGGCCTGCTCCCCCGAGCCAAGGTTTTCCATGTGTATCTTGGTCTTTCTTATTTGTGTTGACAAATCCCTCTGACTGTCATTCACAGTTAAGAAGCCAGTGTGATGGGCTGCGCCTGGCATCCTGCCAGCCAGCATCCCAGGCAGTGGGTGGACATGGCAGTCGCGATGGGGAACCCCACGCAGAGGGAACAGGCTCTGCTCTGGAGGATGTCCATGCTGCTCCCGAGGTGGTGGGACAGCAGGGCCTGCCTCACTCTTCACTGCCACTGTCAGGCTACCTCCAGGAGAAGATGTGCTCCACGCCCCCACAAGCCACACATCTCACCCCAAAGGCAGTCAGCCTTTCTTGCACCTCTAACCAAGTCTTCTCCAGAACAAGTAGGAGAAACATGAGATGCTGATTTAAAATCTGAGAAGTTTAGACTTGACACCTGAAGATCCTCATGACCTGGTAGTTTTTTATTATAATATGTCCCAAACGCCTCCGATCAGTGTGAATTCAGTCAGGGCAAGAGAGCTCTCGGCAGCCTTCCATAGGTAGTGGGCCGCGAGGCTGGGTCTGCGCAAGACTTTGCTGGCACCCCTGGATGGGTGGTCCTGACACACCAAACCCCGTGGGGTGGGTGGGGGCCACAGGGCAAACACCATGGCCTTTGACAGAGACCAGTTTCATGGCCCAGAGAACAAACTTCACCAACTCCATGAGTAAGAGATTATACTTTATTCTCTGCCCAGGAATTGAAACCGCTACCAGCCAAGTGAGCACACGGTGAGCTTGGCTACTGCAATGCAGCTGAGCTGCCCCAACAGGGGAGCAGCCAGGGCCCCATGTGGTAGGGCCGGGTCAGAGCACCTGGATAGTGATGGCGCATGACCACATTCTCACGAGGCCCCACATCAACCCACAAGGTCAAAGAACAGGTGACCCTCAGCAGGAGGGCTGAGGACAGAAGACCAGTGACCCTAAGGCAGAGAAGAGGAAGACCACGATAAGTGGGGGAGCAACGCCCAGAAACCAGGAATGGCCAAAGGAGGCAGAACCAGCATGAGACCCCTGCTAGTGCCACAGAGATTCAGAGGCTCCAACATTTACAGATAAAATACAAAATACCAGTAAGAGAAACACAGACCACGCTGGTCTGACTCTGACTAAGGGACTGCAGGAAGAAAGAAAAACAAAGGCGAAATGGCAAAGGAAACAGGTGAGAAAACCCTCTCCCCACCCCCCAGCTGAACTTTCTAGGCTGAAATGCTTCCTGAACCTTTCAGATTCAGATTTCTTATCCATAAGATGGCAATAAAACAAGAACCAGCTGGCTGGGCAGGTCTGACAGGGTATGTGGCCAGGACAGGCCCTGCTCTGTGGAAGCAGCTACAGACAGAAACCCAGACGGCAGGCACCCTGCCCCCGCAACCCCCCATGTGGACACTTCAACCCCGAGGGCCAGCAGGAAGCTGCACGGTGGGTGCACAGACATTACCTTGTACGGGGAGATGTGTGTATCTGGCGGGAAGGCCAGCATGCCCATGACCTGGCGGACCTCGTCCAGCTGGCTCCCTTCAGCCTGACTGAAGTGCTTTCTTGCATGTCTAAAAAACAACATTTTGGCACGTTTAAGTTCACATTGTCAAATTTAAGAATCTGAGCTAACAGTCTTTATGTCAGAGCCTAGATACCAAGTAGGCACCTCACTCCAAGTTGACCTGCTGGGGACCAGGGCCTGGGAGACCAGTCGCACAGGCACCCCTGGGGCGGGCACGCGCAGCACATGTGGAATCCCACACAGAAAACCCCTGCCTGGAGCCCTCTAAGGCAACTCTGGTTTACAAGGAAGCCAAAGCCCTGACTCTAAATGCCCTAGATGCTCACCCTATGGCCCCAGGGGACCCCCCCTCTCTGCAGTGGCTCCCAGCACAACCCCACAAAGAACAACAGCCTCACTCGGTGCACAGACTAGACTCCCTGGTAGCTCTAGCCAGGCCCTCTCAGCCCCGAGTGTGCAAACACCACGTGTGGCCACCGCCTCTCCTGAGCTGACACACTGCATGATGCATACAGCCCAGCTCCTGCCCAGCTGGGAGACTGAGGCAGAACATGACAGTGCCGCTGGGTACCTGCTCACCTCAAGGGCCCCATTCTCATGCACCTTAAACACGAGACTCCTTCCCAGGTGCTCCCTCTGGGTGAGGCCACTGGGCACTGGTGGTCACCACCTTCTGGCAGTCCTGAGAGCACACCTGCCCTCACATACGCCCTTGGTCCACTACCATGTCCTCTGCACTCAGAGTCCTTCTCCCCAAAATGGCCCCTCTGCCCCAGGGATCGGGGCCAATGCAGCAGAATCAGGGCCCATGTCCCATATGAGGTCGGCACTGAGCTATGTCAGCAACAAGGCACCTATGGGAGAGAGACGAAGCCTGGAGGTGCCGGTGCTCATGGCAGCCTCAGGGAAAACGTGGATCTGGACTGCAGCTGGTGTGGGAGGGGCTGAGTAGCCCAAGGGACAGCAAGGCGGCCACGAGGTGGAAGCACCAAAAGGGCAGCAGGGGTGGGACAGAGTCTGGGCTCAGGACGCACTGGGGCAGGCCCACACGCTGTCCACCTACAGGGTGAGTGTGGTGAGGGATCGGTGAGGCCTGAGATGCCCTCGGCACCCCCACGAGCTGTGGGTAGGCATGGACGTGAGTCTCATCCAGCAGGAGGCCCCACTGGACGCCCTAATTCCCTCATCAAAGACTAAATTCATCGCCCTGCTACCAATGCAGGCTCTGGTGCAGCTTCTGCCCCTAGAAACAACACCTCGATCTCCTCTCCCCACCATTTTTGTCCCTGAAAAAATGCAGAGAATATGGTCCAAATGTTTCAATTAAACAAATATTTAAGTTGTTTCACTTAACTGGCCATCTCACCTCTTACCAGACCTGATTAAAAGGGATAATTTACTTGGTCTCTTTGGTTACATTTTTTCAATATCTAAGAATTCAACTAAGTGCATAATCTGGTTTATATTTCTTGTCCCACGAAGCAAAAACGCAGGACACACTGTCTCCTACCTTGCCAAAACCAAGCTGGACAGCCACATAACACTACTGCCCTGATCTACAAATCCTGACACCAAGACAGAAACAGAAAACAGGAAAAGTGGTAGGTGACACTCTTCGGACCTTACAATAACAAAACACAGCCCCGATGCCAGAGAGCTGCTCCCAGGTGCTGTCACGTAGGCACAAGGAGAAGCAGATAAAGCGGAAGCAGCCATGACCTTTCTTCAACGAACACCACGTGGCCAATATAAGAAACAATGACAAAGTTTTTCTTTGAAAACATGAACATGTATGACAAAAATACCTAGAAGACCAACTACATAAACTACACCCGGCCAGGCTGAGGCACAGGCATGTGACAACACAGGCCATCCTCCACACAAAAGCCAGTGAAGTGCACGCCACGTCCCAGCCACCTGGGGTCAGGCATTGGGTTACTCATTTATTAACAATTAAAAATGTTAAAAAGTGATCACCAGTAGCTCACACTTTCACATTCGGCAAACCCACAAACACCTGGGGCAGGGCGGAAGTCCACAGTCTGGTCTGGCCTGCTCCAGACTCAGGTGCAGGAGGCCAGGCAGGACCTCATCCTTGCCGACCATGCCCTGACCTGGGGCCGGGCAGCCCTAGCCCTGGAGTTGGGCCTAACTCGCCAGTGACCCCGTGGACTGAGTTCAGCAGTGGGCAGGCAGGCAGCTCCTGCAGGCTAGGACCAGCCTCTCCACTGTTCCCAGCAGGAGGGCTCTGCAGGCTCACCTGGTGAATGCTGCTCTGTATAGGGCACCAGGCGCGAGGGCCCAGCCAGAGCCCTCAGGAGACTTGCGGCCCAACTTCTCTGCCTTCCCTCGAGGACAACCATGGGACACGTACCATATGATCAGCTCCAGCCACACCTGTCCTGCCTGCCTGGACCCAGCTGGCCCTTCCCCTCCCGCCTCAGCTCTGCCTGCACCAGCCTGAGGCCCGCACTCTGCACCTCTCCCATCAGGGTCCTCAGCCCCAATGCAAGGTGCCAACCTTCGAACCTTTGTTCTGACCCCAACTCTTCCAGGAGACCTGCCTGATGGCAAAAGCACCTCTGCCAGGTTCCATTTGTGAGAATACAAACAAAATATAGAAGCCCCTCAATACCTACATATTTTGCCATATTGCTTTAGGATCCACCAAAGTGACATTCTACTCCACCTGCTCTTGTGCCTCCCAAATGTCCCAGGGACTTACAGGGGACACCCCCAGGCTGCAGCCAGCACAGCCTGGCACACCCCGCCCACCGGCTGTACACATCCCGTGCCAGGGACAGAGCAGGCACCCAGATACCTAGACTCTCTGACCTGAGCCCTGAGGTCCTGCACGCTGCTGACGTGGCCACGAGGACTCACTGCCATCCCATCTCGAGACTCCTGCTCCTCCACGTGGCCCCTGTGGGAAGCCATTATCCACCTAGTCTGCGGCAGGTGCTGGCTACTGCAGGCGGTGCCCACCTCCTGGCAAGCACATCTCTGCTGCACATGCACTGGGCAGACTCACCGGGTAGCTCAGCCCCTGCTGTACAGGCACCCGCGGCTGCACCCATTAATAGCCCAAACAGTCATGGCCCCACCACAGCCACCCTACTCACAAGGTGCGAGGTTTCACTGCAGGAGCCTCAACAAACATGAGCCAGAGGACCCTGCACTAGAGGAGCTGCTGCTGCCTCCGCCTACGGATGTGGAGGGCGCCAGTTGACCAGCACTGCCCAGGCCAGGCACAGGGAGGCTTCACGGCGCCCAACGCTGCCCACCTTGGGGAGTGAGTGGGAAGTCAGCACCTGGCCTCTCTCACGTTGTGAACACCTTGGGCCCCAGTGAGGCTGAGAAGGAGCGATGGCCAGCACCCCCCTCCCTATGCCTGACTGCCAGGGCCCCGCCAGGCTGAGGCTGCGTGGGCAGCCAGCCTAGGTGCCCTGCACCCTGTCCCAAGCCCATTGCTACCCTTGGGTCAGAGATAGGCCAAGAAAACTCGGACATGCCCATGCAGGAAGCCCTGGGTGCTGTGTGCCATCAACGTTCTCCAGGTGACCACGCGGGAATTCCCCAAACTAAGGACCAACCATGTCAGGGATGCTCCTGGGCTATAGGAGCTGACAACATTTTCCCAAATGAGAAGAGGGGACTCAGAGCCCTGTGTCCATATGTTTTACGTGGATGGTTGTGATGCCAAAGTTGGCTCAACTGATAGCCTTGGGGGCCTGGATACCCACTTGTGACCATACCCTGGGTGGGGGCATTGCCCGGGCTCCAGGCCTCACCCTTGCCCCCAGGAACAGTGAGAGAAGCACACTGCCCAATCAGACAGGGCCGGTCACACTGAAAACCCATGGGGCACCCTGTACTTACTCCCCCAGAACCAGACCACAAGGGGATAGGGCAGGTAGGTCCGCAGCAAGCGTCCTGCCCTCCCATGAGAAACCGCGCCTGCATCGCAATGTCCTACCTCACAGCGTCCAGTCTCTTATTCTGCCGGATGAGTTCAATGAACTCCTGAATCCTTAGGCTGAACTCCAGGCAGCTCTGAGGGCAAAGACAAGAGCAGGGCTTAGACAGCACACCACGTGCTATGCCGTGTCCACCAGCAGACCCCAAGACCAAAGCTCTGAGGCCCTCAGACAGGTACCTGGAAGGCAGGTGGATGCCCAAACTGCCACTTCAAGCTGCAGCAGACACTTTCTAGCAGGACCAACTTGGTTCTGAGAGTCAGAGCCCAGCCCCTCCTCAGGCAACCACAGCGGGGTATGATAGCCCCATGTTTCAACCCAGGAGTTGATGACAGAGGATGTACCCAGGAGCTCAGGCCTGGGGGATGCCGGGAGAGCGGAAGCAGCAGGTATAGCCACTCGGCAGCTACAGAACCCCAGAAAAGGTGACCCTGAGGGTGAGCAGGAGCCACGGGAGGCTGCCAGGGGGGCTATCCCCAGGTCACAGGACACATGACTGCGTGAAGGAAAGGTACTAACCCTTCAAGGACAAAGCGGCTTTCTGGGTTCTACTTGAATGTCATCAGTCCTAAAAGCACATGAGCACACTCAAAAAGCTTTCTTCACCTAAATGTACTCCTTTATACCCCTGGGCCTTGGAACATTCTGTCCTACAGTGGGAACTGGGTGCCACCCCCGCCAGAGACTACACTGGGAGACACCTGTGGAGAAGACATGGTGCCCAAAGGCACAGGTGTGGGGTGCTGCCTCACAGGGGAGCCTGAAGCAGGGAGGTGGGAGCCCCAGGCACTGTCCGCCAAGCAGTGAACACTCCAACAAAGACTTATGGGTGAGGAGCCATACGCACGGAGAGAAGACTCCAGGCACAAGAGCCAGCGCCCAGGCTCAGCGCGTGGGGTATAAGCTCCTGTTTCAACTTTGAGGCCCAGGTCCAGATGGTATGGGGCGGTTCCCCTAAAGGGCAGGAGGGAAAGAGGGCTGGGTTGGGGGCTGCCAAGAGGAGGGCGCTATGACAGAAGTGGGAAGGCCAGGGTTAGGGGTTAGGCTCTGGCAGGACTGAGTCCCAAGGTCATCTGCCACAAGAGCTCTGCCTGTGACTCAGGGAACACTACGGAAGCCCACGCTAACTCTGAACCCTTAGTGATATCAACCCAATCTGGGCTGAAACTCTTGTGGCTGGGGTAAGCAGCAAAATTAACTTTTGTCATCTTGGATGAGAAGCTAGATTTTACAAAAGGGATGATTTAAACCTTAATGTCTTCAACATGGTTTCAGAGCATACTCAGAGCTTTCTACCAGAAATGGGATATATGGAGTGAATTGAATAAGACAGGTCTTACGGTTCTCCTCATTTGTCATTTTGAGTTCCACAGCCTCCAGATCACACAAGATGGCATGAACAGAAATTCTACATAGCAAACAAATAAATCAACCCCAAATGTCTAAAACTCAAATTCAAAGCTTGTCTATAACAAGTCCTTTCCCATTTAGCCTCCACCACGTGTACACAGGTATTCTGAGGGACTGTCCTTCTCTCTGGCCCACCTCACCTGCCAGCCCCATGCCCTGACACACAGATACCTGCAACAGCAACTCTGAGGGTGGACTAGGCTGCCCGACCCAGGAGCCAGCCAGAGCACCAGAGAGCCACTTACCTTCCAGAATAGGACTCAGACATGCCATGCAACAAGTGCTCAGAGCAAGGATGGATGGAGGGGGTGTCCTTGACCCTCTCTCCTCCCCTCTCCATTCCCTCAGCCCACCCCTCAAGCACCCAGGCAGACAAGTATGCAGGCTGAACACAGAATTCTCTTGCTTGCTCCAAGCTGGGGCAGGAGTCTGTCTGACTCCGTGTGTGAGTACCAGCTTTGGTACAAACCAGTGAGGAGGAACAAGGTCACCCACAGGGCTCCCTCCGAGACCTGGCCCCACTGATAAGTGAACAGACTCTGGTCGGCAGTCTACTCTCCCCACTGGGGCCACACCTTCCTCAGGCCCTGCCTGCCTCCCAGGGGCCCACCAACGACTGCTGATTCTACAACTGGTGGGTGTCATTCAGCTGCTGAAAAGCAGGAAGGAGCCACGAAGGGCAGTACTTTGGGTAAACACTAGGTTACTGCTTTCCAAAATGGACTTTTTAAACCCTTTATTACTTATGACAGCTCTTTGCTCTAGTGGGTTAACTTTCAAATAGTTGACTAATAGGTAAGTATGTATATGTAGTGAAAATTAGGTATTCAGACTCAAATATCATGAGTACACACAATCATAAAGTGTGCAACGCCAACTGCACTGTGCACACTCTGCGACAGGCTTGGCACTTCCACAGACGTGCAGCACACAGACCATTGCTTCTGCTGTCCTGTGGGGTCAAGAGCCCCAAGTCAATCTAACAGATACTAACTTGGCACCCCATTATTTTAAAATTTATTTTCCGACTAGTTGAAACTTATGGCTCAAAAGTTTCTTCTCCCATCTAGATGCTCAAGACTGCCCTGAGGGACCCGTCAGTGCAGTGTGTGGCTCTTCCCTGGCTCCCGTGTGCACACGGACTGCACAGACATCGTGTGTCTGGCTGTGTTCAGCTAACATTCCTGATGGACATGTTTGTATGTCATTGGGTAGTCTTCAAGACGTACTTGGGGACAGCTATTTTTATTCCATTGAATCTTGACTTCTTTAAACACTGAAGCAACACTCATTTGCCAGGTGTGCACTCAGCGCTCTCGTCTTTGACCCGGCTGGCCTCACGCTAGCTTCAGACTGCAGCCCATGTGGCATAGCCAGGGCCAGCCTTGAGGGTCTCCAGCAGCTGTCTGGTAGGTAGCTAGGCTTACAGAAATATCCCATCAAGATGGAGGGATCCTATCTTCCCTCTGACGTTCACAGGAAAACACCCAGGGAGAGTTTCCACTGCAAGGCGCAACCCCTCTGAGAGGGAGTGTGGCTGGCGCTGTGTGGGGGTGGGTCAACACCAACTCTGGCCTCCCTTTTAGGGTCTCCATACCAAGATCCTCACTCTCTGCGGGGAGTCACAGGCTGCTGTACTTTTCACCCCATCTCTGAGTGGCAGAGAGGGTCCCTCTTGGCTGGTGACTATGTGACCCTGACAAGCTCAACCAGGGTGATATAAGAGCAGTGCTCAGTTTAGGAAACAGAAAGCAGTATTTCCAACGGAGGTGGGAGCAAGCTGTAGGCAACAACATCTTTTAGTAAGCAGGTTGAAAGACTAGTTTAGGCCAGGTGCAGTGGCTCACGCCTGTAATCCTAGCACTCTAGGAGGTCCAGGCGGGCAGATCGCTCAAGGTCAGGAGTTCGAAACCAGCCCAAGCAAGAGCGAGACCCTGTCTCTACTAAAAATAGAAAGAAATTAATCGGCCAACTAAAAATATATAGAAAAAATTAGCTGGGCATGGTGGCGCATGCCTGTAGTCCCAGCTACTCGGGAGGCTGAGGCAGAAGGATTGCTTGAGCCCAGGAGTTCGAGGTTGCTGTGAGCTAGGCTTACACCACAGCACTCTAGCCCGGGCAACAGAGTGAGACTCTCTCAAAAAAAACAAAAAACAAAAAAAACCTGTAGTTTACATTTAAGAGCCTATTTCTCAAGCCTCTAGTGGTCTCTCGAGAAGTATGTATTCAATAAGAACACCACAGCCCAGGGCTCTGCAGCTTCATGAGAACAAGGACTTCGGACCAGCTTCCTGTGTCTCTCAGTGCTGGGGGACCACACAGCAGGCCCACGTGGAGTGGGACCGACCCGCCTCCCGGCTCCAAGCCCAGAAGCCTGAACATGCTGCCTGCTCTTGGCCAGCCTCCTGCACCCCACCCCTTGCCAGAACACCAGTCCACACCCTAATGCAGAAGGAGGTGTGCTTTTCAGGGTCTTAACTTAAAAAGTGGAAAACTACCACCAAACCCCCAGCAAACCAAGTAACCCCCTACTTTACACCAAAACCAAATGACTGCAAAGCAACAGGGGAGGGCACGTTGGTTCTAGGGCAGGTGGTGCAGCCCCCTCCAACCCAGCAGGAAGCCCTGCCCCACCCGGGAGCCCGCGCACCTTCATCTTCCGGAGCCGGGACTTGTTGTCATGGCACCAGGCCAGGCAGGTGGCCGTTTCACGCCTCTCCAGGGACTCCTCCACTTCTTTGGCTGTCAGGAACATCTCAATATTCACCAGGTCCTTAGAGGAAGGAGGTGGCTCCGATTAGAATCACCCGGCTCAGGACCCCATGCCGCCCCCACGCCCAGCCTCTGCAGGGCCCAGCCCAACTCCTGCCACGGCTCACGGAACACCTCCAGTCCACACCCAAGTTCCACGTTCCCGGAGACCCCTCTGGGGTCCATGGATAGCCTGGAACCCTGGTAGCGAGAGTGCCAAACTTGCTCGTGGTCCTGGGAACAGAACGGCCCACGAGGACTGGGAAGCTTGGTGAGGCTCACATGCCACGTAGACAGCAGCTGCCCAGGCAGGAAAGCCAGGCTGAGCCTGTTGCAGGGGTGTGGGGGACCTGGGCCAGTAGAGGGCACATGAGGACTGGCTTCATCAAGCCCTTCCTGGCAGCCCCTCCATTTCAAAATAAACAGTAAGTGAATAACGCATAATAAAAAATCACATTATGGCTAATATTGCAGCAGTTAAAACCAATAATTTATTAAGAAAACAAGAAATGAGGCAACCCACAGGCTTGGCATCAAGGCGCTGCAAGTGGTTGGGCACAGGCTGGGTGCCCAGAGTCCAGTTGTGGCAGCAGGAGAGCAGCCCCCCCGCCCCTGGGCCAAAGGGAGCCATTTGTCCAGGGCGAGCACTTCCAAGGTGACCCAGGCCCTTCTCTTGGGCCTCACCAGCCACCGCAAGGCTGGTAGTGAGAGTTCAGGCCAGCCCCATTCAAGAGCAGTCTATACCCATGGTACTTATGAGTGACCCCTGGGGGCACCAGGCCTTCCTCAGAAGCCATGGTGGAGCATGGGACCTTACCTGGCTTAAGATCCCAACTGCCCATGGCAAGGCCAGATAGGTCACCATGCAGCTCCTAGTGTCACACCTCGCTGGACTCGGGGAGAGTGGGGAGGAGGCCATGGGAGTGTGCTGGGGACTGGAGGTTGGAGACCAGAGCTGGGCTGGAACCTGACTGGCCCTCAGTGGCCTTGTGGCACTGGACAGGTGCCCAAGCTCAGGAGCCAGTCAGCTGGGTGCAAGCCTGCTTTGATACTTCCCGGCTATGGAATCTTTTCCCTAGTCTTTCTGGGCCTTAGTGGGTTGTCCTTTGCCCTGAACTCATAAATAAGTGCCATTGTGTGACTGCCACCACAAGTATACACACATTCCTGTGCCTCAGTTTCCCCACTGATTAAGTGGGGAGAAGGAACCTCAATGCCTCACAGGTGTGTTTCCTGATATTGTTTCTTTGACAATTCACTCTCTTTTCTGCAACCCAAACACTGGGTCTTCCTCATAAAGTTTAAGGTGTGTTTTCTTCCCTATTTTCCAACTTTACTTTTCATTTTGCTCTAAATTCCAAGAGGTAGCTCCTGGCCTGTCTGCTGCCCACATGTCCACTTCCAATTGTGTATCTTCTATCAGCACAGCCTCTATGTCTCTGTCCCTCTGGGATCTTTCTGGTGGCCACAGGGGCTCAGGCGGGCAGCATAGCAGAGGCAGGACAGAGATGACCCAGGCCAGGGAACAAGCCCGTCAGGTGTGCACACCAGAGCCCCTGAGGAGCCGGGGCAGAGGGTAGGTACATCTGTGAGTGGAGACACCAGAAGCTGGTCAAGGCTGTGTGTCCAGGAGCACCAGCCCTGGTCACTGACTGAGGACCATGGATGTTTCGCCCTGACGTGTCAGCTTGCTTGTACTCGGGGAACACCACACCCTACAGGGCAGCCTCAGAAGCAACACCAACACCTGTACAGGTCTCAGCGGGGCTCCTCCCCACAGAGGACATCATGTACCTGAACACAAAAAGAGCCACACACAGTTCCCTCCTGGTGGGTGAGACAGAGGACACAGACATAAGCAGGAAAGCGCCTTGAAGCATGCCGGGAGATGGACAGACAGGGAAGGGGACACCATTCTACCCAAGGTGGTTGGGGAAGGCTGCTCTGAGGAGATGCCTGAGTGAGGCTCCGGGCAAAGGCCTTGGGCTGGAGAAGGTGGACAGGGAGAGGTGGCTGAGGAGCAGTGTCCAGCTCACCTTTCTTAGAGGTCAGTCTGATGGCGAGGGAAGAATGGAGCAGGGGTGCCCAAAGTGGACACCAGGCCCAGGGAGCACAGCGAGTGCAGACAGGCCCTACAGATGCCCATGTAGGGGTTAAGATTGGCAGAGCTCAGGCCCGTCACATCTCAGATGGGAGTCACGTACAAATGGTGGGAGTTAAGCTATGAGAAGAGATAGGGTCCCTGGAGTACACAGAGGGGGCCAAGATGGGCTTGAGGAAGCCACAGTGGGGAGGCCACAGACCAGGGAGGGTGCAGGGCGGAGGCTGCAGAGGGAAGGCTGCAGATGGGAGGGTGCAGCAGGGAAGCCAGAGGGGAGGCTGCAGACGGGAGGATACAGTGGGGAGGGCGTAGTAAGGAGGGCACAGTGGGGAGGCTGGCTGACATGAGGAAGGAGCCTCAGGGTGGGGGGAGACTTGGTGGTTGCTACGCACAGGGCTGGGTTGGGGGAGAAGCCATAGCAGGAGGTCAGAGGAGAGGGCTAGGAAGTGTCCTGTCCAAGACCTAGGACCATGAAGGGACACTGTTCTCAGAGACTCTGCCACCAGAGGTCCCGAATGTTGTCATTTCAGTTAATATGGGACACAACATCACCTACATCAAGACGGGTGAGGCACCAACAGAGGGATCTGGACAGGAATAAGGGCCAGGCACGCAGGCCTGCCTGGGAGGCTCCAACTGTCCCAGGCCCCCCACGGTGGTGGGTGACTGCCCAACAACAGAGAGGCCTTCCCCAGCTACCTGGGCCTAAAGTCGCAGCTAAGTCTGAAAAAGTGAGGCAAGGAGAGCTGAGGCCACAACTTCAAAACCATCCAGCATGCTTCTTTCAGAAGCTCTTGGCTGGAACATGTTCTGAAGGCAAAAGTGTTGCTTAATTCTATAGCTGTAACATTGGTACCACTAAAACAGACTCGGCCAGGCACAGTGGCTCATGCCGTAATCCTAGCACTTTGGAAGGCAGAGGCGGGAGGATCTCTTGAGCCCAGGAGTTCAAGACCAACCTGAGTAAGAGTGAGACCCCGTCTCCACAAAAAATAGAAAAATTAGCCAGGTGTGGTGGCGTGCCTGTAGTCCCAGATACTCAGGAGGCTGAGGTAGGAGGATTGCTCAAGGCCAGGAGTTTGAGGTTGCAGTGACCTATGATGATGCCACTGCACTCTATCCTGGGTGACAAAAAAATTAGGTAAAAAAAAATAGCTGCATGGAAAATGCACCATATCTGAGATAAACCCAAAGCTCCCACAATAATAAAGCAGTGCAGAAACATGCCTAAGTGTATCACTGCTGGAAATGCAGGTATCAGGTGGGGAAAATCCCTTTACACATTTTCCTAATCAGAGCATGTTTAAATGACCAAAAGCAAATGAGAAGCACCTATAGTCATTTTTAGATACTGACTTCCTTATTTCAAAACGCTAAAACCCGAGAATGTTTACATGAAGGGAGCAGAGCCTCGAAATCTGATGAGGAAACTGCTAACCAGGGCATAAACTCGCATGCTATGTGGGAAACAGTGGGTGGCTCCTGTGCAGAGCCACCCCGGGACATGCCTGCCCCTCGAGCACGTTCCCTGACCCACCTCGATGCCGCTCTGCCGCGCCAGCTTCACGGCCGTGTTGTAGTAGCCGCAGCGCAGCAGGTGCTCCACCATCATGCGGTCCATGCGCTTCCTCTTCCACATGCTGGCTGCAGCGGGCTGGTCGCTGCTGTGCTCCTTGAGGTGCTCAATCCTACGCTTGCACAGCTTGGCGCTCTCATCCTCAGCCTGGATGGACTCCACTGCCTGAGCCACGCACACACAACAAAGACCCATTCAGATGAGGACACACCTCCACAGCCCTAGCCCCATAAGAAACCAGGCTGCCACAACCCTGAATGCTCACAAAAAGAAAGACAAGGAGAAATAAAAGTTGGAGATATCACGGGACCATATGATAGAATAAAAGGAACAGTGTTCTGCATATGCCTAGCAGGCAAGTTTGTGCTTGATCTAGGAATTACTGGCAGGGGTATGTTAAAATCTACCACGTTGTAGGTTTGCATCTTCTTTTCAGTTGTGTTATTTTTTGCTTTATGTATTCTAAAGCATGCTGCCAGATGCATACAATTTTAAATTTGTTATACTCTGCTGTTTATAATACTTTTTTTCTAAAGTCAATGTTAAAAATTAAAACTAAATAGAAATGTTCTATACCTTCACAGTTCAATACAGTTGCCACTTAAAGTATGGCCAATGCAACTGAGGAAATGAATTCTTTATTTTATTTAATTGAAATTTTAGGCTGGGCGCGGTGGCTCACGCCTGTAATCCTAGCTCTCTGGGAGGCCGAGGCGGGAGGATCCCTCAAGGTCAGGAGTTTGAAACCAGCCTGAGCAAGAGTGAGACCCCATCTCTACTAAAAATAGAAAGAAATTAATTGGCCAACTAAAAATATATACAAAAAAAAAAATTAGCCGGGCATGGTGGCGCATGCCTGTATTCCCAGCTACTCAGGAGGCTGAGGCAGGAGGATCACTTGAGCCCAGGAGTTTGAGGTTGCTGTAAGCTAGGCTGACGCCACAGCACTCTATCCCTGGTGACAGAATGAGACTCTGTCTCAAAAAAAAAAATTTTAACAGCTCACATGGCTAATGGCTAGGTATTAATGCATATCTAGGATTCTGGCTAAAAGAAAACTAAAAGAAAATTTAGTTCTCTTTCAGCACATTCCACTATTTTTGGCTTCCAATTGCTGTCAGTTGTCAGGCTATTTGTTGCTCTTTTGGAAGTGATCTTCCCCCCTAGCTGCTTTTAAGATTTTTTTCTTTGTCTCTGTTTTCTTTAGTTTTGCCATGCGAAAATCCTATGTAGGTTTATTTTCATTTATTCTGTTTAGGATTCTGAACTGGTGACTTTACTCAGTTCTGAATATCTCCTGGTCCTTCTCCCTATACCATCTCTGCCTACCCCCACCCTCTGGTTAAACACAACTGAAGTTTCTTTCTATTCTCTCTTACTCTCTTATGTACTTTCATTTTTTGAATCTCTGTGCTGCATATTCTGGATAACTTCTAGATAAAACATGATACTTTCAGTAACATGTTTTAAAATATCCCACTTTTTGAGTTGTTTTCAGTGGGCAGATTAGTCCCAATAACAAACCCCATGTGCTATTTGAGGCGCAATTATAAAAATAATAAACTAATGTGCTACACATCCTGGCCTCCCTTCTGTCTGGGCATGGGACACTTCTGTAGCCAAGACAATGGTCCCTACAGGAACAGAAAGCTGGCCTGCTTAGCCTAATAGTGGCACCAGGACACAGCATGGAAGGGGGTCCCAACACTGCACCCCCCACATTCCCACCATAACAGCTCGTCTCCCCATTTTAGGACTTCCTGGCCAGTTACACCACAGCTTCCACAGAAGACAGCTCATTTTCAAGACAAATTAGGTGTCTTTCCTGGCTGAGGAAGGATAGCCCAGGAGCAGAACTGACCTTCCTCTTGAGGACGCTGAGTTTCTCCACCACACCATCTAGTAGGCTAACCACAGAGTCCACGGCAGGGCAGCTGCTCAAGGTCTTCTCCAGCTCTGCCACCACCATGGTGACGTGGCTCGTCTCCCGGTCTATATTTTTCTGAGCAGCTCGAAAGCGTTTATTCAGTGTCTCATAGGGAACCTAGAGAAGAATCCACTTGATTGGTGTGTGAGCACCACCAGCCCCACGTTCAGAACACATCACATCTCCTTCATGGCACTTTTAATGCAAAAGTCAGACTTTTAGTCCTCTCAAAATATATCTACTCTAAAACCTGACCAAGACCCACAAAAGCCTTGGTGAATGGAGGGACAGCCCACATCCCTGGACAAGACGACTAATACAAAGATGCATATTGTCCCAAATTTGCAGACAGAGCGCAACCCCAATTTTCTCCAAAAGATTTTAAAGTGCATATTGACAAAATAATCCCAAAGTCTGTCTAGAATAACAGTTAAGGAAATGACCAAAAAGGATTGGTAACGGGGCTTTACTCTATCAGACAGTAAAACACAGGATCAACTGGTGACTACCAAGTCCATGCAGCAGAGACAACACTATGAGACGACAACCAGTACAGGGTCAAGGACACACAGGACATGCAGTTCACACTGATTAGGGTTAAATAAAGTGAAGCCATAAATGTTCACGTGAAATTATGAGCACACACCAAATGTATCTCTTCCATGAGAGAATGCTTGCTTTATCCCAATTACAAAATAACCTATTCCCTATGGAAAATTAGGAAAATAATACACACAAAAAAATCTTAAAGTCAATGTTATTTTTCTGTCCTCCTAGGGAACTGCTGCTGACATTTTTCTCTGCCCGTTTGCTGTGCTCCACGAGTCTGAACACAACAGACCAGGCTATGTGTCCACCAGGAAACACTGTTCACACCAGCTGCACTTGTGGCTGGCAGCGTGACCACACCTCAGCCTCACAGTGTTGTGGATTCTGACTTTGCTGTCACAACAGTACCTGAACAAATACGAAAGACAAGGAGAGAGTCTCTGGGCACTGCCAGCTCCACCCACAATGAGCAGGCACTGACCCTGCACCAACCACTATTCTTAGCAGGGAGGCCAAATGAGGAAGGCAGGGGCCACAAGAATGGAGACCTGGACTGGCTGGGTCTCCCAGGAGCAGGGACAGCCGGGGAGACAGCAGAGATGAGACTGACCTCAGCCAAAGATAGAGCTGCACAACAGGATTCTTCACCAAAGACTAACTTTTCTTCCTGAAAACGGCGACACAAGCCTGGTGGCAAGGCCAGCACTATGTTTGTCCCCTAGCTGCCACTCCCCATTCACCCTCCCCTGTCCAGATATCCCCTGGAGACAGTGTGTGGACCCACCACAGGTGGCAGAATGTGGTATGTACACATTCCTGTTCACATCTCGAGTCTTACCAACAAAAGGACAGAATGTTCCTAGACAAGCCACATCTGCCACACTGGGAGGCCTCAGCAGACAGCAGCTAACATTACTGTCTGCTTCCTAGCAGGGACTCACATGTGCTGGTCTTCCGATATCAAAAAGGAGGGTAGGGAAGCTATCAAACCACAGCATATTTAACACACTGACAACACAGCAGGAAATGGGAGACAAGCTCGAAGCAAGGCGCTGTGTGCCGCACATGCTCTCCTGGGATGGGCTCAGCAGCAGTGCTGGCCATCACTTCCGGAGGCTCTGCAAGGTGGGGCCAGGGAAGAGCAGGTGCTGCAGAGGGACCAGCACACCCAGGCCAGCCAGAGCGGCCTGTGGGACCCTCCATCACCCCACACTGCCTGCCTTCAAGGAAGATTTCTCCCAAGGATTCGGTACTTCTTGTGGGGGGAAAAAGGCATAGTGGGGATTCTTTTTTTTCTCCTTCTATATCCAGGGGACAAGGAAGTCACAAGAGATAGCACTTTAACACTGTCCCTGACACATAGTGGGCACATAACAAACATCTGATTAATGAATAAAAGTAGACAAAGTACAAACACGAGACCCCCTCCCCCAGGGTAAGGTGCCAAAAGTCTCCCCGAAGGTCCTGTGCTCCCCTACCTGACACCGTTCCCAGTGTAACTCTCCCCCGCTCGATTCTATCTGGGTGTGTCCTGCCACGAAAGGGAATTTCTGCAGGGCATAAAGTGAACCTAGCCTTTGCTATGACACCAGGGTAGGGTCCCACACAACCAGGACAGGAAAATCTTTGTGAGAAGACAAGGTTGCACAGCCATCTTCACCTGGATTAACTCATAGCATCTGCGACACAAGCATGTTCCCAAACAGCCATCAGGAGAGATCTCATTGGATGGCCCCTGCCGCATCTGAGGCCTACGCCAGGACTAGGCCTTTCTTGCCTTTACAGCCCCTTGAGGACGAGATCACTAGGGAAGCACCTTTACAACTCTTCTGTGTAAGTCTAAAATTATTTCAAAATGAAAAATTTTAAATAAAATCAAAACAAAACAGGAGCAGACAGATCTCAACGCACATGTGTATCTGTCAGGCTCCCTCTTGAAAGCATGAGAGACCAGGAAGGAAGGAGCTGAAGCTGGGAGACTGTGGACACTCACCACCCCTGCACCCTTTCAGAGTCTTGACACTTTCTAATCCATGTGCAGGTATAAATTTTATTGCTTTAAAAAGAGAGCCCTGGTTCCAGGGACATGAGGGGCTGAGTCGTCAGCTCTGCCCTGATAAACTTGGCACAGGCTTCCCTGAAGGCACTGAGCAACCACTACCAGGAGCCCTTGGGTGTGCTGTGATGGGCAGGCAAGGCCAAGACAGAAGACCATGCTTGAGCACGGGAAAACTAGGAAGGTGGCTCCATGGGGCAGCCCCTACTCCCTCCCACTAGAGCTCCCATGCCCCAGAGGAGGGCTCAAATCAGGACCCTGCAAGCCATTCATGGTGAGATGGTCAATTATTTCCTGTCTGACCTAGACGGACACTTTCATTAAACATAATAAAATTGAATTACTAAAAAATGAGCCAAAACAAATCCCAAGATACATAATAAACAAAAACTCCAAAGTTTCATTATCAGATTTAGACATTAAAATTATATTTCCTTTTTTTTTTTTGAGACAGAGTCTCACTCTGTTGCCCAGGCTAGAGTGAGTGCTGTGGCATCAGCCTAGCTCACAGCAACCTCAAACTCCTGGGCTCAAGTGATCCTCCTGCCTCAACCTCCCGAGTAGCTGGGGCTACAGGCATGTGCCACCATGCCCGGCTAATTTTTTCTATATATTTTTAGTTGGCCAATTAATTTCTTTCTATTTTTAGTGGAGACGGGGTCTCGCTCTTGCTCAGGCTGGTTTCGAACTCCTGACCTTGAGCGATCCGCCTGCCTCAGCCTCCCAGAGAGCTAGGATTACAGGTGTGAGCCACCACGCCCAGCCTAAAATTATATTTCAATAGGGCTAGTCATGGTGGCTCATGCCTGTAGTCCAAGCACTTTGAGAGGCCAAGGTGGGAGGATCACTTGAGACCAGGAGTTTGAGACCAGCCTGAGCAACATAGTGAGGCCCTGTCTCTACCAAAAAAATTTTAAAAATTAGTTGGCCATGGTGACACACACCTATAGTCTCAGCTATTTGGGAGGCTGAGGTGGGAGGATCACTCGAGCCCAGGAGTTCAAGGCCACAATGAGCTATGATCATGCCCCTGGACTCTAGCCTAAGTGACAGAATGAGACCCTTTCTCAAAAAAAGAAAAAAAAAATTACATTTCAGTAGACATAATCAAAGCAAACATAAGATAGGAAAGGGAAATTCCAACATGTGCCAGGGGAGACGTGCAGATCCACAAGAGTAGCTGCAAAGCTGGGTAAGGGCCTCCACTTCAAATGCCCACCACAGACACCAGACACAGCACAAGCACGGCAACAGCTACTGGATCTCACATGATGAACAAGCTGGCTCTGTGCTGGTGAACTAACCTAATCTACATGGACGACAGCACGATGACTCGAAGGAGTGGCTTGTCTGAGTGGTCCTGCATTTCAACAGAGGAGCTCAACCCACAGAACCAATGGCAGAGCAAGTTCCACACACTTGGGATATCCATTCTTAACTGTTATCCAAAAAAGGAAGCAAGTGGTGCTGTAATATTCATCTTCAGTCCACCATCAGTACCCAGTCCTAACAATTCATATTGTAAGGTTACAGTCAAATTTAACTATCTTTTGACGAGAGAAACCAACTCAGGATCTGGTATACTTGTGGGGTGAAGGTAACAAAATAACCATGAAGCATCACCAGGGGGTGTGAGGGCCCACTGTGCTCATGCAGGGCACAATCTACACTCCACACGACACAGACTGTGTCACTTGGCTGCCCTGGGTTGTCACAGACCTGTCAATTACAGCTCCTAAACGCTCACTGTTAACTTCTGAACATCCTCCTCCAGACCTGCACCAGACCCCAACTCCACTGGGCAGCAAGGCCACCGCTCCTGATACTAACCTCCAAATGGCCCCAGCCTCTACTTACAGCTGCTCTTCCCAGGTGAGGACTCACCCTCCCTGCTTGTGGCTCTCAGGGCCCAGCCCACCTCTGCTGCCCCGTTCCCGGCCTGTCTCACCTGCCCCACCATCCACACCTTTGTGCAAGCGCCTCCAGCCTCCCTCCTCCTCATAGCGCTGGTCAGGTGCCTGGAACTCATGGGTACTCCATCTGAATTCAGGGATGTACACGGCAGCTCCTGCCACTCCTGCAGGACTCCTAGAGTTCACATCACATATGCAGCTACTAAACCAAACAGCAGCTTCCCGTGCCAGCATCTTCCCAGCATCCATTCTTCCCAGAGAAACACGGTGGCCAGGCCTGAGGAGCAGCCATGGCTCTTCAACTTCTTCCCACAGGACCAGCAGTCAACTCTCTCCTGTCTGAAAAGCTCCCCACCCCAGGCTTTCCCAAACTGCCCCCGGCTGGCTAGTTACCAAAAGCTGCTTCACAGGCTGCTCCGTAAGGGGCATTTGACAGATGAACGAGTGGAATTTTGGAAATGCCGAAGATTCTAATCCAAGCCAAATTATCACTCAAGAATGAAGACAAAATGAAGATATCTTCAGATATGCAAAGACTAAAAGTTAGCACCTACAAACCCTTTCCGGGAGGAAAATTACTCAGAGATATTGCTCAGTGAAACTAAAATAAATATTAATAAATCAATGAGGGAAGATATCATAAGATACAAGAAATAGTACTAAAGGAAAAAACTAACAAAAGATATAGTTAGCCTAAATGAAGATAGATAACATGGCTATAAAGTTAACAGACCTTAAGAATCACGAAAAAGAAAATATTAAAAATATATTCCTAGGCCAGGCGTAGCAGCTCACACCTGGAATCCTAGCACTTTGGGAGGCCAAGGCAGGAGGATTGCTTGAGGCGAGGAGTTAGAGACCAGCCTGAGCAAGATCAAGACCCTGGCCCTACAGTCAATCAATAGAAAAATTATCCTGGAGTGGTAGCTCACGCCTATAGTCCCAGCTACTTGAGAGGCTGAGGCAGGAGGATCACTTGAGCCCAAGAGTCTGAGGTTGTAGTGAGCTATGATGATGCCACTGACTCTGCCTCAAAACAAAACAAAACAAAATCGATGACAACGATGAAAAAGAAACAGACAAATGGGACTACATCAAACTTATAAACTTCTGTGCAGCAGGAAAAAAACCAATGGAGTGAAAAGGCAACCTACAGAATGGGAGAAAATATTTGCAAACCATGTATCTGGACAAGGGGTTAATATATGGAATATATTTTAAAAACACCTACCAACAACAACAAAAAATAATCCAATCAAAATGGGCAAAGGACCTGAATAGACATTTTACCTAAGAAGTACACAGATGGCCAAGCATGTGAAAAGATGCTCAACATCACTAATCATCAGGAAAATGCAAATCATAACCACAATGAGATAACTCACACCTGCTAAGACACCTACTTAAAAAAAAAAAAAAAGCAGCATTGGCAAGGGATGTGAAGAAATTGGAACCCTGTGCACTGCTGGTGGGAATGTAAATGGTGCTGCAGCTGTGCAAAAACAGTGTGGAGGCTCCTGAAAAAATTAAAACTGGAATTACCAAGTGCTTAGCAATATATCCACAAAAATTGGAAGCAGGATCTCAAAGAGACATTTGCATACCCATGTTTGCTGTAGCATATTCACAATGGCCAAGAGGTGGAAGCAACCTAAATGTCATCAAGCGATGAATGAAGAAAATATGGTATAATGACATTTCGACATTTTGGTCACAGATGGACTACATGAGGGTGATCTCATAAGATTATGATACCATATTTGTTACTGTACCTTTTTATGCTTAGATATGATTAGATACACAAATACCACTGTTACAGTTGCCTACGTATTCAGTACAGTAACCTGCTGTATAGGCTTGCAGCCTAGAAGCAACAAGTTATCCCATATTGCCTAGGTGTATGGGTGTAGGGCAGGCTAGGTTTGTGTAAGTATGCTCTATTGTGTTTGCACAACTATGAAATATTCTAATCACATTTCTCAGAATGTATCCATATCGTTAAGTAGCACATGACTGTATATACATATATGGTTAATTATATAGTTATGGTTAATGATGGTTAACAACTAGCTTAAGGATCATCTAGAGAACCGGTAAAGCATCACTTCTGGGTGTGACGGTGAGGATATTTCCAGAGGAGATTGGCCTGTGACTCAGTGGACTGAAAGGGAAATATCTGCCCCCAATGTGGGCAGGTATCGTCCAATCAGCTGGGGGCTAGGATATAATAAAAAAGGAGAGAAAAGGTATTTCCTCTCCCTCTCTCTCTCTCCTGTAGCTGGGACCCCTTTTTTGTCCTGCCCTTGGATATCAGAACTCCAGCATCTCTGCCCTTGGACTCCAAGACTGACACCAGCAGTCCCTCTGGTTCTCTGGCCTTTGGCCTTGGACTGAGCCACACTACCAGTATCCCTGGGTCTGTAGCCTGTAGGCAGCAGCCTACAGTGGTGCTTCTCTATCTCCACAACTGCCTGAGCAAAAGCCCCTAAAAAATTCCCTCTCTCTATATCTATATTCATCTCTATCTATGCTCTTGGTTCTGTCTCGCTAGAAAACCCTAATCCAACATACGGTGCATTATTATCCAGCCATAAAAAGGAAGGAAATCCTGTCACATGCTATGATATGGATGAACCTAGAGAACATAGTACTAAGTGAAACAAGTCAATCATAAAAAGACAAATACCACACGATTCGACTTACATGAGGTATCTAAACAAACTCTCAGAGACAAAGTAGAATGGTGGTTGCCAGGGATAGGGAATAGAGAGGAGAGAGATTTGTTCAACGGATATACAGTTTCCAGTTTTGCAAGATGAAAATGTTTAGAGATCTACTACACAACAATGTGCATATAGGTAATACTGCTATACGGTATGCTTAAAATGGTTAAGATGGTATATTTTATGTTAGGTATATATAAAAATATATTTATTAATACTTTTAATTAAAAAATTTAACAAATAATTTCTAATAGCTGATTAAATATAGGCAATGGCACCTATTTCCAGACTTACTGTGAAGCTACAGCAATCAAGCCAGTACGCCGCTGGTCTAGGAACAGGGTAGATAAGAGATCAATGCAGGGTCAGAACCAGGAAGGGACCCACATTCGTCCACTTTTTTCCAGCCAAGGGGCCAAGGCAATTCAGGGGGTGGGGTGGGGTGGAATGGTCAGCCTCTGCAACCATGGTGCCAGGACTGGGTGTCCATGTGGGAAAAGGATGAACTGCAACCTGTACCTCATACGATCTGCAAAAATTACCTAAAAATGTATCATAGACTCAAACATAAAAGCTAAAACTGTAAAAGTTCTTAGAAGGAAACACAGGAGAAAATATTAATATTATAACCTTGAGATAGGTCAAGAATTCTTAAAAGGATACAATACACTGACTGTAAAAGGAAAATGGATCAATTAAATCTTATTAAAACTAAAACAACTTCGAAAAACAATTTGAGAAAAGAAAAATATAAGCCGCAGAATGAGAGAAAACATTCATACTATATATGACAAAGAACTTTTATCTAGAATATATTCAGAACTCCAATGACCTCAATACCAATAAACAATCCCATTTTTTAAACAAGCAAAAAATTTGAATAGAAACATCACAAAAGATGTATGAAGGGCTAGCAATACATAGAAAGATGTGTGACATCACTAGTCATCAAGGAAATGCAAATTAAAACCACAACAGGAGGTGTGATGGTGTCAACTTGGCCACAGTACCCAGACATGCATGGCCAAGTATTATTCTCAACATGTCTATGAGGGTGTTTCTGGATGAGATTACCATTTGAACTGGTACACTGAGTAAAGCAAACTGCCCTCTCCAACGTGGTGGGCCTCATCTTCAGGTAGGAGGAGTGCGATGGACTCCTCCTTGCCTGACTGCTTGAGCTGGAACATTGGTCTTTTCTGGTCTTTGGACTCAGACTGAAACATTGGCTCTTTCAGGCCTCAAGCCTGCCAGCTCTCAGAACTTCCACCACCACCAGCCCTCTGGACTCAGAATGGAACTACACTTTAGCTCTCCTGGGTCTCTACCTCGCCAGCTGCAGATCTTGTGATTTCTCCACGATCACATGAGCCAATTCCTTACCATAAATCTCTCTTTATACACACACAGACACAAACATGCAAACGTCCTATTGGTTCTGCTTCTCTGGAGAACCTTGGCACCAAGAATAGTTCAAATTAAACAGGCCATCACCATGTGCTGTCGAAGCTGAGGAACACATGGACTGTTGCTGGCAGTGGTTTAGATGATCCTTCTGGAAAGAGTTTGGCAGTTTCTTAAAAAGATAAAGAGACCAGATAACTCAGCAATTCCACTCTCACAAAAAATGAACATCTAATACCCACAAAGAGACTTGTACACAAATGCTCACAGCAGTTCCAAATGTTCAACAGGGTTGGGTAGGCAGACTGCAATGCACCCACACGATCCTTCAGACTAGCAATCAAAGGTAGGACTCCCACCGCAGACACAGAAGCAGAGTGAAAGCAGCTGAGCAGAGCAATACACACAGGGCTCCATTCACGCGGCATTCCAACACAAAGGCAGGACCCACCTAGAGCAGTGGCCTCCACCTGGGGCAACTTATTCCCCAGGTGATACAGGGCACAATGTGTGGAGACATTTTTGATTTGTCACAACTGGAATGTGGCTTTGAACTGGCCAAACCACAAGAGGAAATTAAATGGAACAAAGAAAACCTTATCAATCCACCAAAAGAAATGGAAAAAAGATAGAAGCATACCAAATAGAAAGCAAAATAAGATGGTGAGGAATAAGTCCACTGTATTAATAATCATTGTAAATGTGGATGGCCATGGAAACACGGTAACATCAGAATAAGTTTTTCCTTTTCAAAACATCACTTGGGAATAGTCAAAAAAAAAAAAAATAGGATAAAGCCACAGGTCAGTACCATCCAACAGAGCTATGACGACAATCACATGTGTATAATTTCAAGTTTTCTAGTGGTCACATTAGAGTAAAAAGAAACACCTAAAATTTCTTTTAATATATTTAACCCAATATATATCCCAAATATTTTCATTTGAACTCACAATCAATATAAATAATTATTAATTATTAGATATTTTACATGTTTTCCTTTGTACTAAATCTTTAAAAGCACATAATCTGGACCAGTAACGTTTCAGGTGCCCAGCAGTCACACAGGGCTCACAGCTGCTGTGCGGACGGTGCTGCCGCAGGAGTGTGACTGGTGAGGCTTGAGGGAATGAGACGTACCCTCCCACTTGTGGGGGAGGGGGTGTTGACAGGAGCTCCCCAAACTGTGCCTCACCTTTTGACCCTGCTACTCTTATTTCTATGGATCTATCCTAAAAACTAGCAGTATCTGTGTGCAAGCTACACAGCATGGATACCCACCTGAACCTGGCAAGCACTGTGCATGGATATTCTTTGTCTACTGAGCCAAATCATACAAAAAATGCTAATATGCCACCATTTTTAATTTTACTAATTTTTGATATAATTCACATGCCATAAAATTCACCCTTTTAACATGTACAATTTAGTGGTTTTTAGTATAATCACAAAGCTGTGCAATAGTCACCACTATTTACTTCCAGAATATTTTCATCCACAAAGCCCATGCCCACTGCAGTTCCCCTAGACTCAGGCAATCAACTACCAATTGACTTTGTCTCTGTGGATCTATTCTGCACATGTCATATAAATGTTATTATATTGCATGTTATGTGGATTTTTGTACCTGGCTTTTCTCACTTAGCATAATGTTTTCAAGGTTCATCCATGTATCAATATTCCATTCCTTTTAGTGGCTGAATAGTATTTCACTGTATTAATATACCTATTTGTTTATGCATTTGTAAGTTGGTGGACATTTTAGTTGCTTCTACTTTTTGGCTATTATGAATAACGAGGCTATGAGCATTCGTACACAAGTTTTTGTGTGGATATATGTTTTCACTTCTCTTGGGGATATACCTAGGAATGGAATTGCTAGGTCATATAGTAACTCTATGTATAACTTTTTGAAGAACTGCCAGATTGTTTTCCAAGGTGGCTGCACCAGTTTATATTCCCACCAGCACTATATGTGGATTTCGGTTTCTCTACATCCATGCCCAACACCTGCTATTGCCCATCTTTCTGATTATAGCCATTCTAGTGGGTATGAAGTAGTATTTCATTGTGGTTATGGTTTATATTTCCCTGATAACTAATGATGTCAAGCATCTTCTCATGTGTTTATTGGCCATCTGTATATCTTCTTTGCAGAAGTCTATTCCAATTGTTTGCTCCTTTAAAATTTTTTTTGTCTTATTATTTAAAACGCTCGTTCTTTGTATATTCTGACTACTAGACCCATATCAGACATAAGATTTACAAATATTTTCTCCACGTTCTGTGAGTAGTTGTTTTAGTCAGTTTGGGCTGCTATAACAAATACCATGGACTGGGTGGCTCAAATAGCATTTATTTCTCACAGTTCTAGAGGCTGGAAGTCTGACATCAGGGTGCTAGCAGGGTCAGGTTCTGGTGAGGGACCCTTTCTTGGTCACGTCCTTGGTATATACATGGAGAGAGAGCTCTGGTCTCTTCATCTCCTTATGAAGGCACAAATCCCATCATGGGGTCTCTAACTTCACAACTACATCTAAACCCAATTACCTCCCATGGCCCCATCTCCAAATACTATCACATCAGGGATTAGGGTTTCAACATGCGGATTTGTGGAGAACACCAACATTCAGCCCACAACTATAATCTTTTCACGTTCTTGACAGTATCCTTTGAAACATAACCTTCTCGTTTACTGAAGCCCAATTTATCTATTTTATTTTGGCTTATTGTGCTTTAGGTATTGTAAGAAACCACTGCTTAATCCAAGGTCAGGGAAATTTATCTCTCTGTTTTTTTCTAAGAGCTTTATAATTTTAGGTCTTACATTTAGGTCTTTGATCCCTTTTAAGTTAATTTTTATACATGGCGTGAGGTAGGGGATCCAACTTCATTATTTTGTATGTGGAAAACTAGCTGTCGCAGCATCATTTGTTTGAACACTATTCTTTCCATATTCTCGTGGCACGCTTGCTAAAACTTAATTACCACAAATGTATGGGTTTATGTCTGGATTCTCAACTCTATTCCATTGATCTATATGCCTATCCTTTTGCCAGCACCACATAGTCTTGATTACCATAGCTTTATAGTAAGTTGTTAAATCAAGAAATACGAGTCCTACAACTTTGTTCTTTTTCAAGATTGTTTTGGCTACTCTGGGTTCCTTGCATTTCCACATGGATTTTAGAAACAGCTTGTCATTTTCTGCAAAAAAGCCAGCTGGGATTCTGACGGGAGTTATGTCGAATCTGTAGATCAATTCGGAAATACTGCTATCTTAACAATAGTAAGTCTTATTTCCTAAGTATTTTACTATTTTTGGTGCTATTGTAAATTAAATTTTAATTTCCTTTTTGATTGTTCAGTTCTAGGGTATAGAAATACAACTTATTTTTATATATTGATTTTATATTCTGCAACCTTAGGATTCCATATACAAGATGTACAAATAGATGTACAAATAGAGATGTAGATGTACAAATAGAGTTTTACATCTTCCTTTCCAATCTGAAATGCCTTTTATTTCTTTTTCTTGTCTAACTTCCCTAGTTAGAACCACCAGGACGATGCTGAATGTAAGTGAGAATTGACATCCTTGTCTTGTTGCTGTTATTAGGAAAGATTTCAGTCTTTCACCATGCTTTATGATGTCAGCTGTGGGCTGTTCAGAGATGCTCTTAGTAAGGTTGAGAAAGCTCCCTTTTATTCCTAGTTTGTTGAGTGTTTTTTTTTTTTATCATAAAAAGGTACTGGATTTTGTAAAGTGCTTTTTTTCTGTATTTATTGAGGTGATCATGTAGTTTTTGTCCTTTGTTTTATTAATATGGTATATTACATAAATTTTCACATGTTGAACCAACCTTGCATTTCTGGAAAAAAATCCCATTTAGTCATGCATGATACCATAATCCTTTCTATATGTTGCCAGACTCAGTATGTTAATATTTTGTTGAGGATTTTAGCATATTCATTCATTCATTCAATGGAATACTGGTCTGTGGTTTTCTTGTGATATCTTTGTCTCATTTCAGGGTAATACTTCAGAGAACAAGTTGGGAAATGTTCCCTCTTTTGTTTTTGGGAAAAGTTTATAAAGAGTTAGTGCTAATTTTTCTTTAAATGTTTAACAGAATTCACCAGTGGAAAAAACATCTGGGGCCGGGCGCGGTGGCTCATGCCTGTAATCCTAACACTCTGGGAGGCCGAGGCGGGCGGATCGCTCAAGGTCAGGAGTTCAAAACCAGCCTGAGCAAGAGCGAGACCCCGTCTCTACTAAAAATAGGAATAAATAATTGGCCAACTAAAAATATATAGAAAAACAAATTAGCCGGGCATGGTGGTGCATGCCTGTAGTCCCAGCTACTCGGGAGGCTGAGGCAGAAGGATTGCCTGAGCCCAGGAGTTTGAGGTTGCTGTGAGCTAGGCCAACGCCACGGCACTCACTCTAGCCTGGGCAACAGAGTGAGACTCTGTCTCAAAAAAAAAAAAAAACATCTGGTACTGGGTTTTTCTTTGTGAGAAGTCTTTTTGAATCTCTTTACATGTTACAGGCCTATTCAGTTATCATTTTCAACCTACAAAAATAACAATTTTATATGGTTCAACTTAAAACATTTGTCCTTCTACACATTTTCTGTTTTTGTCCCTTGTCCAACATTCCACAGAGAGGTCATGAATCTTTCTTATCAATTTGAATCAGCTCTCCATGTTTCGTATTTGGTGAATTTTTTTTTAAGTTCGTTACTTGCTTTCAAGTTCTGGTCATATTTATTTATCTGATTATACCAAAGATTTAAATTTTTACTTATCAAATCTACTCAATTTTTCCTTGGTAATTTGTTCCATTATAGCTTTTCTCTGCACCACAGGATTTCTCTACTAAGTCAGCTGATGCTAAATTGTATTTCCTCCAGTATATCTTTCCCTTTCAGTGACTCACAAAAGTAATCCTTCCTGTTTTCATAATTGAAACAATCCGGCAAACAACATAAGCTGAGACTTGTATAAAACATCTGTACTTTCATCCAGCTCTATAGCAATTCTCCCACACTGTGTCACTTGCTTTAGTACATGTTTCTTCAAATCCTCTCCAATGTTTGCTGTCGATTTTCTGACAGTATTTGCTGACAAAAACATGCATTTTAGTTTGTCATGTTTTCAGCCATTTTTACCAGCACAGGAAGGAAACATTTCCCCAATGACATGAGGCTTTTTGTCTTTCACAAGTAACCTCAGAAGAGATTTCTAAATATTTATCACAAAGCTAATCACATCTTCTGAAGTGCTGTGTTGAGCCTTGATTGGCAGAACATGTCCTTGCACATCCTGGAGAGGTCAGTCCCATGTTCTGGTGCATGGCATGGGACGGTCTTGCAAATCACAGTGGCTTCATGCTATCCTCAGCTAACCTCCCCAAGCACAGCATATACCCTGAGGGAAACTCACCAAGGACAAGAATCGTTCAAATCCCCTATTTTAAATGGGTATCTTGAAAAACGGCACATTTCTGGTCAACTTCTAGGGGGACATTACGAGATTGATTTTTTAGCTGGTAAGAGAGCTGTCAACACCACCACACTCTCCACTCGTGTGCTCACACTAGTAGGGTCATCCTCAGGCTGCTGGTTCCCTTCAGAGAACTCTTCATGCCACTGGTCCATTTTAGAAAGGGTAGTACAAGTAAAACGATATAAGTCAACATCCTTAGCCGGCATGCACAAACCGCAGCGTGGCACCAGCCACAAAGCCAGCACAATGGGCAGTGCCAGGGTCATGTCTCCACGCAGTCGAGTGTGCTCCTCCTTTGGGATAGCTCACTGACCAGACACAACACACAAACCTCTGGCAGGCACCAGTGTCAGTTCATATACATAACAGCAGCAAAGCTTACTTTCCCACTTTTAGATAAAATATTTAAATGGAAGTCAGCAGTTTTGCAACAAGGTCATTACTTCAGCAGTTTCACACCTGGCTTTGGTGTCTAGAGGGCTCAGCTCTTCTTGGTGCTCCCCCTTTTTATAATTAAGAAATATTTTATCAAGCACAAAAAAGTAACATGATGTCATTACAATTTTCATACAGAAACACAATATTCTCTGCTAATGCCAGTCTTCCTTCAGGCCTTCACTAAAACATCAGTGTTCATTACCCTGCCTGCTAAGGTTAATTTTATTTCTGTTGTTAGGTTATTGTGAATGGGTATTTCCCATATGTTCTAACTGGTTATTGACAGAAACAGAACAGTGCCCAGTTATAGTGGTGACCTTTTTTTTTTTTCTTTCTTGAGACAGAGTCTGGCTCTGTTGCCCAGGCTAGAGTGCCGTGGCATCAGCCTAGTTCACAGCAACGTCAAACTCCCTATTTTTAGTTGTCCAGCTAATTTCTTTCTATTTTTAGTAGAGACGGGGTCTCGCTCTTGCTCAAGCTGGTTTTGAACTCCTGACCTAGAGCGATCCTCCCGCCTCGGCCTCCCAGAGTGCTAGGATTACAGGTGTGAGCCACCATGCCCGGCCAACCTTTAATAGTTACTTACTTCTATGTCAATTCTTACTGCTTGGGACAGAACTGCCAAAATAATATTTAATAGTTCATCTGTTAATTGAAGAAGTGTTTCTTCTCTGTCCTCCAAGAGAGCTTCTAATCTCAGTGGTCAGAAACAGACAAAGAAGCCAAATACACTACGTCTGAGGGCTGCAACGGCTAAGGAGCAGGAGAGGAGGAGAGGAGAAGAGGAGAAGGTGGAGAGCTATGCCATGTGAACATCTGTGGGAAGAGCATTCTGGACAAAGTCAACAAGAGCAGAGGCTCTGGGCCTCAGCATGCTGGCACAGCCTAGTAGCAACAGAAAGTCTGCCATGGCTAAGTACCCAATAGGAGTGGAGGAGAAGGCAGGGGCCAAGTCACAAAGCGCCTGGGGTGGCTACTCTAAAAACCTTGACCTTTACCCCAAGTAAGACGGGAAGCTACCAGGACAGAAGAATGGCATGACCTGGCAATCTGGTGGCTGGGGTAAGAAAAGACTGTAGTGGGCGTGGGCAGAGCAGTAGCTATGAGGCTACTTCAATACCCCAGAGATGACAGTGTTTTCAGCCACAGAAGCAGCAGGAGAGAAGACAGTAGCAGGTAGATTCTGTACACACTCTGAATTTAGGGCGAAGAGGACATGCACAAGGGTTGGATATGAGTGTGAGAATGGAGGGGTTGAGGCTAACTCCAAGGTCTGGCCTGAGCCAGTTGAGATGGAGGGGCTGCCCTTTCTAGAGAAAAAGAAGACACAGAAAGTTGGTTTGGCAGGAGGCAGTTCAGTTGAAAAGTACAGATTTAAATATGTCAAGGTTATCTTCCAGAGACCCAAGTGAGTATGTCTTCTAGGCTACTGGACAGAGGGTTCTGGGGTTGGGGAGAGATCAACTTGACAGTCATAAATATATCCAGAGGGTGCTTAAAGTCCAAGAGACAATATGAGATCCCCAAGACAGGGAGTATCAGCAGAGAGGGCCAGGGCCTGAGCCTGAGTCTGGGGCACTCTAACACTCAAGAGGCCAAAACCACGAGGAGAGCCCAGCAAGAGAGAACAAGGGGTGACAGCAGCCTGGAGGGAAACAGGCAAGTCTGGTGCCCTGGAAGCCAAACAGGAATGTGTTTCAAGAAGGGAATGATGAGTGGTTGTAGCACTTTGAGAGGTCAAGATGAACACAGAGAAGCCATCACAGGTTTGAACAGTGCGGGTCACCTGATAACTCGGCTACAGCATCGCAATGGGGCAGTAATTTGGGGCAAAACCAGATGAGAAGCAATTCAAGAAACCCTGAGGGCCAGCTCAGAGAGAGAGTGACCTGTGGGTTAACTGGAAGACAGCAGTACGTGTGCATCTTTAAATCATGGTGGGGGCGGAGAGCAGTGCATGAACAGAGAGGCTGGCCTTGGGCACAGTGCAGGTGACGTATTCCCAGTCACAGGAGGGAGACAGTGAGTGTGGGCAAGGACAGGCCATGCGCAGAGCATGAGGATGGCGGCAGGTGTTGGAGGTTTAAGGAAAAGGTGGGTGCATGAAACAGTCCTTGGGGTGCAGGGGGGTGAAAGGCCTCAAAAAATGTAGCCGTGCTCCTAGGCAGTATGAAGTGCCCACTCCAGGTGAGCAACTAGGGGTTCCTCAGCAGTGGGCACAGCTTTTGCAGCCGGAGCAGGTGCTGGATGAAGCAGGATTACTGTACTGGAACTCTATCAGTAAGAGCGATGGAAGGAGAGACGAGTAGGGGGCTGAGGCTACGTCGCAATGGCATGTGGGCCAAAAGGCTGACCACACCTCGTTGACTGCACATGCCATGAAAAGCCTTCTGGAATGCAGCAAGTATACAAAAGTGAGATGCAAAGTTTTAAGGAATTTTCTAACCAGAGAGAGGAGAAATTTGTTTAGCTATTTATTGTGACTCCTATGTGCCAGGCGTTTTTGGATGTGCCGGAACAACAATGACCAAAACAAAGCCCCTGCCCTTGCAGAGCACACATTCTAAAGGAGAGTCTAACAGAAAAAATACAAACAGATGTCAGCTATTCTGTTAGACTGTGATTAATCTAATAAAGAGAACAAAATAGGGTAAGGGATGCACAGCAAATGAACCACAAAATCCCAATTTTATTTAGGGCAGCAATGAGCCTACAAACAGGCTATATACCTTTTTTCAGGTTCTTTCAAAGCTCGAAATAGCCAATCCCATGCTCTGGCCAACGAACTTAAGTGTAAATGCTCAAGAGGACTTCTGGGAGGGCCCATGTAGGGAGCTGGTCCAAATGGTGGGTGCCATTTCCTCCTTACCCTTCCCTGCTGGTGTGAAGGCTAGAGCCCCAGCAGCCATCATGGGCTAAGGGGGAGCTTGAGGATGAGCATGAGAAACAGAGGAATCAAGAACACCCCCAGGGTTTTGGCCCCACTGAACAAGTGGCAGGAGGATGCTGTTTTCAACTGAGACGAGAAGGCTAAGCTGAGCTCCAAGGCCAAGATCTGGCACTCGGCTTCGTACATGGCATCTTTGATCTGTCTCTCCAACATGCAAAGGGAGAGCTCCAGTAGGTGGCTAGTGACAAGAGGTGGGAGTTCAGGGAGAGGCCTGGCTGGAGGCAGAAGTGTGGGGACACATGCCCTCTCAAGGGTTAACTATGACATAACAGAGTGAGAAGACTGAGACTAGAGAAAACCGCAAAGGCATCTGAAGAGGACCTGCAATGAGGGGTGAGACAGCCCAGAGCATGGCGACAGGGAGCCCTGTGAAGGAAGTGTCTCAAGGGGCAGAACACTTTAGCAGCATCAGGTCATCATGTCCTCAACAGAAACGTCTGGGTGGAGTGTTAGGGGCAAAAACCTGATTTAGAGAAAACAGGAAGAGAGACATGGGAGAACGGTCACAGAGAAAGGGAGCAGGAGCTGCAGGAAAACATGGGCAAGGAAGCAGTTTAGCTCAGGATGGGAAGAGTCAGAGCCACGTAAACACTGATGGAAGGACCCAGTCAATAGGGAGAAAGTGACGATGCAGGAGAGAGAAGAGCCAAGTGGTAGAGAGCAGGAAAGAAGGAACGGACACCAAGCACCAGGCGAATGCTGACAGGGTGCTGACCCACAGTCGACGCGGGAGCAGGCACAATTGCAGGTCTGCAATAGCTGTGTAGTGGGTCATGGTGAGTGTGGAGTGGGAGAGGAGGTTTGAAAGAGGGGCAGGTGTGCAAGAGTCATTGGGAGCAGAGGAGGGAGACTGGACCAGAGATAGGCAGGCGCTGGGCAGCACTACGGGTTCACGGTTGGGAACTCAAAGCCAGGCCGTCAGCACATCTGGGTGTTCTTGTCCATTCAGCCACATTTGGCTGAATAATCACTAAGCACTTATTAAAACAGTGAGTAATTCTTTTGTTTTTTTCAGGTTTTGAAAATAACGGTCCCTAGGTATAAGGGTTCTGAGACAACGTACACCTAAAAGTAATCAAGTTACCCCTGACAGAAACTGCTTTACGACACTTAGGTAAGTGCCCAGATATCCCCACTCCACCTAAAGTCCCCAAGAGAATGGCACTCTGCCATGCTGCACCTCTGCAGATGGGGAAGTCTGCATGCTGTACTCTGGCCAGCCTCCTCTTCCTTCTGCTGCCAGTGTGTCTCCTTGGGCTTGCCATTCGGTTGACCCCCCACACATACAGGCCATGTCCCCAGCCTAGGTAATCACTGGTCCTCCTTGTTAGAATCTCTCTGCATGGCTTTGGGAACACCCCCGGCTGTGTGTGTTTCCAATGGGACTGTGTGCCTACCAGGGTTGAGATCTGCCCAGACTTCAACACAGCCCAGGCAGCTTCACCGCCCCAAAACCAACTCCCCTGACCACCAGCTCAAGTCGTCACACTCACCTAGGGAGACCCACCCCCACCACCTCCTGTTGTCCAACACAATCTTGATTTCATCAATGTCTTAAAGAATCTGCAATGTTTACTTGCTCAATGCCTCCCTCCCACCAAAGAGTAAGCTGCAGGAGGACAGGGACCCTACTCGTCTTTTCACAACATCCCAGGGTCCTCGACAGCACCTAGCCCATGGAAGCTGTCGAACTGCTGCTGAAGGAGCACACGCAAGAAGGTGTGAGAAGGTACGTGTGTAGGCTTTGGCATCAGGCAGCCCCAAGCTGGCACCCCAGCTCTGCAGGCCCCTAGTTGTGCCATCGCTCAAGTCCCTGGGCCTCACTTCAGTACTGCCTCTAACCTAGCCTGTCCATGACAGACAATCAGGTATTACTAGAAAGTCCTTTCTTTTCCTGACTCAAAATTTGTTAAAAATAATACTTAAAAACAAACAAACAAAAAAACTCCAACAAACCAAAAAACTACCCCATAGATAGCAGGAAATCCCAGTCTACATCCTTGTCTCAGCCTACATCTAGCCCGCTAGGAAGGCCCAGGCACAAGAGGCAAGGCGTTTGCCAGTGCAGAGTATCCAGAAGCACGTCAACGGACACTCCAGTCCAGGGCCAACACCAATGGGACACCACAGCCCAGGGTCAGATACCCAACAATGGTGCAAAAGATGAGAAAGAGCAGGAGAAAAGAGGGGACAAATGGTAGGCATGGCTCTTCCAAGGAGAAGGAATTCCACCTGTGCTCTAGAGATTGGTAGGATTCCAGAATGCAATGTGAGGCTACTTCAGATAAGAGCAGATATGCTTTGAAGGTCTAATAAGGTTTTGAGCCTGGTAAGAAGAAGAGGATTATGGTTTATTAAGTGCCTGTGGGCAAGATAGAGGATCAGTGTCTTTAGTGAACACAACCACCTTCTGGGGAGGAATTGGCTCTACTATGTAAATCAAAAAAAATCTAAGGTGTAGAAAAGAAGACCTAGTCTACGGCTACTATCTAGGACACAATATAACCAGGATCAAACCCAATGTGTTTATCTGTTAAGTCAAATGCTTCACGGTTACCAGTGTTTCTCACACTTGAGAACACATGATCTTCCTAAACCCATCCAAGACCAACTTAAGAAACTGCACTAAAAGTTATAATCTTAGGCAATACCTGGCACTCAAACTTTCTATGACAAGTACTAACCCAGACTTTGAAACTGCAAAACAGTACTTGGTCAACCAGACTGTTGTCATATTGAAAGCTGAAAATGTAAATATTCCTGTAGAGAATTCAAAGGCACATGATACCCAGCTCAGGAACAACACGCCCATGTTTTTCAGCCTGTCAACCTGTGAACAAAGGACAGCATCACTGACTGGGCTATGAGAGAACACAGCCAAGCTGGACACCCCTGGCTGGGGCTCCAAGAGAGGATGGAGGGCCCAGGTGAGACTCGAGGAGAGGATTCAGGATCCAGAGCCAGCTCTCCCAGTAAGGAATGCCAGGCTCTTCCCCCTGGGCCATGTAGACTACACCTGAATGTCTCCAAGATACCATTTTACTTCAGCTAACTGAAGGAAAAAAAGTAAAAGTAAATACACCAGAATACTAATGAAATGATCTGTGCAGCAGAATTTGGAGAGAAAAATAAATTACTTTTATAGTTAGAAAAAAAATTTAAAATAATTAAAAACAGGCTTCCAATTAAAGAACTTGGGCTACCTCCTCCTGAGGGGCATAACCTACAGCCTGGCAGCAGGGAGCATTCCATTGCAAAAAAGACTCATAGGCACAGGCAGAACAAAGGGCAAGTCCTCATGAACCATACCTCTGTCCTCTTAAGAACACAGAAACAAGTTCCCTAAAGCAATATCGAATTCAGAGGTTCTCATGGGAATGATTTTGCCCTCGGAGGAAATATCTAGGTACATTTTGGGGGCATGCTCTTGGCATTTGGTGGGCAGAGGCCAGGGATGCTGCTAAACACAGCCCCCATGACAAAGAATCAACCAGCCCAAATGTTCACAGGTTGGCCCACCCACTGTGGTAGACATGGAAGCTCAGTGAGGAGAGATGTACGTAGGGTCAGCACTTCATGGCTGTTCCACTCTCTTCCCACTTCACCAGGAAAACAAAAAGAGTATCTGCCAGGTACCCAGGAGCCCCACCACCAGCCATGAGGCTATGAGGAAGCGGATATCTCAAGGGTTATGGACCCTCTGAAGAGTGAGGAATGCCCCACCTGTCTGTGGAGGATTTACTTGGCAGGACAGCAGTTTAATTCTTACCAGGTGAAGATCCAGCCCAGAACATGCCAGTTCCTATTACCATACAAGAGAGCATGCTCTTAAACTAGAGAAGCACAACATCTACCCTACACCTTCTAAAACCCCCATCCCTTCAGCCCTCACTCCCTTCTCTAACATCCACACTGCTGCACTTGCATTTGGACCCTTTCTTAGGATGAACAGTACAGCTCTTGAGCTATCAGCTCTACCAACGTTTGGTTTAATTCTATATTAACAAATGCTTCTAATCAAGGATTCCTAGTCTGCCTATAAAACTTCCCTATTATCCACTAGGAATTACTCCTGAAAATATCTAGGAAAAAAGTATTAACTTAGCAGTAATACAAGTGTCAATAGAATAAAGGAATCACGACACTGTATTTCTTTACTTGTATGGGTATCTGCATGACTCTTTTAATCAGAGGCTATGTAGGAACTCCAGAATGCAAATTACATTCATAATTATGAAACAACAGAGAACTTGAAGAAGAATCTTTTCCTGAGTCCTTCCATGTCTTTTCCTAGCTCATTCAATGAGCAATGAACAGATTTCCAGAAACCTTTCCTGTCTGGTGTTTCCCATATTCACCAGCCAATATAAAAAATGACAAACCACCATAGTTCTGAGATCTTTACATCTTCTTGTGTGTCAGTTGAAATGACAAGCCTGGAGGTGCACTGAGGCTGAAGGTCAGTGGTTAAAGGTTCCCCCACTTATGGCAGCATGGTATCACCACAGAGAGCTCTCTGAGCCCCAGGGTCTTCATCTCTAAAGTAACAGTAACCCACCAATGTCACGAAACTGATATAAAAAATTAACCACTTACAATTTAAAGGGGTCTAGCAAAGAGGCTGTTGGTAATGTCAGCAACACTCCCCCTCCTTTCTTTGATCCAGTGTGGGGTACACAAGTGCTAGGAAACATCACTGTTAAACCACTAGTTAATGAAGAGGAACAGAGCCTTGCTTCTGCTTTCCTATGAAGACCAACTATACCAGGGCACAGTTTGACTTCAAGAGTGATAGCTATGACAGGTACCTGTTAATAAGTGCCACCACTGCTCTGAGCCATGTATGGTCACTCATTTCACCCTCAGGTGACACAGGTGCTGCCATTATTTACATACATTTGACAAGACTAAACAATCACCCCAGTGCTGCCTGTGGTCATCCAGTACGTGGTGAACACAGCGGGGCAGTATTCAAACTCCAGCAGGCTGGCCCAGACCTATGCTCTTCAGTCCGTTGCTAAACAGCCTTGGGGTTGGGGGGCTCACAGCACCCTGGCCACACTGCAAACACCACCACCTGTCACCGCTGAGATGAATGGGAAGACTAGGATTTTCTGGAGGAGAGAAAAGCTACCCAGCTCTCCAGGAAAGGAATGCAGACTCACTAAAGCTTAGCCACAGCTCTCCTAGTTATTTTATGACCTTGATCACTGAAGGAAAGTCTTCTCAGGTGCTTCATTTTAGTCAATCACCATCAAACCCTCTACTACTGAGTAAGAGCAAGTACCATCTCCTTTTACTAAAAACACAAATTTCATTCTAATGGAATGCGACTTGGCTAAGTGACCACCCAAGGTCACGCAACTGGCAACCAAGTGGCAAGAGCTGTTTTTCAGGTTTGGTGACGCCCAGCTAAAAGAGTTCCCCAGTAGGTCGTTAGGTCTCTCCTTACAGGTTCCCTGCTTAGTGACCGGAAGCCAACACATCCATACCTTCGAGCATAAAGCTTCCGGGAGGAAAGCTAGACACCAACCGCGAGTCAGGGGGCACTCTGGCTGGGCGTCCGCGACCCTGCAGCCCGTAAACTCCGGCGTCTACCCCAGCCCCCAAACACACCAGCTTGCCTACCCCCAGGGTTGTCGCTGGTTCGGTTCACGCTCTTTATAAAACGGGAAGGACCCACAATCGGGCTCCAAGAGCTAAGCGAGGCGCCGGGCAGAGCCACAGACGGACCGCACTGGCCGCAGCTGCCCGGCGCATAGCCCGCCGCCCCCGAGAGCCCGCCCGGTCTGGCCGCGCCCAGCCCCCGCTGCCCCCTGCCTACTGCCCGCTCCAGGCCGCCCCCCACGCCCGCGGACACCGGCAAGAGGCGCAGCCGCTTCCCCTCGGCCTGCGCTCCGCAGACGCGCACCTTGAGGGTCGGGTACTCCTGCACCTTCAGGGTCATGGAGAGCTGAGCCGCGGACTCCTGCACCGCCATCTTGGCTTGGCCAAAACATGAGCGGGCGGAGGGGACGCGCAGGCGCGCTGCACGCCGGGTAATGACGACGGCGCGCCCGGGCCGGGGCGGCGGGGAGGGGGCAGGCCGGCGCACCAGCACCAATGGCGTCCGCCCAGTCGGCCCGGTGGCGGAAGAAGACCCGGACCAATCAACCACCGGTCTTCCTCTTGCTCAGCCAATCGCAACAGCCCTGGCTGGCGCTTCCTCTTTGAATTCCCGGCCGGGTCCAGGCCGCAGGCGCCGGGGCCCGGGTAGGCTGCGGAGTCAGTTATGGCCCGCTGCGGGGCGGCGACCGTGTCACGGGGGCTGCGGCTCAGGCGGACGGAGCCGGGCCCGAACGGGCTGGGGCACTTGGGGGTCCCTGCGCTGGGGGTCCACAAGGGGCGTGGCTGGGGGGCACTCGGGCTCTCCCATGGCGGCAGTCCCCCGTGGGGATGGTGTCCCGTGGCGTGAGTCCCCGTGGCGGCTGGACCCGTGGGGATGGTCCCCCAGGACTGCCATTCCCTGTGGTGGGGGCGGGCGCTGACGACACGTCTCCTGGCCACTTGTGCGTGCAGCAGACTACTTTTCTTCGGCCCGTTTTCACTATTGACAACGAGCAGCTGTAAGTACAGATGAAGCTTCGCCGGCTGGCCCGCCGCTCACGTCCTGCTTTGCGGCGGGTTCCTCAGTTTTATGGAAAACAATTTTTCCACGGACCGACGTGGAGGGGTAGGAGCTCAGGCGGTGATGCACGGCCTGGTTCCTAACAGACCAGCACGGAGCGGTACCGGGCCGCAGCCGTGGGGTTACAGACCGCAGCGGTAGGGTTCTTGCGGTGATACGGCCCTGGCTGCCAGGGCAGTACTTTAATATGATTTCAGCCGCTTTACATTCTCATCCTTTCACATATCACCAGTCTCCTCTCCCCCCTTTTTAAAAATAAAAATGAAATTAAGTTTTATTAATTAGGAAATGACTTCCAAATCAAGTCATTTCTTGTGTTTCACGTAACTCATTTCTAAACAATTTTTTAAATATTAGAGATTTTTTCTGAAAAGAAAATCTAAGGTGACGTAGCAATGAATGGAGAATGTCTACTTGGAAGATGTACAAGAGTTTTAATTGCTACACATCAGAAGTGGAATGCCAGAAACCTACCTTCATTTTTAGAGTATTTTTCTGTTTTGCCAGGCACAGTGGCACGCACCTGTACTCCCAGCTACTTGGGAAGCTAAGGTGAGAGGATGGGAATTCAAGACCAGCCTGGGCAACATATCGAGACTCCATCTCTAAAAAAATTAAAATAATAGAATATTTGTTCCCAAGCAAGCAATGGGCTCACTGCTTGACTCACATAGAAGCCAATACCGTGGTGCCAGCTTTTGAGAAAAGAAAGTCTTTATTACAAGTCAACTGGCAAGGAGACAAAGGAGGTAGTGCTGAAATCTGTCTCCTAGAACTGGGGACTGGGGTAGGTTTCATAGGTATGTGGCATGATCTGACTGGACCTTGCAATAGAGTTATACCAGGAGATGTGATCCCACTGAATCATGTTGTGGGGTGTCCACTTCTTAATTTGGTCCCTATTTCTTGGTCAGAGCAGTTAGGTTCCACCTGTGGTTGAATGCTTGGTTCATCTGGGCATGCCGGGTTAGATGACTTGCAATGGGGTCCACCTCACCATTTTATTATACAAAGTTGAATAAGACTGGGCTGGTTTTGTGGTTACATATTTTTCTGCCTTATCAAGGAGTTCAGTGTTGAGGAGAGCATTATTCTTCAAGTATGTGGCTGCAGACTCCAGCCATCCAGGTACTTTTAGACATTTTGAGGTATATTTTACAGTAACGTGCACAAATTTTAACAATGTAGCCCAATTAATTTTCACCTATGTATGACCACCATACTGGTCAAGATTTAGGACATTTCCTGTGGCACAAAAGACTCCCTTGTCCCTCCCCTTCCAGTCTATATCCCCCAAGGGTAACCATCATTGTGACCTCCCTGCCATAAATTAGTTTTCTTAAACTTTATATAAATGTAGCTGTCCACTATGTGCTCTTGGTCACTTTCTTTCACCATCATGTCTGGCACTCTGCCATGTGTGGTCACAGTAATATACAGTAGTGTTCTCTTTAAAGACTGCTCTTGTTTCACCAGGGATTCAAGATTAACCCAAAGAAAAGGATGCAAGTTTCATTTTCGTGGCAAAACGATCACAACCTAGTGCCATTGATAGTCAGGAATATTTAGGGATGATAAGATAAGAGGTTTGCTTGTTGAAGAAGTGGTATAAACCTCCTACAATCTGTATGGTTCATTTGTTCTAGGGTGTTTTTTGTTTTTTGTTTTTTTTGTATTTGAAGATAAAACTGCATTTGAATTATTTGGTCCTTTCTAAACAACCTCTATTAGTGTAAAGAAGATACCTACTTAGTCATGCCCCACCCCAGATCCTGGATGGCTGGCCAGTTTGCACAGAGGAACACCATGGTGGGAACTTGGGCATGTTTACTAGACCAGGTGTTGGAGCCAGAATCCGCAGTTCCATGGGACAGAGAGACAGAGTCACAGAGGCTGTAATCACCAAAAGGAGTTTTGTCTAGCTCGAGCCAGGGTCCCAGCACCAAGAGCACCAACGCAGTGGCCTCTTATTCGGGCAGGGACCTCCGGCCGTGTGGGAGGAAGCTTCTTATACTCCGTGCGCACGAACTGTTCTTGCGCTAATCACGCTCCTGCTGATTGGTTCTGTGCGCTGATCATGCATTTGCCCTTTACGGTGATTGGTGAGCCCCCCTATCCGCCATTTTTCCCCCAGCATTTTATTTCACCCTGCCCCTGATTGGTTCTAACCTGTTCCGGGTCCTAGCCGATAGGCTCTGGACTCAGCGCTTTTCCTCTGCATCTTGTTTCAACCCATAATGCCCTGCGGCCAGCTGTGATCAGCAAGCAAGCAACGGACAGAAGCTAGAAGACAACCGTTAGCCTAATGGCCCAGTATCTTACATTGGCTTTGTGGCTTAGAACCTTGGGCCCCCTGGCTGGTGGACCCTGTCAGGCATGGTCACCCCTGAACTCTGAGGGACCTATGATTTTGGGGCCATGAGACTCCATTCTTTGAGGGAACCAAGTTGATGCCTCTTTTAAACAATTTTAAGTTATTGGATTGTTTTGTTTTACCCCAGGGAGCATTCCCCTAGCTATTGTAACTGGACCCATTGAACAAATCTCAATGATCCCTATGTATCCTCTGCCTTAACTAACTGCTTGAACTTTTAAGTTGTTTCCCAGAAATAGTGGGTTTTTTTGCAAGACAAAGGAGCTGAGATTCTGAAGGCCCCTGGGCAGACTTCCTCAGGCCAAGACTCACCATCTCCCAAACCTGCCCCCAATGCAGGTAGCCCCTTGTTAGTTACCCCATGACCTGCTCCAGGGCACGTAGCCCCTCCTTTAAAAGCCCATGATCTCCCTTAGTTGGAGAGACCAATTTGAGGCAGCTTCTCCCATTCTCCAGGCAAGATGCCTTTTATATTAAAATTTCTTCTTTGGCAATCCTTATTGTCTCAATAATTGGATCCTTGTGCAACAAGCAACTGGACCTAGACCAAACCCTCTTGTGGTTTTGACAACATAAGCAGAAAGCTCTTGTGCCTTTTGTTCTAGCAGAGTGTATGGTATTCATGTAACAGGCCTGTTATTGGAGGGGACAGTCTTCCCAGTCTCGGACCCAGTACACACCTCGTTTTTCCAAAATAAACAGTACTTTGGGTGTGTTGCATTTTGGATACAGCATTTTCTGGAAGTCTACTTCCTTCTCAGATGGTAGACTAGGGAGAGTACCCAACAGTGCCCAGCACTCTAGCGCCCTGGTAGAAAAGATAGTGCCTGGCACCCTGGTGTCTCAGTAACAGATGCCAGAGCCACTTAGACACACATGGCACAGCTCAGGGACTAGAATTTGTGGAAGAAAGAAGGTTCCAGCATGTAGGACATCTTAAGCCAGAGACCTGTGGCCTTTGGGGTATGGGAGAGGAGTGGGCTTGAGGCAGGTGTCAGGCGGTCAGAGAGCTATTCTCAGTCCTGAACAGAACCTTCCTCGTGGGAGTTAGCAAGTGTTTGCTTTCCATCCCTGGCCCCCAGTTTGGAATTTAGATAATTATCTAGGTAGAGAGAAAGGCTGCCTGCTGGTGAGGAGTGGTCATTGCTCTTCACAATGTAGAAAGGATCTCCATGTTTCTGTCTCACCTGGGGAGACCAATGAGTCCCACCACCCATTTCGTGTGAACACAGTTCTTTGGAGGAGAAGCTCTTCTATCAGAGCCTACTGCAGAGGCCTTGAGGGAGTGAGCCCCGGGTCCTGCTGCCTGGGCAGCTGAAAGGCCCCTGCATGGCCAGGAGGTTATGTTTTAATGGCCATCTCACATGCGAATGAGCCAGTTTTTTGGAAAAGTGTTTATCTTGGAAATTTGGCATGCAAATGAGGCATGGGCACCATGGGCAAGGTGAGTGTGGTGCACAACTCTGGAGCAGCTCTAGACATCCTGCTGGGCTGGGTGGGAGCTCTGTGGGAGAGGTCAGAGGCCCCCGGGATGCTTCTGATTCGGGGGCATGGCCTCTCTTTTTGAAGAAGCTGGTTCTGGAAAGTTAAGCTTCAGTAAAAGTAATATTAATAATACAAACAGTAAGAAGAAATGTGGGGCCAAAGGAAGATGCCCCTTCCCGTCACAGGTGGGTGGAAGTGAAGAAGGCCCCAGGCTTTAAAGCTTGAATACCTTGGGACCCTTCTCTGTGAAAGTAGCTGGCCCACCTTGCCTTGCCCCATCTCGGGTCAGAGTTCAGGATTTGTGCCCTAACAGGCAAGAAATAATAGGAATATGTACTGACCTTGTTGACATGAAGGTGAAATGGGAAAATAATACTTTTTTGCTAATCCAAATACACTATGGATACTATGGGCAGGCAAAATGTAGGCATCAGTGACCCTTGGATCAATAAATGAATTAATGAACAGGGTTTTTTGTAGCTTTTAAATGCACATATATCAACTGGTGTGTGACATTTCCACCTCCCCCTACATCTCTGATTTGGGATTGGGGGGTAAGGGCTTGAGTAGGCTCTGTTTACTGATCCGAAGCATTGAGTATCGGTATTTTGCAGCGATATAAGATCCTTCGAGTCTTTGGTAATTACAGATCAAGGAGAAATGAGAATTATCCAAATGGAAGCAGCTTGTCTCTGGTCTCCAAGGGTCAGGAGAAAGACCTCGTTCATACTAGTGAGCTGTTTCACAGCACTAATATTTGAACAGAGGCCTTTATGAACTCATGGGCATATATTGCTGAGGAGTTTTTAAATAAGACTCAAGTCATTTCATGTGCATCTTTTTATATTTTATATATTTCTATTTTTGGCATCGGAAGAGCTCATGCACTTATTACTCTTCCCAGATTCCTTTCTTTCAGATGATCCACATCCATTCCTTGGAATGGTTTATGGGCATGTTTTGTCTCAAACTCCTGACCTCAAGCAATCCTCCCGCCTCAGCCTCCTGGAGTGCTAGGATTACAGGCATGAGCCACTGCCCCCATCCTATGGGCATGTTTTGTATGGTTAAAATAAAGAGATGATCAGAGTATGATTTCATGAATCACAGGGTGTATTGCCACACTAAGAGAATTTTTTTTCTTAGATTCTGAATTCTTACAGAGGGGGAGGGGAATAACATGACCCAGCCTCACAGGGAGCACACCTGTAGGGGAGGGACACTAACCACACAATGAATTCCAAAACCATTAACATCTAGTTGCTCAGCTGGCCTCTGAGGAAAGTAAAGCCTGAGCTGTACCTGTTAGAGCAGGAGCCTTGGAGACAGAGCTGAGACAAATGGGGCAGGTGTTAAAGTAAACAACCCTCAGGCAGAAGCTGACCAGAGGGGCAGTTAACTGCAGGAAAGAACCAGCTTCAACCAGCCTGTCACCTCTCTCTGCCACCTTACATGAACCTTGGCTAATTACTACATCATTTACATTGCGGTTTTAAAATTTCTCCATCCTTCAAATCACCATGACTGTTTTGAGACAACCATATAAAGCATGAAAATGGGAGGGAATCCATTTCTAGGAATTACTACCCAGATTCTTAGTAAAAGCCAATCCTTTGGCCTTGACTATTCCTCCCCTCAATCAGTAAAACTACAAAAGATCCAAACCCACTTTTTCCCCTTGCATCTGCCTGCTCTCCCCATGAGAGTGTACTTTTGCTTTAGATTTTTTTTTTTTTTAACCACTTCGGTACCACGCTCACCGGCCGCAAAACCTTGCCCACAGCCGGTACTCACAGTCCGCACGGTAGTGTGTGCTGTGCATTGACGATGAATCCGTTTTGCTCTTGTGTGATGAGGAAAGCTTTAAAGCACTGAAAGCTTGTTTTACTTTACAGGCAGCTTTAGGAAAATAACTATAATAACTCCTACTAAGGACTTGTTGAAAGGTCACAGATTCATAGTAACTTATTAGCAGAACGTACACACTGCAACTGCAGAGATAAAAGCTGTAAAAGTAAAAGCTTTTGGTTGTTGACTAAAGTCAAGGCTGGTACCGAAGTGGTTAATTAAGCTGTCACTTGCTTGGCTTACATGGTACATCCTGAAATTCTTTTCCTAACCTTCACCAAAAACTTGGAAAAACCTCCACTCAGAGGCTGCTAACATACCTTTAAATGAGCAACTTTCAGGGGACATCCCTCAAAGGCAGAGGATGGTGAAGGTTTTGCGGGGCTTTAAAGAGTAGCCTGAGGGCTCCCAGGGTGCGGCCCTGTCACAGCCTGAGTGTAATCTTCAGAGAAGCAGCTGGTAGAGTGCAGCCGGCCCCAGCCTGTGCTCTGTGTCTCTGCCAAACCCTCAAGTCGCTTCGTATTTTGAAGTCCAGGAGTTGAGGTTGTGTTGAGGGCTTGCCATATAATTGTGCAGCTTAAGAATTAATCTTAGGAGGAGTACGTGCCTAGCCCAGAGCGTCATGAGAGTCATACGTTCCGGCTTAGGTTCACCTAACAAACAGGGTTGCTGCTTGAAGGCATAACAAAGAGTTTGAGCTTCTGCACATAAACAAATGTTTCCCAGCCCCACAGCCCTGGGGGTCTGGAGGCCACTTGATAAACATCTTGCCCTTATGGGTCCTGCCTGAGCTCATGGGATGGATGGTTAGTCAGTGACGGGTAAGATTCCTCGAGGAGGAACAACCTAAGACAGGCAAAGCCACAGGGGGCCAGGCCAAAAGGGATGGGAACGGAAAGTTTCCCTTTGTGGCTGCATTGCTTATCTGTGCTTATCTCAAACTCTGGCTTATGGCCATTGCCTTAAGCAACCGCATTAAGACCCTGAGTCATGGGACATCTGTGTCCTTAGGCTACGTGTTCCGGAATTTATGGCCTTTGCTGCAATGCCTGAGTGGTCACGTATAAGGAAGTAACTTTGATTTTTAGGGTATAAAAATAAAACAACTGGTGCATTCGGCACTGCAGTCTTGTACTGTCTTTATGTGTGTCCGTGTCTTTCTTTGTGTGTTTCTTTGTGTTTTGTGTTCATCCCCCGTCCTGCAAACGGGCCACAACAAGGTTGTCAATGGAAACAAACCAAACTCTATAAAATAATCTTAAAGAGATTTATTCTGAGCCAAATTTGAGGACCATGACCTGGAGCCACTCCCAAGAGGCATTGGGCAAGTGGACTCGCTGTGGCTGGGTTATAGTTTGGTTTTTATAAATTTCAGGGAGACAGGGGTTACAGGTAAAGTCATAAATCAATATGTGGAAAGCATACATTGGTTTGGCCTAAAAAGGTGGGCCATCTCGAAGCAGGGGCTTACAGGTTACAGGTGGGTTTAAAGATTCTTTGGCTTGTAATTGGTTAAAGACATGAAGCTTTGTCTAAAGGATTGGAATATTTTAACATAAGGAGCTGTTATCAGAGATAAGCCACCGGACATAGATTTGTTGTATAAAGCGGACCTATAGGATTGTCTTGCATACCCTTAGGCCTGTAAATGGGTTATAAAGGATGTCTCCAAGAAGGGAGGGGGGCATGATGAGGCATGTCTGACCTCCCTCCTCCTGGCAGACAATTAGTTTTAGGATATTCCTTTGGCCACGAGGGGGTCCATTCAGTCAGCTGGTGGGGGGGATGAGCTTTAAAATTTTAGCTCACAAGTTCAGCAGGTCACACATGGGGCCTGCTGAGGTGTGAGGGGCACGTCCCAGGGGAGAGCTACTCCACGCACATCCTCGGAAGGGAGAATGCTTCCAGTTCGTGCTGCAGCAAAACATGTCACTCACAAGGCAGACTCTGGGTTTGAGATCATTTCACAGCTGCACGACAGGGTGTGTATTCGGGAGCCTGGAGGAACACTTTGCAACAAGTGTTTTCAGCAGACAGTGGCCCTTGTGGAGGCTAGTGCCCCACCCTGTCCTGTGTATCCTGGAGACACCTGGGCTGCTGGCTCCATGGGCCTCTCCCTGGGATCCCTCGTGCCTTTGGGTTTTCTGTGGGTCTCTCCCTCTCTGTGTACCTGGCACAGAACTGGACACAGGGCAGGAGGAGTTGGCCAGACTGAGCCCAAAACAGGTGGTCGCTAGTGATGGGAGAGAACTCAACCCACCCGAGCCAGCAGAGGGGCAGTCAGGGAGGGTAGAGGGGAGGCAAGGGGGGCAGAGACAGAAGCACAGAGAGGCGGGAAGGGCATCACTCCTGGAATCCCAGGATTCCGAATTAACGTGCAGCGCCTGGGGTGGGGGATGTCCACACCACAACCAACTCTGATTCTGAGATGTGACCCAGTTCAATTCACCATCTCCCAGAGTCAGTGCAGACCCAGCAGGTGAAGGGCAGGCAAGGCTGCACCCGCTCCAGACAACAGCTGTAAGCAGGGTGCCAAGGCTACCCACACCCCTGCAAACTACAGATTTGGGGGTTCCCGTGAACTCTTCCTCAGGTTCAACAATTCTCTAGAATGACTGATGATCAAGCTCAGGGAAACACCTTACTTATGTGTACCAGTTTCTGATGAAGGATGCGACTCTGGAACAGCCAGGTGGATCACCAGGGCTCGGTACCAATACTGGGGGCAGGCAGCGCCCACCAACCCAGAAGTGCTCCTGAATGTCGTTATTCAGGGACTTTTACATCTCAGTCTCCAGCCCTTCTCCCCTCCCTGAAGGTGGAGGTGGGTGGGGTGGGGCTAAGAAGTCCCACCCACTAATCTGGTGACATCCCCCATGCTGAAGCTGCCCAGCACCCACCCTGCACCACCTTCTCCTCACAAGCTCGGGTGTGGTGGCAAAGGGCCCCTTGTAACAACCAAAGACAGGCCCCTCACTCAGGAAATCCCATGGGCTGTAGGCACTCAGAGCCAGGAACCAGGGACAGAGACCACATGTATTTCTTATTATGGGTCAGCTGTCTGCCCGGACTAATGGGCTACACCAAGGGACAGGCTTTGGGGCACTGGTAACCGGTTCCAAGAGCTCCTCCTGCAAATGGGTCAGGCGGGCCCAGAGCAGAGGGGCAGGCAGAACTCAGTGGTGCCTCCTGCACAGGTCACTGCTGGGAGGACCCTTCCTCTGGCCCCTACGTCTGGACCTTGGGATGTGCTGTCCCAGCAACTCAAGTCCCCTGCTGCTTGGCGGGCCCCTCCCTCATGTCAGCTGATGGGCCACAGAGCATCCGGCACTTGAAGGGGACCCCATCAGGGTTGATGGTGATGACTTTGCCCCTCACCCGGCCAGGTGAGTTTCCTGAGCCAGAATTGCTGCTGTGGTTATTTTAACCTGCACATCACACAGGAGGTGGTTAACACCTGCCAATTCTGTTTAAAAACTTAATTCTTGAATGAAATGTACCTCACATCAGATGGTAAGACTTCACACATACTTGACTGTTTTATCAGTAAGAAAATAACATGATTTGATTTTCCCTTGAAATTATTTAGTCATACAACCTATAATTAGTTTCTATGATTAGCAGTAGAGATTGAATCCACCCAAACCACATAATTGTTATTTTCACAACATCCACTTAGAAATGTCTCCAAGGAAACGGCCCCAGGCTGCCTGGAGGAGGAGGCCCAGATGCCCCATGAGGGAGCTAGGCACCTGGGGACAGCCTCCCGAGTCCTGTCGGCCAAGGTTGTAGAAATTCCTTCTAGTAGGTGGTATGAGCCCTAAAAGTTGAGTAACTTTGTCTGGCACAGGACAAAATTAAGTGTCTTGGATCCATAAGGGCCTATCCCATGTGGACAAGGTCATCACTGGCAGAGGGCAGCTCATCTGGGGACCCAGGGCCAGCAAAAGCTCCAGTGAGATATGTCTCCCCACCCCACTCTGTGGGCCGCTGTGACCCTGGCTAAAGAAATCAGGAATTTGTGCTTGCGTGTGTGCACACGTGTGTATGTGTGTTTGTGTTTGTGCAAGTGTGTGGAGGTTTCTTCCCTCCACTGGCTGAAGCCCACCCGATAGGATGCAAAGACTGTCATTGCAGAAGTTTGCGTGAAGACGGCCCACCATGGTTTTATTCTGGAAATGGGTGTTGGGAAGGAAAAGCAGGATGAGAAGTGGATTGTCTGATGTGAGGCCATGGAGTCATTGAAAAAGGTTTTCTTTTTATTTGAGGGTCATATTAGTGGAATCAATCCACTATTCCCTAACTCTAACAATTGATCTCAGCAGATAATTAAAGAGGGTGCCTAAATACTCACTAAAATTATTCCTATATTAGGCCATGATGAAAATGTCAAAATATTGCAAACCGCAGAAACAGTACAGATGATGTTCTTTATCACAACGCACCCAAGCTAGAATAAAACCAAGTGCTTCCACCCAGAAATGAAAAACCCCTCTCTCTAGTGTCAAAGAGAAGACAGAAAAGGAGATTGAGAATTTCTAGAAAACAGTAATAATAAAACCATACCTATATCAGAACTAATGGGATATTGTTACTGCTGTGCACATAGGAAAGTTCATAGGTTTTAAGAGTTGTGTTAATTACAGAAGAAAGAAATAAACAATAAGCCGGGCGTGGTGACTCACGCCTGTAAACCTAGCACTCTGGGAGGCTGAGGCGGGGCGGATCGCTTAAGGTCAGGAGTTCAAAACCAGCCTGAGCAAGACCAAGACCCCACCTCTACTAAAAATAGAAACAAATTAATTGGCCAACTAAAAATATATAGCAAAACTTAGCTGGGCATGGTGGCGCATGCCTGTAGTCCCAGCTACTCAGGAGGTTGAGGCAGGAGGATCCCCTCAGCCCAGGAGTTTGAGGTTGCTGTGAGCTAGGCTGATGCCACCACACTCTAGCCTGGGCAACAGAGTGAGACTCTGTCTCTAAACAAACAAACAAAAAAAGAAATAAACAATAACCTATGCATTCTACTCTAAATATTTAAAGGGGCAGCAACAAAATAAAGCAAGCAGAAACAATAAAGATAAAATCAGAAATTAAAAGGTTAGAAAATTTTAAATGTAGAAGCTAATGTAAGTATAGAATACGATTGTTTAAAAAATAAAATAAATAATCCTACTAGCTGACCTAATTTTTTTTAAAAGCACAATGTCACAATATGGAAAATAGGAAATGACAAATGAGAAACTGCCACAGAAATAAAAGGGCTTAAAAGAATCACAATAGAGCTCTTCTTCCACTTCATGTGGTGAAGCATAAAATAAGCTTCTGGAACTGAGCAAAACCCTGCCTTGCACCCCGGCCAGCTCTCTGAGGCAGAGGGGAGCTGTGCTGATGGGCTCCTTGTGGCCGTACGTCGCTTCCACTGCATTGCTGACGTGTTGGCTGAATAAGTGAAGGTCGTCCTATCACGTTGGTTTGCAGCCTACCAGAAATGATGGCACAATCGATTTATTTCCTACATTTAAAGCCATTGCTCAAAGCAGCCTAAATTACGATTTTTGTTTTTATGTGGGAATATAACTTAAGTACAGTAAAGTGTCCAGAGCTTAAATGTGTGATGGGTCTTGGCAAACTTAAAACCAGTGTTAACATCACCGCCTTCAGCATTTTGAACTCTCACCTCTAAAACTTCTGCAGTGATCTTTCTAGTCAATCCTTCCCGCCAAAAAAACCACTGCTCACTTTCTATCTGTACAGATTAGTTTTTCTGCTCTAAAATTCATATAAATGAAATTAAAACTTCAGCTAAATTAAAATAAAAACTTCATACAATATGTACACTTCCTCATCTGCCTTCTATCGTTAAACTTTAAGTTGGTGAGATTCACCCATGTCGTGTCCATCAGTCGTTCATTCCTTTTTATCGCCGAGTATATTCCATTCTGTAGAGGTACCACAGTTTGTTTATCCATTTTCATGTCGCTGGGTGTTTGAGTTGTTTGCCGTTTGAGGCGACTACAAGTAAGGCTGGTTGAATGTTCTTGTACATGTATTTTTGTGGACATCAGCCCTCACTTCTCTTGGGAATGTATCTAGCAGTGGGGTTGCTGGGTCACAGGAGAGGTGTAGTTTAACTTTACCAGAAACTGTTCTGCTATTTTCCCAGGCAGTTGTACTGTTTCACACTCCCACCCGCAGAGTAGGACTGCTCCAATCACTCGACATCCTCAGTCTTTTCCAATTAAGTCATTTTAGTGTATGTGGTTTAAATTTGTGTTTTACCTACTAATGGTGGTTAGTACCTTTTCAGGTGCTGATTGGTTATTCACATACACTTGACCCTTGAACAATATAGGTTTGAACTTGAAGGGTCCATTTATATGCAGGTTTTCTCCCGCCTCTGCCACTCCTGAGACAGCAAGACCAACCCCTCCTCTTCCTCCTCTTCCGACTATTCAATGTGAAGACAGTGAAGATAAAGGTCTTTATCATGATCCACTTCCATTTCATGAATAATAAATATATTTTCTCTTCTTTATGAGTTTCTTAATAACATTTTCTTTTTTCCAGCTTGATTGTAAAAATGCATTATATAATATTAAATACATACAACAGCAAAATATGTGTTAATCAACTGTTTATGTTATTGGTAAGGATTCTGGTCAACAGTAGGCTGTTAGTAGTTAAATTTGGGAGGAATCAAAAGTTATATGTGGGCTGGGTGTCGTGGCTCATGCCTGTAATCCTAGCACTCTGGGAGGCCGAGGTGGGAGGATTGCTTGAGCTCAGGAGTTTGAGACCAAAAAAAACCAGCCAAGTGTGGTGGCTTAGACCTGTAGTTCTAGCTACCCAGGGAGGCTGAGGCAGGAGGATTGCTTAGAGCCCAGGAGTGGGAGGTTGCTGTGAGCTATGATGACGCCAGGGCAACAGAGTGAGACTCTGTCTCAACAAAAAATAAAAAATAAAAAAATAAGGAAACTGAGCATCCCTTAAAAAAAAGTTATATATGATTTTCCACTGCAAGGGGGTCAGTGTCCCTAACCCCCCAGTTGTTCAAAGGTCAACTGTATATACTTTTGTGAAATGCCTGTTCAAATGTTTTGTTTATGTTTAAATTGCATTGTTTGTCTTTTTATTATTGATTTATAAGTATTCTTTTGAAACCTTCATATATTGAGTTCTTCATATATTCTGGATACAAGTCTTTCGAGAGATACAGTCATATGTCACTTAACGACAGGGATACATTTTGAGAAATATGCCATTAGGCAATTCTATCCTTGTGCTAACATCATAGAGGGCACTTACACAGACCTAGGTGGTATAGCCTACTACACACCCAGGCTACGTGGTCTAGCCTATTGCTCCTAAGGTACACACCTGTACAACATGTTACTGTACTGAAAACTGTAGGCATTTATAACACAGTGATAAGTATTTATGTCTAAACATATCTGAACATAGAAAAGGTACACTAAAAATGTGGTATAAAAGATAAAAAATGGTACACCTGTATAGGGCACTTACCATGAATGAGGCTTAGAGGACCAGAAGTTGTTCTGGGTGATTCGGGGAGTGAGTGGTGAGTGAATGTGAAGGCCTAGGATGCTACCGTGCACTATAGTAATGTCCTAGGTACAGTGTATAAACACTATATACTTAGGCTACACTAAATTTATTTCAAATTTTTTTCTTTCTTCAATAATAAATTCACCTTAACTTACTACGACTTTTTTTACTTTGTAGACTTTTTTGGCTCTTTTGTGATAACAGTTAGCTTAAAACAGAAACACCTTGTATAGCTGTACAAAAATATTTTCTTTCTTTATATCCTTATTCTATCAGCCTTTGTCTATTTTCAAATTTATTTATTTATTTATTTTTTTGGTTTCTAAAATTTTTTGTTGAAAACTAAGACACAAGCCACACATTAGCCTGGGCCTACACAGGGTCAGGATCATCAATATCACTGTCTTCCACCTCCACATCTGTCCCACTGGAAGGTCTTCAGGGGCAATAACACGCATGGATGGAGCTGTCATCTCCTAGGATAACAATGCCTTCCTCTGCAATACCTCCTGAGGGACCACCGCAAACACATGAGTAATGCATTGCACTACAATTTAAGGATGGCTATGATGTCACTAGGCAACAGGAATTTTTCAGCTCCGTTACAATCCTATGGGACCACTGTCATGTATGTGGTACATTGTTGACCAAAACATCACTATGTGGTGCCTGACTGGGACATGTTTTGCGATGTTTTCCTCCCCTTCTATGGCTTGCCTTATTATTCACCTAATTTGCCTTTCAATGAGCAGAAGATGCTAATTTTAATTAAGAGTATTTTTTTCTTTAATGGATCATGCTTTTTGTTTCTCATCTAGGAAATCTTTGACCACTCCAAGATCATAAAGCATTCCGCTGGAAGTTCAATAACTTTAGTTTTTACACTGAGTTCTATGATCGACCTTGAATTAATTTTGCAAATTGTATGTTATAGTGGTCAAGGTTCATTTTTCCCCTCACATAGCTATCCAGTTGTTCCAGCAACATTTGTTTAAAACATTTTCCTTTCTCCATTGAATCGCAGTGGCAGCTTTATTGAAAATCCATTGATTATAATAGATGTGCTGGTCTATTTGGTACTCAGTTCTGTCCCATGGATGTACTTGTCTATTCCTGAACCGAACCATGCTGCCCTAATGACTGTAGCTTTCTAATAAGTCTTGAAATTACACAACTTAGGTCTTCCAACTTTCTTCTTTTTCTCTTAAGATCGTCTTTACTATTTCAGATCCTCTTCATTTCCACTTAAATTTTAAAATTGGTTTATCAACTTCTTAAAACAGTCCTTTTGGGATTTTGATTTAGATTGCATTGAATTTACAGACCAATGGGGGGAAATGGACATTTTAATGATATTGAGTCTTCTATACCACAAACACAGTATATCTTTTCCTATATTTAAACATTCTTTAATTTTTCTCAAAAGCTTTGTGAGCTTTCATGTTGAGGTCTTGTACTTCCTTTTTAAAAACGTATTGCTAGTTTTCATTGTGTTTGATAAATTGGTGTTTCTATCACTATCACCTTTTTGCTGGTATAGATAATAAGCACGCTGGGGATCCCCAGGGGCAGAGGGAGAGGGAGCACGCCAGCTCCTCTTGTCCCCTCAGTGCCACAACCTCGCCTCTCCAGGGCTGGTAACCAAAGTTTCTTGAGCCGTTTGTATTAGTTCTGTCTAATGCTAGGTAACAAATCATCCCAAAATGTAGTGGATTAAAACAACACATCTGTTATCTACCAGTTTCCATGAGTCAGAAATTTGGGAGTGACTTGGGCTGGAGGTCCTGGGGGTGCTGTGAAGACACCAGCCAAGGCTCCCCATCTAGAGGACGAGCTGGAGCTGGAGGACCTGAGTCCCAAACGGAGCACTCCCACGAGCTCGGCAGGGAAGTGCAGTCTCTCCCCATTGCCATCCCCCCATAGGGCTGCTGGGTGTCCCCCGGCATAGTGGCCGGCTCCCCCTAGCATGAGCCATCCAAGAGTGAGCAGGAGGAGACCGCAGTGATCCTTATGCGCTTGTCATGAAATTCAAATTTTATAAGTGAGTCACTAAGAGCAGCGAATGCTTAAGGAGAGGGCATTAGGCTGCTTCTCTTGAAACAGGGGGTAGCAGAGAATTTGCGGACGTATTTTAAAACCACTATGCCGCTTTAGAGTCGGAGAAGCAGGGAAAGGCTCACACTGTTCAGGCTAGCACTGTCGTGAGCCAGGGTCTGCCTCTCTGGGTCCAGAACCTTTTCGTTGGGCCCTTTCACAGGTCCTCAGAAACTCGCCCTCCTCGGGGGTCTCCTCCTGCAGCTTCCGTGGAGCAGTGAGCTGCTTCTTTCTGCCAGCTGCTAAGAGTCTCCCGACTCTCTGGTGACCCCTTGCACAGGCCGTGAAACAAGCCTGGCCATTCTCCTCCCCAGCCCTGTCCCCGGAGAGCTATGTAGACGGCCGCTTCTCTGTCCTCTGCCAGTGGAGCAGCCGGCCGGCCACTTCTCAGGGAGAAGCAGGGACTGTCCACTGGTCCTCGCAGTGGAGGCACGAAGGGGGGAAGTGAGCTCTGAGGCACACTCTGGGCTCTCCCCAGCCCCCCCACACACACCAGGGTGGGGCTGGTGCGTGGCCTGCTCGGCATTCTCACACCTCGGGGGGTGGGCTCCTCAGTCAGTGCCCAGGGTTTGCATTCCTGGACAGCCACCCCTCCATCTGCTTCAAGAATGCAGAGGGATGAAATTGTTCATAGAATTCCCTCATAATCAGGAAGTGCTGTAATTACTGCTGTTTCACTCTGAATGTTCATTGTTCTCTTGTTTTTTATTTTAAAAAAAAAAACAGACTTGCCAGAAGTTTGTCTATTTTTTAAAAGACTCAATTATATTTTAATTCGTTAAATTATATGAATGCGTTATTTTCATAGGTCAAAAACTGTAGAACATCAGCAATTTTGGTTGGTTCAGCCTCATATTAATCGGTTTTGCCTTTTAACTTTCTAATTAATTTATTTTGAATGTTATCTATAGCAATTACTTTGTCGGTACTTATCACGTGTGTAAGCGTTTGTGCCTTAGGCCCCAGCATACCCACCTTTGGAGATGTGTTCTACAGAAACACCCCCAGGTGTGTGGAGATTCTGACTGCAGCGTGGGCTGTGGCTCAGCGAAAGAGAGCCAGCCAGTCACGCGTGGGCACAGCAGCGCCATGGGGATGGTCCTGCCACACAGGGGTGGGAAGAGTAAAAAATAGATGTATCGGCATGAAAAACTACCCCAAATATGTTACTGGGGGGAAAGAAGCAGGCCGTATGACAATCTGCCTGGTATGTGCAGCACTTACCGGGCAGAACAGTGACCCCAAAAGATGTGTCCACGTCCCCAGAACTGCTGAGCATGACCTTATTGGAAATAGGGCCTTGGCAAGTTAAGGCTCTTGAGAGTTAAGAGGTCATTCTGGATTTAGGGTAGGCCCTAAATGGAATGACTAGTGTCCTTTTAAGAGAAAAGAGAGGGAGATTTGAGACACGCGGAGAGACCCTGTGAGCTGGAGGCAGCAGCCACAAGCCAAGGAAAGCCTGGGATCACTCTGCGGTGGCAGAGAGGGGGACGGATTCTCCCTCAGAGTCTTGAGAAGCTGCCGGCACCTTGGTTTCCAACCTCTGGCCTCCAGGACACTTAGAGAGTGAATTTCTGTTGCTTTAAGACACTATTTTGTGGTACTTTGTTGTAGCAGCTCTAGGAAGTAGGTTAAACAACAATATGAGGTCCGTACAAGAAAAAAGTTTATCCAGGGTTTTCTATCTTGTACTCTTCGGCAATATCTGAGCTTTTATTAACTTTGTCTTTTCTATGTAATCAGAAAATGCAATAAAATACCAAATGTTTGTAACAGGTGCTTGGAGTGATCTGGGCATAAGGTGACAGCGGCCCGGTCAGGTCAGGAAGACCTCAGGACGAGGAGCTGGGCAGGGCAGGGCTGGGCCAGTTTGGGGTGGGGGCTGGGGTCACGCCCAGGTTGCCGGTAGGGGTGGCTGGGAGGAGAGACTGTTTCATCCTGGACGCCTCAGACTCACGTCACGTGTGGCACCAGAGGAAGCCATTTGGTCCAGCACCTGGAGGCAGAGCTGGGCGTCCAGTGGGAGGCACCCGCGGCAGACAGGCCTGGTTCACGGACTGCAGGAAAGGGGAAAATACAAATCTTCCAGGAAGTTTGGCCATGGAGGGGAGATTAGCATGGTGGTGGCTGGAGGGGTATGTGGCCAGGGGAGGGGCCTGAGTGTGTTGAGATGACGCAACCCAAGAGGAGGCAGCTGCAGGGATGGGCTGAGTTCAGGGCATGGGCTGGGGTCCCCGGGCAGGAGAAGTGGGCTGGGAGCCAGGCCGGAGGACTGAGCCTTTCCTCACTGGAGGTGGGTGAGATCCCTTGGTGAGCATGAGGGCCCCGCCCAGGGGTCTGCTGGTGGCCGGCCAGCGTTTAAGAAGGCCTGTGGAAAGCCTTCTTCTCTGGGAGATCGTGATGGGGCCTGTGCTTGGCTAGGCCCAGGGGTTGAGGATGTGTTCCTGTCTGGAGGCAGCAGAGGACGGCCCAGACGGAGTCCTGCGGCAGCCCGGCCCTTCCGCAGCCTGCTCGGGGACGCTCCCACGGAGGCAGGCGGGCAGGGAGTGAGTGTTCTGACCTGGAAAAACTCCTGCTGTCTCCTGAGCCCAGGACAAATTTAATTTAATTTCTAGCAGTAAATGCTTCAGAGTCACTCCTGAGAGTTAGCTATCGAAGATTTTGACAAGCCAAAATAAGTGACTGGGGCAGAGATCTCAATCCATGGTTTCTTAAGGCAAAGTTTGAGGACGCGACCAGGAAGAACACAGACCACAGATGCATCTGCGGCCTGTGTGCTCCGAAGAGGGATTTGGGAACTTCAGTATTTAAGGGGAGGGGCACACAGAAAGGAAAAGGAGGAAGGGTTGTGGCAAAGGGTTCCATTCTTGTGGGACCCAGGAAATCCACATTCTGCATAAGATAAGGAGAGTGTGTGACGAGAAAGAGGGAGTGAAGGACCTCAGTTACCTGGCTGTCCCTGGGAGGCTGGAGGACTGACTGATCTCACCTCCTCTCTGTTCCGAACCTGGGAAGACAAAGCTGTCATCAACATAATTAGTGTGGAATTGAGCAGCCTGTAGTTACAATTTGCATGTCCTTGTTCACGGGAGGCCAGCAAAGGGTTTCCTGATGAACGGTCTGTGGGGCAGTCCTTGTGGGTGCCTTGGCCTTCCCAGGGGACCCTGGCTGACGGGAGCTGCGGACTCAGCCGGGCTTCACTTTCCCTTCGCACGAGGAGGTGGGGGGGCCTGAGATTTTCATTTTCCTTTATAGTTTCAACCATCACTCGTGAAGATCTGCCTGATTTTTCTTATAATGACTCAACTTTAGGCTCTTGAGAAAAATCTGTTTAAAAAAACAACTCACTTGTGTCTGCTCAAATCCCAGCCCCCAGCCCCCTATGGGGCCGCACCGCGCCTCGCCTGGCGTCCCTCCGCAGCCCTGACTGCCACTGGGCTGGGATCTTCAGCCTGAGTGGTGACCACAGGACACAGAAGTTCCCGCTCCGCTGTCCACCAGGGCTTGAGTAGGGGAATGAAGGCTGGAGGTTCATCTTTTTCTCTGTGGCTCCCAGGGTGGCTTGGAGCCTCCATCCCACCCAGATATCTTCAGAGCAGTCTCTGTTGTTGCTGGAGCCCCTGGATCTCCACCTGCGCCCGGCAGACCCATCCAAGTGCGCACGCCCCAGATATCAGGTCTCATCCCCTGGTGAGGAAGCTGAGGGCTGTGAGCTTCCCTACTCTGTACCCCAACTGGTACCAACTACCACACAGAGGAGTGACCCAGCAGGAACCTAGGGCCCCTCCACAGGTGGACAAAGAGGCTATTTACAGAGGTAAATTGAGGGCGTGCCCCCTGAAAACAGTGCTCAAAGTTGTGAGTGCTCCAGGCCAGAGGGGCAGGGAGAGCAGTGTTGCCAGAACCCAGGGAGAGGGGCCGGGGGGATGGGCAGAGCGAACGCCCTGACCTCCTGCCCCCCTGCCTGCTGGGTCTGCCTGGGTGGGACTGGGTACCGCATGGGGGCCGGGTCAGACTCTTAACCAGGAGGAGTGGGGCCAGACCCACAGGGCGAACAGAGAAGGACTCAAACAAGTGTTTAAAAAAATACTCAAAAGGACAGTGCCTCATAACCCAGCTGTAGTTTAAAAATTAACAAATGTCATATGTTAAGTGCACAAATGTTGGTATTCTACATCAAAATATTTTCAATACTGTGGATACTACAAAAATGAAGTTAAACCCATAATAACGTATCTTCAAGAACTCAAAATAGGGATTTAATTTGTTATGCAATAATTTCTCATGGTCGGAATACTGATAAAAAATAATGAGATTTTAACACAAACAGCAGAGATGTTAGTGAAAATAATTTCTTGCACGAGGAGATGGCTTTTAAAAAGGCATTACTTTAGGCATGGAAACAGTCCCGGGAGGAGTGCTCCAGCTTTGTGTTACTTCGGCAGCTGCTTTATAAAGCGCGTTTATGGACACCGCCGGCCCCTTTCCTCCCTGGTTGCCGTAGAAAGTCTCCTTTTGCAGTTTATCACAAAATGCCAGATGTGCTCAGCATGTAATTTAATATTATGCTTGGAGGCTTCAACACTCTTGGTTATCATGAAATTATTCCTTTAATACAAATGTTTGCTTCGTGATCTGTATTTCATCAATTAGGGGCGCCATTCTATCTGGCGCCACAGACGACAGGCCTGTTGTCACACTTACCGGCCGGCTACCGGCATCTGTTCACACCGTGCCATACAGCTCCTGACTCTGGGTGGCACAGACATACGTATCTTGATCTACAAAAGAAAATATTTGGAACTGCCAATTGTTAGCAATACTGTAATTACCACTATTTCAATGTAGAAATCATTGCTATTAAACATTTTTTTTAAACAAGTGCCTTTAATCCTCCTGGAAGGAGGCAAAGAGGTGACTGTTACCAGCAGGACATTGGCGCTGCCCTGAGAGTAACGACACGGTAGGAGTTTACAGGTGTCCTGTCAGCCGATGCCCTGGCTCTGTGGAGGGCCCCCTCTGACGGGGACCAGGCCAACCCACAGCCCAAAGCAGCCTCATAGCAGAACAGGAAGCCGAGGTGGGCACCGGCCTGTAGGAAAGAATCCGGATTCGCAGTTTGACCGACTGAAGTTCAGTGAGCATCTTTGGGAGGGCAGAGCAAATTCTGGGGAAACCAGCCACGCATTTCTGGAAGAGTAGCTTCTAATTTTTTATCTTAAAGTAGAAGGTGGGTTTGACAGTGAAATTTTTTTGTTCATATTTCTCACCTTGCTTACTTAATACGATAAATGAGGGATCCTAGAATTTACTACATCAATGAGGTAATATTTACCCACCAAATTAACTGTGATGTGGATTTCTTCCCTGGATTCTGTGTTGTTTGTTTGCAGGGGAAATACAAGGGCAGAGCTCACAGGCACTTTATACACTCGGGTCACCAAAGCGTCCGTCCACGAGGAAGGATGGTTCTTGCTGCTGCGTGTATTCAAATTCCACTTCCCACCACCCTGGTGAAGTTTCCCTGAAGGTAGGCTGGGGGAGCTTGGTCCTTTGGGAGTGGCGGCTAGGATCACAGCGCCCGCTGCCCCCAGGAGAGGCCATCCTCGAGACCCTGACCTGCCCCACCCGCCTGCAGAAAGTGAGGCTCTGCTCCTCCCTTCCCTGCACCCACTCCAATGGAGGTGGGGGCCCAGACCCAGCCCAGCGGGGTGGGCGTTGAGGAGGGCCCCAGCTCCTGCCCCTCGCCCCCACCAACAGGCTTTGTGGCACCTGCATGGGAGCCTAGCACGGGCCCTGGTAGACAGCCACCTGGGGCCCGGTCTATCCCCACAGGGTGTGAGGAACTGATGAAAGACTCTCGCCAGTGGCTATGACTTGGAGTCCTTCATTCTGCAGCAAGTGATAATACAGTCAGAGCTTTAAAAATCGATTGTATACCTCTCATATTAGCAACCGCCATTGGAAATGAAAACTTAAAAATGCCATCCACAGTAGCAGCAAAAACATCAAGACTTTGAAATGTATCTAAGCAAAGATGTGCAAGACTTCAAGACATTTATGAGAGAAATTGAATGAGACCTAAATAAAAGGAAAAATATGCTTGAATTGGGTGGTTTTTTGCTTGTCTTTTAGTATTTTATTTTATTTCTTCTACTGACTTTTTAGCCATACTTCTTTTTGCCATTTTTAAGGGTAGCTCTAGAGATGACTGTACACACCTTTAACACATTGCAGTGTGTATTCGAATAATATTATGCTACAGTACGAAATAAGAATCTTATCAGAGCATAATTTTGTTTCATTTTCTCCCACTCTTTGGGCTCCTGTTGCCTTATATTTTTTGCCTCCGTTTTACTATGAACTCAGCAGGATGTCATCATTACTTTTGCTTTAAGTGGGCAATAGTCTTAGAGGAAAAATAACTTTCTACATAGTTAGATAATAGGTCCTCTCCCTCTCTCTCCTCTCTCTGGAATAAAGGCATCATGTATTTGCCCAAACCTTTAGTTTGTTGGTCTCTCAGCCCTTCACACAAATCCAGCCTTCCCACCATTCAACTTCCTCCAGCCTTAAGAGCTGCTTTCAGCATCTCTTGTAGTTCAGGCCTGCTGGAAACAAGCTCTTTTAGCTGAATATATCTTTATTCGCCTTCATTTTGAAGGATGTTTTTGCTGGATATGAGATTCTGAGGTGACATTTTTACCCGTTCAGGCCTTTAAAGATGTTGTCTGAATGTCCTCTGGTCGTCACTGTTTCTGATCAGAACTCTTTTCTTGTTCCCCATTTCTGCATCGCTTCTTTCGTGGTTTTACTTTTATCTTCGCGTTTCAGCAGTTTCACTCTGAGGTGCTCAGGTGTGATTTTCTTTGTATTTATCCTTCTTTGGGTTGAATGAGCTTCTCTGGTTTGTGAATTGAAGGCTTTCATCAATTTTGGAAAATTGTTGGCCATTTATCTCTTTAAACGTTATTTCATTCCTTTGTCCCTCTCCTATATCTCTGGGACTTGAGCTATGCTTTTCTTAGGCCATTTGACGTTGTCCCACAGATCACAGATGTCTTTTTTATTTGTTGTTGGTTTTTTTTTTTTTTTTTTTT
>VBSM01001118.1:7119919-7158307 GCA_008086735.1 Cheirogaleus medius | reverse complement strand
CGCGCGCCCGCGGGGCCGCCGCCTTTGTGTGCGAATGCGCGTGCGCGCCGGCGGCCGCGCGTCGCCGCGGGCGGGGGATCGGGGTCTTGCGCATGCGCGAGCCGCGACGTGCCAGTGCGCGTGCGCCAATGTCCCGCCCGCCCCGCCCGCGGCCCGCGCAGGTGACACAAAGGGGCCCGCGGGCCTGGGGTCGACCCCTGTGGACCTCCGGTTCCACCGAAGCAGACCCCAGCCCCATCGGACGCTCATCCTTACCAGACCCCGGCCCCACCCCAACCAAATCCTCCAGCCCAATTGGACCCCCGGCGCCACCGGACCCCGGGACTGCCCCAGGCACCTTGGTCCTATTAGGCCTCAGCCCCACCTGGCCCCCGCCCCACTTGACCCCATTCTCTGGCCATGGCCCCGAGACCTGGCCTCTGGCTCCAGCCCTGTCCAGTCCACCTGCTGGAGCCAGACCAGCCTGAGTGGTCAGTCTGACTTATGGGCCCTATGCGAGGTTCCTCCCGGTTACGTTCCCGGGAGGGTGGCACATGCTGCTGTGTGTTTCATCTGCTTCCTAGCTCACTGCACAAAATTAACTCCAAGTGACTTGCTTTGAAAGAGAGATCTGTCTTCTCAGCAGCTGGTTGTGTGGTGGCTGGGGAGGGAAGGTTGTGGCCCTCACACTGGGCGGTTGTCCCTGAAGAGCAGGGGCTCATCTGCCCGTCTGTCATGGCTGTTCTTGTGCTTAGTTTTGGTAGCAGGGACCGGATCACCATTTGAGTTGTTTATCCATTTTTAAAAATATGTAGAATCTTAATGGTCCAGCTGGTGGGGAGGGCAGCCCTTCCCCTGACAGCCCTCAGCTGGGGGCCCAAAGTAGACATTGCACGTGGTCTCTGCACGGACATTGGCTCTGGACCGCTCGTTCCCACCTTGATAATTCGGGGGAGTTTGGACTCAGTTCTGCTTGTCACCAGGGCACCTTTCTCCGTTTGCTGTGTGCTCTCACTGGCAGGAAATGCAGCACTGGGGGACCTGAGCCCGAGGGCTGAGGGCCAGGAAGGGAGTAGGCTCGGTTGGGGCGCCCCTGGGCTGCTGACTCGGGGTTAGGCATTAGTCGTGGCCCTGGCCCTGGAAGCACCTTAGCAGGCCACTCTGCCTGCCGGTGGCCATTTTGCAGAGCGTGCCTTGTCAGCTTGGGCCTTCCTCCTGGGAGGGGCGGTTCCAGGGTGTGGCAGGGGAGGGGCCGGGCGGGGCGCCTGGATGGGTGAGGGGCTGCTCTGGCTTCTTCCTCTTGCTAGCCACCCCACCCTCCCGGAGGCTGTGGCCATCCTAGCTGGGATTTCAGGGCCAGAGGCTCCTGGCTCCCCGAAGGCCTATGAGAGTGAGGAGGCCACCGCTGCACCTGAGTGGGCAGGGTTGCAGGCTAGAACTTTCTCTGGCCAAGTGCCCAGCTCAGCCCTCTTCCTCTGGGCATGCCGCAGAGGGCCGCCTTAGAGCCAGTGGCATGTGTGGAAACAGAAGAAGCCGGCAACCTGGCCAGGGCCCAGACCCCTTCTCATGGTGATGGTTTCCTCGTGATCACTCAGGACAAAATGACGTTCTAGCTAGGGAAGAGGGAAGGAAGGCAGGCTTCTTTCCGGCTCTGAACAGTCAGGAATGTGGTGAGTGAGTCAGGTTGTAAGTGGGACCCAGAGCTAGGACGGTGCACGGGCTGGGGGCACAGGGTGGTCTGCTTCCTCCAGCCCAAGCCTCTCCTCCTCCAGGGCCCCTGTGTCTGTGCACTCCCCCGTGTCCCCTGGGTTCCCCATTCACCCTGTGTACAAACATGTCAGAGCACATGTTCGGTATACAGGAAAGTGTAGAGAAGGAACCCCCCCTTCCCGCCCCGTGTTGGCATCTGGGGGCCCATGAGCTGCGTGCAGGCCAGCTCGCATGAGAGCAGTGTCCTCGCCAAGTTCCTGGAGGAGTGACCACAGTGGGTAAGAGTGCAGGTGTGGGTGCCCCAGGGTCAGGTTCCGGCTGTGCCCTGGTCAGGGTGTGCCCTCTGTGTCTCCATCTGCAACACGGGGTAACCGTGGTGATGTGCAGGTCAAAGCCATGAGCACGTGTGGTGCTCAGGGCTGCACTGGGCCATGCAGTGGGCACTGGGGACGGCACTGTGCTCAGGAGCTGAGTGTTTACTGTAGTTATTGAGGACAGCTGCAGCCTGGAGCTGCCCTTCATCCAGAGGTTTGTCAGTGTTGCTCTGCTGACCTGGGGGCTGTTAGGGAAGTGGGTTCCAGCTGGGACCCCGCCTGCCTTCTGCTCCCTGGTCTCCCTGCCACCGTGTCTCACTCTGGGCACAGCCTTGTCTGTTCCGCCAGAGCTGCAGGTGCCTCTTCTTTTTCTGTGGTTTTATCGCCCGTCTTTGGGCACGTGCTTTAATTCGGGTGTTGTCTATAAGGACATGCACTTGGGCTGCGTCTGGCCTCCCATGGGCACCTCCACCGACTCGAGTGCTCTTACATTCTTCCCACTGCCCAGCCTTTTCTGGGGTCTCTGTCATGTCTCCAGTGTGCAGTTTCATCCTGTTTGGCCTTAACTAGGGCGGTTTGTGGGTTCCCTGGAATTCTGTGAGATGGGTCCGTGGCGGGGATGTCCCTCCTGGACATGTCAACCTGAGGACACTACAGTGGTGGGGAGTCCTGGCTGGGGTGCACGGGCTGAGGGGCTGGTCCTGCCACTCTGCTGAGGTCCTGGTGAGTGTCCTGAGTCAAGCCCCAGCCTGTGGGCCTGGGCCTGGCTCAGGAATGACCGGAGGTGCCAACCTGTGTGCCTCTGCCCGGGACTGGGGCACTGCTGTCTGGACACTGATTGTCTGGCAAACTGTCACTTGGTACATGCTCAATACATGTGTACTGGAGAAGCCCCTGTGGCAGAAGTGACCACCTCTGCAGGAGGAAGGCCCCACGCTCAGAGAGGGCCAATAACTCCCTGAGGGTCCCGTGGTGCTATTCCAGCCTGCTCGAACCTGCCCAGCCGTTTTTCAGGTTTTCCTCTGTCGACTGTTTGTCACTGCCCTTTGAACCTCATGTGGCCAGCGCCCGGGTAGCCGGGACTTAGTTGTTGGCAGCTTGGTATAGTGGTGCTGGGAAGTTTCAGCTGCACCACTGCGTGTCACTGAGGACCCGTCTGGGTAGATCTGCGTGCCGCCCGTGATCTGATATTCCCCGTGGACTGCCTAAGTCAAAGGCATGTGCATTGTGAGGTTTTATAATCCTGTGGCGACTCCTTCTAGAAAGATTTGCAGTTTTTACTCTGCTAGTAGTGGGAGGGAGGACTTGTCTGGTGGTGCTGACAAGGCTGAGGCCTGGCTCAAAGCCCGGGATATCCAGGATGTGGGGGAGGCAGCCATTTGTGCCACCCTGGTCCTGCTGTTTAACCATGTCACCTGAGGGAAAGCTTGCTGGCACCTCTGTTGGGGTCCTTTGACCATCACCGGGCGTCTGCAGCTGTGGGGCAAGAACTCGGTGGGGTGGACATGTTCAGCCCCTGAGTGCTCCCATATCTGCCGCGGCAGCTGGCGCACCACTGCCCTGGGCTGAGCGACCCCTGAGGTGCCGCCACATCAGGGACCGCACATGTGCATGGTCTCTGCCTCCAGGAAACTTTGGTGTTTCCCCCACGAAACCAGAAATCTCTTGGGTGGCCCATCGTCAGCTGAATGTTAACCCGAGTCATCCCTCTGGGTGGTCCCACAGCGCCCCTGGTCAGCCCCAGACCACTGCCAGCCCTCGTGGGCAGCAAAGCAGAGTGAGCACTGGCTGGTTAGGGGGAGGCCGGGATGGCAGTGGACCCTTTCTGAACCCTCCCCAGGGTGGCCCTCTCCTCCCCAGGCCCGGCGTGGCTCACACAGCCCATCTGTGACATGGAGGCCTGTTCTCCAGTGTGAGACATCTATATTTTGTGACTTCTATATCTTGTGGCATCTTCAGGGTGTCACGTTTAGAAGGGCAGGAAGGGTGCGATGGCCCTAAATAATGTGCCTCATCTTTCAGTGAGGATAAAGTGCTCATTTCCTGCGACAGTTCTGAGGTGCCCTAAAGCCCACAGGGTACCTGTGTATACATGCACATAGATGCCTGGGGACGTGTGAATCCAGGACATCCCTGGAGATTAGTCTTGGTGGCAAACTGTGCCTTTTAGCACAGTTTTTCCGTGTCTTCCCTGATCTGCAGTGCAAGCGCCAGCAGGCCCTGAGGAGTGGAGTGCCTCCCTGGTTCTCACAGGTGCTGTCCCCAGAAGTACTGTGTCTGCGTCAGGGTGATGCTGGCAGTGTCCATCCTGGTGGGGGTTTTCCGTGGCCCTGTGCTCTCTGCCCAGGGGGTCCACGTTGCCCTTGGGCTCCCTTGCCTTCTCTGGCCTGTTTCCGGCAGAAGTTTGGTTCCCTCCAGGCAGCAGGTGGCTCCATCTTGGCCCGGAAGGGTTCTGGGTCAGCTCCTGCCCTGGGCAGCACAGCCAGGTCCTAGTCCTCGTGCCTCCATGCCTGGGCAGCCAGAGCAGATGCTCATGAACACCCAGGTGCTGTTTCAGTGGGGACTAGCCGGCAGGACAGCTTTGTGAGCAGAGAAGACTGCCCTGGCCAATGCCAGCTTTCTAGCCCAGAGTAATACCTAGAGGGGGATGGGACAGGGCAAGGCCCTTCTGGTTGTAGGGGAGCCCTTCTGGGCAGTGGCATTAAGGAGGGGGTGACAGGTGGCCCAAGGAGCTGGCTGCACAGTCTTGTGGGAAGCCTGCCCTGGCGGAGGGTCTGGCTGCAGGCAGGAGGAGGAGCTACACTGAGCTTGGTTTCTTTCCCAGGATTGGGGACGCAGTTGGAGAGTCTTAAGCAGAGGTACAATGTGTTCTGTCTTCTGCGAGGACAGGAAGAGGATGAGGCCATGGTGGGGGTGAGGGAGCTCTCGGGACCAGGGAGGCTGGAGGGATGAGGGGGACAGACCATCAGTGGCTGCTGAGTCTGGGCCTGAGCAGGAGGGCTGGGGCCCGTTTCCAAAGCTGGGGAGGAGAGGGGCTGCTCAGGGTGAGTCTGGGACAGCTGAGTTTGGCAGGTGTGAGTGGCCGGGATGCTGCAGTCCTGGCTAGGCGGGGCTGGCGCAGCCTGGGGTGACGGACGACAGCCCAGAGCGGGAGCATGGTCCTGCTAAGGTTGTCTGAGGGAGCTTCAGGTGCACCTCCTAGTCCCTCCCAGGAGTGACTACCTAGTGGGAAGGACCCACACCCAGCACACGCATGGCTCCGGGCTGAGTGGGCAGGCATGGCCTACAGGAGGGAGGACCCAGCCAGCAGCTGGTGACGTGGGGCACTCAGCACAGTGCCAGGAGGCCTTGGAGTCATCTGGCTGGTTCCCTGTGGCAGCACCCTGGGACCTGCTGTCACCAGGGAACCTGGGAGGCTGCTGTCTCTTGCTTTGTCTTTAAAATAAATTTTTATTTTGAAAGTTTCATATTTACATAAAAATCATGAAGAGTATACAGAGTCAGCACATACCTGCACTCGTTCCCCCGTTTCTTCCTGGTGTGTGTTCTTATGAAGTCAGAGCAGGTACCAGTGTTTGCGAGCGGGAAACAGCCAGATTTCCCATTTTGTGTTTTCTTCAGACACCCGAGTCGTTAGGCTGGAAGGTGTGTGCGGCTGTGCGGTTCTGATGAGGGCCGGGGCAGGTGGGTCCCTTTCAGGAGCCCCGTGCCTTCATCTCAGAGCGGGAGCAGGTACAGGTGGGTCCGTCCTCAGCAGGTATGGAGTCCTTGACCCCTGGGAAGGCCCGTGGGAGGCCAGTTCCCAGGTGTGAGGCAAGGTGCCCGAGGGCCTCTGGGCCTTGTGCCAAGTTGGGGCCGCAGCACTGGGTGACAGCCATCAGCAGGGGAGGCCTTGCCCGACATGGGGCTGCCTCGTGGGTGAGCTGTGGCCCAAGGATGGGCAGGTGGCGGAGAGAGCTGTCCTGGTGTAGAGGAGGCTGCACCTGCCCCCCGCCTGCCCAAGGGTGTTTCCAGGATGGGGGCCTCCGTCTACCCTGAACCTCCGGCGGTGTTAGGGGAGCAAGTAGCTCTGGGCCCCTGCAGTGCAGGGTGCAGCCCCACAGCCCGGGGAGCTCTGCATGGCTCGGGGCATCCCTGCCGGGGGCCTCAGCCCTCCCTCCTTCCGCGGGTTTGCCTGAAGAGCTCTGGGCAGCTGGGTGGGCTTTCCCGCCTGGACTTTCCCCTCAGAGCAGCTAGTCTGGCGAATATTGGCCAGTTCTGATGATCATTGAGCAGTATTGATGAGTATTGACGAGTACTGACTAGTTCTGGGCTAGAGTGAGCTGTATTGATGAGTATTGACTAGTATTGCTGAGCTCTGAGTGGTACCGGGCTACAGTGAGCTGTATTGATGAGTATTGATGAGCACTGACCAGTACTGGGCTAGAATAAGCTAGCCTAGCTTGATGAGTACTGAGGGGCACTGACCAGTAGTTGGCTAGAGTGAGCTGTACTGATAAGTATTGACGAGCACTGACCAGTACTGAGTAGAATAAGCTATATTGATGAGTATTGGTGAGCACTGACCAGTAGTGGGCTAGAGCAAACCATATTGATGAGTCTGAACAAGTGTGGATGGTGTGGTGCTGTGTCTTCTGGCAGGGCTGGCTCTGGGGGGTGGGTGCGTACACTCATGCAGTTTTCTCTTGTCCTTTTAGTTTCTATTTCAAGCAGGGTATAGGTGTCAGGCATGCAGCCTAGCAGTGCAGGAGGCCTCAGCACAGGTCATGTGACCTGGCGTGGGGGCAGGATCCCTTCCACCTGCATTGGGGTCAGCCCCTGTGTGGGGCCCTCGTGCCAGGGTTGGGGAGCAGGCACTTGGGCAGCTCAGGAACTCTCCCAAGGGCCAGGTAATTGGTGCTCACTTCTACCCCTAACCTCCCAACTGCATCCCTGACAGATCTTGGCTGCCTGCTGGGCAGGAAGGCCCCCAGGTGTTCCTTGCTCTGTGTGTGTCTGGGTGTCATGGCCCACGCCCTCAGCTCCCTGTGCTGAGCATTGTTTTTGGGAAAATCTATTGACTGTTGCTGGGACACTTTGTGCAGCGATGGCAGGTGGCACAGTGCAGGGCCCGGGCGGGCAGTGTGGGTGGAACACTGGGGAGCTAGCATCCCGAGGCCCTGCCCTGGGCAGCCTCCTTGGAAGTCTAGTGTCCCTGCCTGGTCACAGAGCCCCAGGAATTAGCAACATGGCATAGAAGCTTCCAGAACCAGCAGGCAGACTCACCTTGCAGTTTCCTTGCCCCAGCCTAGGCAGCTGCACACTCTGTGCCTTCGCTTCCTGGTTCTTGGATGCTGGGGGCCTTGGGTGGGGCCAGAGGCTGTGGGGGTGGCTGTAGCCCCAGGAGCTGTTCCCATGTCCGGGTGACCTTGGGGGCCAGCCTCAGGCCTGGAACCATGAATGCAGGGTGGACATCTCACCCGTCTGTGGCAGGAGCCAGGGGCCTTTGGCCGGCAGCAGCCCTTGCGTTCCAGGTAGGTTCTAGCCGGCAGCCTCGGGTGTAGCAGAGCAGCAAAAAGGTTCACTCTTTTGGTGGCGTTTCCTGGAGCTTGAGAGTTTTAGTCGGCCCTCCATGGTGTTTTAATGTGTCTCTTGTGTTTGATTTTTAGTAAGACTTTGAACCCGACGCAGGCTTCAGTGGTTGCCGTGGATCAGAAGCATGAGCACTTTGGCTCGAGACAATTAAAGACGTGGGATGAGGCTCCGAGACAGGACGCGGTTCTGCCTGGGGATTCTGAAGATAAAAAGCTTTGAAAAGTCGAATTCATGGTCGTGGAAACCGAGCCCATATTAAGAAATGTCAGGTTGGTAGGGGTCCTGGAGTCTGAGCAGGTTGAAGCCGGTCTCTGTGAACGTGTGAAGGAGGAACACTGGGGACATATGACCTCACTGTCCTTAATGTTGGGGGGCCTGGCTGTGTGGGTGTCAGGCCCAACTGCTGCCACAGTTTGTGTGCACTGGGCAGGAACACCTGTTGTCCCCCAAGGGGAGTTTCCCTGTGTTTCCGGTGGGCCACCAGCAGCAGGCAGCAGAGCACAGCCTCTGTTAGGCCTTCACACAGCATCTGCTGTTGGCTTCTGTCAAAAAGGATCCCCAGAGAGGTGCACAGTAGGTGCTGAGGCCAGGTCTTGCCTGTAGTAGACCAGGGGTGGGGCCTTGGGGCCTGTGGAGCCCCAGATGAAGACGGGGAAATCCCAGCCACCCGCCACCTGGCCAGGGAACAGGAAAGGCAGGACTGCAGGTTGTGGTTGAGTTCGCTCCTTTTGCCCCTTTTGTGTTCTCAGGCCTTGGAAGTGCAGAGTCAGTGAACACAGTCCTAGGTTACGGTGCTGCTGCTGCGAGACTTAGTCCAGCATGGGTTAGTCACGCCTGGCCACCTCCCTGGGCATGTCCCCCAAGCCCACCAAGGGCCCAAGGGCGGGTCGTCTAGGAGACCCCTGGCTCGGTGGTCTGGGGCAGCTCTGTGGGTGGTGGTAGGACCCACGTGGTGGGGCCTGACGCTCTCGTCTGCTCCCCCTGGACTGTAAGGCCTCTCCTATTCTTTCCACTGAGGGACTGGGCCCTGGCCACATCAGCACCTGGGCATCCTCCCCACGCAGTTCCGACGCAGCTGAGTTGTTTGCAGGGTGAAGCTGAGCATTGGGTTCCTGCCAGGTTGAGCCCCAGGTCCATGGGTGAGGTGTCTGCTGCCTTGCCCGGGTGCGGGTTCAGACGCTCTGCTGAGGACCCTGAGAGGTCTGGGCACATGTGTTGTGTCTGTCCACGTTTGTCTCATCAGAAACTAAGGCTGAGGAATGTAAGAATAGGTGTTTATCAATCCACTTAAAAATGCCAATAATAAACTCACTCCATGCTAAATACATGGCATTCAGTGTGAAGTATAACTCCTTTCCAGGCCATGTTTGCACATGTGCATGTCCCTGCTGGCTGGCATGGTGGAGACACCTGGCTGTGTCCATAGTGGGTACCGAGCGTTGCACCGAGGTGGGCACCCGTCTATAGAGAACTGGAGGGAAAGGCAAACCACGGGACTGCCAGTGCCTCCCTGTTTCGACTGTGCAGATCCCACACCTGGTGAGCAGCCGGCCTGGGTGGGTCCCAGCATCTTGACCGTTGGAGGAGGCGAGTAGGTAGAATGGCTAGCATCTTCTCCTGGGACAAGCTGGAGCTTGTGGACCTCGGGAGGGGGCATGTGTGGCAGCCAGCACAGGGGTATGGGCCCCACTGTGCCTGGAGCCTTGGCCTGGCAGCCTCAAACCCAAACCCAGCTGCATTCTAGCTTTGAGTGGTCAGTGGAGACCTGTGCACCATCTCCAGCAGGCGTCCACTCGGGCCTGGAAGCACACTCGGCGTGACTGATGCTACATGTGGACGGCGGCCGTGTGCGCAGCTACGCCAGGCCTGCCTACAGGGTGATGCTTTCCTCTGACGAGATCCTGAGGGGCCCTTCCCTGCTCCCCAGCCATTGACAGCTTGGGCGCCAGCCAAACTTTGCACATGCACAGCAGGCCAGGGCCCAAGACCCAGCTGAGCGTGCGGCGTGGCCACCAGGGGCAGCAGTCAGGGCCTCCTGCGGCTGTGGTCTGAGGCAGAGCCTGCTCGGTCACTGTGCTTCTTGGTCCTCGCCCTGTGCCCGCTCCACTGCCTCTCCCGCTGGCTGGCTGTTCCTGGGGCTGCTCGGTCTCTGGGAGCGAGTCTGTGAGGCTCCGGGGTGGATGACTGGGCCCCGCGCCAGCTCTGGTGCTGCCCGGCCACCTGAGATGCAGGGTGACGGTGGCCACAGTGCTGTCTGCCTGGCACAGGGCAGGTGGGCTTGTGCTACATCTTGAAGCCCTTATTTCTCCATCTGGACCCCAAGTGAGGTTTAGTTGTGTCACATTTGGAAAGAGTTGGTTTTTAGTAATTCTCAACCTCTTGCTCTGGGAGTGTCAGGGGTTCCGAGGGTATTTTAATAGGGTTTAACCCTTTTCTCCCTTTGCACTGTTTCTTGCCTTTTCAAATCTACAAACAGAAATGGTGCCAGGCAGGGCTCTTGCAAAAGCACACTTGGGATCCATCAGGTGGCCTGAGCAGCCACAGTGGGGTGTTCCCCTAAGGCCCTTGCATATAATCTGCACATTCCTGTGTCCACAGGGTGGCCCTGCAGCTGGGTGGAGCACAGCTCCCCACCTCCCAGACCTGCCCCAAGGTCTCTGAGGGTCCTCAGCTCTTGCCCTGGGGGACAGTTGCCATTGGTTTGTGTCCACGCAGGTCTCAGTGAGCTATAGCAAAGGCCAGGTTGTCTTTCCCACCAATTTTTAATTTACTTTTTACAAAGGTCCACATTATTAGACATTCAGAGTAGAAGGTTCTCGGGGAGGGCCCTCTTTAGCCCCTGTGGGCAGTGGGCAGCGGCTTGGCGGGCTTGGCCTGGGCTGCGGTGCTACAGGAGCTGAGCCTTCTGCTCCTGTCTTGCAGGCGTCCGACCTCCGATCATGAATGGGCCCCTGCACCCACGGCCCCTGGTGGCACTGCTTGACGGCCGGGACTGCACAGTGGAGATGCCTATCCTGAAGGACGTGGCCACCGTGGCCTTCTGTGACGCACAGTCCACGCAGGAGATCCACGAGAAGGTAACACCCCACATCTTCACCTGGGCTGGCAGACCTTCGCGTAGGCATGAGGAGGGGTGCAGAGTGCGAGTGGGTCCTTGGGCCATGCATGTGGCGCTGGCCTCTGGCCACAGTAAGTCTGAGTGCTGCTGGGGACAGGAGCAGCCCCTGCCATAGTCAGCCCAGCCTTGTCAGGAGGTGGCAGCAGGACTTGGGGCTGGCTTCTTGGTTCATTTTTTTCATAACTAGTGTTTTCCCAGAAAGTACGTCATTGGGATGTTGGCCCAAGTTGCTGGAGGCTGGAATGCTCTGCTTCCTCCTGTGTCCGGTCAGCACCGTTCTTCACCCAGCGGTCTCAGCATTGCCGCGACACCTCCCCAGCTCCTGTGCGCACTGAGTAGCTTTGGACAGCTTTCACACTCCGTGTCTGGTTGGGGAACTCCAGGGCTCCCTGATGATGGGAAATAGGCCAGTCTGTACTACTTGTAGTCATGGCCCAGGGATTTGGGAACAGCCTTTCCACTGATGGCAGATGAAGAAGCCAAAGTTCTTCAAAAATCTAACAAGCCCCGAAGAGCTAACAGAACAGGACCAGTCGCAGGCTGCCACCATGAGAGGCCCAGAACCTGTGGGAATGAACAGGCCACGCCAGCTTGGGCCTGGGCTATTTGCTGTTCTGGAAGATGCAGCTCAGAAGCTATGTTCTGCTTTTGGCAGCAGCATGGACCGGTGGGGATGAGGCACTGTGGGAACACACCCTGGAGTTGGGAGCCGGACTCAGACACGCCTCTCTCACGCCGCAGCAGCCTGTTAGCACCCGCATCAGACCTTGAGCTTGGATCATGGGTGACCCTGCCCTGCTGTGCCCCAGGTGCCTGGCAGGGACAGCCTTTTATAGAGGAAGATGCAGTGGGGGCACATGCAGTCACAGGTAACCGGGCCGGCAAGGAGAGAAGATGCCGTGAGCCAAGCCCCGCAGGAGCAGACAGGCCGGCACAACCACCAGGGGCTCCAGCTGCCACTTTGGGACGACTGCCGAAGAGATGAAAGCTGGTAACTCTACAAAATAATGTAGCAGATCTAGAGGAGGAAAAATTACAAGCTGTAATTACAAATTACAAATTGCCAAAGCCAGAAGTAGGACTCATGGGGCAGATTTCACAGCCATTTGGGCATCAGCAGCCAGAAGGGTGGGGAGGAGTCTCAGTCCAGACATGGCAGGGGGACAGAAGGGCAGGGGGACAGGGACGAGAGAGCGTGGTGAGGAGTAGGCAGCTTTCACGGAAACTCCAGGGAACAAGGGCGGGAAGGAGCCAGGAAGCAAAATGTGGTGAGATCATGGCAGAGAGCCCCCAAAACTGACAGAAGAACACATGCAGTGAGTCTGCTGGGCACCTCCACTGGGACAGCCGCTCTGGAAAGGCTTTGGCGGTTTCTTTCAGGGTTAAACATGCACTCACAATACGACCCAGTGGCCACGCCCCTAGGGACGTGCGCTGACATCTGCACAAACCTGCACGTGATGGTTCACAGCAGATGCTGTGCAATCCTACTCAGCAAGGAAAGGAACAAACTGTTGATACTTGCAGCGTGTTGGGTGGGTCTCCGTGGCATTCTGCCAGTGAAAAAGACTAATTTCGAAGGGTTAGGTCATGTTTCATTCCTTTCATTCTCGAGTAAGGAGGTGATAGTGTTGGGAAACAGTTGCCGGGGTGGGTTGAGGGAAGCGGGGGGCGGGGGCTCGGAAGAGTTAAGGGTAAGTGCTTCTGTGTGGCCTTTGGACAGTTCTGTGTCCTGCCGTAGTGGCGGCTACTCACATCGATGTGTGATAAGTTATAGAGGCCGGTACACGCACATGTACGTGAGGTAAAAGCGGAGAAACCGAGCAAGGCGCACACCTGAGCCCTCGTGTGGCACTGGCGTTGGGTTGAACGGTGACCTGGTTGTGGCCGAGGTCCTCACAGGAAGTGTAGCAAGCACGTAGGAGTCCTATGGACTATTTTGGCAACCTCTTGTGAATCTTAAACGATTTTAAACTAAAAACAATATATAGAATGAAAAAGACATACAGATAAAAAATTTTCAAAATCATAAGCAATACTGAAGCTTTGCCAATAAATTTGAAAACTAAGACAAAGCAGATGTTTTATTCTAAAATCATAACATGTCAAAACTGCCTTAGGCCAGGCCTGGTGGCACGGCCCTGTAGTCCCAGCTACTCGGGGGGCTGAGGCAGGAGGGTCGCTAGAGCCAGGAGTTTGAGGCTGCAGTGAGCTATGATGACGCCACCCCACTCCAGCCGAGGTGACAAAGTGAGACTCTGTGTTCATGTAAGATGCAAATAAATAAGTGGACAGAGACCCTGGCTGGGGGATGAGGGCAGGGGTGGGGCCTCAGAGGGACTGTCCCCACCTGACAGGCAGATGGCACCCTGTTTTATTCTTTGACTAAAAGAAGCATTAAGAACTGCTAATTCTGGCTGGGCGCGATGGGTCACACTTGTGATCTTAGCACTCTGGGAGGCCGAGATGGGCGGATCGTTTGAGCTCAGGAATTCGAGACCAGCCTGAACAAGAGCGAGACCCTGTCTCTACTAAAAAAATAAATAGAAAGAAATTAGTTGGACAACTAAAAATACATATATAGAAAAAATTAGCTGGGCACGGTGGTGCATGCCTGTAGTCCCAGCTACTCGGGAGGCTGAGGCAGGAGGATTGCTTGAGCCCAGGAGTTTGAGGTTGCTGTGAGCTAGGCTGACACCACGGCACTCTACTCAGAGTGATGGAGTGAAACTCTGTCTCAAAAAAAAAGAAAAAAAGTTGCTAATTTGTATCGTGGAGAGAGGTGCAGTAACACCTCCTTGTACAGAGCAGGTGCCGTGGAAAAGAATCATCAGAGAACTAGAAAGAGCCCTTGGAAATGAAATATAAGAGTGAAAATTTAATAGTGTAATAGGAAGCTTGGAGATAGTCAAGGAATCTCAGAGGAAAGAGCTGGAAGCGATGGGGAAAACTGAGATGGAAAGGCCTCCTGGGAGCTCTGTGCCGGAGTCCACTAGTGCCAGCCGTGCCCTGGAGTCCCCGTGTCTCCGTAGCACGTAGTCCTGAGTAGGGACTTTGTTTCCCAAGCTTTCTTGCCACTAGCTGTGGCCAAGTGACTAAGTTCCCACAAAGGAGAGGTAAGCGGAAGTTTTGTGTGCAGATCCCTCTTCTTTCTCTCTGCAGACTGGAAACCCGATGTGATGGGTGGAGCCTGGGCAGCTACCCTGGACTATGAGGGGGTGGGGAGCAGTGAGGCAGGAGCCTGGGACCGTGATGGCTGTGGAGATGTCTCCAGGCGCTGGTGTGGGAGGGAAATGGGTCCCTACTACTCAGGAATTTCTGCTGCTGGGAGCAGAAACTTGCCTCACAACTGGTTGGGTGTCTGGTGTTATCTGGGTGCTGTAGGACAGAAGGTGACGTTCTTAATGCAACAATGTGATGAGGAAAAACTCCAGAGCTAAGTGGGGATTCCAGCTCTCTTGCCACAATCCTAGGAGGAACGTCAGAGGACACTCGAGATGCTCTGCTGTTCAGGGTCAGGAGACCGGACTGCCCTGCCCACACTGCCAGCTTCAGAACTTCTGTGGGAAAACCATGCTCAGCCTGGGATTGCACATCTGATCAGACTGCCAAGTAGCTGGGAAGGAAGGCGTGGGGACTAGAAAGGGGTCCACCTCGGGGCGGTGCAGGTGGGGCCGCAGGGTCTTTCTGGGAAGGGGCTTCTGAGGAGGCGAATGGATCTGGGCGAAGCTGGAAGTGTCTGCAGGCCAGGGTGGGGTGGGAAGCTGCCGGAAGGTCCCTGCGGTGTAGCGGTGCTGCGGGTACGCAGGCAGTGGAATGGCACAAGTCCAGGAAAAACATGGAACTGGTGGTGTAGGAGTGGTGGGGTGGAAGACGGCCCCTGGAGGTGGTGGCCAGCACAGAGACGGGCTGCCATGGCTCTGACCTCAGTACCCAGGCATAAGCCGAGAGGACAGAGACCCCGTCACTGTGGTGGCCCCTTGCCCAGCAGGCTGCGCTGTGCCCACCCAAGCCTCAGGGTGCGTCCAGACCCCGAGGAAGAGCCGTCAGCCAGTGTCAGTGCCACAGTGGACAGGACAGGACCAGAAACAGCCCACCTGGTGGGGCACAGGTACGACCGTGGGGAGACAGCCACCTCAGGCTGCGGCGCGCTGTCTGGACGGATAGCCGCGCGTTTGGCAAAGTTCTGGAAGTATGAGGAGAGATTTGAAGGAGAGTGTGTTTACTACCTTGAGGTCATAACAAAACAGAAGATATAATGAGTTATATGGAAAATGTGGCGCTGGAAAGGTCAGTCTGATTAAAAGACAATTAGAAATAATGACGTAGAAAAAGGACTATATTAAAAAAACAAGTGAGAGATGGGGGTTGGGTATTTTCAATTTGTGTAACACCTAAAGGTTAATATCTAAAATATTGAAAGACTCTTGCCAATAAATAGGAAAGAGAAAAATCCCAACAGAGAACAGGAGAGGGAGGTATTTGGGTAGAAACAGCGCTCTCCATTAAGCATGCCCCTCCCTGGTTACTTGCGGGTGCAGAAGTCACCCCCAGGTCAGAGCCGGGTAAGGCCTGTGCCCGCCACGGTGCCGCGAGAGCGCATTTCTCGTGAGGGGCAGAAACCGCCACTGCCAGGTATTTTTTTTTGTGATGGTGCATTGACAGTTTCTGTGAAAATTTAAAGCATGCAAAGTCTTCAGCCCAGCTCTGCTCTGTCATGGAGAAACATCCGGACAGGGTGACATGGTGTGAGCAGCAGTTTCACAGAATAAGCCCCACCTGTGCACGCGTCTGGCAAGATAAGGACAGTGCAGGAGCACGCAGTACAGGCAGGAGAGGGGGTTGTGGAGCTGCACCTGCCACGTGCTTTCCACAGGGCAGGAGGTGGGTGAGCGGGGGCCCGGCCCAGCTTGCTAGGGGGCATCTTGACCAGCCAAACTCCAGCTTTGGTTTAGGACGGGTGGCCAGTGAGTTCACTCAGAAATTGCTGCCACTGGGAGTGTCTAGGGGTTTGTTTCCAGCCAAGTGGTAGCTGACCCTCATTGGGCACTCCACCTTCTCCAGGCCTGCTGTGAGCATTCTGTGAGGCTGGGACCTGTGTTACTCTGTGCTGGAGTTGAGCAGAGGGGTCAGGCCACCAGCCTGGCCACACAACTGGTAGAGGGTGGTTTCTGGGAGGCTACTGGTTCATGACCTAAAGGGACACACCTTGCTGTACCTATGTTCTACAGACTTACTCCCTGGGAGATTGATGCAGTACCCGGGGCTGGAGCAGCCACTTTATAACTATGAAGGGGAACATAGGGGACCTGCAAGGGGGATGGACCTGGAGGCTGATGGAGCAGCCGAGGTGCCTGGCCTGCAGACCTCTGGACAGCACAGCCGCAGTGTGGCAGAGCCCCTGCTCCAGTGGCCTTTGTCCTACAGCTGAGTACAGGCCAGCCTTGTATGTGGCAGGGCTGTGGTATCGGGGTCTCTGAGTACTGTTCAAATTCCTGCTCTGAGAACATCTTTACCCAGTACCATGTTATTAAAATACATTCAGTAGAAAGAAGGGCAAGGACATGAAAAAAATGTATCAAGAAGTGTAGGTGGGCAAGTTATTAAAGCTGTGATAATGGATGCCAGCTCGCACTGGGCTTCTGGAGTGCCTGGCGCTGACCGGAAGTCGACGGGCCCTTGGTCAGTGCCGCTGGGAACCTCCAGCTAACTCACCAGTTTCTAAGAACTTATCAATAAAAAAGATTTTTATCACAGAAGTGCCAACGTCGGAAGCAACCTGCAGGCTTCAGCAGCAGGGATGTTCAGATAGACCCGATCGACCCTCCGTGTTGGAACGACCATGGTTTAAGAATCCAGTTTCTGAAGACTGTTGATGACCAGTGTTAAATGCTCAGGATGAAAAGCAGGCTGTCACCTGCACACAAGCCCGGGAAGCATGGGTCTGTCTGTCCACCTGTCTGCAGCCGAGACTCCTCTACACATACCTCAGTGGAGGCCCACCGGAGCTCACGTCTGCTACCAAGTCTGCCCCTGACTCCAGGGCTCCCTGGCAGCTGTCCATGTCTCCCCATTTCTTGTGTGCAAAGCCCCACCTGCCCATAGTGGGCACCAGCAGACCTTCACCTACAAGTAACTGGCCCCTGCCCTGCCTGCTGCTGAGGTGCCCAGGGTGTCCCCTCCCCAACATTGTGCTCACCCTGTCTCCAGTCCACACAGCCCAGGGTGGCCTGGTCCAGCCTTGCCCCCACTGCCTGACTATGCACCAGCTGCCTGCTGCCTGCCCGTGTGCTCACATGTTCCTGGTCAGTCCCCTGCCCCTCTCGTGGGCTCTTGATGCTGTGCTGATATTGGTGTCCTCACCCCGTTAAGGTCTGGTTGAGCCATGTGGCCTGAAGTCCTCCCAGGAGGCCAGGGCAGCTGTCAGCCCTATCTGTGAACCAATGTGAGCTACCTGCCCATCTGTGCGTCCCTGCAGAGGATGCCCTGCCTCTTAGAGCTGAGAGTTTCAGCTCTTCCAGTGCAGGAGTGGACTCTGGCAGTGCCCAGCCTTCCCTTCCTTATGGAGAATGTCCTGGCTGGCCGGTGGCCACAGACCCAGGCTCCCTGATTTGCTGCCTAGACCCTGCATGCCCTGGTCTGTGTGGCCCATGATAGCCGGGAGAAGGAAAGGGCGGCTGTGCCAGCCTCAAAAGGATGGTTCGTGTCCAGGTAGGCGAGAGGGGACAGGTGGGCAGTCAGTGCCTCCGTGGGCTGCCTGCTGCTTCACTCAAGTCCAGGGCCCAGGACTCCCATATGCACACGTGGGCACAGCCTGGACTCAGGGCCCATCCCTGCAGAATGTCCCTTCTGGAGCCTGTGTGCATGGGGCACAGCTGTGCGCCACCCTCCTTGGGGCTTTTCCTCCATCTGTGAGGCCACTTGAGGTCTGGTGGGTAGCCTGTGCCCCTTTCCTCACTCCCCACTGGGACATGGACGCCCCAGGAGCTGCCGACCCTCGGTGGGGCCGAAGCAGCTCTGACCACGTGGCAACCAGCCTGGGATGGGGCAGGGAGGTCGGCGCAGCCCTGGGGCTGTCTCCTACGGAAACTGGAAACAAGGAATGCAATGGTCTTGAGAACTGGCTGTGCGCGCTGGCTGTTCTGTGTATGCCTGTGCCCCGTGCTCTGGGACCTCCGGTGTCACAGGACCTTGGGCCTCATGTCTCATCTGGGCCATTGTGAGCAGTGTTTCTAAGAGAACTGTCGGGGGTCTTGGGGCCATGTTTGTACTTCTGTGGTTTTGTCCTCCTGGCTGGGGTGTTCTTGTGGCTGGGTTGCTCCTGTGTCCCCATCTTTTGGGGTGAGGACCCACAGTTTCCTTGGTGAGGCTGGGCAGATGTGAGTGGGGCACGCTCAGCTGCCAAAGCTGGAGGAGACCGGCTCGGGCCTGGCAGTGGCTGAGCGGTGAGGGCCTGCAAGCGCACGCCGTCGTAGAGGCTGCATGGAAGCTGCCAGAACCTCAGGGGCAGCCCTGGGAGAGGCATCCACATGTCCCACCCCTAGGGTCTGGGCTGGTTCTTGGGGTGCTAGAGCCTGAGAGCAACAGGCTAGTTTCCCAGTGTGGGCACAGCCCAGCCTGAGCCAGCACGGCGTTGGGGGCTGCAGACCGGCCATGACGCTCAGCACTGTGTTTTTTCCCTGCTTCAGGTCCTGAATGAGGCTGTGGGGGCCCTGATGTACCACACCATCACGCTGACCAGAGAGGACCTGGAGAAGTTCAAAGCCCTTCGAATAATCGTCCGGATTGGCAGTGGTTTTGATAATATCGACATCAAGTCGGCTGGGGACTTAGGTAGGGTGGTTCCGGGGCTTTCTCTGCCTACAGCGTCCATGCTGTGTCTCCACGGCGGGACCCTGTCATGTTTTGCTTCATCTATTGAGGTTCTGCTTTACTACAAGAATCCTGTTGCAGGCTGCCTGATTGGCTGAAAGTAGTTGAGGTGGCGGTAGCTTTTCTCAGAAAGCCTCGCCCGGGACACTGGTCCCGGGTCTTTTGGGCAGCACTCGATCCATCTGGCCCCTTGCTTGGCCCTAGGGTGAGGGGCAGGGCTGCCAGCACATCCGTGTTAGGGGTTCATGGGTCTCTGTTCTCAAGATAGTGGGGAAGGCAGTGTGTGTGGTACCCTAAGACACGCACACGTGCAGGTACACAGCACACGCAGTGCGCACACAGTCCTCATGTGAGCACGTGTGCACACACTGAAACACAGTGAAGCAGTGCTTAGCTGTCCCACGCTGAGTGCAGCCTGCTGTTTGCTGGGACGCCCTGTTCTGCTCAGCCTACTTTCTGTTCCTTTTAGCTGGTAACAGGCTGCTGGGGTGGGGCCGTGCTCTTCGAGGGCCCATGGTTGGCACACGCATCTCTAGTGTCTGGCTTTGCTCTCTTTTACTAGGATGCAGTTTAAAGTGTTGCAAGTCAGACCATCTTGTTTCTGTGGGAAGCGCAGGTGGTGTTGGAAGTCACACCTTTGTTCTGGGGGTTCTTTCGCGCCTGCACCAGCTGCCTGCCCGCTGCTGGCTGGCACCGCTGAAGCCTCGTGCTGGCCCTGTCCCCACCGTGATCTGCAGGCAGCATCCCAGGGAGGGCCATGGTGTTGGGTAGCAGACCCAGTGCTTTCTGTGCAGGGGGTCCCCTACTATGTGCCACCTCTGTGTCCGTGTGGCTCCACAGGCCAGGGCTCTGTCCTGAGCCAGGACAGCCTGGTGCCTCGTCCCTTCAAGGCTTGGCCAGCAGGGGTCTGAAGTCTCACGACCGAGTCCGCAGGTGGCGGTTTTGATCCCAGATTCCATGGGCCGCACAGCTGGGTCCTCTTTCAGACCCTCTCGTTTCTGTTTTACGGCAGAGTGAGTTGTTCCTGGAGCACTGTGCGGGATCCTGTCCTGGATCCTCTGCAGCCCCGTATGTGCCACCCCCACGCAGGCCCCACCCTGGCACATGGGATGGTTCACAGGACAACACGGCCCATCCTGGCCTCCTGGCACCTCATCACCAGTGAGGGGACCCTGGGGCAGGGCAAGTGAGGACGAGGCAGAGCGATGCCGGGGCTCAGGGGAGAGGTGGGGCTGAAAGGGGAAGGGTTGGCCCTGGGACAGGGAGGGGTCCACACGGACACGCTGGGCCTGATTGTCGGGAGAAGCAGCACTGTGGCTCGGATGGAGCAGGAGCAAGACAGCTTCACCTTCCCAGGTGCCTGGAGCTTCTGCTTGGGGCACGGCGGTGGCCCCACTTGGCCTGGGGCATCCTGGGGAGGCAGACAGTGGCTCCTCAGGAGGGTGGGGCACCAGGAGGTCCAGGCGGGAGGAATTGAAGGACATGTCAACTTCTGCTTGGCCACCTGCATGTCCCCAGCTCCCAAAGCCGTGTTTGAGGGGGGAGGGGTTAGGGCAACCTCCCTGCCTGTCTCCCAGCCCCATCTGCACATGGAGTGGTCACCATGTGTGTGTGCTGTGAAGTGTACTAAGAGTGGACATGGGCCCAACCCTGATGCATGCAGGGCTGGATCACTCTGCTTTGCCACCAAGTCTGAGTGACACGTTTGTTTCATGGCCTCCTGGGTGGCTATGGGGATGTGTCCTTTGGCTTCTCACTGGTGGAGGATCACACCAAAGACCAGCTCCAGCGTGGTGGCCCTGGGTGCTCATCCTGGAGGTCGGGGTCCCAGTATGTGGTGACCGCTGTGTGTGTCTTGTGCCCACAGGGATCGCCGTCTGCAACGTTCCAGCCGCATCTGTGGAGGAGACGGCTGACTCGACCATGTGCCACATCTTGAACCTGTACCGGAGGACCACCTGGCTGCACCAGGCGCTGCGGGAAGGCACACGGGTCCAGAGTGTGGAGCAGATCCGTGAAGTGGCTTCCGGAGCTGCCAGGATCCGTGGGGAGACCTTGGGCATCATTGGACTAGGTGCGTTGGTCAGCCCCGGCTCAGCACATGTGGCTCAGCCCGGTGCCCGCTGTCGCCGCCCCTCAGCTCGTGCTAAGGAGAAGATCTGGCCCTGGAGGGTCGTGGCTGCAAGAGTTGTCCCCAAGCCCTCAGAATAGGAATGAGGATGGACAGTGGGGTGGGGGCCAGGGAAATACCAGGCATGATCCTTACACACAGATAGCTCAATGCATGAACGTCACACACGGGCACACATGGATGTCACAAATGGACACCGTGCATGGATGTCTCAACACACAGGTGTCACATGGATATCACACATGGACATCACTCACAGATGTCTCAACCAACATGAGTGTCACATGGACGGCAGATGTGGATGTCACTCTCGGGCACAGACACCAAATATGTATGGTCGTGACCCAGCTCACCCTGGCGGCCCTGGGGCCTCCTCCCACCGTTCCCTGCTGGGCTCTCCCTGGCAGCCGCCTCACTGACCCCTGAGCCCTGTCCCGAGGTGGGGGTTGGTTCACTTCCTCCTTCACTCACTCGCTCACTGATTCGTTCATTCATTCACCCACTTGCTTGCGGTGCAGGCTCCTGTCCCGGGCCAGGCACTGTTCTGGGTCCACACATGCAGTCCCCCACATGGGCCAGGCCCCAGGCTGAGATTAGATAAGCAAGCTGTGTGTGCGTGTGTGCGTCCCGGGAACAGATGTGTCAAGGGAAAATGGAGCTGGGAGGGGCCTGAGAGGGGTCCCCAGCGAGGGGCTCAGGAAGAGCATCTTGGGGGGCCAGTGGGGAGGTGATTAAGGGTTCATGAAGTGGGCATGGGCCCCTTTTTCAAAGACCACTGGGCACTACCTGAGACCACCAGGTGCCATGTGCCTCCCAGAACACTGCTCCCCGAGAGCCGCCAACCTGTGTGCCAGAAGCACCCCGTGAGGGCCCACAGCAACTTGCTGTGCCCGGGACTTGGCCTTGCCGGCCCCTCCGCATCTCCTTGCCCCCTGGGCGTGTCCAGACAGCCCACTCACCGACCTCCCGCCTGCTCTGCCCGCCGGCATTTGGGGAATGGGAGGGTGTCAGGTCGTGTCAGTGCCGAGGATGCCTGCATCAGTGGAGGGCATGCGTGGGACCCAGGTTGTCTCGCTGGATGTGCCTTTTATTGTCCTGCTGATGTCACCACATGGACCCAGGGGCTGGCCAGAGCCCTGGGTGTGCCCATCCTCTAAGCCTCCACCAGTCTGAGGACTGGAGGGCTCCTGCCTCAGGGTTGTGGCCTGTGTGCGGGACAGGTCCCACACACGGTCCCCAGCATGTGTGGTTTGTGGGAGGACAGAGTGGGGCCGCCTGCGTCCCTGGGGTTGCCATGGGCTTGAGGGGCTAGCGCCCAGGGAGGGGCGCAGGCTGGCCCAGCCATTCTCCTGTGGGGGTTTCAGGGTGCCCAGGGGTGTTTCCAGCCTCTACTCTCATTAACTTCCTGTCAAGTCAGAGCCAGCCTGTGAGAGTGCAGTGAGATGGGGGCCCTCGTGTGCCATATGCCTGCGGTGTGCTGCTGCCCCTGGTCTCCTCTCCAGGCTGCTCCTCCTCAGCTCCTAGCCCTTGGCATTATCCTCTCTGTTCTGCTGTGCCCTTATGGTGGCCCATTGTAGCCAGGTTAGAGCTCCCTCCTGGCGTCTGGGGTGCCAAAGAGAGCAGGTCCCGCCTTCCAAGGATGCAGGGATGGCCCCTGTCCTGGCCACCTGCTGGGTACCCCTGACTACAGAGCACCTGTGGGGATGCCTCCAGCCCTCTCTGCCTGTCTCTGAAGCCCCCGTACACACCTTCCCTAGGAGAGCCCCGGGCGTGGCCACCCTCCCTGGGCGCTAGCCCCTCAAGCCCCCTCTGAGGGCCCCCCCCAGCTCTCCTGCTCCTTCCCTTTGCACATCCTGTGTTCAGGTTGTTCTTAGTATGGAATATATATGCTTAAGTTTGCAATTGTCGTTATGTGGTGACTGCCTGTAAGTATGAGTAGTGAACACTTTGCGTGGCTCGCTGTATTGGTGTTACCCATGCACAGTCAAGTGAGACAGCTGTTTCCTCTGTTCTGTGTGGGTTTACCAGTGCCCACGCTTGACATCTTATTCTTGTTTTTTTCTCCCTCCCTCCCTCCTTCCCTTCTTTCTGCAAAACACACTATCTTAAGTGCACACTGGAAAACATCTTACATGTTTACACCTAAGAAACCACCAGTAGGATCGACACAGCACATTCTTGCTAGCTGAGACAGTGCCCTGTGCCCTTCTCTAGTCAGAGCACGGCCTCTGCCTGTGATAGCTGGACCCTGGTTTCCAGCACCGTAGGTTAGTTTTATCAGTTCTGCTGAAATGAAATTATAAAATGTATAACCTTTCATGTCTTTCTTCAGTCTTAGTGATGAATGGGATTTCATTATGTGAATATACCACAGTTCATTTATCCAGCCTTTTGTGGATGGACTTTTCGTTTTAAATTTTTGGCTGTTACAAATAAAGCTGCTATGAGCACATTTGTACAAGCTTTTTGTGCACATAATACTCATTTCTCTTGGATTTATACCCAGGAGTGGAATTGCTGAATCACAGAGCAGAGCTTTGTTTAACTTGGAAGAAATTGCCAAGCCATTCTTCAGACAGTTGTATGGCTTTGCACTCTCATCATCAACGTGGGAGTGTTCCTGTAGTTCCATGTCCTTGTCAACACTTGGTATTGTCATACCAAGTGACAGTCTTAGCCATTCCAGCAGATATTTAGTGATATCTCATTTTTATTTAGGTCATTAAACATGAAATATCCAATTTCAAACCAGAAGTTTATTATATCTTAAATAAAAAACAGTACAATTAATCAAAATATGCATCTAAACTATGGACACAGTTTTGCCATTTTAACGGTAGCTTGTTTATGCCAGTAGTGAAGAGAGTGACTGGCGATGAAATCATGAAACGTGTTTTCCACAGCTTGTTGAGAATTGAATATTTTTCCTTGCAAGAAGTGATCCAAAGCCTGGAAGGGGTAGTCAGTTGGTGCAAGGTCTGGTGAATACGGTGGATGACAGAGAGTTTCCAAGTCCAGCTGCTATATAGCTTGAGCAGCGTTGTGTGTGCATTGTGGTTGAGCATTGTCTTGCAAGAGGACTGGCCTGTCTCTACTGACCAATCTCAGCTGCTTAACCTCAAGGATCCTCATCATTTCACCCAGTTGGTTGCAGTAGACATCTGCTATAATCAGTTGACTGGGTTTCATGAAGCTGTAGTGGATACCAGCGCTGGACCAGACACTATTAGCTTTTTTTGATGAATATTTGGTTTTGGACTGTGTTTTGGTACTTTATCTTTACCCAACCATTGTGCCAAATGCTTGCGGTTGTCAAGAAGAATCCATTTTTCATCACACGTAACAATAGGGTATAGAAATGGTTCACCCTTATGTCGTGACAGCAAAGAAAGGCGAGCTTCAAGACAACTTCTCTTCTGATACTCATTTCATTCATGTAGAACCCATCTATCCAGCTTCTTTACCTTGCCCATTTGTTCATTGGTCCAATATTGTTATAATAGTAACATCAGACCTTGCTGCTAATTCATGTATAGGTTGAAATGGATTCACTTCCACTACAGCTCTTAGCTCATCGTTATCCACTTGGTCTCAGGTCACCCATGTGGCTCATTTTCAAGATTAAAATCACCAGAACGGAGCTTCTCAAACCATCGACATACTGTGCGTTCATTAGCCACATCCTTCCCAAACACTTTGTTGATATTTTGAGCTGTCTGAGCTGCATTGGTTCCATGACAGAACTCATATTTGAAAATAACACGAATTTTTGACTTAGCCATGGTTTCATAAAAATAGCTCTAAAAATTTTTTTCAAAGATAATCACAAGACAAAATGTACGTTTGAAAGACTGAGGATGTACCTTTACAATAAAAATGAAACAAGAAGTGTCAAAGTGAAATGTCAGAAATATCAACTGTTAAACTTGGTACTTAAGGAAATCGGACATTTCGTACTTAACCTAATATTTTAATTTGTAGTTTCCTGATAACTAAGGGAAGTGAAACACCTTTTCATGCACTTCTTGGGCATTTGGAGCTCCTTTGTTGTGAAGTGAAGTGTACCCTTCAGGTGTTTTTCTTGTATTTGGGTGTCTTTTTAGTGTTGGTTTGTATGAATTTCTTGTATAGCCTGGATCAAGTTCTTGTCAGATATATGTGTGCTGCAGATGCTTTCTCCCAGTCTGTGGCTTGAATTTTCACTTTCTTAACTTTCCGTGATGAGAATGAGTTTTCAGTTTTGGTGAAGCCCAGTTTATCACTCATTTTTTTCTAGGCTTTTGTGTCCTAAGGAATCTCTGCCTACCCCAGGGTCATGAAGATATTCTGTGTTTTCTTCTAGAAGCTTCATAGCTTTAGCTTTTACATATAGGTCTAGGGCCCATCTGAAATTACCGTTTGTGCATGGCGTGAGGTTGGAGTCAAGGTTCACTCTTTCCCACTGGGAGCAAGGTGCTCCAGCACCAGGTATTGGAGAGGTCGTCCTCACTGTCGAGTTGCCTTGGCACTTGACGCCTTTGTTGAAAATCAGTTGGCCAAATAGGAAAGGGTCTGTCTTTGGGCTCTTCTGTTCCACTGATCTATTGTCTCCACTCTCACCAACACCACCCATCTTAACTGTAGTTAAGTCTTGAAATCTGGTAGTTTATGTCCTTTCACTTTGTTCTTCAAGATTATGTTGGCTATTGAGGTCCTGTGCATTTCCATTTCCAGTTTAGAATCAGCTTGTCAATTTTCATTTTGTTGAGTTTGTACATCAGTTTGGGGAATGCTGGCCTCTTAACAGTATTGAGTCTTCCAGCACACAAACATGACATCTCTCCATTTATTTTAATTTTTCTTAACAATGTTTGGTAATCACCAGTGTAGAAGGTTTTCACATAGTTCACTAAATATATTGTTATGTATTTGGTATTTTTAATGCTATTATTAATGATATGTTGTAATTTTGTTTTCCAGGGGTTGGTTATTAGTATTTAAAAATACATTTGATTTTTTTAAACTGACCTCATATCCCACAGCCTTACTAAATTCTAGTTTGTTGATTCACTTGGATTTTCTGCATACACTGTTTTGTCATCTGCAGATAAACACAAGTTTACTTTTTCCTATCTGATCTCTATGCCTTTTATTTCTTTTATTTCTTTATTTTTGCTTGTTTGCATTAGCTGTGGTTGCCAGTACAATGTTGAATAGAAGCAGTGAGTGTGGCATTATTTTCTTATTCCTAGCCTTGGAGAAAACGTTTCTGATATTTCTCCATTAAGTGTGATATTTGTCATTGGTCTTTTTGTGGTCTAATTGTCTGTTGTTAACATTGCCACCCTAGTTTTCTTTTGATTAGTGTTTGGGTGGCATATCTTTCTTCATCCTTTTACTTTCAATTGTCTTTTATTAACAGCATATAGCTGGGTCTTTTTTATTCAATCTGACAATCTTTGCCTTTTAATTAAGAGTGTTTTATTTTTAATGTAATTACTGATATGTTTGGATTTCAGTCTGCCATCTTGCTCTGTATTTTCCATTTGTCCTATCCTCTTTTCCCTTGTTCTTTCCAGCTGCCTTTTACATTAATCACATTTTTAATAAATTATTCCATTTTATATCCTTTATTGCTTTTTAATCTGTACTGTTCAGTGGTATTTTTTGTTTTTACTTTAAAGATTACGATACATATTTTTATTACAGTCTCCCTTGAGTTGTCAATACTAATACATATTCATGAAGAATGGAAGAGCCTTAAACAGTGTGGCGGTTCCTTTTACTCCTTCCCTCTTGTTCTTTGTGCTGGAAGGGCCTGTTTTCTACTTCCATGTATAAAGTAGTCTTTTATGAAAGTTTGTCAGTGTTTGTTTGTTTCTTTGTTTGTTTTCAGTATTTACCTACATGTTTGCCATTTCTTGTCATCTTTATCCCTTCCAAATCCTAGCTCCCATCTGGTACCATTGACCTGTGGCCTAAAAGATCTTTAGAAATGAGGCTTACTAGTGACAAACTCTCTCAATTTTTGTTTTTCTAAAAATGTATTTTACCTTTATTTTTGAAGGATATTCCCTCTTGATATAGAATTCTAGGTGGACTTTGTCTTTTAGCACTTTACAGATGTCACTCCATTGTCCTCTGGCTTCCATTGTTTCTCAGTAGAAGTCAGCCATTATTTTTATTATTTTTACTCTGAATGGGGTATATCTGTTTTCTATGGCTGTTTTTAAGATCATTTTACATGTTTGGTTTTTAGCAGGTTGACTGTGACATTCCTGGGTATGCTTTTCTTTGTATTTACTGCTTAGAATTTTTTGAGCTTCTTGGGATCTATGGGTTGATGTTTTTCATCAGTTTTGAAAATTTTCAGCTATTAACCTCTCATATATTTCTTCTTTCCTATTTTCTTTCTTTCCTTTCCTTCTGGAACTCCATTTACACATATTTTAGACTTTATTATTATTATCTTATAAGTCTCTGACAGTCTGTTCATTTTTCTTTAAACATTTTTTTTTCCAGTTCTTTGGTCTCTGCTTTAGTTTGGATAATGTTTACTGGCTTTGAGCTCCGGTCTTTAAGCTCACTCACCCTTTTGCTGCTGTTAGGCCCATCCAATGAATGCTTCATTTCAGATGTGATCTTTTAAGAATGGTCACTTCTTTACTTTGTGAAGCAGCTTGGGTGAGCTGGGTTCAGCTAGACTGGTGCTGGCCTGTAGCTCTAGGTAGCTTATACTCACCAGCAACGCCAGATGACATCTGGGCTTTCCGTTTAAGCACCATGAGACAACAGGGTCTCTTCCAGCTTTCTTCCCAGCCCCCAGCTTTCTGTACTGTGGGAGATCTCTTTTTTGTCTCTCTGTCTCTTTGTCTCTTTCCCTGCTCCTTCCTTTCCTACTCAGCCCTTAGCTCCCTCTGCATGCTCAGGAGAAACTGTGGGGGAGGTTGGCGGGCAGCGAGGCTGTCCCTGTGCCTAGGGAGCTTCTCTGGAGTTCAGGCTCCTGCAGGGTGCTCCCACCTGTGACTGGTCTGTTCCTGCACCTGGTTTTGTCCCCAGGGATAGAATGGGCTCATCCCTTTCTAGAATTTAGTTACTTTGGACCAAGTCCTTGGCTCTTCTGACTGGTGTACTGGCCCTGTCCCTAAGTCTGTTCCCCAGGGAGTGGCTAGAAGGGTACTTTTAGCCTTGAGCCATGCTGCCATGGGGCATTTGCACTGGCTGTTCCTGCTGCCCTGGCCACCCACCCAGCCCCCTCCTGTGCTCCGGACGGTTCCCTTCTCACATGATGCAGGACAGATGATCTTCGTAGTCTGTGATGTCCTGTGTCCTTCTCAGCTGTGTCTGGCCTCCTCGAGTTGGACCAGGCCCAGCCAATGTGCAGTGGGTGTGTGCACCTCACAGCCCTTCGCTGGGAAGGAGCCGGACCCAGCCCCACACCAGGGCCTCCAGCTCTGTGGTGCCTTGGACAGTGGGGCAGACGGGGGTGGGCACCAGTGGGGCCATGGCTGGGACCTCAGGGGGGCAGGCACACCCGCCTGTGATGGGCTTACTCTGCCACCCCATCTAATGGGATATGAACCCCACAGGGCACCCCCTGGTCCAGAGGTTCCCTTCCTGCCAGGATTGAGTTGCCAAAGATGTGATGGGGGGACTTGGAAGTAGGCCAGAGGAGGGGCCTGGAGGAGTGAGCCCTGTGGCCTCGGTACGCAGGGCATATGCAGGCTGTGTGGACACCACTTGCTGCTCATGTGGCATGCTGTGGACAGGCTGCAGGGGTGGTGTAGCAGGCAGTGGTGTGAGCTGGGGCCAAGGGGCCAAGGGGCTCTTGCCTTCCCTCCCCCTCCCCATGGCATGGTCCCACTCGGCAGATGGTGCCCAGCATCTGGGAGCATGTGCCTCGGGCAGCATGTGTGTGTACACTGCAGCACTTGGCCACAGGCGCAGGGTCTGGGGTTGCTTCTTGGGGGACAGGCACACTGAGGCACAGGAGCCCCCTCAGATGTCCTGGCTGGGGACATGCGTCTCATGCCGTGTCTCGACCCCGCCAGGTCGTGTGGGGCAGGCGGTTGCGCTGCGGGCCAAGGCCTTCGGCTTCAACGTCCTCTTCTATGACCCATACCTGTCGGACGGTGTCGAGCGCGCCCTGGGGCTGCAGCGCGTGAGCACTCTGCAGGACCTACTCTTCCACAGTGACTGCGTGACCCTGCACTGCGGCCTGAACGAGCACAACCACCACCTCATCAACGACTTCACTGTGAAGCAGGTGGGCGTGGCTGGGACTATGCGGGGCTCCCTCCATGGGGCCTTCCCACCCCACAGGGGCTCACAGGGTCATAGGTGAGGACAGAGGACTAGTCGCCCAGTGCCATCCTGCTCTGGCCAGCACTGGGCCAGGTGGTGGGGGGTGGCAGGTCCCCCCCAAACCCAGCTGCACCTGAGGGCGAGGTCCTGCTTTCCCTAAGCAGCACCTCGGGGTCCTCCAGCCCTGCCCTGGAAGCTCTGTCAGCACAGACGCCCTTTCTGCGTTCTGAGTTCTGCTCCAGGCTCCCCAGATGCTCTTCTGGCTACAGCAAGGACAGAACCGCTCACTTACCTTTAAATGTCAAATCCCCTTAAAGTTCTTTTGTCCTGGAAAATGGGGACTGATGCGGTGGCCTGAGGGTGTGGGGTTGGCCGATGTGCCCTTCAGTGCTGTGTCACCAGGTTAAGGTTTTATTTTATTTTTATTTCAGCATATTATGGGGGTACAAATATTATGGTTACATATATTGCCCATGCCTCCCCTCCCCCCCAGGTTAAGGTTTTAAATCCATAGCCAGAAATGTTTGCTCTAGAAAGTTAGCCTCAGCCTCAGTTCAGTGCACGTGAAGCACGAGGTCTCGGCCCTCCTGTTTCCCCTCCAGTTGCTGGGGTCTGGGCAGGAGCTAGAGCCCAGGGCGGCGGCCTCCAGCTCTGTGCCTGTCCAGTGGTCGTGTGCATGCACGTCGTGCTGTGTGTATGCTGGTATGCGTGCGTACATGTATGTGCACCTGTGTGTCTATGCATACACATGGTGGAGCCACCTGCCTGCCCTATCTGCCCCAGACCACCACAGCTACACTGAGCATGAGGCCGTGCACCCGCCGCCCTTACTCTGTTCACAGAGCCATTGTGTTTGGAGGCTCTCAGGGGACAGGGCATGGCACGTGGGTGGGCGCTGTTCAGAGTTGTGCCGTCCATAAGAACTGGACGTGAGGCTGCAACAGGCAGGAACTCACAAGGAAAAGCCATTCTGACCCAGGCGACCAGTGCCCAACCACACGGCTGGGTAAACTTGCTTGGGATGAAATGGAGGTCACGGGAAACTCCTTACCACGAAGTAGGGGAAACCAACTCTAAGGGCCTTTTGTAAAAAAAAATAAAAAATGAGCCTGTGTTGGAATAAAGAGGGTTCCTCTGCAGCCCCTCAGAACAAAGGCTCCCTGGTAAGGTTGGCGTGTTGAAGACCACACCCTTAGGGCTCTGTCATCCCAGGGAGTTTGGGGTGTATTGTGAGGTCCCGAGCCCCCACCTAGCGGGCCATGTGGCAGTGCTAGGGCAGCAGGAAGCTGAGCCATGAGTCGGAGCGTCTGCTGCAGCCCGTGGCTCTCCAGGACGGGCTGGGGCTGCGCGGCCTGCCCAGGCCTTCGGCCCTAGAGCCAGGCCTCTCCCTCTCGCTCCCGTGGCTGCCCGCTGTCTGTGCAGCATCCCTGCCTGGCCTCCCTCCTTGCCCCAAGTTCCTCCCTAGCGGGTGGGAGATGGCGCCCACTTGCAGAGGCACCCCTGGAGTAGGTGAGGAGGCGTCTGTGTTAACTACTCTGCGTTGTTGTGTCTTCCCAGATGAGACAAGGGGCCTTCCTGGTGAACACAGCCAGAGGCGGCCTGGTGGATGAGAAGGCGCTGGCCCAGGCCCTGAAGGAGGGGCGGATCCGCGGCGCGGCCCTGGACGTGCACGAGTCAGAGCCCTTCAGGTACCTCTGCTCTTCCTGGCCTGAGTGGTTCCTCAAGGCGGGTTGTGCCCACAGTCCTGGTAGGCCGTGACCTGGAGATGGGGCCTCTCCTGGGCCTGGCAGTTCCCAGGCTCAGGTCTCTCGCTGGCCGCTGCATCGGGGAAGAGCAGAGCCTCCAGGCGCCAGGCCTGCCTCGGCCACAGTGCTGCAAGGGGCTCAGGATACAGCCGTGCTGGGCTTCACATCCAGCCTGCAGCCACTCTGGGCTGACCTTCCTCCTGGGGCCCGGCTGGGGCTCAGTGGGCGGGCAGTGCTGTGGGCCAGGATGGTTCAGATCAGTGCCACGGGCACTTCCGGAGGCCCCCACAGCTGCGAAACCCTTCTTGGGGGCCACAGACCGGCCTGGGTTGGTGTTCAGCCCCTGAGGAGGCTGAGAGTGTGTGTGTGTGTGTGTGTGTGTGTGTGCGCGCACGTGCACACGCATGCCGAGGGCTCCTGGGGGCCGCAGACCCTTCTGCCAGAGGAGACCCCTCCATGGGATTCCCCCGCCCCTGCTGCTGCTGCTGCTCTCAGCCTGCCTGGGCTGACGGGTCTGTGGAGTCCCAGGGCCCAGCCACCTCCAGGCCCACCCTGGCCAGAGCGCTCAGGCCTTTCTCACCATGTTGTGCGCTGTCCTTAGTTTTAGCCAGGGCCCCCTGAAGGACGCACCCAACCTCATCTGTACCCCTCACGCCGCGTGGTACAGCGAGCAGGCATCCATTGAGATGCGCGAGGAGGCAGCCCGGGAGATCCGGAGAGCCATCACAGGTGGGTGCTGGGTGGCCCGGTGGGCTGTGGGCATCCTTCCTGCCACCACTTGGTGCTCTTTGAAGCTCTTCTGGAGGCACCCATCTGCCAGGCAGCTGAGGGGGCGCCTCTTGTTCTACCAAGTCTTGTTTTATGCCAGCGCAAGGGATGTGGCCCTCTTGGGGTGAGAGCTGGGTTGGAGCCGGGCGTCGTGTCTTACACATGAAGACCTGCTGGGCCAAGCCCTGCACGCTGCTGCCTGGAATTCCTAGGCTTAGCAGACGGGCGCTCAGCGAGCTGTGCTCGGTGGGGGTTCCCAGGCTGCGAGGGTGATGGTGCCCTGACAGACAGGACCTTGCTGTGCCTGAGGGAGTGAGCCCCGCAGCTGAGATGGGAATGCGCAGCCAAGAGGCCCCTGTAGCCCTGGTGCCTGTGGAGCTGCACGTGTCCTGGGTCCCCTCGAAGTGGCAGCTGTCTTAACCTCTCTGCTGCATCTCCCAGGCCGGATCCCAGACAGCCTAAAAAACTGCGTCAACAAGGACCACCTGACGGCCGCCACCCACTGGGCCAGCATGGACCCAGCCGTCGTGCACCCTGAGCTCAATGGGGCCGCCTACAGGTGAGTGGGAGGGGCACGGAGAAGCCTCTGCCATGGCCCTTGATCGAGGGGTACTCTGGCCCTTTGGTGGGACTCTCAGGCCAGGACCCACTTGGGCCCTGCTGTGCATGGAGGATCAGGGTGGAGTGGTGCAGGCCCCTTAACTGGAGGCCCATCAAGACCAGGGCCTCTGGGAAGGAGCCTGGGCTGGGATGGCCGTCAGGGCCTGGTAAATGCAAGACCACCAGGCAGAGGCCACCACTGGCCAGAGCCCCAGGTGAGGCCTCATGGCTCCCTGCACCAGGGAGTGGCTCACACGGGTGGGCAGCATCTGTGCTGGTGAGTCTCACTGCCCATTGCCAGTTCTCCGCGGGAGCTACTCTGGCCTCTCTGGGTGTCATGCCTCGGGTGGGTGGCAAGCGGGCATCACATGCACACCCCCTCTCCCAGCAGGTACCCCCCGGGCGTGGTGGGTGTGGCCCCCACTGGCATCCCAGCCGCCGTGGAAGGCATTGTCCCCAGCGCCATGTCCCTGTCCCACGGCCTGCCCCCTGTGGCCCACCCACCCCACGCCCCTTCTCCTGGCCAAACTGTCAAGCCCGAGGCGGATAGAGACCATGCAAGTGACCAGTTGTAGCCCGGAAGAGCTCGCCAGGCCCAGCGCCTGGGCAGAGGGCCCTGCAACCCTCGGACTGGAGCGGGCAGAGGCGGCGCCTTTGTGGTGGCTGCAGCAGTCCAGAGACTGGTCCGGGCTGTGTGAGAGGCAGGGGCGGCGCTGACCCTCCCCCGTGTCCACTGTAGTTGTCCCGTCCCGTGGGCTGGCTCACTGTCCTGTGTCCTTTGCGTTCCTCGTTAAGCAAAAGAAGTTAGTAGTTAATTCTATCATGAATGTTCTTGTCTGTGTACAGTTTTTAGAACATTACAAAGGATTTGTTTGCTTAGCTGTCAACAAAAAGAAAACCTGAGGGAGCATTCAGCAAGTGGATTTGAGATTATTTTTTCTTTTTATATGTTGGAACGTGCCCCAGAATGAGGCAGTTGGCAAACTTCTCAGGACAATGAATCCTTCCCATGTTTCTTTTTATGCCACACAGTGCATTGTTTTTTCTACCTGCTTGTCTTATTTTTAGAATAATTTAGAAAAACAAAAGCTGTTTTTCCTAATTTTGGCATGAACCCCCTTGTTCCAAATGGAGACGGCATCACAAGGCAGCTCAGAGGGAGGAGCGTGTGGGTGACATACAAGTGTGCTCGCTGCCCGTCGACGTCTGTCCTGGGGGATGCGGAGGGACGGCAGCGTCCCCACCTGCACCGGTGCCGTCCTGCTGATGTGTTAGGCTAGCAATATTTTGGTTAAAATCATGTTTGTGATCGTAACCATTTGTATGAATTATTTTAAAGAAATAAAAATCCCAGAAAGAGCTGATGTGCCTAGCGTCTATTGTAGTGACTTTGTCTCATGAGGACACTGGTGGCTCTTAGTCCTGCAGGGCCTGAACTCAGCCTCTGGGAAGCAGGCAGCCCGGGGAGACGGAGGAGGGCAGAGGCGGACTGGGGGTCCCTGTGCGTGCCAGGCCTGTCCCTCTGCCCGCTGCGTCGGAGGGAGGGAAGAGCATGCCGGGCTACGGTTGTGAGTGCTGTTTTCTGCTTGCACAATGGCCTAACTGGCCATTGTCCTGTCCTACAGATTGTCCCACCCCTCCCTTTTGGGCACACCTCCCTCAGGCAGGTCTGCGACCTGGGAAGGCACAGGCCAGAGGAGGAAGACAGATAGATGTCAAGTCCTCTGCAGATGGACATGGGAAGCTGCCAAGACCACTGATTAGACAACCTACAGAAATGTGCAAAAAAGCCAAAAGGGGTCATTCCTCACCTGAGCTCAAGGTCAACCCGTTTGTGTCCTCATGTCCTCGTTAGAATCCCAGCCTCCTGGTTCTCAAGAACTTCCTTTGGAAGCCCAGTCAGTGCCCATTGGCGAGTCCCCTGCACCTCCCTCAGGGCCACTGCTGAGAGACACATCCAGGTCTCATCCCCCTGTTCAGAGCCCTCCCTGGTGCCCCCCCACCCCAATGTGCAGCCAAGCTCTCCCTGCCTGGGGCAGCGTGGGGCCTCGTCCACTCCCAGAGGCTGGCCAGCGCCAGTAAGAGTTGCCTAGGCCGCCCCCAGGCCACCACTGCAGTGCCTGGGGGTCATGTCTCAGGTTCTACAATGGCTTCACGAAGTTTCCTCTTCCGCCTTCATTCCGCTTTTCAGGGCAGCTTTGTGCCTCCAAGGCTGGCTCTTTAGTGGTCTTTCCACACGGTTCTGCCAGGGTTACACAGCCTACAAATACCTGTTTACTTCTGGTGAAAATGCCTTAGTTTTGCCCGTGCACCTGAATGAGCGTTGGCTGGGCACAAAATTCCAGATCAGGAGTTGTTTCCTCCCACTGTGCCCACGTCAGCCTGTCGTCTTCCAGCTTCTATCCTGGAGAAGCCAGTGTCTGCCCAGCCACCACCCGCCTGGGGTCTCTCCATTCCCAGTAGGGGATCTTTGCCGTAGCCTATGCCCACGTGTGGTTCTATTTTTATTTGTCCTCCCAAGAACTCATGGCGCTTCCTGAATTGGCAGATTCGTGACATGCTAATCGCAGAGCCAGGCCCAGGGCCCTGCAGAGCCATGACCTGAGACAGGGTGTTCCCCGCAGGGCAGGGGCGGGCCGGGCTCTGTGGGAGTGCGTGGCGCCTGCGGACAGGTCGGGTGGGAGGATGTGGACAGGCGGGGCAGACCGTGCAGCTGTGGTGTGTGGGGCACTTGCTCTGGATAGGCAGAGCCCTGAGTGTTCCCTGGGTCACACGGGTCCTCAAAACAGCCCCACAACTAAACTTTTGACTTGAAACTTAGAAGAAAACTTAGAGCCTTAAATACAAATATTACAAAGAGCAAAGGCTAGAATTTAGATTTTTGCCTGTCTTACACAACTAGAAAAACAATGACAAGATAAAATTTTGTGAGATTACATGAACTTTGATACCAAGTCCCTAAGTGAAAAAATTACCATATAGACACCCCAGGGGAGCGTTTCCAGATGGCTCAGACTTCTGCAGGGCAGATCCAGGTGACACGCGGGTGCCGAGGGGACCTGAGACCCCTTCTCAGGACCCTCCCCCGGATGCTGCATCATCCCCTCACGTGTCAGCCCCCACTGTGGTCTGGAGCAGAGACGGGCCAGTGCGATGGTAGGACGCTCTCTGTGGGCCCTACCCCATCTCCGTCAGGTGTGGCCACTGGCCCCAGCCTGAGGCAGGCAGCCCTGAGGGCAGTCCCACCTCACTGTGGCCAAGGCCTCTGCCCCGCCCAGCAGGTGGGTGCCGCTACCGGACAAACACAAGAAGCCCGTCTCTGCCCAGAGGTGGCCCAGGCTGGGTGAGAAGGGCGGGCTCTGGGTGCCTGTTTTATTAATAGCTCAACCCTGGCCTTGCTGACGCCGGTGTGTGTGTGAGAGGTGACTCCCAGGGTCTCCAGCTGGAAGGATGGCTGTGGAGGGGCCATGGGAAGACCAGGATTCCGCCCTGACCTCTGGCCTGAGCCCTGGGGAGGGTCCCGGGCCCTGGTCTGCCCTCAGGACAGCAGGGGGGAGCTGGTCTCCCTCCCCTTGGAGCTGGGCACCCTTCTAGCCCCACCCTTCCTGCAAGGCTGGGCGGGGGCACCAGGAATGTGCTCTGGACACGGGCCCAAGGCCTCATGCTCAGTCTCAGTATTTCCAAGTCAGACTAAATACTTTCTCCTGAGGAAAGGCAGGTGGCCAGGGAGCTGATGCTGAAGTATGGCTGTGAATCTGAGATGTAAGGACAAAAAAGCCATCAGAACAGTGTTCTGAGCCACAACATGAGTCTCCCATTGACGCCTCTCCACTGTTTGAAGGCAGGGCTGTCCCGGGAGGGCCCCACCCACCAGGCCCCTGGAGGGTGCTTTGGACTGCGGTCGGCGGGAGGCAGAGGTGAGGCTCCCCCCTTCAGCCTTGGTCTCCTTGTCTGTGAAACGGGCATCAAAGTTTGTCTCCCCAGAGTCTAACGTTATACCGGAGGGCATGGCCAAACCTCTTAGGCAAGAACGGAATAAGAGGTTTGAATGTCGTCATCTGTACAGAAAACCCAACAAAATCAGCAAACGACTAGAACAAATCAGAAGACTAGCAAGGCTTCGCTGCACAGGCACCTGGGCTGGTAGCTGCAAACTGCTTTACCCAGTGACTGCAGAGCCCTGGAACATGCCCTGCTCTCTTCTCTCCCCCACACCCGTCCTCCATTTCCTTTGTGTAAGACATGGGGTGTGACCCGCTACGCCGACTCCAAAACGAATGGATGAAATGGGTCAGGACCTGGTACTACTACCCAGCCCAGCAGCAGGTGTGGGGAGCAGCCTGGGAGCTAACAGATCAGGTGCTGAGCTCTGAGCAGTGCCGTCAGAGTGACGAGACAGTCGGGTTTGTGGGCGGGGGTGTCCATACTGTACAATACACATTTTCTCCAAATTAACATAAAATTTCATCATAATCCCAGTCAGAATTCCAGTGGTTTGTTTTTAACAAATTCGACAGTTTTACCCCCGAATTTACATGGAACAACAAAAGGCTTATAAGACTAAGGCATACTGAAAAGCAAGCACAGTGACAACAGTCTGGTTCTGACGCAGAGATAGACGAGGAAGTGGCTGGGCTGCGGAACAGAGAGCGGAAGAGCGGCCGGTGCATGCATGTGCGTGCAAGCATATGTTGGCATGCGTGTGTGGACTTGAGGCGTGGCTGAGGGGCACAGATCCATGCCCTGCACCCTTTGGTGGGGGACACGAGCTGGCGTGCACGAGGCAGCTCCAGAGGCCAGATGGCTTGGTCAACAGGATGGCAAAAGCACAAACCAAGAGGCACAAAACGGACTCACGCTCATGCTGTGGCTACGTCTCAAGAGAGGCGGGCAGATAGGACTGAGATGGCTACACGGCAGGGCGCAGCCCTCCAGCCGTGCTTAGGTCCTGCGGTCAGCACGGACAAGGTTGAGCCCCTGGAGCAGGAGTGAAGAGGAGGCTCCAGGCCTGGGGCAGGGCTGGGGCTGGGAGAGCCCCACGGCAGGCCCACCCTTGGGCCACTGTGCTGCTGGAGATGTCCTCTCCCCTGGCAGCGGGCAGACACTTGAGCTGTGGCCTCCCGTAGTCCTTCCTCTGGGCAGGGGACAGGGCAGGAGCCAGGGCCCTCTGGGCCCACCCCAGGATGGCCCCCTCCCCCGCTGCAGGCCCAGAGTGGGCCCCAAGGAGGCTGGGAAGCACCTGCTGCCCCTGCCCGCGGCTGCTTTAGACCAGAGCCCAGATGGACTTGCAGAATTGGTTTTCCAGCAAAAAACATCAGCGGAGAAGACTCAAGAGGCCGGCCAGCTGCACAGTCTCTTCCAGGCCTTCTCCCCCTGCTGCTGGCGCTCCCCACAGCAAAGAAAACCATCTGGCCACTGGGCCTCGAGCCCGGCGCCTGGAGGAGGCCCTCTGGCTCCTCTGGCTAGCACCACCCCCACCCCGCAGGCCCCACGGGCCTCTCCCCATCTTGCCTCAGCATGGAGCCCCGGCCGCCTCGCTGGCAGCCTGAGCAGGATGGGTTGGCCTGGCCAGTGCCAACGCCTGGTAAGTCCACCTCTGCTCCCTGACCACTCGCCGGGATGGCACAGCCACCGCCTGTCCCCAACTTTCCGACAGCAGCCCAAGGGCTTCATATACAAGACAGAGTGACCAGTGAGCCAAGGCCCCAGGGGGTCACACTGTCACCCCCAGCCTTGGCTGGTGAGGGGGAGGGTGCAGTGCCTGATGGAAGCCCAGCCCACAAGGGTGCAGGGGCCCTGCAGACCCCCCACCCACAGATCTCTGGCCTCTATCCCTTGTAGGGGGCCCGGGGTGGTATGGTCTCGAAGCGTGAGCACTTGAGTTTTAACATGTCATATGCCTACCGTGGCAGGTGCAGAGGAACAACAGGGCAGAGGGGCCAAGAGGCTGGGAGCTCTCCTGTGGCCCAGGCCCAGGGACCACCATTCCCGCTCTGGGTGGCCAGATGCTTTGTTCTGGGCACTTTGGTACAGAGCAGCTCAGTTGTCTCGGGGACACCAGGCCCTGGCACCCCCACCCTTGCCCCAGGCCTCCCCTTACTCTGAAGCTGCATGGCCTGGGTTTGTCCACCATTCGTCCTGCCCCTGCTGCCCCAAGACTGCGCCTGCCTCAGGGCACCCAGGCCAGTCTGGGTACATACAGGAGAAGAACACGGTCTTCAACTGACCCAGGTGACCCATCTGTGCAGTGGGTGGTCACACCCCCCTCGTGGTGTCTGCACAGTGGTTAGCACC
>VBSM01001118.1:7090455-7117589 GCA_008086735.1 Cheirogaleus medius | reverse complement strand
CAGCAGGCTCAGCAGGGGGCAGTGACCTGCAGGCCCAGTGAGGCCATTGGAAGATGCTCAGCATGGTGCTAACCACTGTGCAGACACCACGAGGGGGGTGTGACCACCCACTGCACAGCTCAACAATGAAAAGATAAACAACTGAATTTAACATAAGCGAGGATATGAACAGACATTTTTTCAAAGAATTTATACAACAGGCCAACAAGCTCATAAAGGGGCGATGCTCAACGTCAGCCATCGGGGAAAGGCAATCGAAACCACAACAAGACCCCACTTCACACCACTAGGATGACTGGGACCAAAAATAACCAGTGTCAGGTTGGAGAAACTGGAGCCCTGGTGCGCTGCTGGTGGGAATGAGTGGCAGCTCTTCCAAGGTTAAACGAAATTGCCGCAAAACCAGCAATTCCACCCCTAGGTAATGCCCAAAAGAATCAAAAACGTGTCTACACAAAAGCTTATATACAAATGTTCACAGCAGCATTGTTCACAATAGCCAAAAAGTGGACACAGCTGATGTCCACAGATAAACAAATTGTGGCTTTTCCATACAATGGAATATTACTCATCCATTGAAAGGAATAAAGAGCTGACTCAGGCTACAAAGTGGATGAGCCTTGAAAACATGCTGAGTTAAAGAAGCCAGACAGGGAAGGGCACATATCACATGATCAAACGTCCAGCAGGCAAATTCACAGACCCGGGAGGGAGGCTGGTGGTGCCAGGGGCAGAGGAAGGAGGCCAGGAAGTGGAGGAGCAGGGAGAGTCTTAGTCTGTTCCCGCTGCTATAACAAAATGCTGCGGACTGGGTAACGTATAAATGACAGACATCTACTGCTCATGATTCTGGAGGCTGGGAGTCCCAGATCAAGGTGCCATCTGGTGAGGCCTGCTCCATCAGGCAAGTTTTCTTGCTGTGGCCTCCTCACCTGGCGAAGGCAGAAGGGCAAAGGTTGTAATCGTTCCCTCCAGCCCTTTTCTAAGGGCCTTGAGAATAGAATAATTTCAGGGGATGGGGCCCCAGGGCAGCCTTGGGACCCCAGGGCTTCCTGCCTGCCTGGGTCTTCGCTCCCAGCACCACTTGGCTCAAGCAGGCCCAGGTGTGGCTTGACCTGCGGTGCCAGAGGGTACAAGTGGTGAGCCATGCTGGCATCCATGTGGTACTGATTCTACAGACACACAGAGTACACAAGTTTGAGGCCATGGCAGCCTCCACCCAGATTTCAAAGGATGTCACCAACAGCCCTGGGGCCTAGGCCAGGAATTGCCACAAGGGCAGAGCTGTTGCAAAGTCCTCACCAGGGCAATGCCTAGTGGAGCCGTGGGAGTGGGGACCCCTAAGACCCCAGAACTGCAGAACTACAGCGAGGCCCCAGCCCGTGAGAGCTGCTAGGTGGGCTGAGCCCAGCAGAGCCCGTGGTGGGGCTGCCCGGGGCCTTGGGGCCACCCCCGCCCCAGAGAGTCTGGAAGGTGAGACTTGGAGTCAAGGAAAATGATCCCCCAGCCCTAGGACTTGCTGTCGTCTGACCCATGGGGCTTCAGGCTTACCTGGGACCAGGTGCCCTTTCTCCTTGCCTAGTTCTCCCTTTGGAAGGGGAATATCTATCCTATCCTGTCCCAACACTGCATTTCGGAAGTGCGTGACTGGAGGGGAGTTACCTGGAGACGGAGCTGCTTGAGTCTCACCTGCATCTGATCCAAGTGAGACTGGACTTGGACTTCTGAGGTGGCGCTGGGGTGAAAGGAAACTTTGGGGCTATTGGGATGGTGAATGTATTTAGTAAGTGAGACGAACATGAGGTTTGGGGGCCAGGGTGCGATGCTCTGCTTTAAATGCTTTTGACCCCTCCAAGACTCACCTGGAAACTCAATCCCCAAAGCAACAGTGTGGGGCGGTGGGGCCTAATGGGAACTCAGGGAGGGATCAATGCCACTGTGAAAAGGGTTGTGCGAGTGTGCAAGGTGTCATCTTGGAGGAAGAGGAGGATGGCCGGAGGGACTTAGACTTTCCAGCCTCTAAAAAGGGGACAAACAAATTTCTATTTATAGATGACAGCCTGCAGTGTTCTGTTACAGCAGCACAAAACGAACCGAGACACATTTATTCAAACCATAGCAGGGAGTGGCTGCGAACGGGCACGGGGTTTCTTTCCAGGGTGATGAGAATGTTCTGGAATGAGACAATGGTGATTGTATGACATTGTTAATCTACTAAAACCCTCTGACTGTTATGGCATCTTAATTATACCTCAATAAAGCTATTTTTTCAGAACAGCCAGTGTGCTTCCCGCGTCTCTCTTGATGGCAGCTGCAGAGGCTTGGGGAAAGCCACACCAGGAAAACGGAAACTGTGTGGGTCCCCAGTGAGGCAGACCCTCCCTGGGGAGGGTGGGGCAGGGCAGTCTCCCCGATGACTGTGGGGTCCCTCTGCCCTTATTCCTGTCACTACCTGCTCTCTCAGGGCCTCCTCCCTCCCGTGTGTGTTGCTGGGCTCTTCCTGACATCGTCTGGTCATGAGCACCCATCTGGACTGCGAGCACACGCAGGCCCCCGTCTAGAGGGCTGTGCCTAGGCCTGGGAAGTGCCAGAAGCAAGTGGGCTGGGAGCTGCTGGGGTCTTTCCTGCAGCTGGCAGAGGGGTGCTCTGGCGGGCAAGGGTGGTCCACACTGCAGCAGAAGGCCAGTGGGGTGGGGAGCAGAGCCCTAGCATGCCCCCGTCCAGGCCCACCCCAGAAATCCTGAGGTGGAGACAGTGAGTCGCTTGCTCTCCTGGCTTGAGTGGATGCTGCCCCCAAAGGAGCCCAATCCTTCATCCACTGGCCACATCCTAATGGGGTGTGGTGGGCTGGGGGTCTGCATGTGGCTGGTGGGGAGCCTGGGTACAGCTGCTGTGGGAAGCAAGAGCATCCACACGGCCCCCCAGGCAGACCTTGCAGGGGTGGCCACGAACCTCAGCCTGGAGGCCAGGCAGGGCTGGGACACAACATACAAGAGGGATTGGAACCTTCCAGAATATCGGGCATGCAGATGCATGACTAGCAGGACCCAAGAAGGAGCTGGGACACCTCATTCCAGGGCAGAAGCATCACCTGGGGCTTAGATTAGTGGTCAGGGAGGTGCCCATGCCTGGCTGGTGACACTGAGGATCTGAAGCTGAGGGTCCCTGAGAGGGGCTGCAAAGGCAGACACCAGGGGTGTCGAGAGTCTTCGAGTGTGCCCCTTCCCACTCTGCCCCTTCTTGGCGATGTGCACACAGCAGGTGGGGGTGTCCACACCTGGCTGCAGCCCCGGCTGCCTGCTGGAAAGGAAGGAGCCGTGGCAGCTCAGCTGTGAGGGGGAGCAGCTGCCATAGGGGCCGCCTGGGGAAGAAGCACATCCCCAGAGCAGTTAGCTCATGGTTTACACATTCATACCAGATTGCTACCATGTCATGAGAGCTCAGAGCTGGACGGTTGGTCTCAAGGGCATGGAGCCACCCCTGCCCATGCTAGAAGCTTCCCTCGGGGCCCTTGTGGCCATTTGGGCTCTGGACACTCAGGGCTGCTTGCTCTATGGTTGAGCCCCCTCCTAGTAGGGGCCATGCGGCTCCCAGGCCCCTCTGGCTCTGCTCACTCCAGGATGCGTCATTCACTTACAACCTAATCAGACCACCAGCTCCCCAGTGACTTTAAATTCCATCTTTGTAATTCATAAGCTCCTTGGGGTTCTGGGCTCTGATCCGTGGCACTGGACAATCTACAATCCCTGTCAGCGGCACATGTATTGGACTCGGTGGTGTTAAGTATGTTGTGATGCCTGGAAAGAGTACTCTTGAAGCCAGCCAACGTGGTAAGTGCTTACCAGGCACCCGCTGCCGTTGTGGGTACTTCTCACGTTAACTCACTCCCAACATCCCCATTGCCAGAAGTGGAAACTGAGGCTCAGGGAGGCTAAGTCCAAAGTCACTGGTCAAGGTGACTGTCCAAGGTCACTGGTAACTGGCAGAGCCAGGATTTGAACCAAGGCCCATGCCGATCCTCTTTCTCACTTTTCACGTACTATGCACTTATTCTTCCACAGTCATTTTAAGGTTATTACATCAAATTTGAAAGTTGGGATTCTAACTGGAAGTGAACACTCCCTCATCAGGAGAACGAACATCCACAGGGTTCAGTCCTCCCAAGAACACGCAGAGCCTCCACTTGTTCAGCCTTTCTGTTTGATGTGTGCTGAGTTCATGGTTCTTCTCAAGCCAAATCTCCATCTGTTTTGTCAAAAGTATTGCATGGTTTTTCCCATCGTGGGAAGACCAGGCCGGGTCCCTTCTCCTGTGGTAATGGCGCCCTCCCCATGCACGTGGTGGGACGGCATTCCAGTCAGGCCAGACCCTGACCAAGTGCCAACCACGAAAATAAAAAAATGGAGCAACATGGGCCACTTAAGACGTGGCCTTAGGAAATGTGGCACCAGCCTCTCCCACTCTTTGCCCTCTTGAGGGCTGGATGTGGTGTTTCTGCAGCCTAGCTTACCTGCAGCCAGCAACAACGCCCCTAAAAGCTGGAGGGGAAGTGAGGCGGAAGCAACCTGGTCCCAAAACATGTGGCAACACGAGCACCCACCCAGCTGTCTGCACCCCCATCCCGTGGGAGAGAAACGAGCACCTGTGTTCCTCCGGTCACTGGACCATGGGAGCTGGGTGTCACGGCTCTCGGCCCGCACGCTCACCACACAGTCACTGTGGGGAATGGAATATTTTTACTGTCTTTATTTCCAGGTGCTTATTGCTAGAGGAGTGGAAAGTTACTAATTTTTGTATATTCATCTTGTATTAAATTTTCTTACTGATTTTTAGTTTTTAAGCTCAGGTTTAGGGGAGTCTCTAGATTTATAATCATGTCATCAGCAAAAATAAATCATTTTATCTATTTTTTCTGATGTTTATATCGTTATTTGATACCCTTATCTTATTGTATTTGCTAGAACCTCCATGAAAATGTTGAATAATAATGACAATGGCAGGTATCATTAGTCATTCCTGCATTTGTTGAAACAGTTTGTTTTCCATGTAGGATGATCTTGGCCACTATTACACGTAGAGCTTTTCGTATTTTTTTCTGTTTTAATTAGTGCTGTTATTAATAATGATTGCTGGACTTTGGTCAAATTTCTGTGTCTATTGCTTTGGTTCTCTGAATTTTCTGTGCTTATTTGATAATGAAATGACTTAATCATTGAGCGTCTCTACATCTACTTGGTCATAATACATAATTCTGCAGATATTTTATTGGGTTCTATTTGCCAATGTCTTATTTTGATATTTTTTGCATTTTCATTTAAAAGTGATATTTGTCTATAGTTTTCTCTTTTTGTTCTACATCGGGTTTTTACATTAAATTATACTGGTTTCATGAGATGAATTACAGAGTTTTCCATATTTTTATGCCTTGGAAAAGTTAAAACAACACTGGGATGACTTTTTTCCCAATTTAAAATTAGATCATACTCAGCTGTGAACATCTGTTCCTGGTGTTTTCCTTTATTTGTTCATTTTTAATCACCTTTCCAGTGTCCCATAACCACGTATTCATGTTTTCCTCTCATTTGAAGTTATTTTGGCAATTTATATCCACTAGAAAATTACCTGTTTGCTTCAGGATCCAAACAGCTGCCCAGATTATCAAGTGGTGTCATGAATCTTTTCCTTATTGGGTCTCTTTTCTTATTCCTAATCATCTGTGGGTTTCTAAGTTTCAATGTACTCAAATTCTAAATCAAAATAGTCATGTCTATTTTATTTATTTTAGAAGAAGCAATCATTTTTCCTTTTTACTTGTTTTCTATTATACTTCATTAATTTCTGGCTTTATCTTCATAATTCCCTTTCGAACTTCTTAAAATGTATTTTATTGCTTTCATTCTACTTTCTCAAGATGGGCACGGACCTCATGTTTGTTCTTTCCTGTGCAAATAACAGATGCGTCGGAGGCTCTGAGCACTGCGGTGGCTGAGCCCCCAGCTCTGCTTAGACATTTATATTCTCCCAGCTTTCAGAGAGCCACGTGCAGATTTGATTCCCTGTTTATCTAAGGGTTACCTGGAAATACGTTCCTTCATTTCTGAGTGGTTAAGTTTTGAGAGGAAGGGATGGCACTTTTTATTTATTTTAAATTTTTTTGGATTATAATAAAATCATTTAAATTAACCTACTTTTTAGTTCATGGAGGTTTTCTTAGCAGCCAATATGTAACAGACACGGACTTATAAAAATTGCTATATTTTCTCTGTGAGGAATGTAAAGATCAAGTCTACATCTGTTTGCGTTTTTCTGTTGCCATAGACTCAGCTGTGAAGAGACACAGCGAGTGGTCCTGCAGCTGTGTGTTCCTTCAGTCCTCTTTGCGTTCACTTTCAGTCAGCTTTATGTGTTAGCTCCCGTGTTGTGTGGCACGTAGAGGTTCATGACTTACATTCTGGCCATTCCCAGCAACCGGCCGCGCCGTCTAGTGCGCATGTAACTGTGTACTGATGCTCAGCACAGCTCCCGGCTCAGCCCTGTTTCCTCTCCTCTCAACCCTATGTTGCGTCATTCTCATATCCTCTGTTTTGGTCGTGGTCAGTTGGCTGTTTTCTCCAGCATTTTCGCTGGTTAGGGTATATGGACAACACATGCTCTAGTATCTGCTTTCATGCTCACAGGTGGCATTTCTGGGCTGGCGTGGGCTGCCTGGGGTAGAGTCTTCTCCCTCCATGATCCATGGATGACATTTGACTATCCCCTGCTTCTTGGGGTGCAGTTGAGAACTCTAGGCCTCATTAACATGTTCTCTCTGGAAGTAACATGTTCTTTCTGCCAGCAAGTACACACACACATCTCCTTTGCCCTGGCCGCACCGCCCACCCATGGGGTTTGGTAGGCGAGGAGACGGGCAGGGGCCCAGATGGGCTGCACGGCAGGCAGCAGCTGTGGAAACAGCAGTGGCACTCTGCTCAGTGCTTCTGCGCATTGCCTCGTGCACGCTTGGCACGCTCTCAAGGGCTCATGGGTCTTGGATGGCTCGGCTGTGCGCCCTCCTGCGCCCTTTCCCACAGCTATTTTCACATCCTAATGGCAGAGGTAAGAAGTTCCTACTGAGGAACATGGCCCTAGAGACGTGCAGATCCCTGTGCTATCAATGGAGGACCCCTTGAGGACACATAGCTGTGACAAGCTGGGATTTCTCCTGGTCCCTCTGACCCCAGAACGCGAGGCCTCCTCTGGGTGTGCCCAGTAAGAGAAGTTAGAGAAGGCTGTGCCTTCCCAATAACCCTGGCCGAGCCCTGCTGGATGCTGGGCACCCCGATAGATGCAATTCATGGGCAAAGACAAGAAGGCAGAAGTGAGTTGGGGAGGAGGGGATAGGGTAGCTTGGGCATGGGCCTCCAGCCTCTGTGTGCCTCCTCTGGGGCGAGGGTGCTAGGAACGCCTCACATCCCTCTGTTCTTGCACTGGTCACAGGACCCCCGTTCAGGCCACCATAGTGAAGGGGGAACCACTGACTGCAACAAGTGGGGTGGAGGGCCTCTCCAGTGCCAGCCCAGTCCTGCTTCCCCTGGAAAGTGATTCCTACAGGCTTGGAAGGATGATGAGGGTGCTGGAACGGGACCAAAGGGACAGAAGCTCCCTCCCCTCTCAGGCTCATGGGACTTGACCACTCTCTGTGGCCAGGGATGTCCTAGATGTAGCATCCTGATGGCTCCCAGGCCACCCCTCCCCTACAGAGGATGGGACTCCCTGGAGTGGGGGTGGACAGGGTGTCTCCCCTCCCCAGGGGGCCAATCTTGGGGATGACATTTTCCAGGCCTGTCGGGTGCAGACATAGCCTCAACGTGGCTTCTGATGTGACACTCGAGAAGGACAAGCGTCCTTCCTCACTCCAACTGTGGGGAAACAGCAAACACAAGCCTCAGGACATCCCACACGAGGCCTGACCCTTAAGGTCACAAAGGACTAGCAAAGCCCAAAGACCTGTGCCAAACTGGGGGGGTGACAAGTCCTGGAACAGGCCATTAGTGGAAAAACTGCTGAAATTTGAGTGAGGTCTGGAGCTTCCTTCACAATAGTGTTAATATCCTGGTTTTGACCATTGCATTGGAGCTAAAGTGTTAACACTGGAAGAAGCTGAGTGAAGCATATATGGGAACTCTATTGATTTTGCAACTTTTTAAAGTCTAAAATAATTTCAGAAATAATTTTTTTAAAGTATCTTGGCGGTAGAGTTGGTTGGGGATGCGGTGTTTGGGGTCTGTTTGTGGGAGCCTTGTCCCTGGAGGCCTCCTCACTGGTGGGCACCCTCCTCTGCTGCTTGGCTCTGCCCAGAAGCCGCCTGAGTTCACCTCCGCTTACCAAGGGGAGTCACCCACTACGCGGGGCTGAGAGTGCCACCTGCCCTCGTCCTGACACAGGCCCCATTCCTGCACAGGCCAGAGGAGACAGTCTGGGGGTGGGTACTCCTCACTCATTCTCCCTTTTAAGTGGCCGAGGTGGGAGGGAAAGGGCTGATCTTTTCTGAAGTCATTAAGAACAAAACTTATTTTCTATGCTTTAAAACTTCCTTTAGAAACTCCTACTAGGAAGGGGAGCCAGTGCCCCACCAAGTACAGTGTGTGAACAGCTGCCACAGGGGAGTCCCTGGGCCTGGGGTCCCGTCCAGTCTGTACCCCCTCTGCCTGCTGGGCACTGCCATAGTGATTCTGCTCAGAGCCCACCCTCCAGCCCTGCTGTCATGGCCACCAGGGGCCTGCAGGGGGCACAGCTCCAGGAATGCGCTTCACATTTGAAGCCCATGGAGTGATGCCTGGAACCTGCAAGGGTGGGGGAGATTGGGCACCCACAGCCTGAGCAGGGGAGGGCTCTGGGAGGTGCAGGCGCTGACAGGCAGCCGTGGGCTTTCCACTGTCTGAGGGGCAAGGGGCTGCCAGGTCCGCCAAGCTGTGTGTGGTCTGTTGGGGAGCCCACCAAGAGGCCAGTAGGCTCGGTCCAGTTGCCTCTGGGGAAGAAGTGAGCAGGGGAGAGTGAAGCACCTTCTTTGGGATGGACCACATGCCAGCCTGACCTGATCCTGGGATTGCAGCTGGAACCAAGTGACAGACTGGGAGAATGAACTACTGGGCAGGCCCTGGAGCTAGCCTCAGAGACATCCAGGGACTGGGCTATGTCCAGGGCTCCCTCCCCACCCGCTGAGCAGGAGCTGGTGGCTGGAATGTCCTCCCCACAGTCTTGAGCCTCTTCCCAGCAGCCCCGGGCTGAGTGTTTTTCCTTCCATGGCTCTTGCTCGGGCCAGGCAGGCAAACGCTGACCTACATTCCCCCTGCACCCAGCGGAAAGTAGGCCGCCAGAGCGACTGGAGCCAGGGCATCTGGGCCCAGGCTGGGGGCCTGCTCACATTTTCCAGGCTGGGAAGCAGGTCCTGGATAGGAGGGAGGGAGGCCTCCCTCAGTGCTCTGGCCTGGCTGGGCCGGCAAGGGGGCTGGGTAGACCCTGCCAGGAGGAGGAGGGGAGCTGGGGTGGGAGGGGGAGGAGTAAAGGGGGGCAAGGGTGCTCTGTGTGCTCCTCCCCCCGCACTCCTGCTGGGCCGCTCTGCTCCCTGCCTGGCCCTTCCAGGATTCTCTTCCCACTGGGGCTGTTCTGGGCCCCCCGCCCTCAGGGTTGGCTCCTTTAACCACCTTTGAAGGTAGCCCCTTTGTTGGGGACCCTCCAGCTGAACCCTCTGAGTTGATCCTTTTTCTTGCACCCTGACTGATACTGGGGAGGCGGTACCACCTCCCCAAAGACAGAGGCCTGGGACAGACCTAGACACTGCACTGCACTGAAGACCCTGGAAGGGCCCCGTCCACATTCCTGGGGTTGGAGGGGGGAGGCCGGTGGCAGCCCAGGCTTCAGGGCTCCAGCTGTTTCTTGTCCCCAAAAGTCCCCAAGAGGCCAGCAGGTCCACTCTGGTGCTCGCGGTCACAGGGTGTGTGAGGACGCAGGACAGTGGCTCGGGCTCTGGGAGCTGCCCAGGCTCCGTCCACAGGAGGCGAGCACAATGGCCGTGCTGCTGCCCTCATGCTTGTCCCATCACCAGGGTGGGGCAGGACCCACGAGAGGAGGGTCCGTGCTGCTGCTGGGAGGTTCTGGGGATGCAGGCTTGCCAGGAGCACATCAGCCTCTCTCCCTGAGGAGGGAGCCAGCCCCTCCCACATCCTCGGTCTGCTCCTGCCGCTCTCCCCACCCAAGATGTGGGCTCTGAGGAGAAGGTCAGGTCCTCCCTGCAGAATAGCTGGGTGGGGGGTGGATGGGGGTGGCATGGAGTGATGAGGGTGTGGGGTGAGGGGTACGGGGTGGACTTAGGCAGGGCTGACAAGGGGTTGCCATGCCTTCTAAAGTCCACCGAGCTGCTGAACAGACAGGCAGGTCGGGCACTCTCTGCGGAACCTGGGGCCACCATTAGTTGATGCACCCTCAAGAGCAGCTGTGGGTCCTCCTTGGACACAGGCCGTGAGTGTACCGCAGGTGTGCATGCCTGCATGCACTGGGCATGGCATGTGCACACCTGAGTGGGGTGTGTGCATGGCACCGTGAACATGCATGTCAGGTGTGCGCACGTGTGTGCATGTATATGGGTGTGTCAGGGCCTGGTGGGTGCCCAGATGTCTCCATCCCGTGCCCCTCTGTGCCAGATGAGGTGGGAGCAGAGAAGAGACCCCAGCAGCCTCTGCACCTCCACACGGTGCTGGGCCCCAGTGGGGCTGGCCCTGCCCCAAAGGCATCAGGGTGCTGACAGAACCCAGCCTGAGGGCTGGAGTCCCAGCTGCAGCCTGGGCAAGCCTCCCTCCCAGGTGGCATCTCCCTGCTGACAGCATCTGCGAGGGCAAATGCTGGACAGAACCGGGATGGGGTTGGCCCAGAAGCAGAGGCTCCCAGGGGGAGAGCTGTGCCGCCACCACTCCCTTCCCCAGGATCCAGGCTGTAAGTCTGTGTTAAAGAGATTAGGAAAGAAGGAGAGGTGCATTCCAAGCTTGATCCTCTCCGCACTGGGGGTACCTCCTGCTTTGCCCCCTTTGCTAGCTCTCCCTGGCCACCCTGGGCAGAGGTTCCTCAACCTCCTCACCCTAATGCTTATACACAAACTACAGCCCCGTCCCATTTGCAGCAAAGGACTTTTTTGCATCTTGGAGATGCAATAATAGCACCTTGGAGAACAAGAGCAAGAAAATCCACCGGGAAGAAGAAAATCTGAAAATTAAAACATAACCCCTAATTACGTATCCCCTTCCTGGGACCCACAGCCAACCCCACCGGCCAGCGAGGGGCTGCCAAAGCCGGACCCTGGGGGCTGACTCAGAGCTTGGACAGAGTCCCGTGCTCAGCAAAGCCGCCTGGCTGGCCTGCAGGGTCACGAGGAGAGGGATTATTTCTGTGCTAAAGCATGTCAGGGCTGGAGGGGCTGAGGGCCATCTGGGGAGCCCCGCCCCATCCTACATTACACAGAGGGAGAAACTGAGACCTTGAGAGGGTGTGGCCCATACAGGATCATGCACACGGGGAGCTGCAGAAGGGCCTAGAATTGTCACCCCTGACTCTGGCTCAGGGCTCCCTCTGGCCATCCTTATTGAGGAGAAGCAGACAGGGAGTGCCCACATGACACTCCTCTGCCCCATGAGAACCCTGGAAACAGGGGCCCCAGCCTGGGGGTTGCTTGGAGGCTCAGGTGCACAGGCCCACAGGGAAGGGTTGGTTGTCTTGGGAGCCCCTGTACCCGGGATGCAGAATGCAGGAATTGCTGCAAACCTTAGTGACTTGTGGGAGCTTCCTGCACTCTCCATCTACTGGGATCCAAATCTCTGCCTAGAATGTGTGTCGGGGAAGCCTTCAAACTGTGGCTTCTGTATCTCCTCCAGGGAGTGTGTACACAGCCCAAGGTGGCCTCTCTCCTTGCAGAGCTCTCTCCTGCCCCCACACCTTCCCAGTGGATTTCAGAGCTGCGTTCCAAGACACCAAGCTCTGTCTGATGGGATCCCAGAGAGGGTGTAAGAGGAGAGGTGCCCTCACCCCTAGGAAGAGGCACTCCAGCCACAGATGTCAGGTAAATAACATCTCTGGGCCCTAGCACTTTTGGAGACCAAGGCAAGAGGGTCACTTGAGCCCAGGAGTTTGAGATTGCAGTGAGCTATGATGACACCACTGCACTGTAGCCTGGGTGTCAGAGCAAGACTGTCTCATCAAAAAAAAAAAAAAAAAGCTGAGAGGCCAACCCTTCAGCCAGGTCTGTCTACCCCTGTGGTGGACCAAAACCCACGGCTTTTACTTTTAGGTCTTGGATCAATTTTGAGTTAATATTTGTATATGGTATGAGATAGGAATCTGAATTCATTCTTTTGCAAGTGGATATCCAGTTGTCTCAGCACCATTTGTTGAAGAGGCTATTCTTTCCTCCAGTGGATGATCTTGGCACCTTTGTTGAAACTAATTGACCATAAAGGTAGGAGTTTATTTCTAGACTCTGAATTCTATTCCATTGGTCTATATGTCTATCCCTAAGCCACATGGTCTTGATTACTGTAGCTTTGTAGTCATTTTTGAAATTGGTAAGTGTGAATCCTCCAACTTAGTTCTTCTTTTATAAGGTAGTTTTTGCTAACTGCAATTCCATGTTAATTTTAAAATCAGCCTTTTCATTTCTAAAAAAAAAAAGCTTTTGGAATTTTGATAAGGACTGCATCAGATCTGTAGATGAATTTGGGGAATATTGCCATCTTAACAATATTAATTATTCTAATTGATGAACACAAAATGTCTTTCCATTTATTCAGGCGTTCTTTAATTTCGTCTAACGTTTTATAGTTTTTAGCATACAAGTCTTGCACTTCTTTGGTTAAATTTATTCCCAAGTATTTTATTCTTTTTGATGCTATTATATGGAATTGTTTTCCCAATTTCATTTCCAGATTGATCATTGTTAGTGTATAGAAATACAACTGATTTTTGTATGTTAATCTGTATCTGCAGCCTCACTGAACTCATTTAGTAGCTCCAATATTTTTTGTATGGATTTCTTATGATTTGTATGTAAGAAATCATGTCATCTGCAAATAGAAATAATTTTACTTCTTCCTTGCCAACATGGATGCCTTTAATTTCATTTTCTTGCCTAATTGCCCTGGCTCAGACATCCAGCACAATGTTGAATAGACATAACAGGAGCCAGCATCCTTGTCTTGTTGCTGACATTAGGAGGAAAACTTTCAATCTTTCACCACTACGTATGATGTTAGCTGTGGTTTTTTTCATAGATGCCCTTTATTAGGTTGAGGAAGTTCCTTTCTACTCTTAGTTTGCTAAGTATTTTTGTAATGAAAGAATGTTGAATTTCATCAAATGCTTCTTCTGCTTTTATTCAAATGGTCATGTAGTTTTGTTTATTAATATGGTGTATTATGTTGATTGTTTTTCATGTTGAACCAAACCTGCATCATTATGCATAATCTTTTTAAAAACATATTGTTGGATTCAGTTTGCTAATGTTTTGTTGAACATTTTCGTATCTATATTTGTAAGAGGTATTTGTGTATAAGTTTCATTCCTTGTAATGATTTTGTCTAGTTTTGGTATCAGGGTAATATTGGCCTCATAAAATGAGTTAGGAACTATTCCCTTTTCTATTTTTTTTGGAAGAGTTTAAGAAGGATTTGTGTTAATTCTCCTCCAAACACTTGGTAAAATTCACCAGCGCATCTATCTGACCCTGGGCTTTTCTTTGTGGAAAGTTTTTTTGATTAATAATTGCTACTTCAATCTCTGTGTTTGTATTAGCTCTGTTCACATTTTCTATTTCTTCTTGAGTCAATTTCAATAGCTTGTGTCCTAGGAATTTGTCCATTTCATCTAGATGATCTAATTTATGGGTATCTACTTGTTCCTAGGATTATCTCACAAATCTTTTTGTTCAGCAGGTTCTTTAGTAATGTCTCCTATTTCATTCCTGACTTTAGTAATTTGAGTCTTCTTTCTTTTTTCTTGATCTAGCTGTTCAATTTTCTTGATCTTTTCAAAGAATCAACTTTCGTATTCATTGATTTTTTTCAATTATTTTTTAATTTTCATTTATTTCTGCTCTGATATCTATTATTTCCTTCTGCTTGCTTTGGATTTAGTTTTCTCTCCTTTTCTAGTTTCTTTAGACGGAAGGTTAGGTTATTATTGATTTGAGATCTTTCTTATTATTTAATATACATCAGCTATAAATTTCTCTCTAAGCACTACTTTTCTTCACATACATTTTAGCATGTTGTGCTTTCATTTCTATTTATCTCAAGGTATTTTCTAACTTCTCCTGTGATTTCTTCTTTGATCCATTGGTTACTAAGGAGCGTAATGTTTCATTTCAACATATTTTTAGATTACCCAAATTTATTTCTGTTATTGATTTCTACTTTAGTTCCACTGTGGTAAGAAAATATACTTCCCATGATTTCAATCATTTTAAATTTATTGAGACTTATTTTTTGACAACATTCAGTTCATTCTATAGAATGTTGTTGGGTGGAGTGTTCTATAGATGTCTGCTAGGTCTAGTTGGTTTATAGCATTGTTGACATCTTCTATTTCCTTTTGATCTTCTGTTATGTTGCTCTATGCATTATTGAACATAAGCTATTGAAAGTTGAAAGTCTCCAACAATTGTTGAATTGTCCATTTCACCCTTCATTATTTCAGCTTTTGCTCATATATTTTGGGGCTCTATTGTCAGATACATAAATGTTTATAATGGTTATATCTTCTTGATGCATTTACCCTTTTATCACTATAAAATATCTTTCTTTGTCTGTAGTAACAATTTTTGTCCTAAAGTCTATATTGCCTCATATTGGTATAGTCACTCCAGCTCTCCTCTACTTACTGTTTGCATAGTATATCTTTTTTCATTCTTTTACTTTCAACTATTTGTGTCTTTGAATGTGTGTCTTTTGCAGACAGCATATAGTTAGATCATGGTTTTTAAAGAATCCATTTTTCTATTTGCTGCCTTTTTTTTTGTTTTTGTTTTTCTTTAAGAGACAAGATCTCACTCTGTCACCCAGGCTGGAGTACAGTGGTGTCATCATAGCTCACTGCAGCCTTGAAGTTCTGGGCTCAAGCAATCCTCCTGTCTTAGCCTCCCAAGTAGTTAGGACTATAGGCATGTGCTAGCTAAATTTTTAAATTTTTGTAGAGACAGGTCTTGCTATGTTGCCCAGGCTGGTCTCAAACTCCTTCCTCAAGCAATCTTCCCACCTCAGCCTCCAAAAGTGCTGAGATTACAGGCACTGTACCCAACCTATTCACTGCCTTTTAACTGGAGTGTCTAATTATTAATAATATTTAATTGGCATTGAATCCTTAATTGATACGGTAGGATTTAGGTTTGCCATTTGCTATTTGTTTTCCATATGTCTTATGTCCTTTTTGTTCCTCTATTTCCATTACTGCCTTCTTTTGTGTTAAATATTAATGGATATTTTCTAGTGTCTCATTTTAATACATTTGTCATTTCTTTTACTATATCTCTTGAGAATTTTTTAGTGCTTGCCACAGGGACCACATTAATATCTTAATTTATAATAACTGATCTCAGATTAGTCATAATTTAATTTCAGTAGCACACAAAAACTTTGCTCATATGCAACTGTTCTCTCTTCCTCCTTTGTGCTATCATTGTCATATAAATTAAATCTTTATACATTTTATACATTGTCCATCAGCACAGATGAATAGTTATCACTCTATGCAGTTATCTTTTAAATCAGATAGAAAAAACGGGCTACTCTGACTCGAGGGGGGAGGGGGGCATGGGCAATATACGTAACCTTAACATTTGTACCCCCATGATATGATGAAATAAAACAAAATGTGAAAAAAAGAAAAGAAAAAAAGGGCTACAAACACCAAATACTTTTATACTGTTTTTAAAAAATATTTTCCCCCAATTTTTTTATTGTAGTAAAATACACATAACATAAAATTTATCACCTTAATCATTTTTAAATGTACAGTTTGGTGGTTTTAAACACATTCATAATGTTGTATAACCATCACCACCATCCATCTTCATAACTCTTTTCGTCTTGTAAAACTGAAACTCTATACTCATTAAAAAATAACTCCTAATTTCTCCTTCTTCTGTCCCCTGGCCACCACCAATCTACTGTCTATCTCTGATTTTGACTATTTGAAGAAACTCATGTAAGTGGAATCATATGATATTTGTCTTTTTGTTACTAGGTTATTTTACTTAGCATAATGTCCTCAAGGTTTATTGATGTTGTAGCATATGTCAGAATATCCTTGCTTTTTAAAGGCCGAATAATATTTTATTACATGAATAGACCACATTTTGCTTGTCCATTCATCTGTTGTGGACACTTGAGTTGATTCTACATTTTAGTTATTATAAATAATGCTGCTGTGAAGTTAAGTGTACAAATATCTCTTCAAGACCCTGATTTTAATTATTTTGGCTATATACCCACAGGTGAAATTGCGGGATCATATGCAAATTCTATTTAAGAATTTTCGAGGAACTGTTGTACTATTTTTTTGTAGCAGCTGTATCATTTTATATTCCCCCAATAGTTCACATGAGTTTCAATTTCTCCCCATCTTTGACAATTTTTTATAGTAGTAATCTTAATGGGTGTGAAGTGGTATCTTATAGTTTAATTCATATCCCTAGTGATAAGTGATGTTGTGCATCTTTTCATGGGCTCATTGGCCATTTGTATATCATCTTTAGAGAAATGTCTATTCAAGTCCTTTGCCCATTTTTGCATTGAATTTTTTTGTCTTTTTGTTGTTGAGTTTTAGGAGTTCTCTGTATATTCCAGATATTAATCCCTTATCAGATATATGATTTGCAAATATAGTCTCCATTTTGTAAGTTGTCATTTACTCTGTTGATATTGTCTTTTGCTACACAAATATTTTAATTTTCATGAAGTCACTTCATCTATTTCTTCTTTTGATGCCTGTGCTTTGTCATATCCAAAAAATCATTGCCAATCCAAAGTTATAAATCTTTGCCTTACGTTTTCTTTAAGAAATTTATAGTGTTAGGTTTTACATTTAGTTTTTTGACCCATTGTGAGTTAATTTTTGTGTATGGTGTGAAGTAAGGGTCCAACTTCATTCTTCTGCATGAGGATGTTCAGTTTTCCCAAGACTGTTTGTTGAAAAGACTGTTCTTTCCCCCACTGAATGGTCTTGGCACTTTTGTAAAGTATCATTTGGCCATACATGTGAGGGTTTATTTCTGGCATAAAGATAGATGGTAGATTACTGTATTCTTGATTACTGTAGCCTTGTAGTAAATTTACTAGATTATTAGATTATTGATTACTATAGCATTGTAGTAGGTTTTCAAATCAGGAATTGTGAGTCCTCCAGCTTTGTTCTTCTTTTCAAGATTTTTATTTTTTTCACTACTTAATGTCCCTTGGTATTCTATTTGAATTTTAGGATGAATTCTTCAATTTTTGCCAAAACATCATTGGGATTTTGATAGGGATTGCACTGAATATGTAGATTGTTTTGGGTAGCATGGACATCTTACAAAAATGAAGTGTTCCAATCCATGAACATAGGATGTGTTTCTATTTACTTATATCTTCTTTAACTTCTTTCAGCAATGTTTTATAGTTTTCATTGTACAAGTTTTTCACTTACTTGGTTAAGTTAATTACTAAGTATTTTATTCTTTTTGATACTATTTTAAGTGGAATTGTTTTCATAATTTTCTTTTCAGATTGCTTATTGCAAGTGTATAGAAATGCAATTGATTTGGGGGTTGTTGACTTTGTATCCTGCTAATTTGCTAGATTCATCTGTTACTTCTACTGCTTGTGTATATGTGTACATGTATGTAATCTTTAGGATTTTCTACATATATGATCATATCATTTGCAAACAGGAACAATTTTACTTCTTCCTTTCCAATTTGGATGCCTTTAATTTTTTTTTCTTCCCTAATTGCTCTGGCTAGAACTTCTAGTATATGTTGAATAAAAGTGATGAATGCAAATATCCTTGCCTTGTTCTTGATCTTAGAGGAAAAGCTTTCAGTCTTTCACTATTGAGTATGATGTTTGCTGTGGGTCTTTCATATATGGATTTTATTATGTTGAGGTAATTCCTTCTATTCCTAGTTTGTGGGCTTTTTAAAAAAAATAATAAATGTGTGCTGAATTTTGTCAACTGTGTTTTTTGCATCAATTGAGATAATTATGTGGACTTTCTTCATTTTGTTAATGTGGGGTATTACAGTGATCCGTTTTCATTTTGTCGATCTTTTCAAAGAGCAAACCGTTGGTTTCATTGACTTTCTCTATTGTTTTTCTATCCTATTTTTTATTTATCCCTGCTATAATCTTTAGTATTTTCTTCCTTCTGTTAGCTTTGGGTTTAGTTTGGTTCTTCTTTTTCTAGTTCCTTAAGTTGTAAAGTTAGGGTAGGTTGTTGATTTGAGATCTTTCTTGATTTTTAATGTAAGCATTTATAGCTATAAATTTTACCCTAGCCCTGCTTTCACTGCATCCCGTCAGTGTTGGCATAATATGTTGTGTTTTAATTTTCATTCATCTCTAAGTATTTCCTCACTTCCCCTGTGATTTATTCTTTGATCCATTTGCTGTTTAAGAGTGTGTTGTTTACTTTCCACAAATTTATGAATTTTCCAGTTTTATTTTCTGTTATTGGTTCTAACTATATCCCACTGTGGTCAGAGAAGATAGTTTGTACAATACCAACCTTATTAAATCTATTGAGACTTAATTGGTAGCCTAATACACAGTCTAATCTGGAAAATGTCCTATGTGCAGTTGAGAAGAATATTCATGCTGTTGTTGGGTAAAGTGTTCTGTATATGCCTGTCAGATCTAGTTGGCTTATCATGTTAAGTCCTCTGTTTCCTTACTTATCTTCTGTCTGATTCTTTTATCCATTACTGAGAGTGGAGTACTGAAGTTTCCAACTATTATTATAGACTGTCTATTTCTCCCTTCAATTGGTCAATTTTTGATTCATATATTTTGATGGCCTGTTGATAGGTGTGTAAATGTAATTGTTGTATCTTCTTGCTGTATTGAACCTTTTATTAACATATAATGTCCTTTGTATCTTGTAAGTTTCTTTAAGTCCATTTTTGTCTGATATTAGTATACCTACTCTTGTTTTCTTCTGGTTACTATTTGCATGGTATACTTTTTTTTTCACCCTTTCACTCTCATTGTATTTGTGTCTTTGAATCTCAAATGAGACTATTATGGATAGCATAGAGTTGCATTATATGTTTTCATTCATTCTGACAATTTCTGTCTTTTGACCGGAGAATTTAGTCCATTTTCATTTAAAGTAATTACTGATAATGAAGGATTTACTTCTGCCATTTTGCTACTTTCTTTTTTTCTATATGCTTTATAGTTTTTTGTCCCTCATTTTCTGCATTACTGTCTTCTTTTATGTTAAGTTTTTTGCAACAATGGGGGAAATAAAACAATGGCCACCTGCCTCTTTGTCTACACCTCTGTTATCAGAATAACAATCAGTGATAAGAACACAGACCCGAAATATCTGGAGGACAGGGTCTGTTTTTGCCACTCTAGCTTCTGCAAACTGTGTGCAAACTGCTCCAGGAACATAAGTACAGCTGCCTGCCTTCAGGCTGGGGTGGTGGTGGTTGGCAGCTGCTACTGTGCCAAAAATAACTATACTTTATCATCCAAGACTTCCTGGAAGTTGTAATCCTCCAATAGACTCCAGAGTTCCAAAATAGTTACATCACCCACATTCTGCCAGTGCAATTGTTGTCTTGGTAGGTAGACAGATTCCTGATGCTTCCCACTTCACCATCTTCCCAGAATCTTCCTATACTGCCTTTTATACCTATGTCATTGCCTTTACCAGTTCTGTTTATTCCTTCATGTGGTTTTAAGTTACTGTCTTGTGTCCTTTCACTTCAGTCTAAAGTGCTCCCTTTAGTATTTCTTGAAGGGCAGGTTCCTAGTGATAACTTTGGTTTTGATTACTTGAGAATGTCTTAATTTCTCCTGTGTTACTGAGGATAGTCTTTTCATATATAGACTTCTTGGCTGACAGTATTTTTCCCCCCGCACTTTGAGGATGTCATCCCACTGCCTACTGGCCTCCATGGTTTCTGGTGAAAAGTCAGGTGTTAATCTAACTGAGGATGCCTTGTATGTGATGAATTGGTTCTCTCTTGCTGCTTTCAATATTCTCTCTTTGTACCTGGATTTGACAGTTTGATAATGATGTTTCTCAGAGTGGATGTTTCTTTGCATATTCCATACTTGGAATTGCTTAAGCTTCTTGGATGTGTAGATTAATGTTTTTCATTAACTTTGGGAAGTTTCAGCTATTATTTCCTAATAATTTTTCTGCCCCTTTATCTCCCTCCTCTCCTTCTGTAACTTCAGTTATGCATTTGTTAATATGTTTAATGATGTTCCATGGGTCTCTGAGTCTCTCTTCAGTTTTAGTTTTCTTCTTTCTTTTTTTTTTTGAGACAGAGTATCACTTTGTTGTCCAGGTTAGAGTGAGTGCCATGGCGTCAGCCTAGCTCACAGCAACCTCAATCTCCTGGGCTCAAGAGATCCTACTGCCTCAGCCTCCTGAGTAGCTGGGACTACAGGCACGCACCACCATGCCCGGCTAATTTTTTGTATATATATTTTTTTAGTTGGTCAATTAATTTCTTTCTAATTTTAGTAGAGACGGGGTCTCGCTCTTGCTCAGGCTGGTTTCAAACTCCTGACCTCGAGTGATCCACCTGCCTCGGCCTCCCAGAGTGCTAGGATTACAGGCGTGAACCATCATGCCCGGCCTTCTTCTTTCTTTTTTCTTTCTTGGACTGGATAATTTCAATTGATCTATTTTCTTTTTACTTACTTTTTATTTCTTCTGCTCAAATAGTCTTCTTGAGACCCTCTAGTGAATTTTTAATTTTAGTTATTATGCTTTTCAACTCCAGTATATCTATTTGGTTCTCCTCTATAATTTCTATCCTTTATTGATATTTTCTATTTGGTGAAACATCACTCTCATACTTTAATTATTTAGATATGTTTTTCTTTAGTTCTTTGAACATATTTAAGACAGTTAATTTGAAGTCTTTGTCTAGTATGTCCAGCATCTGGGCTTCCTCAGTGACAGTTACTATTGATTGCTTTCTTCCACATGTATGGGGCATACTTTCTTGTGTTTTTGTGTATCTCATAATTTTTTAAGAAAAATGGACATTTTAAACAATATAATGTGGCAACTCTGGAAATCAGATTCTCCCACCTCCTCAGGGTTTGCTGCTCTTGATGCTTGCTGTAGTTCATTTAGTAACTTCTCTGAATTAAGTCTGTAAAATCTTTATTTTTTGCCATGTGTGACCATTAAGTCTCGCCTGTTATTAATAGCTAAGTGGTCAGTTAATAATTGGACAGAGATTCCCTTAAATGCTCAGAACTAGTAAGTCTCCTAATTTTTGTTTTGGGGCTCTGTGTATGTGTTGGGGCATGCTTTCAACACTTAGTGAGGCAGTTAACAACTCTGCATTAGCCCTCACTTCCTGCTTGCACAGAACCTCAAGATAAGTCAGAGGTAAGAGCTTAGGGCCTTCTTAGGTCTTTCTTGAGCATGTGCACAGCTCTGAGAATGTGTGTGGCCTTCTAGATTCCCAGGAATATGGTGGAATTTTTCACAGCTCCCTGTGGACATCCCATTTCCCACCTTTTTCTTTTAAATGTTTATGGTTAATCTATTATTTGCTCCAACTATTAGCTACCACTTCGAGCAACTGCAAAGTTCATCAGTTACCTGCAATTGTTTTCAACAAAAGACCCTGGGGAAAGACCTTTCACACTGGGTGGACTCTGAATCCAGTCAAGTACAGACAGTTTTGCAAGTGGGGTCTTCTAGGAAACCACCAGCTAGGTCAAATAATGATGACTTTCTGGAAATGAGGCTTTGAAAGAGCTCCTGCCCCATTCGGTTCAACCCAGTGGCTGCCAGGCTATTGGTTTTTGCCATGAATGTAGGCTATTAATTCTCAAGACTACTACAGAACTGGAGAGTGGGGAATGGGCCTAGGGCAATTTAAAACACCACAAAGTTTGCTGTTCTTATCAAGGTTCAGCCTGTTTTCTTGATAAAGTAAAACAATTCTCCATAGATTGCTACAAGACTTTGGTTAATTTCAAGAGTACTGAAAAAGTTTATTCTGACATTTCTGCCAGTATTCTCACTGCTTTGATGAAGAAAGTTTTCAGAGGTCCTTCCTCTGCCATTTTTGCTGAGGTCCTGGTATCTTAATTTGGATGAATAAAGGCACTTTGGCAAATGTTACTGAAAATGGACAGGCCCATATTTAAGAGAGGTGGACTGTTGCACAGAGGAGGAAAACATCAGTATTTATAGCCAAATGGTAGCAGTGGATTCTTTTCCCAGCTCTGTGGCCCAGCAGTTGTGGCTAGGCCTCCTCTCTAATGTGCAACTGGAGGATTTACTGTGATACTTGGTGGGAGTGCTGCATTCAGGACCCTCCTGCGAGCCAGGTGTGGTACAGTGGTCATGCTTCCAGAGGGTGAGCTGGACATGCAAGGTTCCTGCTCAGCATTAGCTCAGTAAGTTGGGGAGGATCAAGTGGGAGTGGGTGCTGTGGCTCAGCACCTGTTCCCATCCCCCTTCCAGGTGCCTCCCTGGACTGCAGAGGCTGCAAAGCTGAGCCCAAGACCCAGAAACCCTGACCTGATTCAGGGTCTGCCCACCAGGAGTGTTCAGAGAAATCTGATCCTGGAATGGAGGTGAGCAGGAGGGAGGGCCAGTGCGAGGCAGCTGTTTGCTACTGTGAGTGGTAGCTCCTGAGCAGGACCAATGGCCAGTCTTGCTGTGCAGCTTTGGAAGTTGTCCTTGGAAGTGCAGGGCAGAGTCTTTCTTCAATCCTCCTCACAATTCTATAAACCACTTAGCACCCTGTCATAAATCCCTGACTGCTTATAGTAGTTACAGTAGATTTTTTTCTCTATAGGAGCCCTGATTGAAAATAAAACCATGACATGGCAGGTGCTCCTCTGGTTAGGATTCTGGGGGTGTTCTCCCTGAGACCTGTAGGACTGGAAGAAGCCAATTGGGAAGAGTTATTATTTAGGAAGAGGGTGCTGCAAGGGTAAGGCCATGGGGTATGAGCAAAGTGGGGGTGTCCCAGCACAGGGAGCATAGTGAGGTGCTGAAGAGGAAGGGGAGTGGGCTAGGGAGAGCCAGGGGCTGTCTAGCCCCATTCCTGGGAACACCACTCAAAGATTGAAGCTCAAAGATTGAAGCACCCTGTAGAAATCAGGGGTGTGCAGAGACTGTGGTGTCTGGCAGGAGTGAGGCCCTTTGGTACATGTCTGTGGGTGAGCACAGGAGCAGATGAGTTGTGCCTGTGTGGGCTAGCATATGTGGGTAACTGCATGTGAGTTTTTAAATTTGTGGCAGGGTCTGCTTGGGGAGCCAGATACCGATGCCCGGCGTTTGTTCTGGAGGAAACAATCTGCCCCACGGGTGGAAACTCTCAGTCTGAGTCAGCAGATGTGGCTGGGAGCCTCAGCTCTGCCCCATCAGGCCTGGGGTTCTATGCCACGCCCCAGGGAGGGGCACAGGCAAGCCCTGAAGGAGCTGTTGTTATGCCAGACCTAGAAGGCCTCCTCGGCTAGCTAGAACCAAGCAGCAAAGAAGGCCTTTCCCCTCCTCTGGGGGCATCTTGGGTTCCGGGATGGAACAGGGTGTGGCTGGGAGACAGGGACCACTCACCAAGCATGCCTGTATGCTGCCTCCTCTGAGCAGCTCACAGACAGAGTCATGGAAACCCCACACCCTCCTGCTCAGATCCAATTTAAGCAGCACAAACTCCAACCTCCCATTCCCAGTTGGGAAGGGAACTTTATAGCACCTTGTGGTCATCCAAAAGTCCAACATTAGCAACTCATTTTGGTTAACTGACACCTTTTAAAAATTGCCAACACCCTGGGAGTGCTGGGACCATCGATTACTCACACTGTCCTCTCCACTAGCCTGAGCTACAGCAGGCATGGGGCAGTCAGGGACTAGTCAGTGACTAGGGGAGACATGTGGGGCCACTGGAGACAGGGCTGGGTGTGGACAGGACTGCTCTGATGACTGCAGCCACAGCCCTGTGCCACACTCCCCTGGAAAACACCTTGGGGTGAGTGGCTAGGAATGACTTCCAGGAAGGCCTTGTCCTCAGAGGACACTGAGTGTTCTCTAGTGAGGACACTAGTGTCAACCAACTAACTAAACACCTATTGAGTAACAGAGTCCAGTCTACACAATGTATCCTCTCCACCTCCAGCCCACCACAGCCTCAGGTCTATTGGGGTCACTTCTGTGGCCTCATCTATGAGATGCAAGAGGTGTTCACCACGTGTCTAATGAAAGGGTGAAGGTACTGTGGGAGCACTCCTGCCTGTGTGCACACAGAAACCCTTCTGTGTGGGGGAATACCGTGTAGAGTGCTGCCTCATGTAATCCCCAGCAGGGGTAGGACACAGCATCCAGGTTTAAAGAGGAGGAGTCTGAGGGTCAGAGGGTTTCCCAGTGAGTCCATAAAAGCATGGAGTCAAGCAAGCTGACTCCCTAACTGGCTGGAGGTCTTTGCCTGAGAGCAGAAACGGCTCCCCCTGAGACCCCAGACCAACACAACACAAGGGGCTGTAGGTTCCAGAAATTAAGCCCACTCGTTCCCAGGTCGCTCTCTCTGCCCCTCTCTGCGCAGAGCAAAGAACCCTTCCTATGTCCATCAAAACTTCTCAGGCATGCTTTTGAGGGGGGCACTCACACCACCAAAGGAAGTTCCTCCCTCTTGGCCACTCTCCTATCTGGCCCTCCAAACCAGCCCAGCACCCTCCTAGGGCAGCTCCAGGCAAATCAGCTGTGGCCCTGCCTGGAGGTGCCCCAGGCCTGCAATCCCCCCCAGCTGCACATCACAGCTGCAGCCCCAGGTTGCAAAGCCTTCCTGAGGTGGGGGTGGGGGTGGGGGCTGAGTGGAGGGAGATTCCAGATGCCACTCAGGCTGTGTTTAAGCTAGCCTCGACCTGCGGTAAAATGGGGTGAGCCCTGAGGCTGCTGCCACTGCTGGATCCGGGGTGAGATCCAGACTGCACCTGAGTGAACCACAGCAGAGAGCGGCCTGCAGCATCTCTGGCTCCCCAGCACAAGATTTTCCCAGCCCATCTACTTCCTTCCCTCCAACTCAGAATCAGCCATGTTTCCAAGGAGCCCAAGTGCCTTTCAGCAGGGAGCAGTGCTTAGAAACCAAGATCTGGGGCCAGGCATGCTCACTGCTATGGGCGTGTGGCTGCTCTTAGGCTCTCTCAGCTGACACAGCTAGGGAAGGATGGTGTGCACCCTCACACGCACATGCACACACATCTCCACCATCTAACTTGGAAAGCACAAGCTCACACTGCCCTGCAGTTCCTCTCCAACAATGCACGGCTCACCGCACCTGCCCGTTCCCTCGTCTGTAACTCCGTCTTCCACGGTGAGAAACTTGGCTCCTGTGACCCCCAGGCATGCACAGTTTGGTCCTAGAACGCACAGAGCGGTTGCAGATCTGTTAACCCATGCCTCTGTGCGAGAAGAGCTTGTGAATCAGCGTCCTGTGTCTGTTTGGAACAGCAGTTGCCCATGTGTGCTGTGGGACCCCTGGAGGTCCTTCCAGGGAGCTGGTGAGGTCAAAGCCATTTGCATCAGAGCACCCTTTTACTCTCATGCTCTGATGGGGCTATGGTGCAGTTTTCAGAGGCTGCGTGCCACAGCCACAGTTTTCTGACAAGGCCGTCAAGGATGCCTCCCTTTTCCAGCCACAGCCATGTAAAGCTGAATTCTCTCCATACACTTCAACTAACACGACACATTTTATCAGATTAAACGTAGACACAGATATGAGAGCCCAGCTTCTACTAAGCCAGACAAGAAAAAGATTTGCAGAAATGGAGAACCATTGTCACTTTTCTCACTAAGGATTTTAATTTTGAAAAATATAGTTGTTTTCCATAAAACATTAGGCTCTTCATGTTAACGTGTAATAGCCTCATTTTGCTATTCTTAAGTGCATTAATAAGTTTTCTGGACATTTCTGTTATGATTTAGAATACGGTATGTATCGATAGGTACAAGCCATACAAACAAAAGTTCTTTGGGGTCCTCAATGCCTTTTAAGGGTGTGAAGGAGTCCTCAGACCAAAAAGTTTGAGAAGTGCTGAGTTGGAATTTGCCTTTGGCCTGAGGACCTGGAGTCTAAATACTGTATTCAGCGCTATCTCTCTGTGGTTGTGCTGTTTATTTGAAATATAGGTTAGGTCATTTGTTTTTGTTTACATTCTATCCTTTTTGATTCTATTCATTTTCCCTCTCTCTGAATATGTGAAACATTAACAGGGTTCCCCAAATCAGAATGTATTTTGTGTAAGCTTAGAAGTTCCCTGGGTAATTCGGCTGAGCAGAGGCCTGGGAATGATTGAGTAAGACGGTCTCCACTCTCCTTCCTCCCTTCTGGTTTCCAGATCCCATGACTGGGGCTCTATAAATACTCTCCTGCCATTGAGCCAGATAAACTTCAGAAACCGTTAGCATGTCCCAAAGACAGGCAGGAGCTGGAGCCCCCTCCCCTGGATGAGAAGGGCAACTGCTGGCGGAGAGGGCTGTGCTAGCCCTGCCCGGGGTCCTGGAGAGGGTGGGCCCTGCCTCCCTGAGGGCAGCCCACTCTGACTCCCCATCTGGGAGGGATGGCCTGTGGATGCCGTCTGGCTGGGTCGCAGGGCAGACTACTCTGCTGTTCTGTGCAGTTTTAGGCCATGAAGGGAAAGAGGCTGAAATCCAGGGCCCCAAGGGCCAGAGATGCCCCAGCTGGAAGCCCCAGGGCTTCCCCAGCCCACTGCTGACACAGGTCAGGCCACTTCCTGCCCAGGAAGGTGGAGCTCTGACTTTAATTCAGAGAAGGTGCAAACAAGAACCCTGCAGCCCCCATGCCCCGGGCTGTTCCCCTGTCTAGGAGAACAGAGCTTCCTTTAGCACCAACGGGGGCGGGGGGGGGG
>VBSM01001118.1:7065482-7090445 GCA_008086735.1 Cheirogaleus medius | reverse complement strand
AAGGGGCTTGAGGGAAAAGAGAGAGGAAGAGGGAGGGAGATAGAGGAGGGTGGAGGGAGGGACTGACGGACAAAGAAAGGGGTGCGGCATTGGCGGGAGGGGAGGGGTGATCCAGCCTGGGAGAATGTTCACTCTGCAGTCAGAGTTGCTGGGAGGCGGGAGTGAGCCGCACTGGGCAGACCTCCCTTCTCTTTCTTCCTCCTGCGTTCTGTTGGCCCCTTTCTGGAGGCCAGGCAGTGGAGCACCCTGCCAGGAGGAGCTGGAGCCTCTCATTGGGACAGCTGAGACCGGCCAGCTACCCCCAGCCCTCCACTGCCTGCCCTCCCACTGCTCCAGCCTGGTGAGTACGGCGTGGTCTTCCCCCGCTGGGCGCACAGACCTAGAGAGGGTCGGGGCCTCCTGGCACTTTCCCCTGGGCCAGAAACCTGCAACGCCCCACGAGGGAGACCCACCCTGGGCCTGGCCACACCCAGAGCTTTGCTGATCTAGTCCTGGACACAGCTAGTTGTTCAAGTTTACACACTAGGTCCCGGGTTCCCTCCAGGGCGGAGGCAGAGTGGAGAGCCTCCCCAGCCATGCCCAGACCGGCCCAGAGAGCTATAAGGCCGCCAGCTCCGTTCCTTGGCTGCTGCTGCTGCTCGCTCGGGTGCGCAGTGATCCTCCAGCCTGCAACCCTGCCAGTTACCCTTTGGTTCTTGCAGACAGATGGGCAAATCTAGCCTTCACTTCCCCAGGATGGGGGTCTTCGGAACTCAGCAAGGAAGTTTTGCAGAGCAGGGAGGGATGTGCAGGCACCTCCGGACCATCCTCAGAGCCCCCAGCGCCCATAGTGCTGCCTGGGAGCCCTTTCTGGTCTCAACCCCGGGGACTGGCACGTCGTAGGGAGCGTCTGGAGAGGGTGCCAGCGCGTTGCCACTCTCCCCCTCTGCTCCTAGGTGATGGAAAACCCAAGCCTAGCTTCCACCCTGGGCAGGGCTCTCTGGACTCTCCTCCTGGCCACACTCAGCTCCACCACTGGCCAGCCTGTTGGGGGAGAGTCCGTCTGCACAGCCAGGCCCCTGGCCAAATATAGCATAACCTTCACGGGCAAGTGGAGCCAGACGGCCTTCCCCAAGCAGTATCCGCTGTTCCGGCCCCCTGCTCAGTGGTCTTCGCTGTTGGGTAAGTGAAGCCCCTTCCCCACCCCCAGTTCAGGTCATGTTCAGCAGTGACCCTACTCCACCCAGGAGGCTGTAGCATGGGGACATTGTCACCCCAGCAGCTGCACAGCACTCCGCAGTTTGGAGGGCACTCACATCAAAGAGGCATCAATGCAAGAAATACTTGCTAAGGGTATACATGCTAAATACATGCTAAATACTGCATGCTGACGGGGTGATGTTCTGGGCTCTGCCAATGTGGTGGGGGCAGGGTGGCAGAGTCTGGGGAGGCCTGGCTGGACACTGGTCACACCAGCAAGTATCTAGGCAGTGTGCAGCCATAGGATGTCATGGTCTGCATCTGCCAAGGATGGACAGGGTTCCCTGCCTTGCAGCCGAGGGAGCTCAGGGAAAGAGGGACGTGGTGTCCACTTTGGGTGGCCAGCTGGGATCCGAGCCTGGAGCCCTGCTGCCTCTCACATTTGGCTGCTGACTCAGCCGGGTCATCCCACAGGGGCTGCTCACAGCTCTGACTACAGCATGTGGAGGAAGAACGAATATGTCAGCAATGGGCTGCGGGACTTTGCAGAGCGAGGGGAGGCCTGGGCCCTGATGAGGGAGATTGAGGCTGCTGGGGAGAAGCTCCAGAGCGTGCACGGGGTGTTCTCGGCCCCCGCCATCCCCAGCGGCACCGGGCAGACCTCCACGGAGCTGGAGGTCCACTCCAGGCACTCACTGGTGAGTGCAGTCCAGCAGGGGTGGGTGGTCCCTGGGTGTGTGGCCTGGGCAAGTGGCTGAGCTGTGGCTGCACTCAGGTGTCCTTCGTGGTGCGCATAGTCCCCAGCCCTGACTGGTTTGTGGGCATCGACAGTCTGGACCTGTGCGAGGGAGGCCACTGGAAGGAGCAGGTGGCCATGGACCTTTACCCACATGATGCTGGGACAGACAGTGGCTTCACCTTCTCCTCCCCCAACTTTGCAACCATCCCACAGGACACAGTAACTGAGGTGAGTGACTGACAGCCCCCGTGACCTTCGATCACTTGTGCTGTGCCTGACACTGCCCACTCTGGGAAGACCTGAGCCAAGCGCCTCTGCCTGCCAAAGGTGGCTCTGCTTCTGGTGCCCGGCAGTGAGCAGGGCTGCAGTCCTGCCCCACCACAGGGAGGAGGCCATCATCGGGGGGTCTTGACTTTTACTGTCTCAGTTTCCAAGCCGACACTTCTGGGGCTGCATTAGATGTGCATGTGACCACGCCTGGCACGTGAGTGCAGTGCGTCAAGCGCTGTCCTCACAGATGTCCCAGCTGACCCTGTGATGCCACACACCAGGCGCAGGGCGTTGCCAGCCTACCCCAGGGCTGTGTGGGTTTGTGTGTCACTCAGAAGAGCCCAGGTTGGGGGCTGTTTCTGGCACCGCCCTGCTGGACACTGGGTACTGGCCCCAGTGGAGACAGCGCACATGAGAAGGTGGGCTTCTCAGACCCTGGTGCCAAGCCCAACTTCCTCCACCCCAGATAACATCCTCCTCGCCCAGTCACCCGGCAAACTCCTTCTATTACCCGAAGCTGAAGTCCCTGCCTCCCATCGCCAGGGTGACCCTGGTGCGGCTCCAGCAGGGCTCCAGGGCCTTCATCCCCCCCGCCCCAGACCTGGCCAGCAGGGACAACGAGATTGTTGACAGCCTCTCAGGTAACTGCCAAGCTTCCCACCCCTACACTGCAGGGCCTAGCTCAGGACACTGGTGATGAGAAGGGGTAGGCCCAGGAGGCCTGCAAGGTGCCCCGAGCCCCCCACACTCATGACTCCTGGGGGCTTGGAAGGTGGCCCGAGCCCACCACACACATGACACCAGGGCCCAAGGCACTCAGATTCAGAGGGAAACTCGATGCGCCTCTGGCCACATCCTATGGAGGAGAAGCCACAGCTCAGAATTGTGTGTCCTGCCCTTTGGGGCACATGTTCCCTGGTAGCACTGGGTGGGCCCCCAGCCCTGGCTCAGACGCCCCTTGGGGCAGCACACATAGTGACCTTCCTCTGTGCCAGGCACTTTGCGGTGTACAGGTGAGTCTTATCCTCAACATAGTGCCCTGAAGAGGACGTCGCTGTGTGGGTCACATGGACCCAAGTCTCTGAGCAACTTCAAATGGGGGATTCATAGCATTCACCGCAAGGTAATCTAAAAGATTTAGGGTGGTTGACTCAAATACCGAACTGAGGATTTAACTGCCACAGTACTTACAGTTGGAAGCATCTTACATTATGACAGCCTAGAGGTGAATAATGAAAAGAGCCCAGAGTATCTGAGGACAATGTCCCATCAGAAATGTGCCCACAGGTAACCTGTATGTCACAGCCGACAGGGACAGAGGTGAGGACATTCGTTAAAGCGGATCCCGTCTGTCCTCTCCCTGCAGAGAGAGCAGAGGTTGTCGGCGGAGGCACCAGTGCCCACGGGGTGAAAGCCGTGCTGCAAGGGCTCCTGTGGGGCGTCTCAAACCCAATCCCACCACAGCCAGCTTGGGGTTCTGCTAATAGACGCCTTGGCGCAGGGGTACCCCAGGAGTACTGTCTAGCAGTACCACCACGGCTGAGTGATGGCCACTGGCTCCCAAGCACCTACCAGTGGCTCCTGGGGTCTCCTGGGTCCTGGGACAGTGCTCCTTGGCACTGGATCTCCCAGTCTCACCTGCTGCAGACACTGGAGGGGCAGGATGAGCTTCCTGTCTGCAGAGAGGCCCCCAAGATGAGAGGACTTAATTCAAAAGGCCACATAAATGTTTCCTGTGGAAGAATTGGAGTCAACCAGAACCTGGCAGGCCGAGGAGGCTCGTTAGCGAAGGGCCCAGCTGTCTTCTGCTTTGCTGGCCGGAGTCCAGGAAGGTTCAGGGCCACCTCACACACCACCAGCCTCTCAGGCGAGCCTCAACTGGACTCCAGGGTCAGGTCAGGCAGGAGGCAGCCAGCTCCTCACGGCTGATGGGAACTGCACCCCAAGCCAGAGGCTGTGCCCAGAACAGGGTCCTTCTTCCTCGTCTGAGTCAGAGCTAGACTCTGCAGGCCCTGGATGGCAGTGCCACCCCTGCCCAGCTCGGGCGGCATGTCCTTGCTCAATTGTCTGAGTGGATGCGCCATTCCAGGTGGAGACACACGAGTCTTTCATCCAATGGGCAAACACTTCTGAGCACCAGACATGTGCCACAGACAAGACACAGTATGGTGGGAAGAACCACTTGTGGTCCAGAGAGGTGTGATCTGTCCTGTTCCAGGGGGCGCCCAGCCACAGTGGGCAGGGGAGCATGTGGCCAGCACTTCAGCCAGGAGGATAAAGTCAGCTGTAGCCAAGCAGGAAGGGTGCTGCAGGCGGAGGGTGTGGGGGACAGTGCCCTGAGCTGAGTTAGGGACAGGATGTGGAGAGGAGAGGGCAGGAGGCACACAAAGCTGGCTGTGCTGGCTGGGCACCATATGGTGAGAATACCAACCAAAGAGCTGGCACCAGCTGGGCAGGGTAGAGCCAAGCCCCTTCTCTACCCAGCACTCTGAGGGGCCACTGCTTGACTACACATGTCCCTGTGCACCATGCACCGCCGGTGCTCTGAGCTCCCCACCTGCTCTGCTTCCCTGTGCCCTGGCAGCTTTCTCCACTATACCCTCTATGTGGTGGGGACTTCCTGCTGACATGTGGGACACCCTTGCCCTCCACCTCTTCTTGGGGACCTTCAGGGCTTGGAGGTTGGCATGTGAAGTGTGCTGCAGCCCCAGGGCTCTGCAGCTGCTCGCTGACTCCTCACCACAGCAAGGGAGCTGGGGCGTGGCTTGGGGCCTCCAGGCTACCACGTGGCAGTGGGGGCTCAAGTGTCCCCTCCGAGGCTGGCTGCCCTCGCTTCTGGGGGTCCTTGCAGACCGGCCCCACCTTGTTCCGGGTGCCCTGTCCCCTCTGCTGCCCTGTTCCTTCCTGAATTCTCCAAGCACCTGTGACTTGTCTGTAGGAGTCTCATTCTTCAGCTGCCACAAGGATGGTCACAGGAGCTGGCAGGGTGCGTGAGGAGAGTCCAGTGGAGCCACTGCCCTGTTGCTGACCAAAGACATCACTCTGTCCTCATGTGCACAGCAGGGGCAGAATTGATGATGTTTAAATTGATGGAAACAGATCAGACACAGGAAAACAAGAACAGCAATACTGAAAATGAGCCTCACGGAGGGACAAGGTCCCACAGCCAAACAGCTCAGCCCAGTGCCCAACGCGTCTTCAGAAACACGTCTGTATTACGGCAAATGCAGCAGGCAGGGTCTCTTGCCAGAGCAGGGTCTGCGCAGGAACATCCTCCACTCTTTCTGGGGTCAGTTTCCCAAAGCCCAAGACACCAGATTGGGCAACGGATCCAGCTCTCACTGCAGACCCACACGACTCGAAGCGTTGGTTGTTTGTAGGAGGTTGCATGTGGTAACTTCTGGTCGGTGGCTTCCTCTGTGGTTGTGTCTCTTTGAGCCCCGGAGGGTGGCAGTCCTTGGGGGAGTCCCCTCTGTTTCCACCAAGAGCCTCCTCCACGGGTGTTCACATGTCACACGTCGGTCTCTCTTGTGTTTGGTGCAGGTCCAGAGACACCGCTGGACTGTGAGGTCTCCCTGTGGTCGTCCTGGGGCCTGTGCACAGGCCACTGCGGGAAGCTGGGAGCCAAGACCAGAACTCGCTATGTCCGCGTGCAGCCTGCCAACAACGGGACCCCCTGCCCCGAGCTCGAAGAAGAGGCTGAGTGTGTCCCTGATAACTGTGTCTAAGACCAGAGCCCTGCCACCTCTGGGGCCTCCTTGAACCTTGGGATGCTTGGGTCAGGGATGCAGGGGACTGCACACAGGCTTGAGCTTGAAGGTGGCTGAGGACTCAGGAAGTGCCCTCTGGTGGCAGGGAAGGGAGGTCTGGGAACAGGCTCCTTGCTCGGTCTCTTCTCTTAGGGCACACAACCTGCGCACTCAGACTCCTCACGAGGCTCTGCTCTAAACTTGGTCCCACTGTAATTTATTGCTGCTTGGGGAGGCTGTCTTTTGTGCAGACAGCACCTGCACCAGCGCCCAAGTAATACGACCTCCCTGGTGCAGGAGCTGGCACCCACACGGCTGTGAGATACCTCAGACCCGGCACCAGCATCCAAGTAGGGGCACAGTGTGAGAAGCAAACACAGTGGGGGCAGTTTCGGGAACCTCACTTGGCATTTTCATGTTACTGATCTCTTTGTGTTTGAATAAAGACTATCTGTTCCTGACAAATGTCACCACTGTCCTCGACCCTTTCTCTTTGGGTGGGCGTTAACAGGAACACACATTTGATAGGCACCTCACAATGCTGGGCAAGGGGGAATGGATGCACCATCCCCACAATGGGCCAGCGTGAGCTTCATGGGTGTCAGGAGACACCGCATGCCATCAGGGCAATACGGGAGAAGCAGGTGCACCCCACAGGCCGTGTCCACAGTGAGTCCCCAGCAGCAAGTGAGAAGCTCAGAGGCACAGCCAGGCGAACCCTCTTGGTGCCCTCTGCGAGGGAGCAGCTCTGCCTTATAGCCACTGAGACCCAGAACCCTGGTGACCAGCCTGCAGCAGATGCCTCCTGGGGACCTGAGCTTGGGCCAGCCTCCAAACATTCCTAAGGGGCCCACTTTGATATGAGTGGCCCTTTGCAGAGGGTGAGGTCCTCAGAGTCCCAGCGACCAGCCTGGGTCATGCAGTTTGAAAAATAGATGTGCAGGGGAGGGCTCTTCTCCCCAGCCCCCTCTCAACAACTCAGCACCTCACTCCAAGGGGACCCTGGCAAAGTACCCTTCCTCCTGAAGGCTAAGACCCTCTAGCCCTGATGATTCTAGAATCAGATCCCAGGTCCAGACCCCACCACCTGCGTTCCCCCAAGACCCCAAGCCCACCTCCCACCACCCTGGGTCCATCCCCTCCCACTACCCTTGAGAACTCCTGAGCATAAGCCCAAGCTCACAAGTGTATGAGTTCTGAGGTTATGTGAAGATCTGAAAAACCTCTGATTAAAAATTTTCCTAACATTTTCTGGACCAGTGGTGCTTAGGCACATGGAAAAAAGGGCCCTCAATCCTGCCTGCAGATCACACTGTGCACTCAGGACTCACAGGGTTCCCCAGGACATGAATTCACCATCAGAACCCTCCAAACACACATAACACCAGCTCTGGTACCCCTAAATCTGCGGAGTTTGCAAACCACAAATCAGACTCACTGAGCCATCAGAGTCGGGGTGATTACGCATGGGATTTGGGGGAGCAGGCTGACTGTGTTAACCCAACCAGGAGTGCAAAATCCAAAGTGCGCCAGAGCAACACACAGATAATGGATTCAAACCTGAACAGGTGGACTGAACACTCCAGTCAAATGACAAAGACTGTGAGACCAGATTCACAAGACCCCGTGTTATCACAGAGCCTGCAAAGTCCCTTAAGAACACTAAAAGGTGGCCAGATGCAATGGCTCACACCTGAAATCCCAGCATTTTGGGAGTTTGAGGTGGGAGGATCTCTCGAGGCCAGGAATTTGAGACCAGCCTGGGCAACATAGTGAGACCCCATCTCTACAAAAATTATAAAAATTAGCTGGGCGTGGTGGCATGTGCCTGTAGTCCCAGCTACTCATACATTGACATGGAGGTGCCTTCACAGAAGTCACCAAGATCCACATCTGGAGGACTGTCCTGTTGTGTTAGGCATCGAGATTTGAGGGAGACAGATGGTGAAAGTAAACCAATGAAGGAATCTATGTCAGGAATCTAGCTGGTGCCCTTGGGGAGAGGGGACAGAATGCTGTTGTACCTTAGGAAGGTGGCTGGCACACCCACTGACAAGCCCCCATCTGAGCAGAGGGTGCACTGGACTCAGGGTTGTTGCCCCATACAGCCAGCCCCCTGCCCCAGACGCTCACCAGCAGGTCTCACACAGCTTCCTCTTTGCCTCCTCCAGGACTCTAAACTCTGGATAGACACACCATCCGAGACACTGTTCTTTTCATAAGATGTAGGGGAGGACTCTTACTTCCTCCCCGCACTTGTAAAAATAAGCAAACAAAAACACTGAACTGAGGCTGGAACAAGGAGGAGCTGGGGTCAGGCCAAAGAAAACGAGCTCAAGAGCAGCTGACAGAGGCAGGGCTCGCGAGGGCTGCTGCAAGCGTGGGCCAGCAGCACAGGCAGAGTGAGCCTGGTGCCCCATGCTGAGTAGGACCCTCAAGGTGGGAGGTGCCCCTTCTCAGTAGGAAGTCCAGAAGCCATGTTCCCTACAGGAAGCTTCCCAACCACTAATGTGAGCCCCAGCACTCCCCAAACCCCAACAATCAAAATCAAGCTATGAACACAACACAAAGATCAAACAAATAAGAAAACAAGTCACTATAATTGAAAGTCAGCAGGAAAAAACCAAACAGATTCAGACATCCAGGATCATAAATCTTGTCAGAAACAGAATACAGAACAGGTAGAACAAAAATGACCAATCAACAAGGGTCAATTATTAATAGAAACAGATAAATTCAGAAAGGAAAAACTATGAAATGACAAATCCTTAGTGGGTTTAAGAGCTAATTAGCATAGCTGGAGACAGAATTAGTGAGCTGGAAGACATAGCTGAAGATATCATCCAGGATGCAGCACAGAGAGATAAGAAGGCAGAACATTTCAAAAAGATATGGAAGATAAAATGAAAAGTTCTAAGTGTTTTAAATCAGAGACACTAAAGGAGATAATAGAATGGAGAAGAGATAATCTTTTTTTTTTAATTTATATTTATTTATTTATTTTTTTTGAGACAAAGTCTCACTCTGTTGCCCAGGCTAGAGTGGTGTCAGCCTAGCTCACAACAACCTCAAACTCCTGGGCTCAAGTGATCCTCCTGCCTCAGCCTCCCAGGTAGCTGGGACTACAGGCATGCGCCACCATGCCCGGCTAATTTTTTCTATATATATTTTTTAGTTGGCCAATTAATTTCTTTCTATTTTTAGTAGAGACGGGGGTCTCACTCTTGCTCAGGCTGGTTTCAAACTCCTGACCTTGAGCGATCTGCCCGCCTCGGCCTCCCAGCGTGCTAGGATTACAGGCGTGAGCCACCACGCCCGGCTGAGAAGAGATAATCTTTAAAGAGAAAATAGTGCAAATTTACAGAACTGGTTAAAATAAAAAGGTATCTCTGGAAATAGAAAGCATAATATATATCTCAAAGAGGAAAAATAAAAGTAATCCATGCCCATGCACAGCATATTGAAACTGATAAACACCAAACACAAACGGAAGACCCTCAAAGGGCACTGAGGAAAAGAACAGATTGCCTATAAAGGAACATGTATTGAATGACAGTAACTTCTAAACAGCAGGTAAGGGAGTCAGGACACAGTCAGATAACACGTTTTTAATTTTTAATTTTGACAGAAGTTCAACAGAGTTGAACAAGTTTGACAGAAGTTTGACAGAGTTCATAATCCAGAGTTATGAACTCATCAACATCTGTCAAGAATGAGGGCACAACAGACATTTTCAGATTAACAAGAGCTTAATACCAAGAGCTTAATATTGCACTGAGAAAACCTCTAAAGGATGTGTTCAGGATGGAGTAAAATTATCCCAGAAAGATGATCTGAGATACAAGGAAGAGTAATGCATTAAAAAAAACAAACAACTTTCAAATAACAAAAGCACAAATTCCCTAAGGATGGAGAAAAATAACAGCAAAATTTTGAGATGCTGAAAATGACAACTGATTGACAGGTCTGAGGAAAACAAATCCTAAGCTGAAAGTTTAGGTTTGCAAATTCAAAGAACTGGGCAAATTCAAAGAACTGAGAATCTTTAAAAGCTCAAGGAATTGGCAGTTTCAACTACTAACATTTGTTACTAGATTTTACAATATCTTTGTATGATTTTGGTATAGGATAATGCTGACCTCATAAAATGAATCCAAGAGTTTCCTTCTCTGAAAGACTTGTGAAAAACTGACATTAACTTTTCCTTAAATGTTTTATTTTATATAATTCACCAATGAGGCCATTGGCTCCACAGTTTTCTTTGTGGGAGGAGTTATTATTTACAATTTGTTTACTAGATATATTGCTATTGAGATGTTCAATTTTTTCCTGTGAAAGTTTTGGTAATTTGTGCTTTCAAGTAATTTGTCAATTTCACCTAAATTGTCAAATTTACTAGCATAACTCGTTCTGTCAAGAATGAGGGCAAAACAGACATTTTCAGATTAATAAAAAGAGCTTAATACCAAAAGAATTGTACTGAATAATAAAATTCCTTTATTATCTTTTCATGTTTGTAGAATTTATAGTGATATCCCTTCTTTCATTCTGATATTGGCAATTTGTGTTTTTTCTCCTTTTTTCCTTGATCAGTCCAGCTAAGACTTTATCAATTTTATTGATCTTTCAAAGAACCAGTTTTGGTGTGAGTAGCTTTCTTTAGGGTTTGCTCATTTTGTTTCAATGATTTCCACACTTTAATGTTACTTTAATAATTTCTTCCTTTAATCTTTAATATTTCCTTCCTTCTTCTTACTTTGGGTTTAATTTGCTTTTCTTTTTATAGTTTACTAGGGTGGAAGCTTAGGTCATGAATTTTAAACTTTTCTTCTTTTCTAATATAAGCATTTAAAGGTATAAATTTCCCTTTAAAAATTGGTTTAGCTGCATACCACAAATGAAATACATTTTCATTGTAATACAGTTAAAATACTTCCTATCTTTCCTGTGACTTCTTTGATGCATAATTTATATTAAAATGTGTTTAATTTCCAAATATTTGGAATTTTTCATATTTTTTTTACTGATTTCTATTTCAATTAAGTTATGATCAGGAATATATTCTGTACGATTTCAACACTTTTAAATTTATTGATACTTTTTTATAGCCCAGGATAAGGCCTATCCTGGCAAATATTCCATGTGCATTAGAAAAGACTGTGGGCCTGGCGCAGTGGCTCACACATGTAATCCTAGCACTCTGGGACACTGAGGCGGGCAGATCGTTTGAGCTCCGGAGTTCGAGACCAGCCTGAGCAAGAGCAAGACCCCGTCTCTACCAAAAATAGAAAGAAATTAGCTGGGCATGGTGGTGCATGCTTGTAGTCCCAGCTACTCAGGATGCTGAGGCAGGAGGATTGCTTGAGCCCAGGAGTTTGAGGTTGCTGTGAGCTAGGCTGACGCCACGGCATGCTAGCCGGGACAACAGAGTGAGACTCTGTCTTAAAAAAAAAAAAAAGAAAGAAATAAAAGAAAAGATTGTGCATTATGTCATGGCTGAGTGCCCTATTCCATTAATGTTAGTTGGGTCAACATGGGTCACATTGGTTGACAGTGTTGTTCAGGTCTCCTCTGTCCTTACTAATTTTCCTTATGTCTTCTATTATTAACAGAAGAGTGCTGAAAGCTCCCACTATGATTGTAGGTTTATCTCTTTCTCCTTCAGTTCTGGCAATTTTTGTTTCATGAATTTGTAAGTTTTATTTATAGGTACATATACATTTAAGATGATTCCCTTTTATCTTTATTAAATGTTTATCTCCAGTAATATTCTTTATTTGGAAGTCTACTTTGATATTATAATAATATAGGCAATTCAATTTCTTGGATTAGAGTTTATGTGGCATATCTTTTTCCATTCTTTTACTTTTAACCTATTTTGTCTTTATATTTAAAGCTTATTTCTTGTAAATAACATTTTGTTGGGTCTTTGTTTTTTACCCATCTGATAATCTATGCCTTTTACATCATTTACATTTAATGGACCTATCAATATAGTTAGGTTTAAATCTACCATTTTCATTTTTATTCTATTTGTCCCATCTGTTCTTTGTTCCTTCTCTTGCATATGATTTTATTTTGAGCCATGCAAATGTTTTACATAATCAAAAAATAAAAATAAACTGAACTAAAACAAAGAGACAAAATGACCAAACCCTAAATATTGAAAACAAACTGATACAAATGAACCATACTTTATAAGAAAAGAAAACAATTACTTCAGTAAGTTTAAATGATATTTTTGTGCATATATCCCTAGGGAAATACTAAAGATAAAGAAAATGACAAAGAAATCTTAGATGGCACTTAGTAGTCTTTTTGATATTAGCAATATTGGTATGGTTCTGTGGAAACTATTACAGGCACACCCCATTTTATTGTGCTTTACTTTATTGCACCTCACAAATATTGCATTTTTTACAAATTGAAAGTTTGTGGCAACCCTGCATTGATCAAGTCTATTGGCACTATTTTTCCAACAGCATGTGCTTATTTCATATTTCTGTGTCACATTTTGGTAATTCTTGCATATTTCAAACTTTATTATTATTATTATATCTGTTATGGTGATCTGTGATCAGTGATATTTGTGGTTACTATTGTAATTATTTGGGGGCACCATGAATTGTAACCATATAAGACAGCAAACTTAATCCATAAAGGTGTGTTCTCACTGTTCCACTAACCTGCCATTGCCCCATCTCTCTCCCTCTCCTCAGGCCTCCCTATTCCCTGAGACACAACAATATTGAAATTATGCCAATTATAAAGCTTATAATGGTCTACAAGTGTTCAAACGAAAGGTAGAGTTGCACATCTCTCCCTTTAAATCAAAAGCTAGAAATGATGAAGTTTAGTGAGGAAGGCATGTTAAAAGCTGAGATAGGCCAAAAGCTAAGCCTCTTGCATCAAACATTTAGCCAAGTTGTGAACGCAAAGGAATAGATCTTGAAGGAAATTAAAAGTGTTACTCCAGTGAACACATGAATGATAAGAAAGTGAATCAACCTTATTGCTGATATGAAGAAAGTGTTAGTGATCTGGATAGAAAATCAAACCAGCCACAACATTCTCTTAAGCCAAAGCCTAATCCAGAGCAAGGCCCTGACTCTCTTCAATTCTGAGAAAGGTGAGGAAGCTGCAGAAGAGAAGTTAGAAGATAGCAGAGTTTGGTTCCTGAGGTTTAAGAAGCCATCTCTATAACATAAAAGTGCAAGGTGAAGCAGCAAGTGCTGATGGAGAAGCTACAGCAAGTTACCTAGAAGTTCCAGCTAAGATCACTGATGAAGGTGGCTAAACCACATAACAGATTTTCTATATAGACAACACAGCCTTATATTGGAAGAAGATGCCATCTAGGACTTTCATAGCTAGAGAGGAGAAGTCAATGCCTGCCTTCAAAGGATAGGCTGACTCTTACTAGGGGCTGATGCAGCTGGTAACTGTAAGTTGAAGCCAATGTTCCTTTACCACTTCAAAAACCCTAGGGCTCTTAAGAATCTACTCTGCCTGTGCTCTATGCATGGAAGAACAAAACCTGGATGACAGCACATTTGTTTATAACATGGTTCACTGAATATTTTAAGCCCAATATTGAGACCTACTGCTCAGGAAAAAAAGATTCCTTTCAAAATACTACTGCTCATTGACAATGCACCTGATCACCTAAGAGCTTTGATGGAGTTGTACAAAGAGATTAATGTTGCTTTCATGCCTGCTAACACCATACCCATCCTGTAGCCCACAGATCAGAATTAATTTTAACTTTCAAGTCTTATTTAAGAAATTCATATTGTAAGTCTACAGCTGCCATAGATAGTGATTCCTCTGATGGATCTGGGCAAAGTAAATTGAAAACCTTCTGGAATGAATTCACCATTCTAGATGTCATTAAGAATATTCGTGAGATGGGCACAGTGGCTCAGGCCTGTAATCCTAGCACTCTGGGAGCCCAAGGCATGAGTATTGCTTGAGCTCAGGAGTTTGAGACCAGCCTAAGCAAGAGTGAGACCCGTCTCTACAAAAAATAGAAAAAAAGTTAGCCAGTCACACACCTGTAGTCCCAGCTACTTGGGAGGCTGAGGCAGGAGGATCACTTGAGCCCAGAAGTTTGAGGTTTACGTGAGCTACAATGATGCCACCACACTCTAGCCTGGGTGACAGAGCAAGACTCTGCCTCCAAAAAAAGAAGAATATTTTTGATTCATGGAAGTAGGTCAAATTATCAACATTAACAGGAGTTTGAAAGGAGTAAATTCCAGTCCTCATGGATAACTTTGAGAGGTTCAAGACTATAGTGGAGGAAGTAACTGCAGATGTGGTAGAAATAGCAAGAAAACAACGAATTAGAAGTGGAGCCTGAAGATGTGACTGAATTGCTGCAATCTCTTGATCGAACTTGAATGGATGAGGAGTTGCTTTTTATGGATGAGCAAAGAAAGTGGTTTCTTGAGATGGAATTCATTCCAGGTGAAGATGCATTGAATGTTGTTGAAATGACAATAAAAGATTTAAAATATTACATAAACTTAGTTGATAAAGAAGTGGCAGGGTTTGAGAGGATTAACTGCAATTTCAAAAGAAGTTCTACTGTAGGTAAAATGCCATCAAACAGCATTCAATGTGCTACAGAGAAATCTTTCATGCAAAGAAGAGTCAATCATGAGGCAAACTCCATTGTTGTCTTATTTTAAGGAATTGCCACAGCCACCCCAAGCTTCAGCAACCACCACCCTGATCAGTCAGCAGCCATCGACACTGAGGCAAGACTCTTGGCCAGCAAAAAAGATTATGACTCCCTGGAGGCTCAGATGATCCTTAGCATTTTTAGCAATAATGTATTTTTAATTAAGGTATGTACATTGTTCTTGTAGATGTAATGCTATTGCACACTTAATAGACTACAGCATAGAGTAAACATAACTTTTGTATGAACTGGGAAACCAAAAAAATTCATGTGACAAGCTTTATCACAATATTCATTTTATTGTGGTGGTCTGGAACTGAACCTACAGTATTTCCAACGTGTGTCTGTATAGGTATATTGAAGGATAAAGGAAATGAGTAATTATGTGAATGCCATTAAGAATAGATTTTTAGCATAAAGGAGATAAAAGTATATAATCAAAGAAATTAAGTAAAACTCTTTAGTCTTAAATTTAAATTAGAAATAAGAATATAAACTCATATTTTAATTGAAAAATAAGCAAATAAAAAAAATACTTCCAGGCTGGGCATGGTGGCTCACACCTATAATTCTAGCACTCCGGGAGGCCAAGACAGGAGGATTGCTTGAGGCCAGGAGTTTGAGACTAGCCTGGGCAACATAGAGAAGCCATTGTACCTACAAAAGAAAGAAATATTAGCCAGGCATGGTGGTGCATGCCTATAGTCCCAGCTACTCGGGAGGCTGAGGCAGGAGGATCTCTTGAGCCCAGGAGTTCGAGGCTGCAGTGAGCTATGAGGATGCCACTGCACTCCAGCCTGAGTAACAGAGTGAAAGCTTGTCTGAAAAAAAAAAAAAAAGAAAAAGAAAAAAGAGAGAAAGAAAGAGAATAATGACTGCAATATATCAGAAGAACATTAAATATATAACAATTCACAATTCATGAATTCATAATGATACTTTAAAGAAACCTACAGGAGGTTATTAGGGCACTAACATACTAATTTTGAAAATTGGTTAATTCTGGGGAAAGAATCAGGCATGTAGCCTGCCTTCCCTGTACAAATTATTTCGGGGTAACCAACCAGTTAATGCGACAAAGTTTTCTTTGCAGCAACTACTAAGGAAGTAGTGGATTAGGGGAGAGAGCATAAGTGGATGTTAACACCACTTATGCTGAGTGGGAACCTGACAATGAGGAATCAAGTAGAGAGGTGGGCCCACAGAGCTTTGGTTACTCAAAGCAGGACAAGTAGACACTGATTTCTGTTGTGAGGCAATAGGAAGCACGTGCCAGTTACTCTAGCATGAAGTCTGAGCCTAACCAAGCCCCTAGTTCCACAACCCAGCATCAGGGAAACAGGAGGAAAAAGCAGCGAGGCCCCTTGCCACTGGCAGTGTGGTCCCTGCAGCAGCATCACACACGTCCACCCTCGCCTTGGTGAGCAAACTGGCTGAATCAACCACACCTGAGGGCACTTTCTCCTACATCTGCCATGTAGGTCACCATGAGCCAATGACCCAATGTTGCTAACAAATTACTGGGATAAAGAAGATTGGTGTGGGGAAGCAACACCCTACAGAACAAGAGAGATTTAACAGATATCACAGCCAAGTGTGATGTGTGAGTCCTGATTAGATACTGATTCAAATACATCAACTGTAAAAAAGACTTTTTAAGGCAATCGAAGAAATGTGACTATGAACTGGGTGTTAAATGATGGTAAGGAATTATTATTAATTTTGTTAGGTGACATAACAGCTTGGTGGTTGTTTAAAAAAAAAAGTCCTCACCAGTTAGAGATGCATATTGAAGTACTGAGGAGTGAAAATGACCTCAGATTCAGAATCTGCTTTAACATACTCCAGGGGAAAAAGAAAGTATGTATTGCTTAAATGAAACAAGTTTGGAGTTCATCACACAATTCTCTAATTTTGTGTGCTCAAAATTTTCTATAATAACAGAATTGTTTTAGCTGTGAGTGGAGATAAGTGGAGACAGCTCATCTGGATGCCCCTTCAAGATGTCAGGCTACAGAGGAATAATACAAACACTTAGTGCATACTATAAGTATAGACAGCACATCTGGACACCCTCTTCAAGATGTCAGGCTACATAGTAATAATGGAAAACACTTAGATAGTCAGTACTATAAGTGGAGACAGCACCTCTGGACACCCTCTCAAGATGCCAGGCTACAGAGTAATAATATAAACATTTATATAGTGTGTACTACTATGTGCCAGGGGCTGTTCTTAGTACTTTACACATATCATTTGATCTTTACAACCACTCAGTAAGGTAGGTTCTATTATTATTTCAATTTTTTAGATGAGTAAACTGAGTCAGAGAGCAATTAAGGAACTTGTCCAGGGTCCCAAAGGAGGTAAGTGGCAGACGAGGTTAGCCAGACCGTGGCCCCAGAGTCTGGGCTTGTAAATGTCACGCTGCTGGGTGTCTTGAGAGGAAAGCCTCCATGGACAGGGAGGCTGGGGCAGAGGGCCAAGCTCGCAGGAAGGGACAGAAGCCTCTGAGGAGGAATGAGAAGGGACTCCAAAGGCAGGGTCAGGTGTAGGCAGGAAGGAGGCCTAAGGGCAGGCCATGGATAGAGACAGCTGGGGAAGGCCGTGTGCCTGCTGACCCTCTGCATGTACTAGGACTGCATCCAGCTGCAGCTCCAGCAGCACCAGGAAAGCCAACAGCTGCACCATGTGCCAAATGCACAGAGCCAAGGCCTTCCCCTCTGTGTCATCCAATCTCTACAGCAGTGCTGTGGGGGTGTGCTGCCATCGCTCCCCTGCTTTATAGGTGGCAGCCCCGAGGTCTGCTCACCTGTCCATATTCACACCACTAAAAAGCAATATAGTCCAACCACCCTGGCCTGCGGATGCCAATCTCTCGCTCCAAGCCATGATGTTGCATTTTTTCCACTTTTCCACTTGTTTCAAGAGTGTTCATGATTGCTTATCAAAGCATTCCCATGATAGTACACATATATCCAAGAAAAATAAAAAGAATGTGTGCAAAAGCTGATGTAGCCCATGTAAGGTTGCAGTCTAGTTAGTTGAACTCTGCCAGTCACACGGTCATCTAAGCTATGTGAGATGTTCCATGGGGGAAGCTGGGTGACAGGTGCACAGGCCCTTTCTGTACTATTTTTGCAACTTGTTGTGAGTCTACAAATATTTCAACATAAAAAGTTTAAAAAGAAAGCACTAGGTGCCAGAGCTGAAAGGACCAAATGGAACACTAAGTGATTTTAACTCCTCTTTTCTTGGGGAAACTGAGATGTAGAGATTCCCATCGGGGCTCTTGCCTCTTCCTAGTCCTGAAGCGAGCTGCCTCTTCCTCTTTCCCACACCAGTCCCCCTCCTCTACGCCACCCCCCATTTTCCATCCTCTCTCACCTCCTACCAAGCAGTGGAAACCACCAAACAAATGGCCATTTCCGCTTGGTCACAGAGGCACAGCCAGCACTGCCCAGCGCTGGCATTAGCTGTGCTTGGTGCTTCAGGGTTTCCTCTGGAGCTTCTCCCTGGGCCCTAAGGTCGGTCATCCCATCAGAACACTTCAAAGTCTTTAAAAGGGGGCAGGTCAGAAGGAACTCTGACGTCATCGTGCTTGGAAAGGCCCCAAGGTTCAGATGCCTTTTTATCTTGTTCACTGGGATTTGCTGCAAATACCTGCCCAGGTGTAGATGCCATATGTTACTTCTCACAAAAATCAATTTTACAAAAACCCAATGAAATAAAAACACTCAATAAGCAGCGTCACTTGCAACTGATCCATTTCAGAGAAAGTTCCGCCAGGAGTGGCTAAAGCAACAGAAATGCAAATGTTAACATTTCTTTTATGTTTTGGTTTTTCACTTTCAACTGCTTTTTATTTCCACGTAGGGGAACGAGAGGAGAAATGCATAATAGAAGACATTCCAAGTGACACATTGATAACAGGTAGGTAAAATGTACTCTGTTAAATGTTGAACTCAAGATGTCGTTTTATGGTATTATGCTAATCTCTTGAAGTATGTATTATTTGGCAGTGAATATAATGCTGTGTAGTTTTCTCTTGATAGTTTATCAAGTTATGCAAACTTAATGTGAAAAAAAGCCTTAAGAGTGAGTAGAACAGGGAACCTGGACACAACACCCCAGAATCCAAGCTTGATTTGTTTTGTGGCTGAACGCTAAAAACATGAACAGCACGAGCCGTGGTGTCTTCTGAACCTCAGCTTCCTGCAGCCCCACAGGCCGTGTGGGGAGGAGTGCTGCAGGGAAGCATGCGAGTGCAGACCTGAGACTCCTCCCCAGGCAAACTGCCCAGAAAACCTGCTACCACCACAGTGACTTCTGCGCATTTACCGCACTGCTACCAAGCACATCCCCACGGAGCTGAGCTTAACTCACCTTCTGAGAAAGAAACAAGTGCTCATGGTTCAGAATTGTATGGAAAATCCAGTATGATATTTAACCTTCAAGTCAACATCAACATCAAACTTCCTAATTTCAATGCAAAAAAAGAAGTGGAAGGGCTGGGTGCGGTGGCTCACACCTATATTCCTAGCCGAGGTGGGAGGATTGCTTGAGCTCAGGAGTTTGAGACCAGCCTAAGCAAGAGTGAGCCCCCGTCCCCACTAAAAAAAAAAGAAATAGAAAAAAAAATTAGCCAGACGAAGTGGCACACGCCTGTAGTCCCAGCTACTCAGGAGGCTAAGGCAGGAGGATCACTTGAGCTCAGTAGTTTGATGTTGCTGTGCTCTACAATGATACCACTGTCCTCTAGCATGGGTGACAGAGCAAGACTCTGCCTCAAAAAGAAGAAAAAAAGAAGAAGAAGAGGAAGAATCTAAATCTAGTGGTATTCTCTATAAGTGCTGATTACATATTTTTATATTCCATTCAATCTCATAGTGTTGAATTCTCCTTTTAATTTGTTTTGGCCATTACATTTGAGTGTTCTATCACAAAAAGTAATGACTTGTCCAGAAAAAAATCAAATAAATGCAGCCAGCATGGGGGCAGAGAGGAAGTGAGATAGAGTTTTAGGATGAGTAGATTGGGAAAACGCACATGGAGGAGGACTGAGTGGTACCAGAAACCTCCTGTTTTTATGACCACTGTGGGAAGAGGACTCATCTGAGACTGTGGCATCTGAACAAGACTGCCTGAATCCAAACCCCAGCTCTGCCACCTGGTAACTGGGTGCCTTTGGGCAAGCTGCTTAACCTGTTTCTTCATTTGTAAAATGTGATGGCAATAATGACAATAACACTTATTTCTTTTGTTTATGATGACAAATTAATATTCATAAAGCTTTTAGAGCCTGACCCAGCACACAGAAAGTACTGTGCTTGCTCAATATGTGCCCTGCGCCTAACTACATCACCCCAGGGGAAGCTTGGCCTCCCGGGTGAATAGCCCTGTTGCAGTTGGCTGTTTTCCTAGTAACTTGGGAATTTTACAGCCTGCATTTGAAGGGGCAGAGGAAGAGGAAGATGGAAGAGAGAGGCCTGCTGCCTCATGACCCACTAGCAGGACTGATGTGTCCTGGACCCACTGGTACATCTCAGCGAGCCGGAAAGTCACCTGAGCCACTGGTGGTGTCTGAGGCAGGAAGGCAAATGCAGCTGGACGGTGATCTGACAGCCATGTTGAGGAGAGGGCTCAGTCTAGTCAGGGTGGAAGCCTGGGCCTCCGCGGTGGCTCCCTCCCCTGCCACCGCCACAGTCCATGCCCCCTGGGACACTGCCCTCCATCTCCTCCCTCCTCCATCCCCGTCCTGTCCTTCCCTGACTCCCACTGTGCCCCACAGCCTCGGCCTCTGCTCTTGCCACTCTGCCCTCTCCTTAGCCATCACCGCCAGGCAATTGTTTAGATTGAGAGCTTAGCTACTTAAAATTTACTGTTACAGGAAAACTCTGGAAAAAACGTCAGTCCACATGCTTTAATTTTTCTTTAAAAAAGGACAGCAGACTCTGGTCTTGGAAGCAGTCTTGTGGGTCTGGCCCTCTTGCGCCCACTGCCCCAGGTGGAAGGAGCCCTTGTGCGGCCCGGGGGCTCCTGTGCCTCTGCTCTCATGCCCTGGGGCCAATCACTCCCAGAACAGCACAGCCCACCGCTGTCCATGGTGCAGGAAGTACATTCCCACAACTTTTATCCACTCATCCTCGCTCTGCCATCGGAATCCACTCAAAATAAATCTAAATTTTTTTACCTGAAAGTCTTTCATAACTTTGAAGTCAATGATTCCACCCACTCCAGAGTTCACTTTTCCAGGCTCACTTTCTTCAACTGCAGAGAGCATGGCTTCAAGTCCACTTGTGCAACGTGCACTGATGCAGTGTCTAGTCTGGGCAGGCTCTGAGCTGAGGACTGGAGACCCAGCAGGTGCAGGACAGGCGAGGTTTCTGACCCTGCTCCTGGCTCCGGTCAGCAGAGGAGACAGTGGACCATGGTGCAAGCACGTGACCCCAGAAAGAAGAAGGCATTGCCTGCTGATCCAGGCACCAGCCCTGAGGAAGCCTATGGAAAAAGCAACTGAGGCAGGATGGAGAAGGCTCTGGAAAAACAAGGGCACATAAAAGAATAGAAGATTATCATTCAGATATGGAAAAATTGAGGACATAATATAGGCAAATAGTATAAGGAGAGAAAAGCAAACCAAACTCATCAAGGCCAATTAAGCAAACAACCACAAGTAAGTCGTGGTCCAAACAAGATGCTAACTAAAATGGGACACAATTTTCCATGAATTGGAGTGGAGAGAAGCACAGTGGGGAGAGCCAGGACTCAGCCTTCTCCCTGGCTATCGTGGTCGGCCAGCAGGCCGCTGGGGCTTGGGCCCTGTGCTGGGGTCACAAGGACGGGGGCCTGTGGACTGGAGGGCATCCTGGGTCCCCTTTCCAGTTTCATGTCACTCACACATGTGGCCGTTTGGCTGTGTCAGCATGGACGCTGCTGATTTAAAGGTGTAGGGCAGAAGGAGCTCTTTGAAGGCACAGATTCTGTGCTCTCCACCTTTGTGTTCCCAAGGCTGCTATAGGCCCTGGCACAGGGGAGTGGTGCTTTTGATCTGAACTGAATTGACTGGTTTCAGGATAAAGCTGTGGTTTTTGAGATGTCTCCCCATGCTGAGATGGATCCATTAATTGGTCTTCAATTATAATCATGCAACTAGATGTAGGTTCATCTAACTTCTTGACTTGGCAGAAAAATATAACACAAAACTCTTTCTGAAGTCCATTTCCATAATGTCTACAGTGTTTCTAAGTTTTACCAGTGTAGCCTTCCCTAACAAAAAGCGGATTAAAACTAGTGTGGCACAACTTGCTCTTTGCGAAGTCATGAAGCTCACTGCTGTCTTTTCTTAGCACTTAGAAACAGTCTGGCAGTTGCCCAGAACTTAATTTCAAGCTCCCTCGACAACTGAAGGCTGCTTTTTCACTCATGTTTATTCCACTCTTTTTCTTTCAAAGGTCATCTCCCTTTCTCTCTCTTTCCTTCTCTTCCCATCTGCCTTTATCTCTATATTCAGCAAGTGTCAACTGATCACCTTTGAGTCGTGGTTCTAGACTCTAGGGGTTCAAAATTGAAACAAAGTAACAGAGTATTGCCTTCAGAGTGCTCATATTCTGGTGGAGAGAAAGACAGTACCCTAATAAGTGAGCAAGTTATGTGCCATCCCAGGGTTGAGTGCACCGGAGACTGTTACAGGAGGCAGGGCAAAGGAAGCCGCCAGAGCAGACAGAAAAGGGCTCACCAAAAAGTACCATCAGGGCCAAGACCTATGGGACATGGGAGGCCCAGAGGTGTGTCTGAGGAAGCAGGAGGCTCAGTGAGGCTGGAGCTAGCTGGAGGAAAATGCGAGAAAGTGAGGGTGGAGGGGCAGCGTCGCAGGGCCTTGGTCAATGGCACATGTAGACTTTGGCTCTGACTCTGAGTGAGATAAAAACCATTAGGAAGGCTTTTAGTACAATCAACACTTACATGGCTCTCAAGGCTTCAGTGTTGAGAAAAGCCAGTAGTGGGATCAGGGCAGAAGGCAGAAGCAGAGAAATTGGGGACAGGGAGCTCCTGTCATCATCCAGGGAGGATGGGGCTTGGATCAGGGAGCTATTGTCAGAAGGAGATGTTCCATAGGTGGAATTTGGATTTAAAAAGAGAGGAGTAAAGATGACCCCAGGTTTTGGGGCCTGAGTAACTAGAAGTGGAGTTTAAGGAGAAGACTGTAGACTGTGGTGTGGGTTAGGGTTAGGAGTTCATTCCTGGATGATTAAATTTGAGCTGCCTGTGGGCATCTGTCTAGTCCATTTTGTGCTGCTATAACAGAATACCACAGACTGGGGAGTTTAGAAAAGAAATTAATTTCTCAGAATTCTGGAGGCTGGGAAGTCCAGTAATGATGAATTTATACAGCAGCTATTTGGAGGCTCTGGAATACAGTCAATACAGGTGGGACCCTTGGAGAAGGGAATGGCACCCTTGAGCTCCACAATCATCCTGATGTTTTCCGCTCAGAATTCCAAATTGTAGATTAGGGTAACAAAGGGCTAAGAGAGAAAGGGCTAAGGAAAGAGAAGTCAGAGTCCAGGACTACCAGAGTGGCTAGGAAATGAAGGAGAAAGCAGGAATAGGGAGCCTAAAGATCTGCACGAAATCCTTCTCAAATAATCAGCTGATGCCTAAGCCCTGTGAAAGTAGAGAGAGACTCAAAACAAACAAACAAAAACAATTAGCAAGAAATAGCAACTGGGAAGCCAAAGAACTGGACAGAGACTTAATTGGCTGTGTGGATCTGGGAGAAAGTGAAGACCCAACAAGGTGAAGGGACCTTGGGAAACACCCTCGACATTCAGGCAAAGCCCTGTGAGGGCCGCACCCCAGGAATAAGATCAGGACCAGGAAAGAGGACCACATCCTAGGCATGGTTATGTTCTAGTAGTAACGACAAACTGTGGCAGACCCATCCTGCTTGCTAGGGCAAAACAGCTCTCCTGGGAGGTGGAGAACATCATCCAAAGCCTCTACAATATTCAGAATTCAATCAAAATTATGAGGTAGACTTAAAAACAAGATCGAATGATGAGAAACCAAAAGGTAAAACAGGCAATAGAAAGAGATACATAGGTGATTCAGACATGGACTCTAAAACCATTGTTACTATGTTAAATAGAATAGAGAAATGGATGGACAAGATAGAAGAGAAGACAGAATCTCAACAATTGGGATCTCTCTTTTAAAAACCAAGTGGACATTTTGGAACTGAAAAATATAATATCTGAAATTAAAAATTCATTGTATGGATTCAACAAAACACTGAGAAAAGGAGATTAGTGAAGGAGGCTGGATTTGTGAACTAAAAGAGACCTCAATGGAAAACAAAATGAAAAGACCAGAAAAGAATGTAAGAGACAAGAGGGAGACAAATGATCTAACATATATGTAACTGCAGCCCCAGAAGGAGAGATGAGAGAGAATGGAGGAAAGGCAACAAAGACACTGTCCAAGAATTTTTGAAAATTGATGAAAGACATCAGCCCAGAGATTCAAGGAGCTCAGAGTACCTCAAATGAGGATAAATATAAGGAAAAACACATCTAGCTACATCATTGGCACACTACTGAAAACCAAACACAGAGAGAAAATAATTTAAAATAACCAAAGGGGAAAAAAGACACAATTGCTTCACAGCAGTAAGAATGACAGCTTCTCAACAGAAACTATGCATCTTCAAAGATGCTGAAAAGGAAGGGAAAAAATTACTGTACCTTTGCAATATATTTTGCAATCAGGAGGTGTGATGTCCCCAGCTTTGCTCTTCTTTCTTTTTTTATTATTTAAAAAAAGTTTTTTTTATTTCAGCATATTACAGGGATACAAATGTTTAGGTTACATATATTGCCCTTGCCCCACCCGAGTCAGAGTTTCAAGCGTGTCCATCCCCCAGACAGTGCACACCGCACCCTTTATGTGTGTATATACCCATCCACTCCTCCCCCCTCCAATCTGCCAGACACCTGATGAATGTTACCACTATATGTGCACTTAAGTGTTGATCAGTTAAAACCAATTTGATGGTGAGTACATGTGGGCTTGTGTTTCCATTCTTGTGATACTTCACTTAGTAGAATGGGTTCCACCTCTATCCAGGATAATACAAGAGGCACTGTATCACCATTTTTTTTGTACCTGAGTAGAACACCTTTGTATATATATACCACATCTTAATAATACACTCATGTATTGATGGGCACTTGGGTTGTTTCCACATCTTGGCAATTGTGAATTGTGCTGCTATAAACATTCGCGTGCAGATGTCTTTTTATAGAATGTCTTTTGTTCTTTTGGGTAGATGCCCAGTA
>VBSM01001118.1:7042673-7065382 GCA_008086735.1 Cheirogaleus medius | reverse complement strand
GAGTGTTCCTATCTCTCCACAACCACACCAACATTTATTGTTTGGGGACTTTTTGTTAAAAGCCATTCTCACCAGAGATAAGTGATATCTTGTTGTGGTTTTTATTTGCATTTCCCTGATGATTAGAGATGTTGAGCACTTTTTCATATGTTTGTTAGCCATTATTCTGTCTTCTTTTGAAAAGTTTCTGTTCATGTCTTTTGCCCACTTTTTGATAGGGTTGTATGATTTTTTCTTGCTTATTTTCCTCAGTTCTACATAGATTCTAGTTATCAGCCCTTTATCAGATGTGTAACATGTAAATATTTTCTCCCAATCTGTAGGTTGTCTGTTTGCTCTCGTGATAGTTTCCTTGACTGTGCAGCTTTTTAATTTGATTAGGTCCCATTTATTTATTTTTGTCATTGTTGTGATTGTCTTTGGGGTCTTCTTCATAAATTCTTTGCCTAGGCCAATGTCTACAAGAGTTTTTCCAACATTTTCTTCTAGAATTCTTATAGTTCATGCCTAGGTTTAAGTCTGTTATACACCGAGGGTTGATTTTTGTGAGAGGTGAAAAGTGTGAATGCTGTTTCAGTCTTCTACATGTGGCTATCCAGTTTTCCCAGCACCATTTATTGAATAAGGATTCTTTTCCCCAGTGTATGCTTTTGTCTGCTTTGTCAAAGATTAGATGGCTATATGAGGATGGTTTTATATCTGGGTTCTCAGTTGTTCCATTGGTCTATGTCTCTGTTCTTGTGCTAATACCATGCTGTTTAAATTACTATAGCCTTGCAGTATAGCTCGAAGTCTGGTAAATCTATGCCTCCCAATTTGTTCTTTTTGCTTAAGATCACTTTTGCTATACGGGGTCTTCCCTGGTTCCATACAAAGCATAGAATTATTTTTTCTAGATTTGTGAAAAATGATGTTGGTGTTTTAATAGGGATAGCACTGAATCTGTAGATTACTTTGGGTAGTATAGACATTTTACAATGTTGATTCTGCTGACCCATGAGCATGGTATAGTTTTCCACTTGTTTATGTCCTCTGCTATTTTATTCCTCAGTGTTTTGTAGTTCTCCCAGTAGAGGTCTTTTACCTCCTTAGTTAAATATATTCCTAGGTGCTTTATTTTCTTTGTTGCTATTGTGAAGGGTATTAAGTCTTTGATTTGGTTCTCAGTTTGATTGCTATTGGCTTAGAGGAATGCTACTGATTTGTATACATTGATTTTGTAACCTGAGATTTTGCTGAATTTGTTTATCAATTCCAGTAGTCTCATGACAGAATCTTTGGGGTTTTCTAGATTTAAGATCATATCATCAGTAAAGAGAGATAGTTTGACCATTTCTGCCCCCAATTGGATGCCCTTGATTTCCTTCTCTTGTCTGATTTCTCTGGCTAGGACTCCCAGCACTATGTTGAATAGAAGCAGTAATAGAGGGAAACCTTGTCTGGTTCCAGTTCTAAGAGAGAATGCTTTCAATTTTTCCCCATTCAGTATGATGTTGGCTGTGGGTTTGTCATATGTGGCTTGTATCATTTTTACATAAGTCCTGTCTATGCCTATTTTGTTAAGCGTTCTTATCGTAAAAGGATGTTGAATTTTATTGAATGCTTTTTCTGTGTCTATTGAGAAGATCATATGGTATTTGTTTTTGCTTCTATTTATGTGGTGAATTACATTTATAGATTTGCATATGTTGACCCATATGATAAAGCCCTCTTGGTCATGATGGATTATTTTTCTGATAAGCATTTGAATTCAGTTTGCTAGGATTTTGCTGAGAATTTTTGCATCCATATTCATAAGTGATATCAGTTTGTAGTTTTCTTTTTTTGTTGTATCCTTTCCTGGTTTTGGTATCAGGGTGATGTTGGCTTCATAAAATGTGTTGGGGAGGATTCCTTCCTTCTGGATATTGTAGAATCATTTCTGCAGGATAGGCACCAGTTCTTTTTTGTAGGTCTGGTAAAATTCGGGCGTGAAATCATCTGTTCTGGGACTTTTCTTTTTAGGAAGGTTTTTTATTGCTGTTTCAATTTCAGTACTTGATATTGGTCTGTTCAGAAATTCTATTTCTTCCTGATTGAGCCTAGGGAGGCTGTGTGTTTCTAAGAATTTGTCCATTTCCTTACATTTTCCAGTTTATGTGCATAGAGGTTTTTATAGTATTCATAGATGATATTTTGTATTTCTGTGGCATCAGTTGTAATTTCTCCTTCTTCATTCCTGATATAGCTTACTAGAGTTCTTTCTTTTCTGCTTCTCATTAATCTAGCCAAAGGGTTGTCAATTTTGTTTATTTTTTAGAAGAACCAATTTTTGTTTTATTAATCTTCTGTATAGTTTTTTGTTATCAATTTCATTTAGTTCTGCTCTGATCTTTGTTATTTCTTTTCTTCTGTTGGGTTTGGGATTGGTTTGCTCTTCCTTTTCCAATTCCTTAAAACAATTCATTAGATTGTTGGTTTGTGATCTTTCTGTCTTTTGGATGTAGGCATTTATGGATATAAATTTTCCTCTCAGGACTGCTTTAGCTATGTCCCACAGATTTTGATAACTTGTGTCCCTTTTGTCATTTAGTTCAAAGAATCTTTTGATTTCCAATTTATTTCCTACTTAACAAAATAATTGTTCAGCAGAAGGTTGTTTAGTTTCCATGACATAGTGTAGAGATGAGAGTTTCTGTTAGAGTTGGTTTCTAATTTTATTCCACTGTGGTCTGAGAAGATGCATGGTATAATTCCTACTTTTAAAAATTTTTGAGACATGCCTTGTGCCTAGGATATGGTCAATCTTAGAGAATGTCCCATGAGCTGATGAGAAAAATGTATATTCAGATGTTTTGGGGTAGAATGTTCTGTAAATGTCAGTCAGTCCGATTTTTTCTACAGTTCTGTGTAAGTCCATTGTTTCTTTGTTTATTTTCTGTCTGGAGGATCTGTCCTGTTCTGTCAGAGGAGTGTTGAAATCTCCAGCTATTATGGTGTTGCTGTTTATCATTTTGTTTAGATCAAATAGGATTTGCTTTATGAATCTGGGCATACCTGAGTTAGGTGCAAAAATATTTAGAATTGTTATGTCTTCTTGTTGAATTATACCCATCACCATTATATAGTGACCCTCTTTGTCTTTCATCACTTTTGTTGATTTAAAGACTAAGTTATCTGAAATCAGAACCACCATGTCAGCTTTCTTATGGCTCTGTTTGCTTGAAATATTGTTTTCCATCCCTTCACCTTGAATCTTAATACATCCTTGTGGGTTAGATGTGCTTCCTGAAGACAGCAGATATTTGGCTTGTGTGTATTTATCCATTTGCCCAGCCTATTTCTCTTTAGTGGGCAGTTTAAGCCATTCACAGTTATTGAGAGAATTGATAAGTGAGGTAGATTTCTGCTCATCCTGTTGAGTTGAACTTTGTTGCTTTGTTTTCTCTCTTGAGCCATTCTGGTATCTGGCCTTTGACCTTTAACTTTTGGATGATTTTATATTCAGGAGTGTTTATTGTGCTGATCCGTGTATAAAACTGTTTTGAGTACTTCCTGGAGGGCAAGTCTTGTCCTGATGAATTCCCTCAGTCTTCGCTTGTCTGAGAGGGTCTTTATTTCTCCTTCATATTCTCTTTCATATACAAAACATAGTTTTGCGGGGTAAAAGATTCTAGGCTGGGCATTATTCTGTTTGAGAAGAGTGAGAATGGGGCCCCAGTCTCTTCTTGCATACAAGGTCTCAGTTGAGAAGTCTGCCATTATCAGATGGGTTTTCCTTTGTAGGTTACCTGCCTTTTTAACCTTACAGCTCATAGGAGGGCTTCTTTAGTGGTTATTTAGGTCAGTCTGATGACTGTGTGTTATGGTGTCTTCCTGTTTGTGATGAATCTCCCAAGGGTCCTTTGAGCTTCTTGTACCTGGATATCTAGATTTTTAGCAAGGCCTGGGAAATTTTCCTCTATTATATCCTCAAATAGCTTACCCAACCCTTGTGTATTTTCTTCTTCACCCTCAGGGATGCCTATGATTTCACATTAGGCTTCTTCACATAATCCCACATTTCTTGTAGGCTTTGCTCTTTTCTCTTATTTCTCTGCTCTATCTCTGTGACTGACTTATTTAATTGAAAGGTGTTATCTTCAATCTCTGAGATTCTTTCTTCTGTTTGATCTACCCTGTTCTTAAGGCTTTCCACTGTGTTTTGTAATTCCTTGAATAAATTCTTCATTTCCAGGAGTTTGGTTTGATTTTTCTTTAATATTTCAATTTCTTTAATGAATTTTTCTTCCAAGTCCTGGATTTTTTTTTTTTTGTTTCTTTGTGTTGGTTATTCACTTTTTCTTGCATATCATTTAGTTTTCTTACAATCCATGTTCGAAATTCTTCTGTTATTTTAGTGTTCTGAATTTGGTTTATGTCCATTGCTAGAGAGCCAGTGTTTCCCTTTGGGTGTGTGCTTTTCATTTGATTCTTCATACTTCCAGAGTTCTTTCACTGATTTTTTCCCATCTGGATCAGCTGTTGCTTCTTACCTTTAGATTTTCATTTGGATAATGACATGCCCTGTTTAGTCTCTGAGCCAGTAGGTGGTATTTATGGATGAGATCTGACCACACCCTTTATGATAAGTCACTAGATGCAGTAAAAGGGTGTGCAGAATGACCTCCTTGATAGTAGGTGGCACTTGCTGGGAGGAGCAGGCTGCAGTGTTGTTTTGGGGTCCTATAACCAGCTCTTATTCCCCTGGAGAGGCATTCTAGTGCCTCAGGTGGTGGGTGCGGCCCTGGGATTTCTAGGTGTGCCCTTATTCTCCACCTCAGTGGGGGCAGGTAGGAGAGTGGGTCTGGGCAGACCTGGGTTGGGTGAGCCTGCCCTCATGCTCCACAAATGCTGGGGAGGCTTAGTGGGGGTCAAAGGTCTATTCTCTACTTCTAGGCAAAGCTGCCAGGGAGGAGCTGAAATGGCCCCACTTGGCCAAAAAGTCTGCATGTGGGGGTGGGGCTGTCTGAGACCTGTAGTCTGGAGCAGGCCTTGCTCCTTTCCACCCTCCCCTATTCTGCAGTTTCTCCCAGGCCTCTGCCAGCAGGCAGGACCTCAAGCCAGCGGATCTCCCCTGGCTGTGATGTGGGCCTGGAGGTCCCCTGCCAAGGATTGCAGCCTGGGCTGGGCGCACAGCCTTCCCGTGGGAGGAGAGTTGCCCCTCAAGCATGCTGATCTGTCCCTGAAGGCACATACACCTCAGTAGGCTTGTTCACAAATATCCCTTCTGTGCCCCAGGGCATTGTGATCAAGATCTTGGTGTATTTACCCCTGGGCCCTGGAGATCAATCCCTGACCCTGCCAGTGAGAGGATTGCTGGTCTCAAGTCACCCACAGGTGCCCAAGCTGGATCAATATCTCTCCTTCTTGAGATTTGCCCCACTCTCTTGGAGTCACCAGGCAAGCAGCACCTGGGAGGGTTGGCAGGTAGGGAGCTCACATTCTGTGTACCCCTCAGTCTGCTATAGGGCCCCAAAAAGAAGGGTACCATTCCCTGCAAATGCCTCTGGGTGGTGGCTAAATTGTCTCTCTTGACAGCACAGGTAGGGAAGGGGAAGGGGAGAATGAAGCAACATGGCACCTGCTGATCAGCTTGAGTCTGCAGACCGGGAGGTGCCCCAAGGGAGCTGGGAGCCTATTGCCCTGTCCTCAAGAGGCTCACCACTCACTGGCAGTGGCCATCTCTGGGATGATGTTGGCAGGTCTCTCCAACCACTCAGGAGCCCACCAGAAGTCTGAGATGCAAGGGAGGGGAAATTTAACTGCTTCACCTACCCTTGTCACTGGTCTCCAAGCCTCTCAGGGGCCTTTCTGCTTCCAGTTCTCCTCCACAACTTCTTCCCGTGGAGTCTCTTGTAGTTTCAGGCACCCTTCCTTCCAACCCTTGTCTGATCTATGTTTGTCTTCCTGTTTATTTTTTTTCACTTTCTTCTAAAATCTGTCTTTCTTGCAGAGACACTCTAGCTGGCAGTTTTTCTTGTCCGCCATCTTAACCCCTCCTCTGCTATTCTTTCTCAAGACTGATTTGGCTATTTGTGGTCTTCTGTGGTTCCAGATGAATTTTAGGATTGTTTTTCATTTCTATAAAAAAAATCATGGGAATTTTGATAGCAATTGTATTAAATTTGTAGATTACTTTGGGTAGTATGGACATTTTAACTATATTAAGTCTTCCAATCCATGAACACAAGATATCTTTCTTTTTATTTGTGTCTTCTTTAATTTCTTTCATCAATGATCTGTAGTTTTAACAAACTAGTCTTTCACATCCTTCATTAAGTCTATTCCTAAGTGTTTTATTTTATTAATTTTTATTATTATTTTTTGGACACAGAGTCTCACTCTGTTGCCCCAGCTAGAGTGCCGTGGTGTCAGCCTAGCTCACAGCAATCTTGAACTCCTGGGATCAAGCGATCCTCCTGCCTTAGCCTCCCAAGTAGCTGGGACTACAGGCATGTGCCACCATGCCCGGCTAATTTTTTCTATAGTTTTAGTTGTCCAATTAATTTCTTTCTATTTTTAGTAGAGATTGGGTCTTGCTCTTGCTCAGGTTGATCTCAAACTCCTGAGCTCCAACGATCTGCCCACCTCGGCCTCCCAGAGTGCTAGGATTACAGGCGTGAGCCACCATGCCTGGCCCTATTCCTAAGTATTTTATACTTTTTGGTGTTATTGTAAATGGGATTCTTTTCCTTATTTCCAGATAGTTCATTGTTAGTGTATAGACAGGCATCTGATTTTTTATGTTGATTTTGTATCCTGCAACTTTACTGAACTCATTTATTAGTTTTAAGTTTTTTATGTAGTCTTTAAGGTTTTCTCTCTATAAAATCATGTCATCTGCAAATAGGGACAATTTTACTTCTTCTATTCCTATTTGGATGCCTTTAAAAAAAAAAAAAAGCACTCTTTTTCTTGCCTAATTTCTCTGCCTAGGACTTCCAGTGTTATGTTAGATAAAAGTGGTGAAGGCAGGCATCCTTGCCTTGTTCCTGATCTTAGAGGACAAGCTTTCTGTTTTTCATTATTGAACATAATGTCAGCTGTGTACATTTCATAGATTGCCTTTATTATGTTGAAATACTTTCCTACTATTCCTAGTTTATTGAGAATTTTTATCATGAAATCATGTCGAATTTTGTCAAATACTTTTTCTACATCTACTGATACAATCATGTGATTTTTCTCCTTCACTCTGTTAATGTGGTATATCATATTAATTGAATTTTGTATGTCAAACTATCTTTGCATCCGAGGGATAAATCCCACCTGATTATGGTGTATGATCCTTTTAATGTGCTTTTCCATTTGTTTTGCTAGCATTTTGTTGATGATTTTTGCACCTATATTCATCAGAAATATTGGGTTAGGCACAGTAGCTCATGCCTGTAATCCTAGCACTTTGGGAGGCTGAGGCAGGAGGCGTGCTTGAGGTCAAGAGTTTGAGACCACCCTGAGCAACATAGTGAGACCCCATCTCTACCAAAAAATAGAAAAATTAGCCAGGTGTGGTGGTGCACACCTATAGTCCCAGCTACTCAGCAGGCTGAGGAAGGAGGATTACTTGAGCGTAGGAATTTGAGGTTGCAGTGAGCTATGATAATGCCACTGCCCTCATGCCTAGGCAACAAAGTGAGACCCTGTTTCCAAAAAAAAAAAAAAAGTAATATTAGCCTATAGTTTTCTTTTCTTATAGTGTCTTTGTCTGGCTTTGGTATCAGGGTAATAGTCATAAAATGAATTTGGAAGTGTTCCCTTCTCTTTAATTTTTTGAAAAAGCTTGAGAAGGATTGGTGATAATTCTTCTATAAATGTTTGGTTGAATTTACCAGTGAAGCCATATGGTCCTGGGCTTCTTTTTTAATTGGGAGGTGTTTGATTACTGATTCAATCTCTATGTTAATTAAGGGTCTGTTTAGACTTCCATATTTTTCTTCATGATTCAGTGTTAGTAGGTTGCATCTTCTAGGAATTTATCCATTTCTTCTAAGTTATTTAGTTTGTTGGCATGTAATTATTCATTTTAGTCTTTGATGGTCATTTTTATTTCTATGGCATCAGCTTTAATGTGTCCTCTTTCATTCTGATTTTATTTGAGTGCTCTTTTTTCTTCGTCTATATTCCCTGCTTTCAAGACACATTGCAAAGCTACTGTAATCAAAACAGTATGATACTAGCATAAAGACAGATAGACCAGTGGAACAGAATAAGGAACCCAGAAATAAATCCACACATACATGGTCAATTGATCTTTGACAAAGGTGATAAGAATGGGGGACTTTCCCCCCACATGGGAGAAAGGACAGTTTCTTTAACACATGGTGTTGGGGAAACTGGACATCCACATGTAAGAGAATGAAACTGGACCCTTACTTTACAACCTACATAAAACCCAACTGAAAATAAATTAAAGATTTAAATGTAAGACCTGAAACTGTAAAACTTCTAGAAGAAAACATAAGAAAAGCTTCATGACATTAGTTTTGGCAATAATTTCATGGATATGTTACCAAAACCACAGGCAACAAAAGCAAAAATTGAGACATGAGACTACATCAAACTAAAAGTCTTCTGCATAGCAAAGGAAACAATCAAGACAGTGAAAGACAACCAATAGAATAGGAGACAATATTTGCAAACCATATATGTGACAAGGGGTGAAGCTCCAAAATATATAAGAATGCCTAAAATTCAATAGCAAAAAAACTAACAACCCAATTTAAAAATGGGCTAAGGACTTGAATAGACATTTCTCTAAAGAAGATATACAAATGACCAGCAGGTACATGAAAAAAAAGTGCTCAATGCCACTAACTACAGGGAAATGCAAATCAAAACCACAATGAAAGATCACCTTTTATCTTTTGGGATGGCTATTATTTTAAAAAGGGAATTGGTGAGGATGTGGAGAAATTAAAACACTTGTACACTGTCGGTGGGAATACAAACTGGTGCAGCTGCTCTGGAAAACAACAGGGAAGTTCCTCAAAAAATTAAAAACAGAACTACCATATGATCCAGCAATCTCACTCTGGGTATTTATCCCAAGGAAATTGAAATCAAGATGTCAAAGAGATATTAGCACCCCCCACGTTCATAGCAGCACTATTTATAATAATAAAGATGTGTGAATAATCTATATGTCCATCGACAGATATATGAATAAAACATGTGGCATGTACATAAAATGAAGTCAATAGAATATTATTTAGCTTTTAAGAAAGGAAATTTTGTGATCTGAAACAACATGGATGAACCTTAAGGATACTATGCTAAGTGAAATAGCCAGTCACAGAAAAACAAATATTGCCTGATTCCACTTACAAGGTGGTTATCTAAAATAGTCAAATTCATAGAATCAAAGAGTAGAAAGGTTGTCAGGGGCTGAAGGGAGGGGAAAATGAAGAGTTACTAAATAACAAGCATAAGATAAATAAGTTCTAGAGGTCTGTTATACAACATTATACCTATAGTCAACAATACTGTATTGTATACTTAAAATTGTGTTGAGACCATTGATCTCAAGTGTTCTTGCCATAATAAAATAAATTAATAAAGTTTTTTAAAAAGAAAGGAAATACAAACCTAGATTTCTAGATTTCTGTACTCAGTGAAAATATCCTTCAGAGATGAAAGTGAAATCAAGATGTTTTTACACATGCAAAAGCTCAGAGATTATGTCAACAGCACATCTGCACTACCAGAAATACTGAAGGGAGCTCTTCAAGATAAAAGAAAATGAAGAAAAAATTAAAAATTAATAACACAATTGACTTGTGGCATTTACAACACATGTAGAAGCAAGATATATGACAACAATAGCACAAAGGAGGAAAGTGGGCAAATGGAGTTAAACTGTTGAAAGATTCTTGCAATGTTCAGCAAGTGATAAATATACTTATCTCTTAACAAGGCCCATCACTTCAGAATAAATATACTAATTTGAAGAATGTAATACAACAAGGATACATGTTTTTATCACTAAGGCAATCGGTAAAATAATACTGTACTAAAAGAATGTAAAACTAATATGCTGATAGAGAAAAAATAGAAAAACAAATAAAAACACTTGATTAATCCAAAAAAGACAAGAAAGAAGAATAAAGAAACAGGAGAAAATAATACAAATGAAAAGCAAATAGTAATATAGTAGGTTTAAACCCAACTCTATTCTATATTATATGAAGTGTAGATAGAAAAACATTCCGTTTAAAAGGCCAAGATTGTCAGACTGGATTTTAAAAAACAACAACTGTATGCTGTTTCCAAAAGAAAATTAAAAATACAAGAAAAGACTGAAAGTAAAATAATGACATATCATTCAAATATGAATAAACAGAAAGACAGTATAGTAAAAGTAAACTTTAAGCAAATAAATGCTACTAGAGTTAAAGTGGTACCCAAATCACCAATGTTAGGTTTAATAATAGAAAGATGATTTGGGGGTGTTTTATACTCAACTGTTATGAACTTCATTTAAAAGAATTTTTTTTTTTTGAGACAGTCTCGCTGTGTCAGCCTGGCCATTTAAAAGAATTTTGAGCATGGTGGACCATCAATTAACTTTCTATTCTTGTCAATATTTTTCCTTTTAACTATGACTGTATCTTTAATCATCAGTCATTACTTTGATTTGCCAAATAATGTAATAACATACTTCAAAATATAATTCTTAAACATTTCTTTTAAAAAATCCCTTTAATGGAAAAATTTCATTGCATATTTACTCTATACTTTTTTTGTATGTTGTAAGTCCCTATGTCAAAAGCCAGGACCTGGCTCCATTCATCCGCTTACAATGTGAATACATTGTTATGACTGCTGTGGGGTAGGTTCTTTGGAGCTTGGCACACCTATGTTGCCTGTGCCAACAAATAGCTCTGTGTTTTCATCTCCCTGACTCACTGAACTATTGAAAAACCTTCAACTGCCTGTGATAGCCCTTGCCTTTTACTTAGTGCACACCTGATCGTAAGTGCAAGTGTCAAACACTACTTAGTTAAGAAGTGCTAATTAAGAACATGCTTATATTTAATTTTTAAATCATTATTAATATGAAAAAACAAATTTAAAAAATTTGGGAATCTGTGGGGCCTGAGACTATGTACCAGATCTCTACTTCAGGAAGAGCACACACCAGCTATGTCCTGTTTCTCCCTTCACGGCTCTTAGGACCTACAGAGTCCAGCAAAATACCCGTCTAGAAAGTTCCAGAAGATTGACCTCAGAGTAGGTCATCAAAATCTACCTAAAAGTTTGTTTTTTCTCGTTACGACTAAAAATAGTCTGCAAGGAATTTGAGGAATTGGCCTCTGTCTTCCCCAAGTGGAGGTAGCTCAGAGAACTGTAGAAGAATAGAGAATAGGCTTTGGAGACAAAGAGACAGGCTTTGAAATCCGCCTTTATTGCCCAATAGCTGGGTGACATTGAGCTCTGTTTCTTTACTTGTAAACTACAGATAACAACTGCCTTGGAGCAGCAAAGCACGTGGCATGACCTTGACATGCTGCTGGTGCTCTATCAATGTTAGTTCCCACCCTTGTGGACTCTGCCTAGCCTTGTTAACTTGGCCTCTGAGTACGTGAGCAAAGCCTACTAGAGAGAAGCAGATGTGGCTCTCACTTGGTCTCAAACCTTTCCTTGCAAGGAAGAGAAATTGCCTGAGAAGCAAAGAGGCTTGTGTTCCCTGACTGGAAGCTGAGAGAAAGACACCTGTGCACCTGTAAATTGTGCCAGTCAAGGGCACTATAGCCAAACCCAGGATACAAAATCCTTGCTCTATAAACTTGCTTGGAAACTGTTAAGCCAAATATGTTCTGTATTTTTTACCTTGTTTCTCTTAGTTCTTCTTAATAATAAATTTCAGATTGTCTTGAATAAAAGAGGAATAAAGCATCTTTGATGGTATGTTGCCAGCGGCAGGGGAGGGGGAATGATGAAGAAAAGAGACACAGGGAAAACAGTATTGGCAACTGTGCACATCGCTACTGCCTGCCCAGTGAGTTGACAGCAACTTACTTTCTGGTCCTTGGAGTATTTTTTTTTAAACAAGGCTGTTAGTTTCTTATAAAAAGCAGGAACTGATAAAAAGGGAGAAGTGCCATGAAGCATAGTGATTATAATGTGGGAAACTATTCATTAAAAGAAAACATTTAGAATTCAAAACCAATAAGCAAAGACAAATCTGCTCCTGGATGCTTCCTCTTAAGAGTTCCCTGATGTGACTCGGGCACTTTGCCAAAGCACTATGGTTTTTGTTGTCTGTCTTGTTTGGTTTTCAAAGTACAAGTCTTGTTAGAGACTAGAAGAGGAAGGCACCAAGTTAAATGGGTATCATCACTCATCATCCCACTGGGGCAAACATCCCATTCACATCTGCATGGGAGACCTCTTAGCCTGGGTTGGGTTGGGTGCTCTCCAAAACAGACTCTGAGCCAAGCATTCAAGTGCAAGTGATTTGCCAAGGAAATGCTCCCAGGAGAAGGAAAGGGGAAGAAGCCAGACAATGGTTTGATTTCAGGTTAACCCCAGGCTCACCCATCCTAAGGCCTGGGTGAGCTCAGGAGCATGAGATAACTAGAGACATATGATCTAGCAATTCCTGTCCTAGATCAATAACCAAAAGAATTGAAAGCAGGGACTCAAACAGATAATTGTATACCACCAGTGTTCATAGCAGCATTATTTACTACAGCCAAAAGGTGGAAGCAACCCAAGTGTGCATCAGTAGATGAATGGATAAACAAAATATGGTGTAGACATACAGTGGAATATTATTTACCCATAAAAGGAAGGAAATTCTGTTACATGCTACAACACAGATTAACCTTGAAAATATTATGTATGCTAAGTGAAATAAGCCAGACACAAAACGTAATATTGTATGATTCCACTTATACAAGGTGGAATAATCAAATTCATAGAGACAAAAAGTGGAATACAGGATATCAGGAGCTGGGGAGCTATTGCTTAAGTGGATACAGAGCTTCTATTTGGGAAGATGAAAACATTCTGGAAATGGATGGTAGTGATTGTGGCACAACAGTGTAAATATACTTAAGGTCACTGAATTGTACACTTAAAATAGTTAAAATGGTAAATTTTATATTATGTATATTTTACCATAATTTTTAAAAACATTTAAAAAAATGATTGGGTAAGATATACCACAGTTTGTCCCTCCTCTGGCAGAGGAGCTGGGCGTCTGTTCGCACACACCATCCATTGGCTATTGGCTCAGGTGGGGAGCTGGTCCTCAGGCTCAGACTCTCCCTGGTCTCTGTGAGGGAACCTGGCTCCAAGGGCTGAGGTACCCCTCTAAGGTCGCAGGCCATAGCTAAGCATGCCACACCAGGGTGGGCACACAGAGCAGGACAGGGGATCGGCAGTGCCTACCACAGCCGTGTGAGCAGGGATCATGGCCGCTGTCTTCCCTGTGGCCAAGGAAACCTGTTTCTGCCTCAGGAGTGCTACTGATTTCTTTAGACACCTAGCCTTGCCACAGGCCCTTTGCAAATACCCATAGTTTCTAAAGATGCTAGCTTGAGAAAAGTGCCCTTTTAATTCTTTTTCCTTGGTGATGAAAAAATGACAAATACCTAGGAAAAGATGTAAAGGTAAACATGTGCACAAACTAAAAACAACAAACCAGCAATAGAGAGCCATCTTGTGTTCACAGACTAGAAAAATGGGCAAAAGATTAACAGATGCTGTATAGGAGAGGAGCCCAGAGTGGCTGGGAAGTAGATGAGAAGGTGCTCAAGTTTGTTAATCATCAGGAAGACACAAGGCGAAGCCACTGAGATGCTACTACACACCCACCAAGCGCCAAAATGAGAAAGATGGAACATAACAAGTGTACAAGCAGGTGTGGAGCCCACCTTCTGGGCTATCAGCAGGCACTGCCATTTTGGTATCTTACTGAGTTTGAACACAGGCACACACTGTGGCCAAGGAAGCAGGGAATATTCAACTCAAAGGCATGCATTTGTTCACCAAAAGACGTACATGGGAATCATCACAGCAGCAATATTTGTAATAGCCAAAAACTGGACACTGCCCAAAAGCCCATCGATAGACAAATGGGAAAAAAGTTGACTATTCAAAAAATGGAATATATTAAATAGCAGTGACAATGAATGATCTGCACATAACAACATAGATGAATCTCAGACACAGTATTGATTAAAACAAGCCAGACAGAGAGTACACATTGTGGGGCGCGGCGGCAACGCCATTCTAAGATGGCGCCCGTATCCGGTGGTCATTTTGCTATAAACAACTCTCGAGCATGCGCAGTGTTGGTCAGGTCACAGAAAGTGCCGGTTGTGTAACTATGTAAATGAAGGATGCTAGGTTGCGCCAATGAAAACTGGCGGCATCTCCTTCCCAACCTATCCCCAGAGGTTTCAGGTCCGCCAAGGCCTTAAAAGCGTGTGTGCTTCCCCGTTCGGGGTCTTCCGCATATTGTCAATCTAAGAATATCCCCATTAAAGCGCTGTCAGAAGAACTCCAGTTGCCGTGTCTTCCTTGCTGGCAAGGCGGGCGCGACAACACATATTTATACAAACTACAAAAACAGAGAAAAATAATCTGTCTTTAGAAGCCAGACTAGTGGTTACCCTGGGGGGCATGTGAGTGACCAGTGGCACGGGGACTTCTGGGGTCTGATGGTGTCCTGACCAGGGTGGTCCAGGTTGCACTGTACACTGATGACCCATGCATCCCTTGTCAGTGACATGCTCCCTCTACAGAGACTCTCAAATAGGCCATTGGGAAACAGAAGATCCTCCCAGAAAGCTGGAACATTCTAGAAGAGATGACACCATTCATAGCTACTCTCAAAAGCAATTGCTTTCTATGCCTGGGTTGACCCCCATCAACTAAGTCAGAACATCTGGGGTGAGAGCCAAGTGCCAGCAGCATCTGAAGGTCCCCAGATGCCTCCAATGTGCAGCCAACCTCAGGAACCACCAGATGATCTTTCCACCCACAGGACAGTGGGAGTTTACAGATCCCTCTCCCCCAGCCTAGGAGTCTGCATCTAAATATCATTCCCAGAATAGGGGCAGGCAGCATGATCAATGGGGAAAAGGGCCAGACTCTGGTGGCCTCAGGAGCACAGCAGTAAATTTGAGTTCATCCTAAGAGCCATAAACAGCCACTGAAGATTTTAACTAAATGCCTCTGGTGTCATTCACCCCACTCTGCCTTATGTAGAACTAACTAATTGTGGGTAGCACATTTAGGTGATTATGATGAGCCAATGTTCTCAGTGAGTGTTCAAACTCATTTAATCTCCACAACCACCTTAAGAGATAGGGCCTGCTGGATGCTCTGCTTACTTCTGGAGGTTTTTGTAAACTCGCCCAAGACTACACAGCTTGGGCATGTGCAGCCAGAGCCAGGGGTCAATCAGACAATTTGGTCTTAAATCTCCATGTCACAGGGCCTCCTTTCACTCTTGCATCAAACACAGATCACTAGCTCATGTCTGTCAACCTCTGTACTCAGAACTGGGCAAATGATGTTGGACCTTTCTTCGGCCTTCTGATAGACCTCAGTCTAGGTTATAGAACAATATTTAAGACATGGAAAAATTGTCACAAAAAATTAGGTAGAAAAATCAAGCTATGGGTAGTATGTACACTTTGATCTCATTTTTCATAAAACAGATAATAAGTACTTACAAGAGAAAGGCTAGAAGGATAATACGGAAGACTACCTTTAAAGGAGATTTTACTTCCTAAAATTCCTATAATGAATGTGTTTTATTTTTCTAATACCAACCCAAACAACCCACAGTTCCAGCCGCAAGGACACATAGTCTGGAGCCATGGGACAGCCACAGGGAGGGGCTGACTGCCATATCAGGGATATGCACAGGGTCCCTGGAGACCAGGCAAGGTGCAGCCTAAGAGAGCCTGTGTGCGGGGCAGCTCACCTCCCACAGCACCCAGCATGCCCCCGGCACCCCGCAGGCCCACAGAGTTTATCGAATTAGACACCTAGAAGGAAGGGAACCTTCGGAGTAAGGTCTTTGCCCAGAGGCTCTGCAGGCAACCTTTGAGGATGGTTTAAAAGATGCACACACACACTCCATCCAAGTCTGTGGAGCAAATGGTAGTATAGTTTGTGGTGGCCATTGGTTTGGGAATCAACTCCTAAGAAATTTTAATCTTGGTTCTGGATGATTTTAGATAAGTCACTTAGCCTCTACAGGCCTCAGGTTCCTCATCTGTACAACTGAGTATTATGCCTACTTTACAGGGTTGTATATAGGATTAAATGGGAGAGCTGATAGAAAAATGCTTTGAACATTAAAAGCCGAATAATAATGTAAATTATTTATCAAGTACTTGCATAGAACTTACAATGTGCTCAGCTCTGTATTAGATAGTGTACAAATATTAACTCATTATTCTTCATGTCCTCAGAGATATACCATCCTTATCCTTGCTTTACTGATGGGGAAACAGGAACTGAGTGGTTCAGTGTCTTGCCCAAGGCGCCACAGCTAGGAAGCTGAATCCCTGTTCCTAGCCAGTGAACCCCGCCAGCTCTTCCGCATGAAGTGGGAAGATGACAAGGCACCTTGTCCTGTGAGTGTCTGCACTCTGAGTAGACACCTCCGTCCCATGCACACGTCCTGACGCTCTCTCGCTGGTTCGGCCCAGGAGCAATGCTTCTCTTCTGCCACCTGGTGGCATCCACCGGGCATGACACCTCCCTCCATTTCTCTCCCTACAGAGGGGGAGGAGCACATACTTAGGGTTGGAGGATCATGGCAAAAAGCAAGCAGAAATTACCCTCGTTCCTTACGGTAGCTTAGGCAGTATTCCAGGAACAACGGACCTTTAATGGGAGCTCAACTGGCACTCTTTTATTCAAAATCACTTATTGAACATGTACTATGGGACATACTTTCATTTATTCTATTATACAAATATTTAATAGGCCTCTATAGCGGAGCCAAACACTACCTTGGCTTATTGCCAGGCTCCAGAGATCCGAAGAAAGAGGAATAAAACATATGCTGCTCTCTAATAACTCCCAGAATGTAGAAAAGGGAACATGTTGGCATGCTGACAAGAATAGCCCAGTGTGGGCAAATGGGGATCAGCAACCAGAGTAAAGTCCTAGAAAAATAAGGCAGGGTAGCCACTGGCAGAACTTCCAACATCCCAACAGGAGAAAGGCAGAAAGGGTAAGTGTCCTAACCTCCTGACACTTACCCTTCCTGCCTTTCTCTTATTGGGATGTAATTTATAAACTGAGTAATTTATAAAGAAAAGAAGTTTATTCAGCTCATACTTCTGGAGGCTGAGAAGTCCAAGAGCATGGTGCTGGCATTTGGTGAGGGTCATCCCATGTCAGAAGGGCAAGTGAGCACATGAGACAGAGAAGTAGGCCAAAGTCCTTTTGTTTGTGAGAAACCCACTCCCTGGATAATGGCATTAATCCCTTCATGAGGGAGGAGCCCTCAGGACCTAATCACCTCTTAAAGGCCCCACCTCTTAATATTGGTACAATGGCAATTAAATCTCAACATGAGTTTTGGAGGGGACATTCAACCCCTAAAAGATGGAAACCCTTACTGTTGCCATACAAGGCAAGGTAACCATCTGAGGGGTGAGGGTCAGGGTGGGAGGTGCTGGAAGAGGCTCAGGAGGAAATAGACAGCATGAACCAGTTGTTGCAGAGAATGGTAAACATGCATGACAGAGCTTTCTAGGTGGTCATACATTTGGAAAGTGATCAGTCAGCTTGGCTGTGTGCTTTTGTCCATGAACATTCAGCTGCTTCAGTAAAGGTGCCTAACCTCCTTTAGGGCTTTGTTACCCTAAAGTGTTTTAAAGTGTTCCATGTGCACTTTAAAAGAAATGTGTAGGCCGGGCGCGGTGGCTCACGCCTGTAATCCTAGCACTCTGGGAGGCCGAGGTGGGCGGATCGCTCAAGGTCAGGAGTTCAAAACCAGAGCAAGACCCTATTTCTACCAAAAATAGAAAGAAATTAATCAGCCAACTAAAAATATATAGAAAAAATTAGCCGGGCATGGTGGCGCATGCCTGTAGTCCCAGCTACTCGGGAGGCTGAGGCAGAAGAAGGATCACTCCAGCCCAGGAGTTTGAGGTTGCTGTGAGCTAGGCTGACGCCACGGCACTCTAGCCCAGGGAACAGAGTGAGACTCTGTCTCAAAAAAATAAAAAAATTAAAAAAATTAAAGAAATGTGTAATCTGCTGTTGGAGAAAATGTTCTATAAATGTCAAGGAGGTCCTGTTGGTTGAGGATGCTGTTCAGTTCTTCTATATCCTTGCTGGTTTTCTGTCTAGTAGTTGTATCAAGTACTGAGAGAGGAGTGTTGAAGTACTAACTATAATTAGGAATTTGTATATTTCTCCTTTAAGTTCTGTCAGTTTTACTCTATGCATTTTGAAGGTCTGTTGTTTGGTAAATTTGGGGTTGTTATGTCTTCTTGGTGAACTGACACCTTTATTATTATGTAATGTCTCTTTTTGTCCCTCAGAATGCAGAAAAGGGAAACCACTAGAACATTTTCTTTGCTCTGAAACCACTTAAGCTTTTTAAAAATTTATTTCAGAATGGTATGTCTTTTTTCATCCTTTACCTTTAATCTACCTATGGCACTATATTTATTCAAAGTGATTTTCTTATAGACTGCATTATAATTGGGTCATTTAAAAAATCCATTCTGAATATCTTTGTCTAATCTCTGTTTAGACCATTTACATGTAATATAAGTATTACTGTCAGTATTTAGGTTTGCCATTTTATTGTTTTCTTTTTGTTCACTCCTTCTGGTTTTTGTTCCCATTTTCTATTTCCTGCCTTCCTATTGGTCACTTAACCATTCTGTAATATTCCATTTTGCTTTACCCATAGTGCTTTTCACTTTATCTCTTTTTATACTTTTTATTAGTAGTTGCTCTAGAGATTACCATGCACATATTTATCAATCTACTAGTTAGTGTCAGTATTTTACTATCTCAAGAGAAATTTAGAAATCTTAATACCACTTAAGTCCCTTTGCCCTTCCCCTTTATAATATAACTGTGTCTGCGTACATTGAAAAACACATCAGACAATGCTATTATTTCTCCATTTACTGTTAAACATTCTTAAACTGTCAAACGATTTTAAAAATAGAGGAAGATAATAGTCTATTATAGTTTCCCCAGATATTTACCCTTTTCATTGTTCTTTCTTCATTCCACGTTTCCTTCCATAATCATATCTTTTCTGTTTGAAGAACTTCTTTTAGCTATTTTTATCTTATTTCATATTTTATTTTATTTTATTTTGGAAAAGAAGAGCTTTAATTCTCATAAAGGGCAGCAGCCTGTTGGGCAGCCATTCCAACAGGCTGGAAAGCAGAACCCTGGCAAAAAGCCAGGCACGTGTGCTTCTGTAATTCTTTTAAAGCAGGTGTTCTGCTAAAAAATTCTCTTAGTCTTACTTGATCTAAGAATATTTCACCTTCATTCCTCAAAGATATTTTTGATGGATATAGAGTTCCATTTGACTATTATTTTTTTTCATTGCTTGAAAAATGAGCCTCTGCCTGCTGAAATCCAAGTTTCTGGTGAGAAATCTGCTGCCATTCAGAGTGCTGTTGCCTTATCAGTGATGCATCACTTCTCTCTGGCTGTTTTCTAGATATTTTCTTGTCTTTAGTTTTGAGAAATTTGATTGTGATATATGTGGGGATGGATTGGGGGGCAGTTATCCTATTTGGGTTATACTAAGCTTTTTGAATCTGTAGGTTTATGTCCTTTACCAAATTTGGGACGTTTTTAGCCATTATTTCCTCCAATCTTTTTTCAACCCTGAACTTATCTTCTCTCCTCTGAGGCTCCAGTGTCACAGATCTAGACCTTTGATTATTGTCCCACAGGCCCATGAGGCTTTGTTTAAAGCTATTTTCTCTCCATTTTCCAGATTGGATTATTTCTATTTCTCAATTTTGCTGACTCTTTCCTCTGTCATCTCCATTCTTTTATTGAGTCCACTCAATAATGAGTTTTTAAAATTTTCTTGTATTTTATTCTTTTTTTTGTGTGTGTACACATTTAGTTTTATTGTAACAAAGCAACTTGTACACTTTTAATGTTTAAAACTCAGCATCATCTTTCCTTTACAATGAAACAAAAAGAAAATTTAAAAATAAACAGGAAAAAAATTACAATAGAGAATGTCAATTCCAAAAAAGATCCTACATGTTCTGCTGATTCTCCCATCGAGTGGCAGGGCTCAAGTCATCATTAGGAGAGAATTTATTTTAAAAGTATAATCTTAAACTTCAAGGATGTCCATTAAACATCACAATTAAACATGCCAAAGGAGAAGCCATGTTGTCAAAATGCCCACTTAACCCACCCAAGCATCTCAAACCCACCCTTTGCTGACCTTCTGTAACCCCATTTTTTAAAGTTTTTTTTTCTTTTTTAAACAAGAGAAAGTAGACAGATACATGTTGGTAAATGTTAACTGTCCATATTCACATAGAGACACAGTGTACTCTCTGAGCCCAATATACAGAGAAAGGAGAAAAAAAGCTAGAATTCTATGTACTACTTCACAGGGGCCTAGCACACTCCAGATTCCAGCAGAGAGAAGAAAGCAGGTTTTTCTTTTTTCCCACGGAGCTCAGTGGTGTTGATCCATACAGTTTTTGTTGAGACAGGAAGGGATAAAAATGAATCTGGAACAGAAAGGGGTAGAGATTCGTTTCTCATTGTATTCTGCAAGGTATTTCCCCCCCAAAATAAGATGAGAACCATGGTGTAGAGAAAAGAGACCTCAAGAACAGGGCCACTGAGCACAAGAGGGAAAAAAAAGACTGCAACTTGATCCCAGGGACTGGAGAAAATTTATAAAAAGGAAGGTTGGAATCCATCAGTGTTCTGTTAGTCATCTTCTCCTTCATCCTCCTCTCCCTCCTCTCCTTCATCATCATCTTAATCTTCTTCACCTTCATCCTCATCCCCTTATTCATCAATATCTTCCAAACCTTCTTCTTTCTCATCGTCATCGTCATCTTCTTCTTCTTCCCCCTCTTCATCATCCATATCAGGAACCAAGTAGTACTGTAATGGATTTGGCCAAATATCATCTTTGATGACCTCTCCTAATCCATCTGCACCTGCATCAGAATGGTCAGTAAACCAGGTAAAGAAGCTCTTTGGTTCCTCATGCTTCCTCTTCCTGCTGGCTTTATTCTGTGTTTGACTGGAACCTTTTGTCAAGTCCTTTCCAGATTTCCATTTGATTTCAGTGGACTTTGAAGATGGATCACCACTTTCATTCAGATGAAATTCTTTGGAGAGAAATTTATTTTCGAAGTAAGGATTTTCATCAAAATAAAAATCTATTCTGTAACCTGATTTAATATCTTCAAATTCTGTCACTTCAACTCTGGTCAAATAATGCAGTGCCTCTTCGTCCTCCTCCCCAAGCAGTGCGGACACTTGTGGATGGTTGACGAATGTCGTTACCCCAAAATTTGGGATTTTGGCGATCAACTCTGACATCTTCTGAAAAAATGGTTGGCGGAGTTTGTTGTATTTCTGTTCTATTTTCAAAATCTCCTCACTGGCTTGTTCATTATGTCTGTCTATTTCATTCTGTACTTCATCAATATGTTCAATTGCTTCCTGCTGCTCTTTTTCTTTCTTCTTCGGCAAGCCCAGAGAGGCCGAGGTGTCCTCTGGCTTCAGGACAGCAGGCGGTCTTGGTTTCTTCTTCTGAGGCGGGAGCGGAGACTGGCGTTTGGGGGCCATGCTGCCAGGAAACGCCAAGAACAAGACCAAGGTATGCCTGCTGGGCTGCAAGAAGCTCAGAAAATTCTGTATTTTATTGTTAAATATTGTATTTTTCCTATTCTGATGTGTCCATTTTGTTCTTTTTATATTTTCTATTTTATTGCTGAGACTATTTTCCCATTTATTTCAAGGGTGTTAATACAGCTTAGTGAAGCATTTTTATGATGGCTACTTTCAAATTCTTGTCAGATAATTCCAACATCAATATCCTCTTGGTATTGGTGTCTGTCACCTGCCTTTTCTCATTAAAGTTGAAATCTTCCTGATTGCAAGCAATTTTGGATTGTAACCTAGATATTTTGAGTATTATGTTATGACTATGGTTCCTATTTATTTTTTTTTCAAGTTTGCAGTTTCCTTTCTTTTTTTTATTTTAAATTTATTTATTTATTTTTTAATTTCAGCATATTATGGGGGTACAAATATTACAGTTACGTATATTGCCCATGCCTCCTCTCCCCCGTTGAGGCAGAGCTTCAAGTGTGACCATCCCTCAAACGTTGCACATCTCACTCATTATGTTTGTATTTACCCATCCCCTCCACCTCCTTCCCACCCGCCCGATACCTAATAAATGTTATTCCTATATGTTCACTTAGGTGTTGATCCATTAATACCACCAATTTGCTGGTGAGTACATGTGGTGCTTGTTTTCCCATTCTTGAGATACTTCACTTAGTAGAATGGGTTCCAGCTGTATCCAGGAAACACAAGAGGTGCTATATCACCATTGTTTCTTAAAGCTGAATAGTACTCCATGGTATAAATATACCAATTTTGTTAATCCACTCATGGGCACCTGGGTTGTTTCCACAACTTTGCAATTGTGAACTGTGCTGCTCTAA
>VBSM01001118.1:7020342-7039520 GCA_008086735.1 Cheirogaleus medius | reverse complement strand
GACCTTCTTTGTCTTTTATTACTTTTGTTGATTTAAAACCTAAGTTATCTGTAACAGCACCACCATGCCAGCTTTCTTTTGGCTTCTGTTTGCTTTAAATATTGTTCTCCACCCCTTTACCTTTAGTTAACTGCGTCCTTGCAGGTTAGATGTGTTTCCTGAAGGCAGCAGACACTTGGCTGGTATATTTTATCCATTCAGCCAGCCTATGTCTCTTGAGTGGGGAGTTCAAGCCATTCACATTTATTGACATAACTGATAGGTGGGGCAGATTTCTGGTCATTATGTTGGGTTTAACTTTGTTGCTTTGTTTTCTCTCCTGAGCCATTGTGGTACCTGGGCTTTGATCTTTAGCTTTTGAGTAGATTTATATTCGTGAGTGTTTATTGTGCTGATCTGTGGGTAACACTGTTTTGAGTACTTCTTGGAGGACTGGTCTTGTCTTGGTGAATTCTCTCAGTCTTTGCTTATTGAGAATGTCTTGATTTCTCCTTCATATATAAAACTTAGTTTTGCAGGGAATAAGATTCTAAGTTGAGCATTCTTCTGTTTCAGAAGAATGAGAATGGGGCTCCAGTCTCTCCTTGCTTGTAAAGTTTCAGTAGAGAAGTCTGGCGTTATTCAGATTAGCTTTCCCTTGTATGTTACTTGCTTCTTTCAGCTTACAGCTTGTAGAAGAGCCTCTTTTGTTGATATTTTGGTCAGTCTGATGACTGCATGTCATGACGTCTTCTTGTTTGCATTGAATATCCCAGGGGTCCTTTCAGCTTCCTGAACATGTATGTCGAGTTTTTTTACCAAGGATTGGGAAATTTTCCTCTATTATATCTTCAAATAGCTTATCCAACCCTTGAGTGTTTTCTTCTTCCTCTTCAGGTAACCCTATAACCCTCACATTAGGTTTCTTTACATAATCCCACATTTCTTGTAGGCTTTGCTCTTTTCTCTTGTTTCTCTGCTCTATCTCTTACTAATTTATTTAATTGGAAGATGTTATCTTCAATCTCTGAGATTCTTTCTTCTGTTTGATCTACCCTGTTCTTGAGGCTTTCCATTGTGTTTTGTAGTTCCCTGCATTGATTCTTCATTTCCAGGAGTTCAGTTAGATTTTTCTTCTTTATTTCAATTTCTTCAGTGAATTTTTGTTCCCGGTCCTGGAATCTTTTTGTGGTTTCTTTGTGTTGGTTATCCAGTTTTTCTCGCAAGTCATTGAATTTTCTTACGATTCATGCACGAAATTCTTCTTCTGTCATTTTAGTGATCTGATTTTGGTTGCTGTCCATTTCTGTGGGGCTGGGCTTCCTATTTGGTGGTGTGCTTTCTGTTTGGGTCTTCATATTTCCAGAATTCCTTCCCATCTGTATCAGTTGTTGCTTCTTACTTTTAGGTTTTCGTTTGGATAATGACACGCCCTGTTTAGTCTCTGAGCCAGTAAGTGGTGTTTGTGGGTGAGATTCGACCACACCCTGCATGATGAGTCAGTAGATGCCATAAAAGGGTGTACAGAATGTCCTTCCTGTCAGTAGGTGGTGCTTGCTGGGAGGAGCAGGCTACACTGTTGTTTTGGGGTCTTGTTCCTCTGGAGAGGCACTCTAGTGCCTCAGGTCTGGTTGCTATTTAATTAATATATTCTATTTTAGCAGGTAGTCAACCCATTCAGATTCAGAACACATATCCCAATGCTTATGTAGTTTCCTGAGACTTTGTGCTGCTATTCTGGTCTGCCCTGCTTTTGTGTTACCTGGATGACAACATAAAACAGGGGCAGCATTCCATGCCATTGTTGGACTCTCAAATACAAGTCTATGTTTATTGATTCCAGTCAGTCTCATGCATGGGTTACTCAGAGCTCCACTCAGGACTTAATACACAAATTTAAAAATCTTTTTCTCCAGCTCCCTCCTCTCTGCCATCCTCCCTAATTCTCTGGTATAGAGGAGAGGCACTGACTCTTTCTTGTTCTTGCTTAGTGCAAGTTGGCATGTCGACTGGTGCCATCCAATAGTCTCCAGCATCTATCAGGAGAGGTGTGGCTTTTTCCATGGTGTTCATCTGGAGTAGGGTCGGTATAGCCAAAGGGGTTTCACCTTACAGGGCTTCCTGTTCCAGATCCTTTAGTTACAGACATTAGGTTTTTCTTGAGCAAGTTCTCTTTCTAAAAATATTTGCTCTGCAGTTGTAGGTGGCAGATTGATATAGCACCCAGACCAGAATATATAGGAGGGGAGAACGAGAAGGTAACACACTATTGAGCTGTGCTTTGAGTCCCGAGATCCTTAGCCAGTCTACCTTCTTTTCTCTACCTTTCAGAGTCTTGTGGTCATTGCTTTATACCTTTTGCCCAGGATTTTTATAATAGTTGTAACTAGCAAGAAGAACAGGGTGGAACAGCCCTATTCCATCTCTTCCAGAGCCATCAGTGATACCTTATTAAAGACCTTCCTGAGATGGACCATACAAAAAAAGAACTGAATATACATTATATGTATAGTTAACAAAACTTATGGGGGGATAGGCCAGTCCTATTCAAAAGATGCCTAAGACTGAAATCACTATATTTAGGCAGCACTTGAGAGTTAGCTGAATCCTCCCCATTCCAGGAAAGGTTTCCTCTAGGAGTTCCCCAAAGGTACTTCACAGCAGTGTCCAGGGAAACTCCCACTGGGGCTTGTCTCTCTTGCCTTTCAGGGAAGCACTGTGGTATTGAAGTCAGTAGTTCCAGGATTTGGAATCAGACTGCCTTCATTCTAATTCTGCCTCTGGAGCTTCTTAGCTGTGTGACTTTATCTCTCTGAGACCCAGTTATCAACCTCTAAAATTGGGACAAGAGTATACAATTCAACACTTTTTACAACCTCTACCACTGTTACATGCTCTAAGCTGCTTTGATTACAAGAGCCTCAGTGCTTTCCCCCTTGACCCTTCTTTGCCCTTTTCTCCACACAACAGCAAGAATAAAAAATTTAAAGGAAAGTCACATCATGTCAATCTCCCACCCTGCTGCTTCCCTTATGGTAGACTTGTGAACCCCCCATGACCTGGCCCCCACGGCCCCTTCAACCTCACATCCTACCATTCTCTCCCTGCCAACTCCACTCCAGCCATTCTGCTGTTCCCTAAATATCCCAAGCACGCTCCTACCCAGGGCCTTTCCCCAGGTAGAGACAGCACAATGTGGTGGTAAGGGAACCTGCACCTCAGTTACCAAAATGTATGTGTGTGTATACAATACACACACACACACAGTTGGCCCTCTATGGCCACAAATTCTGCATCAGCAGGTTCAGTCAATCATAGAACAAAAATATTATTTAAAAATCAATTTTTAAAAATAGTAAAATACAAATAAAAACAATACATACCAGGTGCAGTGGCTCATGCCTGTAGTCCCAGCTACTCAGGGGTCTGAGGCAGGAAGATCACTTGAGGCTAGGAGTTCAAGACCAGCCTGAGCAACATACTGAGACCTGTCTTTTAAAAAAACAAAAACAACAAACACACAAAAATAGTACAACAATTACTTACATAGCATTTACATTGTATTGGGTATTATAAGTAAGCTAGAGATGATTTAAAGTATATGGGAGGATGTGCATAGGTTATATGCAAATACCATGCCATTTTATATAAGGGACTTGGGCATCTGCGGATGTTAGTGTTCTTGGGAGGTCTTGGAACCAATGGTCCGTGGTTACTAAGGCATGCTTGTATATCTGTATATATGATTTTAGAATACTTATATGTATGTATTATAAATATATACAAAATGTATATGTTTATTCAGTGCTAATTATGTACCAAGCACCATTCTCACTAAGTAATTTACACATATGTGAATCTTCATGACAACAATCCTATGTAGGTAAAAACTATTTCTATAATGATTTTAGATATGATGAGGCTAAAGCATAGCAAAATTAATTAGCCATTAATCACATAGCTAGCAAGTAGCAGATTCAGGATTCAAACCCAGGCAGCATGTTTCCTTTTCCCTTACCCTTGTGAAATTTTATATTTATACTTATACATTACAAATAGACATTATATGAATATATAAATATATTTCTTTCATGCTTCCATTCTTTCAGGTCTTTGCTCCAGTGTCAGAGAAGCCTTTCCCAACTTCCCCACATAATACTTCAAAGTCCACTGGGCACTACCTATCCCTATTACTTGCTTTTCTTATAGCATTCTTAACACCTTTCACATTATGTTAATTTGTTCAGTGTCTATTTCTGTCTGCATGGGGGCAAGGACACTACCTATTTTGTTAGCATCTATCCTCTGCTCCCAGAACAGTGCTATGTGGAAGGTGGTCATTATATACTTGTTAATTGACTGGGTGAATCAATGAATAAAAATACTAAAAAGAGAAATTTGGAGGCCCTTTCAGTTATCCAACCTTTAGTAAGAGCCTCTGGAGACAATGAAATGGAAGATTCGACATGACCACACCTATGTCTTAGGAAGGAATTCTAACAGAAGTGTATGGGATTAAGTTATGGGAAGAAAAAATTAAAGGCAGGAGAACTATTGGGGAGATGTTGGAAAAGGTCTAGGATTTATACCACTTAGTCCTGACCCACATGGAGTTTACAATCCGAGTTTTCATTCTAAGTGGAAACCTTTCATATGCTTATTTTCAACAGTATTATCCCTATTTTTCTGAATAGGAAACTGAGGCTTAGAGTGGTGAAGTAACTTGTCAAGTCACTTAGTCAACAAGAGTGAGAACCAGACCAAGAACCCAAGCCTTCCTCTCTATTCCAGTTTTCCTATTCTGTTAGTTGACCTAACCTCCAAAATATAGCTGCTCAAATTAGAGTAGTAGTTAAAGAGTAGTTTGTAACTTAGATAGAGAAAGGTAAATTCATTTAATTGAGCAATAATCATCTATTACTGTTTACTGCATTTCATAATAATGTCTTATCTTATATTTTTGAAACAGGGACTTTCAAGATACAGCAATGGGACATAGGCAGACATGATTTCCTTGAGTCTGCTCCTGGATTAGGAATGTTTGTGACTGTTACAACTTACAATGATGAGGTAAAATATTCTTTACATTACTAAAGTTCTTCATTTTCTAAAAATTTATGGGCCATATAGCCCAAGAAGTTTTAAAAGCACTCATTAACCAGCACTAATAATTTTTTTTTTTTTTTTTTTTTTTTTTTAGAGACGGGGTCTCGCTCTTGGTCAGGCTGGCTTCGAACTCCTGACCTTGAGCTATCCACCCGCCTCGGCCTCCCAGAGTGCTAGGATTACAGGCGTGAGCCACCGCGCCCGGCCTGCACTAATAATTTTTAATGTATAATATAGCCCTGAATAAAAGCATGACACAAAACTGTAGAAAGTTCCTGCCCTCAAAGAGCCTATAATTTAGCTGAGAAGCAGAGACAGATTTCTTAACATAAAGTTTTTAAAAAATCAAATGGTGAGCCTCATATTTGTAATCTTGAGGTTTGTTGATCTTGCTGGGCAGAAGGGATCCTTAGGGCCAAAGCATCCCTCTGGTTTTGCATGGGCCAGTACCTGCTTTGCAGGTGCTGTAGCCTCACCCAAGCACAAGGGTCAAATAAGCGACCTCTTCCCTCCTCCCATTCTTGCAGGGGCTTTCTCTAGTAATGCAGCAGCCTATGGGTCTCTCTGGTCTTACAGACCTCTTCCTCGCTGGGAATTAGCAGAGGAGCAGAAAAGTCACCAGGTCAAGTGGAAAGAATGTGGATTTTGGAGTAAGAGCCAGTTCAAGCATAGATTGTCATATACAAGCTAAAATTTTGGGCAGGTTATTTGATTGCTTTGATCCTCAGTTTTCTCATCTATACAATGGATGTAACAGAGATGTCCACCCCCCACCATGCCAGCCTGAGGTACTCTGAATTGCTCATCCATTAACTCAGACCTGGTTGTCCTAGAGCTATGCTCATGGAGTAGCATGATGGCAGTAGATCAAAGCCTTGTAGAACAGAATAGGCATCTTCCTAGTTGGCAAGGAGAGGGTGCTTGAAGTAGACAAGGAAGAGTTCCTATTCTCATGAAAACTGGATGATCAATTGGCCCAACCTCAGGATAGACATTTGGACACCCCCCACTCATACGGAGACAGGGAGCTGTGACGTTCAAGGCTCCAATTCAATTGGACTACTGGACACTTGATTCTTGCCTGTTTAACAGTTTTCTCTCGGCACACTTGGCCCCTCACTGACAGTAGCTCCACTGGGACTGTTTTCCTAGCACCAGGTGCCTGTCAAGACAGCTACCTTCTCCTCCCTACACCCTGTCTCCTATGCTCCTTGCCTGTATTCTGCTCCCTGTTATATCAAAATCCAATTATCTCTGTTCTTCCCCAGTAATCCTTCATGACCAATCTGAAAATGTCTCCAAATCTTATTAAACCCAGAGCCCAAATTTTAGTTGGGCTAAAAATTGTCACATTAAAATCTGTTCACTGTTTTTAAAAGACGGAGAAGGCTCATTCTTCAAAAAACACAATTGCTTGAAATGTTTCCTTCTAAAAGGGAGAAGTGTCTTCATTCATTCTGAAAACATTCAACAAATATTTATTATGGGCCTAATATATACCCAGCTTGCTTCTTAGCTTAGGAGAGATAAAATTATATTCCTAGCCCTTTTCTTGGCCCAGGAGAGAGACAAAATTCTCACTCTATAGGCCTTATTCTCAGAGAGGCTCTGTCCATCTGAAGGTTCAAGGACAAGAAACAGCTTTAGTTTCAACGTTTCCTACAAAAGAGCCCTTTCAAGATCCTTGTCAGTACCAAACAAGTGCTCTGTTTCTACTGTGGTCAATGTGTCCGGGAGCACAGATTACCTAAGTTACCAACTTTGATCGTGTGCCTATTCTTATGGTGTGTGATTGACAGCATAGGGAATAACATGGCTGATGGGGTGGGTGAGGCAGACAATAACCACAGATATCTGCCATACAAACCTATGCATTCTGTATTCCATCTTCCATTTCTAATATTCCTATTCCACTTTCTAGAAGAAACTGTGGTTCTGAGGTTAAATAATTTACACAAGGTCACATCATAAACAAAGGGCAACAAACCTTGAGATTTAAACTCAACTATTTTTTTCCAACACCTCAAGCTAACAGGCATGCAAAAAATGTTTGCTGACTTGGCTATTCACTGTAAAAAGACTATGTAGAGCTTGAATATGAAATTAAATTTTAGAAATATAATTTAATAGGCAATGACTACTCACTGAATACATTTTTCAGGGAAGAATTCTTTGTTATTCATACAAAAGTTGAAATAAATTATAAAACCTGACCCTTGAATGCAGTTTTATTTTACAAAATTTCCCCTCTAATGGTCTATTGAAGGAAATTAAGTACAAGATTCTTTAATTTTAGTCAAATCAAAATCAAAAGACTTTTAAAAAAGGAAAATATTGCATTTTACCATGTGTATAATGTATACCTGGTTTTTTAAGAAAATGATTTAATAGACTTGGTTTTTTAGAGCAGTTTAGGTTCACAGCAAATTGAGTGGAAAGTATAGAGTTCCCATATTCCCTCTGCCCCCACATACTCAAAGCCCCCTCTACTATCAAAATGCCCCACCAGAATGGTACATTTTTTACAGTTGATTAAACTATATTGACACTCATTATCACCCAAAGTCCATAGCTTACACTACAGTATATTATTCTTGGTGTTGTACATTCTATGGGTTTGGATGAATGGGTTTGTGCATTCTATGGGTAATGACATTTACCTACCAATACAGTGCCATACAAAATAGTTTCACTACCTAAAACTTCTCTGCCTATTCATCCCTTCTTTTCTCCAACCCTTAGCAACCACTAATCTTTTTACTATTTCCATAGTTTTGCCTTTTCCCAGACTCTCATAAAGTTGGAATCATACAGCAGTGGCCTTTTCAGATTGGTGTCTTTCACTTAGTAATATATGCATTTAAGGTTCCTCCATGACTTTCAGTGGCTTGCTAGCTCATTTATTTTTAGTGCTAAATAATACTCCATGGTCAGGACATACCACAGTTTATAATTCACCTATAAAAGAACATCTTCCTTCCTTCCATGTTTTGGCAAGTTGCTATAAATATCCATGTGCAAGTTTCTGTGTGGATCTAAGTTTTCATATCATTTAGGTAAATACCAAGAAGCATACTGCTGGATCATATGGTAAGAATATGTTTAGTTTTCAAAGAAACTAACAAACTGTCTTCAAAAGTGGCTGTACTATTTTGCATTCACACCAGCATGAATGAGAGTTCCTGTTGCTCCACATTCTTGCTATCATTTGGTGTTTTCAGCATTTTGGACTTTGACCATTCTAATAGGTGTGTAGTGGTGTCTCATGGTTGTTTTAATTTGCAGTTCCCTAATGACATATGGCATTGAGCACCTTTTCATATGCTTATTTGCCATCCGTATGTCTTCTTTGGTGACCTGTTCAGATTTCTGCTCATTTTTTAAAAGTATTTACTTTTACTGATACTTAATAGATATACATAGTTTTGGGGTGCATGTGATTATTTAATACATTTATATAATTTCTAAAGATCAAATCAGTGTACTTGGGATATCCATCACCTTAAATAGTTGTCTTTTCTTTATGCTAGAACCACTCCAATTCTTCTCTTCTAGCTATTTTGAAACATAAAACAGATTGTTGTAAACTATAGCCACCCTAATGATCTAATACTAAGTCTAATTTCTTCTATTGAACCATATATTTATACCCATTAATCAACTTCCCTTCATCCTGCTTCTCACTTCCTGGCCTCTGTTAACCATCAATCTACTCTCTATCTTCATGAGATTTATTTTTATAGCTCCCACATATGTGTGAGAAATATGATATTTATCTTTCTGTGCTTGGCTTATTTCACTAAATATATTATAATAACCTCCAGTTCCATCCATGTTACTGCAAATCACATGAATGAAAAGAATGAAAAAGAATTTCATTCTTTTTTATGTCTGAATAATATTCCATTGTGTATATATACCACATTTTCTTTATCCATTCATCCATTGATGGGCACTTGGGTTAATTTCATATTTTGGCTATTGTACACAGTGCTGCAACAAACATGGGAGTGCAGCTGTATTTTCAATATGCTGATTTCCATTACTTTGGATATATACTCAGTAGTGAAATTGCTGGATCATATGGTAGTTCTATTTTTAGTTTTTCAAGGAACCTCTATAACTGTTCTCCATAGTAGATGTAGTAGTTTACATTCCCACCAACAGTGAATAAGGGTTACCCTTTCTTCACATCCTTGTGAGCATCCAATTTTTGATTAAAGTCAGTATAAGTGGGGTGAGATAATATCTTATTATAGTTTTGATTTGCATCTCTCTGATGGTTAGTGATGTTGATCATTTTCCCATAAACCTATTGGTCATTTGTATGTCTTCTTTTGAGTAGCATCTATTCAGGTCTTTTGTCCAATTTTTAATTGGATTATTTGGGTTTTTTGCTATTGAGTTGTTTAGGCTCCTTAAAGAATCTGGTTATTAATCCCTTGCTAGATAGGTAGTTTGCAAATATTTTATCCCATTATGTGGGTTGTTTCCTCACTTTTTTTTTAAATTTCAGAATATTACTGGGGTACAAACATTTTGGTTACATGAATTGCTTTTGCACAGTTTGAGTCAAAGTTATAAGTGTGTCCATCACCCAGGTAGTGTGCATTGTACCTGTTAGGTGTGAATTTACTCATCCCCTCCTCACCCCTCCCACCTGCTTGATTTCTGTTGAATTTTACTACCATATGTGCATATGAATGTTGATCTATTAGTTCCAATTCAGTAGTGAATACATGTGGTTTTTGTTTTTCCATTCTTGCAAACTTCACTTAAAAGGATGGTCTCTAGTTCCATCCAGATTATTACAAAAGGTATTAGTTCACTATTTTTTAGGCTGAGTAATACTCCATGGTATACACATACCACATTTTATTAATCCACTTATGTACTGATGGGCATTTGGGTTGTTTCCACATCTTTGCAATTGTGAATTGTGCTGCTATAAACATTCAAGTGCAAGTGTCTTTTTTATAAAATGTCTTCTTTTCCTTTGGGTAAATACCCAGTAGTGGGATTTCTGGATCAAATGGTAGGTCTACTTTTAGTTCTTTGAGGTATCTCTATACTACTTGTCATAGAGGTTATTCTAGTTTGCAGTCCCACCCTCAGTGTACCAGTGTTCCTTTCTTTCTGCATCCACGCCAGCATCTGTTGTTTTGGGACTTTTTGATAAAAGCCATTCTCACTGGAGTCAGGTGATAGCTCATTGTGGTTTTGATTTGCATTTGCCTGATGATTAGAGACATTGAGCATTTTTTCATATGTTTATTGACCCTTAGTCTAACTTGTTTTGAAAAGTTTCTGTTCATATCTTTTGTCCACTTTTTAATGGGGTTGTTTGATGTTTTCTTGTTGATTTGCTTGAGTTCTTTGTAAATTCTGGTTATTAGCTCTTTGTCAGATGTATAGCATATAAATATTTTCTCCCATTCTGTAGGTTGTCTATTTGTTCTATTGATTGTTTCATTCGCTATGCAGAAGCTTTTTGATTTAATCAGGCCCCATTTGTTTATTTTTGTTGTTGCTATGATTGCCTTTGGGGTCTTCTTCATAAATTCTTTACCTAGGTTGATATCTAGAAGAGTTTTTCCAACCTCTTCAAGAATTCACATAGTTTCATGCCTTAGGTTTAAGTCTGTTATCCATTGTGAATTAATTTTTGTGAGTGGTGACAGGTTCAGATTGTATTTCAGTCTTCTACATATGGCTATCCAATTTTCCCAGGACCATTTATTGAATAAGGATTTTTTCCCCCAGTGCATGTTTTTGTCTGCTTTGTCAAAGATCAGATGGCAATATGAGGATGGTTTTATATTTGAGTTCTCTGTTCTGATCCATTAGTCTAGGTCTCTGTTCTTGTGCCAGTAAAATGCTGTTTTGGTTACTATAGTCTTGTAGTATAGCTTGAAGTCTGGTAAAGTGATGACTCCCAATTTGTTCTTTTGCTTAAGGTTGCTTTGGATATTCAGGGTCTTTTCTGGTTCCATACAAAGCACAGAATTATTTTCTCTAGATCTGCAAAAAATGACATTGGTGTTTCAATGGGGATTGCACTGAATCTGTAAATAACTTTGGGTAGTATAGACATTTTAACAATGTTGATTCTACTGATCCATGAGCATGATATATTTTTCCATTTGTTTACATCCTCTGCGATTTCCTTCCTCAGTGTTTCGCAGTTCTCCCTGTTTAAGTCTTTCACCTCCTTGGTTAAATATATTCCTAGGCATTTTATTTTATTTGTTGCTGTTGTGAAAGGTATTGAGTCTTTGATTTGATTATCCGCTTGACTGTTGTTGGTATATAAGAATGCTACTGATTTGTGTACATTGATTTTGTAACCTGAGACTTTGCTGAATTTATTTTATCCATTCTAGGAGTCTCTTGACAAGATTTTGGGGGTTTTCTAGATATGAGATCATATAATCAGCAAAGAGCAATAGTTTGACCTCTTCTTTCCCCATTTAGATTTCCTTCTCTTGCCTAATTGCTCTGGCTAGGACTCCCAGCACTATGTTGGATAGAAGTGGTGACAGGGACCTTGTATGGTTCCAGTTCTAAGCAGGAATACTTTCAATTTTTCGCTGTTTAGCACAATGTTGACTGTGGGTTTGACATATATGGCTTTTATAATATTGAGGTATGTTCTATCTATGCCTATTTTATTAAGCATCCTTATCATTAAATGGTGCTGAATTTTGTCAAATGCTTTTTTCTGCACCTACTGAGAGGATCATATGGTCTTTGTTTTTGCTTCTATTTATGTGGTGAATCACATTTATAGATTTGCATATATTGGACCATTCTTCCATCTCTAGGATGAAGCCCATTTGACTGTGGTGGTTTTTTTCATTGTTTTGTTTGTTTTTTGTTTTATTTTTATATGCAGCTAAATTTGGCTTGCTAGTATTTTACTGACAATTTTTATATCTATATTCATAAGGGATATTGATCTGTAGTTTAGTTTTTTTGTTGTGTTCTTTCCTAGCTTTGGCATCAGGGTGATATTAGCTTTATAGAACAAGTTGGGAAGGATTCCTTTCTTCTCTATATTATGAAGTAATTTCTGCAGTATAGGTACCAGTTCTTCTTTGTAAGTCTGGTAAAATTCAGCTGTGAAACCATCTTGTCCAGGATTTTTTGTTGTTGTTGTTGGGAGATTTTTTTTTTATTGCTGCTTCAATTTTGTTACTTGATATTGATCTGTTCAGGAGTTTTATCTCTCCCTGATTGAGCCTAGGGAGGTTGTGCATTTCCAAGAATATGTCCATTTCCTCCATGTTTTCAAGTTTATATGCATAGAGATTTTTTTTTGCATAGAGATTTTTATAGTATTCAGAAATGACATTTTGTATTTCTGTGGTATCAGTTGTAATATCTCCTTTTTCATTTCTGATTGAGCTTATTAGGGTCCTTTCTTTTCCATTACTATTTAATCTAACGAGAGGCCTGTTGATTTTGTTTGTCTTTTCAAAGAACCAACTTTTTGTTTCATTAATCTTCTATATAATTCTTTTGTTATCAATTTCATTTAGTTCTTCTCTGACTTTAGTTATTTCTTTTCTTCTGCTGGGTTTGGGATTGGTTTGCTCTTCCATTTCAAATTCCTTAAAACAATTCATTAGATTGTTGATTTGTGATCTTTCTGTCTTTTGGATGTAGGCATTTATGGCTATGAATTTTCCTCTTATAACTGCTTTTGCTAAATCCCACAGATTTTGATAACTTGTGTCCCCATTGTCATTTAGTTTGAAGAATCTTTTGATTTCCCTCTTAATTTCCTCCTTGACCCAATAATTATTTAATTTCCAAGACTTTGTGTAGAGTTGAGTGTTTCTGTTGGAATTGATTTCTAATTTTATTCCACTTTGGTCTGAGAAGATACATGGTATAATTACTATCTTTTTTTTTTAGATTTTGAGTCATGCTTTGTGGCCTAGGATGTGATCAATCTTAGAGAATGTTCCATGAGCTGATAAGAAGAATGCATATTCTGTGGTTTTGGGGTACAATACTCTGTAAATGTCTGTTAGGCCCGTTTGTTCTGGAGTTCCATTTAAGTCCATTGTTTCCTTGCTTATTTTCTGCTTGGAGGATCTGTCCCATTCCATCAGTGGGGTGTTGAAGTCCTCAGATATTATGATATTACTGTTTATCATTTTTGTTTAGATTAAGTAGGATTTGCTTTATGAATCTAGGTGCACCTGTGTTAGGTGCCTAAATATTTAGTATTGTTATGTCTTCTTGTTGAATTTTTCTCTTCACCATTATATAATGACCCTCTTTGTCTTTCTTTACTTTTGCCGATTTGAAGTCTGTTATTGGATATGATAATGGCTTCATCAGCTTTCTTTCAGTTTTCATTTGCATGGAGTATTGTTTTCCATCCTTTCACCTTGAGTATGAATGAGTCCTTGTAGGTTAGATGTGTTTCCTGGAGATAGCAGATACTTGGCTTGTATTTTTTATACATTCAGCCAGCCTATGTCTCTTGAGTGGGGAGTTCAAACCATTCCCATTTATTGAAAGAATTGATAAGTGGAGTAAATACCTGTTCATCCTGTTGGGTAGAACTTTATTGCTTTGTTTTACCACTCAAGGCATTATGATATGGACTCTGAGCTTTAGCTTTTGGATGATTTTACACTGGTGGGTGACTATTGTTCTGATCCATGTATAATGCAGTTGAATACTTCCTGCAGGGCAGGTCTGGTCTTAAAAAATTCCCTCAGTGTTTCCTTGTCTGAGAAAGTTTTTATTTATCCTTCATATAACAAACTTAGTTTTATAGAATAAAAATTTCTAGGCTGGCCATTATTCTGTTTGAGAAGACTGAGAATTGGGCCCCAGTCCCTTCTGGCTTGTAAGGTCTCAGTTGAGAAGTCTGCAGTTAGTCTGATGGGTTTTCCTTTGTAAGTTACCTGTTGTTTTTGCCTTACAGCTCATAGGAGTGCCTCTTTCGTGTTTACTTTGGCAAGTATGATGACTATGTGTTGTAGTGATTGCCTTTTTGCAATGAATCTCCCAAGGGTCTTTTGATCTCCTTGTACCTGGATATCTAGATTTCTAGCAAGGCCAGGGAAATTTTCCTCAATTATTTCCACAAATGGGTTTTCCAACCCTTGTGTATTTTCTTCTTTGCCCTCAGGGATGCTTATGATTCTTATGATCAAGCTTCTTTACATAATCCTATATTTCTTGTAGGTTTTGTTCGTTCTTCTCATTTCTCAGTTCTTTCTCTTTGACTGACTAGTTTAACTTGTGGGTGTTGTCTTCAAGATCTGAGATTCTTTCTTCTGCCTGATATAGCCAACTCTTAAGGCTTTCTACCATGTTTTGTATTTCCTTGAATTATTTTTTTTAAATAATTTTATTTTCTTAGTAAATTTTTCATTCATTTCCTGCATTGTTTTCATGGTTTCTTTGGGTTGGGTTCTATTTTTTCTTGTATTTCATTGAGCTTCCTTACAATCCATATTCAAAATATTTCATCTGTCATTTCCATCTTTTCATTTTGGTTGGTATCCATTAGTAAAGGTTTGTTATTTTCTTTTGGGGGTGTCCTTTTGCTCTGATTTTTCATGTTTCTGGAGTTCTTTCACTGATTCCTTCTCACCAGCCTCTTGGTCGAGATCTGGGGATGCTAGGCATGGCTTATATGCCTGTCTCTGGGTCCCCAAAGATCAACGCCAGAGCATGCCAGGGAAATGAGTGCTATCCTGAGTTGCCTGTGGGTTATTCTAGCAGGTTTGGTGTACCTTTTGGGTTCCCTATGACCTGCTGTCTTCACCTCTTCCCAACAGTTTGTAGTGAGTTAGGTCCCCCAGCTTAATCTTGGTGATGGTGGTTAGTACTTGTGAGTACATATTAGCTGCTCCCTGTTTGCTTGAGTTGGGAGGCTCTGTGCTTAGCTGTGAGGTTGTTCCCCCTGTCATTGATTGATGTTTGCATGGAAGAGCCAGCTGCTGAGATGGCCTTCTGTGCCTGTGGTAAGCTCTGGTCCCCCAGGTGGGGTATACGAATGCCCCAAGCTTTAGCAGGTACCCTGTAGCTCACAGGGGTTTGCATGATCTCTATTCCCCCTGAGTTGGGAGGAGGAGCAAGACAAATCATAGCTGGATTACAGTAGCCTGAAAGGCTGTGCAAAGCCTCAGTGGGGCTTAAAAGTACTTTTTTGTTAAAAACCATGACACAAACACACACACTGACCTAGGCCTATACAGGGCCCAGATCGTCAATATCACTGTCTTTCACTTCCACATCTTGTCTCATTGGAAGGTCTTCAGGGGCAAGAATATGCATAGATCTGTCATCTCCTATGATAACAATACCTCCTTCCAGAATATCTCCTGAAAGACCTGCCTGAGGCTATTTACAGTTCACTTTTTCTTTTAAGTATGAATACACTATGATTATGGAGTCTGACAAGTCCTGAGATCAGCAAGGTGAGTCTACAAGCTGTAGCTACATAAGAGTCAATGGTATATTCCTAATTCAAAGGCCAGCTGGCTGAAGAACCAGGAAGATCTAGTATTTCAGTTTAGAGGAGGTTGATTGGATGTCTCTTCACTTCACTGATTGTTTCCTTTACTGTGCAGAAGGGTTTTAGCTTAATGTAATCCCACTTGTCTATTTTTGCTTTGGTTACCTATGCTTTTGAGGTCTTACACAAAAAAATCTTTGCCCAGACCAATGTCCTGGAACATTGCCCAATGTTTTCTTCTAGTAATTTCAGTTTCAAGTCTTAGATTTAAGTCTTTAATCCATTTTGATTTGATTTTGTGTACAGTGAAAAATAGGGGTCTAGTTTAATTTGTCTGCAGAGTTATCCAGTTTTCCCAGCACCATTTATTGAAGAGATTGTCCTTTCCCCCATTGTATGTTCTTAGTGCCTTTGTCACAGATTAGTTGGCTGTAAACACATGGATTTATATCTGGGTTCTCTATTATGTTCCATTGGTCTGTGTGTCTGTTTTTATGCCGGTACTATGCTGATTTGATCACTACAGCTTTGTATTATAGTAAATGTTGAAGTCAGGTAGTGTGATGCCTCTAGCTTTGTTCTTTTTGCTCAGGATTGCTTTGGCTACTTTGGGGTCTTTTGTGGTTTTATATAAATTTTAGGGTTTTAAAAATCTCTGTGAAGAATGTCATTGGTATTATGACAGGGGTTGCAATGAATCCATAAATTGCTTTCAGTAGTATTGTCTTTTTAACAATATTAATTCAATCTCTAAGCATGGAATACCTTTCCACTTTTTGTGTGTCCTCTTCAATTTTTCATCAGCATTTAAAAAAATTTTTTTCTATATATACATATATATATTCCATTATATATATATATATATTCCTAGGTATTTTATATTCTTTGCAGCTATTGTAAATGAGATTGCTTTCTTAATAACTTTGATAAGGGTTTTTATCATAAATGGATATAATTTTATCAAATGCCTTTTCAACATCCCTTGAAGTAATCACATAGTTTTCATTCTTGGTTCTGTTAATGTAATGCATCATGTTTATTGATTTATGCATGTTGAACCATCCTTGCATCCTTGGGATGAATCCTATACAATTCATGATGAATGATCTTTTTATGTGCTGTTGAATTTGATTTGCCAGTATTTTGTTGAGAATTTTTGCATCTATGTTCATCAGTGATATTGGCCTATAGTTTTCTTGTTTTGTTGTATCCTTATCTGGTTTGGTATGAGGGTAATGCTGCCCTTGTTAAATGAGTTTGGAAGTATTCCCTCCTCTTCAATTATTTTGAAGAGTTTGAATAGAATTGGCATTAGTTCTTCGCTAAATGTTTGGCATAATTCAGCAGTAAAATCATCAGTTCCTGGGCTTTTCTTTGATGTGGAACTTTATTATGGTTTTGATCTCTTTAGTTGTTATTGGATTATGGAGGTTTTCTATTTCTTCATGGTTCAATCTTAGTAGGTTGTATGTGTCCAGGAATTACCCATTTCTTCTAGGTTTTTCAGTTTGTTGACATACAGTTGTTCATAATAGTCTCTAATGATTCTTTGTATTTCTGAGGTCTCAGTTATTATGTCTCCTTTTTCATTTCTCATTTTATCTATTTGAGTCTTCTCTATTTTATTCTTAGATTTGCCAACGCTTTCTCAATTTCATTTATCATTTCAAAAAACCAACTTTTCATTCTTATTTTTTAGAGACAGCATCTTTCTCTGTTGCCCAGACTGGAGTGCAGTGGTGCAATCATAGTTCACTGCAGCCTCAAACTCCTGGGCTCAAGTGATCCTCCTGCCTTAGCCTCCTGAGTAGCTGAGACTATAGGTGTATACCACCACACCCAGCTATTCTTTACATTTTCCGCAGAGACAAGTTCTTGCTATGTTGCCCAGGCTGGTCTCAAACTCTTGGGCTCAAGCAATCCTCCCACCTTGGGCTTCCAAAGTGCTGGGATTACAGGTATGAGCCACCATTCCCAGCCCTTTTACAAAAGATCAATGTTTTGTTTCATTGATTTTCTGTATTATTTTTTTGTTTCCATTTCATTTATTTCTCCTCTCACCTTTATTATTTCATTCCTTTTATTAATTTTGGGTTGAGTTTGTTCTTACTTTTCTAGTTCCTTGAGGTTCCTTAGGTTTTTTATTAAAAGTCATTCTACTTTTTCAATATAAGCATTTATTGCTATAACTTCCCTCTTAGTACTGCTTTTACTGTATCCCATAGATTTGGGTATGTTGTACTTCCAATTTCATTAGTTTCAAGAAATTTTTTAATTTCCTTAATTTTTTCAATCGACCCATTTCAAGAGCATGTTGTTTAATTTCTACGTGTTTGTTCCTCTTGGTCATTGATTTGTAGTTTTATCCCATGTGGTCAGAAAAGATACTTGATATTTCTACTTTGAATTTGCTGAGACTTGTTTTGTGGCCTAAGATATGATCTATTTTGAAGAATATTCCATGTGATGATGAAAAGAGTGTGCGTTCTGCAGCATTTGGGTGAAATATTCTGTAAATATCTGTTAGGCCTATTAGGTCTAGTATATAGCTTAACACTGGCATTTCTTTGTTGATTTTCTGTCTGTCTGATCTGTCCATTACTGAGAGGGGTGTTAAAGTCCCCTACTATTCTTGTATTGCAGTCTATCCCTTTAGATCTATTAATGTTTGCTTTATATACTTGGGAGCTCTGGTGCTGGGTGCATAGATATTTATAATTATTATATCCTCTTGCCGAATTGATTCTTTTATCATTATATAGTGACTTTCTTTGTCTCTTTCTAGTCTTTGATTTGTACTCTATTTTATCTGATAAAAATATAGCTACTCCTGCTCTTTTTTTTTTTTTTTTTGGTTTTCAGTTGCATGGAATGATTTTTTTCCACCCCTTTACTTTCAGCCTATATGTGTCTGTATAGGTCTCGTGGGTTTCTTATAGGCAGCATATAGTTGGGTCTTGTATCTTCATCTGCTCACTCTACACCTTTTAATTGGAGAATTGAGTCCATTTGCATTCAGTGTTATTAATAAGGACTTACTACTGCCATTTTGTCACTTGTTTTCTCATTGTTTTATAAATCTTCTCTTCCTTTCTTCCTATCTTCCTTCATGGTTCAGTAATTTTTTTTCTCTAGTAGTATATTTTTATTAATTGCTTTTTTATTTTTAGTGAATCCACATTCTAGATTTTTATATTGTGGTTATCATGAGGCTTACAAAAAACATCCTATAGATATAAAAGATTACTTTCAAGCACTGACAACTTACCTTAGATCACAAAGAACACAAACAAAGAAAAAAATGAAAAAAGTCTACACTTTATTTTTTTATTTTATTTTATTTATTTATTTTCATTTTTTTTCCTTTTATTTCATCATATAATGGGGGTACAAATATTGTTAGGATTACATACATTGCCCCTACCACCCCTCCCCCCCCACATGCCAGAGCTTCAAGCGAGTCCAATCCCCAGGTGGCGCGCACGGCACACATTATGTAACTCTACACTTCCTCCCGCCTCCCACCTGCCCTCCATCCGACAAAAGGTTGTTTTCTTTTACATTTTGGATACATTGTATAACTTTGCCTCTCCCTAAGAAGGGT
>VBSM01001118.1:6991804-7006498 GCA_008086735.1 Cheirogaleus medius | reverse complement strand
CCTCCTCTGCCCCGCCCCAGCCCTGTCCCCGTTCCTCCAGCCCCCTCCTTGGCCTCCCCACTTTCCGGACTCCCAGACCCCTCTGGCGAGCCTCGCCTGTCCTCCTCCGTGTCCTCCACTCAGCAGCCTCGCAAAGTGGCTGCTCCAAAGGAGAACACCCAGGGCTGCAAGGGTGGGATGAGGGCTGCCTGGTCCTCCCTGCAAGTTTCCCCGCCCCCACCCCTACACTCCCGCCAAACCGACCTATGACAGGAAAAGCACAGCTCAGTGGCCTCGCAGGCTACAGAGCTCACCGCGGGCTTGGCGGGAGCACGGCGGGCGCTAGTGCGCAGGCGCTCAGCCACCTTCGGTTTGCGCAAGCGCGGAGCCACCTGACCTCATGTGGGCCTCGCGGGAGTGTGCGAAGGCGGCGGCGCTCCCCAGCCCGGCATGGCCGCCTGGGTGTTCTGTAATCGCTGCTTCCAGCCTCCGCGCGGGGCGTCGTGCTTCAGCCTGACCAACTGCGGGCACGTGTACTGCGACACTTGCCTCAGCAAAGGTGAGCAGCCTCAGCAGGCCTAGGCTCCGGCTGGGGGCAGAGAGAAGGCCTGTGGGAGAGGGGAGGCAGGGGGGAGGCAGGGGGAAGGCAGAGGAGGAGAGCTGGGGAGAGGGGGAATACCAGGGGCAGAGGAGAGGCCTTCAGGGTGCCTGTCCCATGGAAGCTCGTCCTTTCATCATAGACCAAGGGAGCAGGGGACCTGGAGTGATGGTGGTGACCTGGGGAGCTGACCGCCTCCAGCCTCTTGCCTTGGCGCTGGGAGTGTGGCATTCCCTGCACCGTGGAGGAGGCAGACACTACACTAGACCCTGTCGGGAGGATGCTATGAAAGACAAGTGCCACAACAGTGAAGCCAGAGCCAGAAGGGGTATGAGAGTCCCCTGGGGGAAGCGGGGCCCACAGCGGGGCTCCCAGGCAGGAGAGGCAAGTGCAGAGACCCCAGGGTGGAAGGAAGTGTGGAGAGGCTAGAGGAGCTGGAAGAATTCCAGAAAAGCTGGACTACAGCCTGGAGAAGTAGGCCAAAGGATGCCTACAAAGGGCCCTGGCCCTGTTTAGTGGGCAATGCAAAGCCATCAAAGCCATTGTTTTTAACCAGGGTAGTTACATGATCAGAGATGTATTTATTTCTTTTTAATGAAAACTTTTTGTTGAAGCAAAGTTTATACAGGAAAAAACAGCATAAACGCAAAGCACAATGAATTTTTACAAAGTGAGCTTACCTGTGAAATCAGCTCTCAGATTAAGAAACAGTATATCACCAGCCCCTCTGAAACCCTGGCAAGGATGACTACTAACCTGACTTCCATCCATGTAGATGGCCTTAGACTGATTTGAACATTAAGTAGATGGAATCATACAACCATGCAGAATGCTGACTTTCCATGTCTCGTTTCTGTTGTTCAGCATTACATTTGCAAAATTCATCTCTGTATTTGTATATGACCATAGTTCATCCACTTATATTACATTGTATGGCTATACCCTAACTTACTGATAATTTCTACTGTTGATGGGTATTTGGGTTGTTTCCAGATTTGCCTGTGACAGCGCTAGTGTGAACATTCTTGCTCATGTCTTTGAGTGAGCATAGGTACACGTTTCTGTTAAGTAGATAACTATGAGGAGAGTTGCCAAATTTCAGGCATATATTTAAAAAGAAAAGTCTCTCTGCCAACTGGATAATAAGTAAATTGGAGGGAGATTGAAATTGTGGAAGAGACTGCAGTTGAGCATTTGAGAGGTGATGGGGACAGGTTGGGGACATGGGTTGGGGAGAAGTGATGTATTTGGGAGAAGTAGATTCAGCAGTTCTTGAGTCAAGGAAGAAAGCTAGGGAACTGGACAGGGTTTTCACTGCTGGATAGAGCACTGGAGAAGAGAACAGCAGATGGAGTGAGAGACTCAAAGCTCACATTTGGATGTTATCTGTGTGCTGTGAGAGCTGTCCGTGGGGGAGACAAGATGCAGCTGTGTATATGTGGGTCTGGAAATCAAGAGAGCCATGAATACATTTGGGGAGCCATTAACATAGAATAATAATCCAAGATATTGGAGTGTGGAGAGCCCCAAAGGTGGAGAAAACTAGGAGATACTATCACCTGGGAAAGAGCATTTTTTAAAGGAGGTAAGTGAAGATAGGAGAAGAATGTTGGCTAGAAAAGAAAGCAGAAGTGTTGATGAACTACATCTCAACAAAGTCAAAGAGTTAGTGTTTGAAAGTATCCACTGGACTAGTGAGGAGGTCAGTGGTGACCCAATGTAATGTTGTTATGATGATAATGTTGTTAGGAATGATGGAGATGCATGTGTGTTCATGGTGTTGGGAGGTGAGATGACAAGGCTGAGTGTCATAGTTTTTGAGGTCAGCAATACCCAGGTTAAGGGACTGGGGCAGGGGTAGATTCCCAGGTACTTCTAGCCCTTGAATCTTGAGGCCAACACAGGTTCCAATGGCCCAAGTTCATTCCTCCAAAAGGCTATAGATGCTGCATGTTGGAACCCCACCAAATCCAGGGACATACAAAAAAAATGGTGAAAAGGGATGGGGACTCTGGGCAGAGCCTGGGTATAGCTCCGTAGCTGTCCAGTGGTCCATTACTCAGAGATAAGCCATCCTGAAGCACTGGTGTATATCCTTCCAGACTTTTTCCTACAGATGCAAATTTTTAAAACAAAAATGATATAGTGTGTATACCATTTAGTGATCTGTTTTTATTACTTACTAGGACATGGACCTCTTTCCATGTTAAAATAAATCTGTATCATCGTTTTTAAGGTTGCATAATATATCTTTTAGTTATTGTACCATAATTTATTTGATTCCCTACTAAAAGACCTTTATTTATTTATTTTTTATTTCAGCATATCATGGGGGTACAAATATTATAGTTACGTATATTGCCCATGCCACCCCTCCCCCTTCGAGGCAGAGCTTCAAGCGTGACCATCCCCCAAACGTTGCACATCTCATTCATTATGTTTGTATATACCCATCCCCTCCTCCCCTCTCCCACCCACCCGACACCCGATAAATGTTATTCCTATATGTCCACTTAGGTGTTGATCTGTTAATACCAATTTGCTGGTGAGTACATGTGGTGCTTGTTTTTCCATTCTTGAGATACTTCACTTAGTAGAATGGGTTCCACCTGTATCCAGGAAAATACAAAGGTCTTTTCTAAAAGACCTTTATATTTTCTGAAATTTTGTCATTTGTACACCACTTGTTCACTTACTTGATTTTTTCCTTTGAATATTTTCCAGGGTGGTATGGCTAGACTAGGGGTGTGCACATTAAATCTGACCAGACTGCCCTCCCAAAAGTATGTGCCCCTTTATATTCCCAGCATGTGTGTACTTTTTGTCCTTCCACTTTGGCATGTCTTATGAGTGACCTTGATTTTTTTTCATGCATTTATTGGCTATTTGCACTTTTGCTGATTGCTCATTAGGGTCCCTTCACAGCCTTTAATTGGAGCATTTCTTTTTAATTGACTTATAAGCACTATTTATATGTCAAGTATCAGCCACTTTGTCTATCAGTTAGCTGCATATAATTTCTTCTCTGTCATGTGTTTTAAACCTCCTCCTCCGTCAGAACTTCTAGATGTTTATCAGTCAGCTCTGTTAATCCTTTACTGTCTAGCTTCTGGATATCATGGTGCATAAGAGGAATTTCCTTGCCCCAAAATTTTCAGCCAATATATAGAAGGATGGGAACATACTGTCAAAGGTGGCTGTTTTTAGGACGGGGGCAACTTGAACATGTTTGTAAGAAGAGAGGAAAAGAGACAACCCTGGAGGCTGTTAGAAGATGACCACTCATTCCACACCAGGGCACCATTCCGTGCGCTGGGTTCTGTGGACACCGAGATGAGTGTGAAAGCACAGATGAAGCCTTGGGCTTAGACTTGGGCTGGAGGAGATACCCTCTTCAAGGCAGACAGGAAGGAGGCATAGTAAGTTGGGTTGTATAGCAGGTACACCTAGAGGAAGAGGGCAGGGAAATTGAGGTAGGCCATCTGCAGGCACTTCTTTCTTCTCAGTAGGTGATATAAGGAGGTTTGTTTGAACACCCTCCCAATAGGGAATGGTCAGTGACACCCAAGAAAAGCAGAAGGGTTACCTAGCAGTGTTGCAGACTCAGCAATGCTGGAATCCACAAATCTGTAAATCTACCTCTTGGCGAAGGGATTTTTTCCCCAGTTCTTAGCTGTGTTGGCCTGGAAGAGGGGAGAAAAAAGCAGCTGGATTTATCCAGCTCTGGGCCATATGTGCTCCCTGGAAGGATGAGGAACATGGAGGTTTTGGTAGTGACTTGTCAGCCCTGTGCTCCAAGCTGGTTAGTGAAGAAATCAAGCCCAAGGGCACGAGGAAATGCCTGGCCTGGGATGAGAGTCCTCACTGCTCCCAGAGAGGGAGTTGGAGGGATAGGGAGGAGTTCTGAGTTCTTATGATGACACTGTGGATGCTGTGGGGGCCCAGGGTGTGGTTGTGGCAGCAGGTGCTGATGTGGGTACATGGACGTCACCAAGGAGGGCCAGTGGGGAACTGCAAGGCTGATGTTCATACCCAGCCACATGGAGGTCCACGTTTTCCAGGGAGATAATTAGAATTTCATGGAGAGGAAGATGATGAAAAAGGTGCTAGAATTACTGTGCATTTAAGGCCCAGACCCTGGAGATTGGGCAGGTGAATTAGCAGAATTATAGCAGATGGGACACTTGAACCTTTCATTCTTAGTCCCTAGCGCTGGCTCACAGGTAGCAGGAGCTCAGTGCAGTATGTATCTAGTGAGTGGAGGCATGGTCTGTCCTGGACGTTGGGCACATTGTGCAATGCTGTAGAGGTGAGAGCGAGAGGGACAGAACAAACTCATTTTCGTATTTGGGGAACAGAGGGAGCTATTTTCATTTGGAATAGTTACAGATTTTAAATTAAGATATCGCTATAGAACCTAATTGTAACAAATATTGGGATAAATTTAACCTTAAGTATTGTTGATCTTTTTGGTCACATTTTGGGGCACATTTGCAAAGCAGGGGAAAAAAAGAATATTAGTTGTAAAAATAATTCCAACTGTATCCATACCCACAGCCTCATCATTTGTCTGAATATGAAGACATTTAAGTGCTATAATCCTATATATTTGTTGAAGAAGCTTTATAATTTAAAGTCTGCATTTATACATGTTTCAAAGCATTAGTCAGTATATAATAAAATCTATTTTTATTTTATAGGTAAAAAAGATGAATGCTTGATTTGTAAAGTTCCTTGTCGTACGGTTTTACTTTCAAAGCATGTAAGTTGAAATCTGTAGTATCTGAATATTAATCACAGTAGTATTTCCTTTTAAATTTGAGATTTAATTTTTAGTCATTTGTGGTACCTAAAATTTTCATTCATTGTTTTAGGTTAACTGGTTCTTACAAGATTGCTGAATAATCAAAATATGGTTTAGGATTTGGTTTTTAAAACGTCAATACAACTTTTTTCTTAGCCATAGGTTGACCTTATTTGTAGTTTGTTGAATTGTGCTGTGTTCCTGGAAATGAAAATGGGTTAAATAGATTTCTTCAGCACAATACAAGCTCCTTAAGAGGGTGATAGAGTTTGATTTTTCAGAGGGATCATATATAATTAAGAGGGTTGTTCATAAGGTAAGTTTAAAAATCAATTACTGGCCGGATGTGGTGGCTCACGCCTGTAATCCTAGCACTCGGGGAGGCCACTGTGGGAGGATCGCTTGAGCTCAGGAGTTCAAGACCAGCCTGAGCAAGAGCAAGACCCCATCTCTACTAAAAATAGAAAGAAATTAGTGGGACAACTAAAAATATATAGAAAAAATTAGCCGGGCACGGTGGCATGTGCCTTTAATCCCAGCTACTCGGGAGGCTGAGGCAGGAGGATCGCTTGAGCCCATGAGTTTGAGGTTGCTGTGAGCTAGGCTGACGCCACAGGACTCTAGCCTGGGCAACAGAGTGAGACTCTGTCTCAAAAAAAAAAAAAAAAAAAAAAAAGCCTGCTGCTTAAAACAGTGCCTTTTGTTCTATCTGTAAAGTATGTCAGTTTGACTTGTTTTTGGTATAAACTTAGTTACAAATGATTATGCATTTGGTCAGATGTTTTAAAATATAATTTTTTTTTCTGATTACAAACATAGTACAAGGTTATGCAAAATTCAAATACAGAAAATCATATGGTAAATGTGAAAGTTCCCAAATCTTGTTTCCCAACGATGACGACAGCCAGGATTTTGGTACCTGTTCTGTGTGTGTTGTTGTGATTTATTTTTTTGCAAAATGATGTTTTCTCAGTTGACGTTATATTTTGGGCACACTCACGGTCTTTTAAAATGACTGCATGATATTTTAGTATTTTCCTATTAGTGAGCCTTTGGGTTTTTTCAGTTTTTCACTATTTCAAACAACCTTATAGTGAATATTTTTTACTAATATCTCTCCATACTTTTAAGAATATTTCCCTGGCACAAATTCCTAAAGTGAAAAAGCAAGGGCAAAAGATTTAAATGTTTAAATTTTTAATAGAAAGTACTTTGTTTTCCCCCAAATATGTGACAGCTTAAACTCTTAGTGACTGACAGAGCCCGTTTCTGCTCCTTGCTCTGCTGTGTCACACTGAGCCCGTCACGTGGTCAGGCTTAAGGGTGGTGGGTAGGGCCCTTGAGCCTTCCTCTAGCTTATTGGGTTGAATGTTTAGGTCATTTATTTTCTTTCTTGTTTCCTAATAGATATATTTGAGACAATCCATTTCCTTCTGTGAAGTGCTATTCTATATCATTTTAAGTACTGCTTTTCTGTATCATTTCTAAATAGTCTCTAATCTTTTTATATCTTTTTAACTCCGGAATTATTTGAAAGAATATTTTTTAATTTGTAAGTGCTTAGATCTTAGCTCCACTGTCATTTGTATAGTTAATTTTGAGGTTCGTGGCATTGTGACCAGAGAATGTGGCTGTATGGATTTTTTTTAATTATTAAGATTTTCATTGTGGTTTAATACATGGTAATTATTAATATTCATTGGTATTAGGAAAAAATGTATATTCTTTTGTCCTCTGTATATGAGTGTATGTGTGAGCCCGTGAAGTAGCTCAGAATGTTGAAGTTGTTCTGTTGTTCTGTTTCTCTTTCTCTCCCACCACACTCTGATCCATCAGCAGACTGTGTGGGCTCTGCCTTCCCCATTGCTCCACCTTCACAGAAGCTGCTGATTCTTCCTCCTCTGGCTCTGGCTTCCTGGAGCCTGTTTCTACCCTACAGCCAGAGGGATCTGCTTAGTCAGATCCACGCCTTCCTGCATCCCAACTTTCCAGGAGCAAACCCCAAAGTCCCCTCGTGTCAGTAGGCTCTGTGGCCTGGCCTGTGGCAGCCTTCTGATCCCCAGGCAGGTAACCCTGGCTGCTACCCTCCTTGAGCCAGCTGTTTCTATCTCAGTGCTTGGCCCTTCTTGTTCTCTCTGACTGGGATGTTCTCTCAGACAGCCACAGGCTCCACGCCCACAGGCTTTAGGTCTCTGCAGAATGTCATGTCCTCGGGAGACCGTCCCCGACAGCTCTGTGTAACATCTTCTTTGTGACTTTCAGTAGAAAGGACACCTATATTATGGCACAATGTATGTGCATTTGTATGCAGAGGTCTCTGTGAGTGTGCACAGCCATGAAACAAGTTTCACAAAACAATGCTTATCCTCACTAAGTTCAGTGAGTGCTCTGATGGTTTCTATCCTGATCTGTTTTCTTTCCTTGAAATAAAACATGTTGTAAGCTGATTTCCCCTGATTTCATCATGATAAGACACCACCACACAAAGGTATCCTCTGATGCTGTCCTTTCATGTGCTCTATGCTGCTTCACAGCATGTGTCACCACCTGACATGTATTTATGTGTCAATTTGTTTGTCATTCAAATGAGCTGTTACTGTTGCACACACAAAATAGGGGATAGTTGGCAAGGGAGCAGGGAAGACTGGCCAGTGCCTGCTGGGCACAAGAAGCAGCTGGGCCTCCAAGAGGGAAGCCTCTGGAGAGTGCAGAGCAGAGCAGATAGGTGTGCTGACCACCACATCTGCCTCCCTGAGGAGGAAGAGTTTAGGCCAGAATTGGCTGGTTTTCATGTAGACATAGGAAGGAGTAGCTGCAGCAAGTAGATGAAGGACAAGGATGCCACCTAGGATTGGACAAGCCAGTTGCTTTTGGACTCCAAATGGTAAGAGATAAATCTCGAGTGACGAAGGCCCTGAACACTGAGGCAGGGCATATTGCCTCGCTTCCTTGGCAGCACCCCAGCAAGCAGAACTAGGGGCTGGAGACAGGCAGACCAGAGTTCCCCCAGAAAGCAGAGAGTGGCAGTCTAACCAAAGCTTTCCCCAGGGAGGAGCCCTGTGATGCCTTATTCCTCCTCACATGGATCTGTGTTCTCCCCCTTCCCCTGTGCCATTGAGAGTTTTTCTTGGTTGTCCTGCTCTTAAGCCCCCATTACACATGTGTCACAGTGAGAGTGCAGAGACATCCCTTGTCTTTCCAGTTGGTAGGTTGCAGACTAAATCAGGACCCGAGGGAGAAGCCCGAACATCACCCAAGAACCTGAGCTGCGATGTGGACATAGTGACAGTGGTGTCTGGGTTGTACCACTGCAGGAGAGTGACTTTCTGTGTAGAGGAAGAGTAAAGTGGATACCAATAACCAGAATGACAGATGAAGGCCAGGCCTGGGGGCTTGTCCCCTAGACCTCCTCCCTTTCTTCCTGGGCTCCTGGCTAGACTCTGTCTTCTCACCTGCCTTCCCATGATGGAATGCAGGCAGAAGCAACAAAGGCCCCTTCCAAGCCTGGACAGCCCTCAGCCCTGCCTCCCCTCCACCGCTGTTGCCCAGAGCCCAGCAGAGCAGAGCAGAGCTCTGCCATTGGAAGGCTGCCCACAGAGCATGATCTTGAATTGTGTATGGGTGGGAAACACATGGCCTCACAATAAGCCACTGAGATTTGGAGGTTGTCTGACACACCAGTTGGCCTACTTTACCCTTTGTGTGTCCATGTAAATTTTGGAATCAACTTGTCAATTTCCACACACAAAAAATCCTGTTGAGATTTTTATTTTGCACTTAGTTTTTTTTAGAGAGGCTTTGTGCATCACTGTTAACATTAGTCTTAGATATTTGATGATTTGGGATGCTACTCATCGTTTTAAAAAATTTCATAAATACTTATTGCCAGTATATAAAAATGTAATTGATTTTGTTTATTAACTTATACTAGTAACCTTGTAAATTTACTTGATAATTCTATTGGTTTATATGTAGTTTCTTCAAGGGTATTTGTGTACAAAATCATGTCATCTTTGAACAAGGATGGTTTTAGTTCTGCCCTTCTCACACCCAAGCCCTTTCTTTTTCTTTACTGTCTAGGACCTCCAGTGCAGTGCTGAGTAGAAACAGTGCAGTAGCAAGCACCCTTGTTTTTTTCCTGATTTCAGGCTTGAGTTTTCATTATTTCACCACCAAGTATTATGTGTGCACTAAGTTTTTTTGCTAAGGGTTTTTTTTTTAAATCATGAATGGTGTTGAATTTTATTAATGCTTTTTGTGTAACTATTGAGATTATCATTTAATTTTTCTACTTTATTTTGTTAATATGGTGAATTGCATTTTTTTTTTATTTTAGACCCACATTAGATTCCAGGAATAAATACAACTTCGTGGTGATGTAGCATAACTTGTATATATAGATGAATTTAGTTTGCTACTCTTGCTTGGGATGTTTTGTACCTCTGTTCATGTGAGAGCTGAACCTGTTATTTTCCTTTCTTGTAATGCTCTTTTCAAGTTTTGGTAAATTGGGGTTATTCTGGCTTCATAAAAGGAGTTGTAAATTATTTTTCTTTTTCTCTTCTCTGAAAATATTTTTGTAAGATTGGAGTTATTTCTGAAAATATTTAGTAGAATTCAGGAGAGACACTGTTAGAGCCTAATAGGTTTTTTTGTGGGAAGGTTTTTAACTGGGAATTTGATTTCTTTATTAGATATGGTACTATGTAAAGTTCCTAGTTCTTCTTGGGTATTTTTCTAGGAATTTGTGCATTTCATCTAAATTTTCAGATCTCTTGCCATCAGTGTGTTTGTAGTTCTCTCATATTTCTAATGTCTGTAAGATCTATGATGATGTCCCTTTTTCATTTTAATAATGTGACAACCCAAAATAAGTGACTGAGGCAAAGATCTCAATCAATGGAGGTTTATTAAGCCAAAGTTTGAGGACATGCTTGGGAAAAACACAAACCACAAATGCATCTATGGCCTGTGCTCTCCGAAGAGGGATTTGGGAACTCAGTAATTAAGGGGAGAGGGCATACAGAAAGAAAAGGGGGGGCAGTGAGGCAAATGGTTACATTCTTGTGAAACCCAAGAAACCCACATTTTACATAATATAAGGTGAATGTTGGAAGAGAAAAAGAGTGAAAGAAGAATGGCCGGGCGTGGTGGCTCACGCCTATAATCCTAACACTCTGGGAGGCTGAGGCGGGTGGATTGTTTGAGCTCAGGAGTTCAAGACCAGCCTGAGCAAGAGCAAGACCCTGTCTTTACTAAAGTAATAGAAAGAAATTAGGTGGACAACTGAAAAAAATATATATGTATATAAAAATTAGCCGGGCATGGTGGCACATGCCTGTAGTCCTAGCTACTCAGGAGGCTGAGGCAGGAGGATCGCTTGAGCCCAGGAGTTTGAGGTTGCTGTGAGCTAGGCTGACGCCACGGCACTCTAGCCAGGGCAACAGAGTGAGACTCTGTCTCAAAAAAAAAGAAGAATCAATTATGCAGATGTGTCTGGGTAGGTGGAAGAATGAATGATCTTGTATTATCTCTGTTCTGCGTCTGGGAAGATAAATTTGTAATGGGCATTATTAATGTGGAATCAAACAAACTTTAGTTTTAGGAGCTAGACTATCCTGCAGGCCTAAAGTTACAATTTGCATGTCCTTGTTTATGAGAAGCCAACAAGAAATTTCCTGATGAATGGACTCTGAGGCCCTTACCTTCCCATGGGAACCTGGCTGATGCATAATGTTAGTACCAGCTACTCCTGTGGAAGTGGGTGTTGCAGGACTCAGCCTCCAGGCTTGGCCTTCCCTTTTGCATAAAGAGCTGGGGACATGATCCTAAAATTGTTTCTTTACAAGTATGTATTGTGACTTCTCTTTTTTTTGACCAGTATTGACAAATGTTTATCGATTTTTATTAGTACTGTTGACTCTTGAACAACACGAGTTTGAACCGCACGGGTGTGCTTTTCCATGGATATTTTCAGTCACACTCAGATCAAAAATACAGTATTTGTAGGATATGAAACCTGAGCATATGGAAGGCTGACTTTTCATACATGTGGGTTCTGCAGGGCTGACTGAGGGACTTGAGTATGTGCAGATTTTGGTATACTCAGGATTCCTGGAACCAATCCCCCTTGTATACCAAGGTATGCCTGTATTTTCAAAAAACTAATTTTTGGCTCTGTTGATTTTCTCCATTTTATATTTGTTTTCTGTTTTGTTAATTCTCTTTATAATTTCCTTTTTTTCTTTTTTCTCTAGATTTAATTTGTTTTTTAAGGTGTTTGCTTAACATCAATTTTCAATCTTTCCTTTCTAATATTTGCATTACAGGGTCATAACTTTCTCTCCATGTTCATTTTTGCCTGCAATGTATATATTTGGCAATGTTATATTTTCATTATCTTTCAGTTTTTTTATTTTATTTTATTTTTTTAATATTAAATTTTTCAGCCAAACATTGTCAACCAATATCTTTCAGTTTTGAAATTTCTACTTGGTTTCTTCTAGGACTCAAGTGTTATCTAGAAGTATATTGATTAATTTATAAATGTTTGGGAATTTTTAGTTATCACTTCTATTAACTGTTATTGAAGTATAACACATAGAATAGTATACAAATTATAAATATACAACACAATGAATTTCTCACAATCAGAACATAACTAACACTCAGATAAAAAAAAAATCAGTTCAGCCACCTGCTGCAAGCCTTCTTGAGTGTATTTACAAATATATTTTGCACGGAAAAGGAAGAGTGCTTTACAAGTTAAAATATAATGGAAACTATGTGGTCCCCCCTCTCGTGGGAGCTGGAAAAGGGAATAATATTCAGTGGTGTTTTCTTGGTGAAAGGAGCAGTAATGATTATGAGGCAGAAGCAAATATAATTTCTATAGTAGAATTTAATCATCCCAGAGAATTACGGGCAACAGGAAATAAAAGTGTTAAGAGTTGCCATCTTTTGGCCGGGCGCGGTGGCTGACGCCTATAATCCTAGCACTCTGGGAGGCTGAGGCAGGTGGATTGTTTGAGCTCAGGAGTTCGAGAGACCAGCCTGAGCAAGAGCGAGACCCCATCTCTACCAAAAATAGAAAAAATTAGCCGAGCATGGTGGCACATGCCTATAGTCCCGGCTACTCGGGAGGCTGAGGCAGGAGGATCGCTTGAGCCCATGAGTTTGAGGTTGCTGTGAGCTAGGTTGACGCCACAGCACTCTAGCCCAGGCAACAGAGTGAGACTCTGTCTCAAAAAAAAAAAAAAAAAAAAAAAAAAAAAAGAGTTGCCATCTTTCAACAGGAGCAGGAGAGCAAAATCCAGTCATATAGCAGAGGATGTCATGTTTATAGCACCTTTCAGAGCCATGAACCAAATTTGACTACTTGAAAAATTTAGGAAGAGAAAAAAAAGATCAACAAAATTAAGTGGTTACCCCAGAAAGATGCTGCTCAGTTTTCTACCAATGATAAAACAATAAAATTATGGAAAATTACTGAAAGGGACAAAAGATCAGAAGTGTGTAACTTGGAAGAGGAAGGGGAAGGTATGGAGATCCTCCCACAGATACTACCCTCACAGGGCCAGTCTTCAGGCCCATGGGGTTAATGGCGAGTCTAGTCTATGAAGAATATTTGCCAGTTTGTATTAATGGTGATTATGGAGCATTTGTCTGCAGATGATCTGCAGGTTAATCTTTGGCATCTGGAAATTATAGACAGGAGTTTTAATATTGTGGATATGAAAGAGCTAGCAGAGGTGATTACAGCAACAGATTTTTATCCAAACAGCTATAACACATTTGTGTAAAACAGCATTGAAGAAACTACTGGGTCATGTGACATGAGAGCACCTGCCCTCTGTGATAGGCATTCTGAACTGTTTGAAAAACCTGAAGATAGGGGGTGGAGCAAGATGGCAGACGAGAAACACCAGCAGACAGAGTGTCTCTGCAAAAAAGACAGCTTCTAGAAGATATTAGAAGAGAGAAGCAAGCCAACGACCATACATCAGATGGGGGTTGGAAGGAGGAGTGCTGGAGACTCCACGGGAGGAGGTTGCAGAGGAGAACTGGAAGGAGAGACCTCCGGAGCGAGTAGTTTGGAGACCAGCGGCAAGGCTAGCTGGAGCGGTTAACTTCCCCCTCCTTTGCATCTCGGACTGCTGGTGGGCCCCCCAGCAGTTGGAGAGACCTGCGGACACCAGTCCAGAGACGGCCACCGCCACTGAGCGGTGAACCTGTAGCGGACACGGCACCAGGCTCCCAACTCCCTCGGGACCCCTCCCTGCACACAGACCCGACCGTGTGGCAGGCGCCATATTGCCATATTGCTCCACTCTCCCCTCCCCCATCCCTACCGCAGCTGCCAAGAGAGACAATATAGCCACCAGCCAGAGGCATCTCCAGGGAACGGGACCTTCCCTTTTGGGGCCCTACAGGTGACTGAGGGGTACTCAGACAGGGAGCTTCCTACCCGCCAGCCCTCCCAGGTGCTGCTGGCCTGGTGATTCCGGGAGAACCGGGCAGGCCCTGAGGCTGAGAGACATCTACCCAGCTGGGGCTCCCCATGGGTGAATTAAGACTGGCACTCCTCTCCCTGGTGGGCTCAGGTATTGAACTCCAGGGCCCAGAGGTCAGACCTGAGGACCAGATCCTGCGCACCCAGGTCTCACATTGCCCGGGGCACAGAAGGGATATTCGGAAGGAGCCTACTAAGTTCTAGAGACTAAGAAGTCCAAGATCAAGGCACTGGCAAGACTGGGAGGTGAAGAAGGCGACCTGAATCACTCGAGGGGGTAGTTCTCCCACAGGCTCGGCTTCACGGAATTACAGGGAAGCTTCGAGGGGCAGCAGTGCTGGGAAAAGGAGGAAAGTGACGCAGTGGATTTGCCGTGAAGTTCCGAGAATCCGAGTGGTACAGCGGGGATTGGAGTGCAAGCTGGACGAGCTCAGTGGCTAACCGAACGGGACTGTGTGATTTGTGCCACAGCGGGATGACTTCTTCACCGACCTCCACACCCACGCAAGCAGGGAAGTGCCTGAAGTCAGCGTGAAGAGGTCCAGAGCACATATCCCTGGATCTGCCAAGGATCATTCCTCCTGAATTCTAGATTTTACCTCATAATCCAGCCCCATCGCCTCTGATCCTCGATAATGCAAACAGATGAGAAAGAACCAGCTAAAGTTCACAGGAAACATGAAGGAGCCGAGAGAAAAGTCACCTCCAAAGCAAAATACTCGTTCTCCATTGTCTGACACCAACTTAACATGATTTGAGTAAACTGACGGAGGAAGATTTCCGAATATGGATTGCTATAAA
>VBSM01001118.1:6934730-6991704 GCA_008086735.1 Cheirogaleus medius | reverse complement strand
TTAAAACTATGATGCTCAAATGGTGGTAGTGTTCACCAGGGTTTCGGGGAGGGGCGGGCAAGACACACATCATAGGGATGTGGCGAGCATTGTGGGGGAAAAGGGCATACCTCTAACCCTTCTTAGGGAGAGGCAAAGTTATACAATGTATCCAAAATGTAAAAAAAAAAAAATCTTTTGTTGGATGGAGGGCAGGTGGGAGGCGGGAGGAAGTGTAGAGTTACATAATGTGTGCTGTGCGCGCCACCTGGGGATTGGACTCGCTTGATGTTCTGGCATGTGGGGGGGGAGGGGTGGTAGGGGCAATGTATGTAACCCTAACAGTATTTGTACCCCCATTATATGATGAAATAAAAGGAAAAAAAATAAAAAATAAATGCTAAAAAAACAAAAGAAAAGAAAAAAGAAAAACCTGAAGATTCCAGTAACAAGTCATTTTTTCCCCAAAATTATCTCTTCTATTTATGATGTAAAATTGAGCCATAGTGGTCGATATATGATGACTAGAGACTATTTGTCAGTCAGAATTTGAGACTTAACTATGGAAAACATGCCTGTGGAGACATACCAGGTGCATGCATACCTCAGAAGTACACTTTGTTCGTGGAATGGAAATGACTTCATGTTTGACAAATTTGAATGTTGTTGGAACGGATCTGACAGTGTTGTTGTGACTAGATCTTACAATAATTTCTTCAGAAAGTTTGACAGGAACAAAAAACGAGACATGAGCCTAGAAGCATCCAAGGAAACAGTAAGCCTCGCACAGTTCTGAAGCCACAAAAAATCTGCAAGCAACAAGTGAAAGAAAGATCAAATAAGTGTTGACAGCCTAAGACTTCAACAAGAAAATCCTTCGTACAGCCTGGCATCCCAAGGAAAATATATACAAACAATCTGTCTATATTTCAGGACAGAGTGGATTAGGGTTGGCATTCTTAGCAGAAGAACCCACTTGCTGCTTAGTTGAAATAGCTTAATCTGGCTGGGCATGGTGGCTCATGCCTATAATCCTAGCACTCTGGGAGGCCGAGGCGGGAGGATCGTTTGAGCTAAGGAGTTCGAGACCAGACTAAGCAAGAGTGAGACCCCATCTCTACTAAAAAAAATAGAAAGAAATTAGCTGGACAACTAAAAAAAATATATATATATAAAATTAGCCGGGCATGGTGGTGCATGCCTGTAGTCCCAGCTACTTGGGAGGCTGAAGCAGAAGGATTGCTTGAGCCCAGGAGTTGGAGGTTGCTGTGAGCTAGACTGATGCCACAGCACTCTAGCCAGAGCAACAGAATGAGACTTTTGTCTCAAAAAAGAAAAAAAAAATAGCTTAATCTAGCATTCATGCTTATAAAAGAGAGTTTGCTGTGGCGCCCTTTCCTACTTCTGACAGTGTGCCATTTGACAGCACGTTTTTCTAGCCACGTGGAGAAAGCTCTGTGAATTCATCACTGTCGTGTTATCGGTGTCTACTAGCCATTTAAGTAAGGGTAGGGCACTTAAACAATCTCTCGTGCCATCTTGCCTAATGGACTGCATCAGACAACTGTCTCCGCTTTGATTTACACCACCGTCTATGCCTTCTGTCATGATGACATCAAACACTGAAAGCCTTGTCATGCTATGGGGTTTATGAGTCCTCATTACTATATTATTTGTGGGGCACACCCTCCCCACTCTTAAAAAATTAAATACAATTAATTTTTTAAAAAAAGAAAAAGTTTCAAAAAGAAAACATTAGTTTACGGTTATCCTGGAGATTGCAATCTTGCCTTTTCAGTCTCACATGGATCAGGTTTCCTGAAGCACAAGGGGTCTCAGGTCACTTCCATTGGGTTCCCTCGATGTGCCCTGTGGCCACAGCGCTGCTGGCTGCACGCAGTGAACATTCACCTAGGTTTTCCCATATTTCCCCTTCTTCTCATGCTCCTTGCTTCCTCCCAAATCAGGGATTATTTCTACCCGTAGGGAATTCCTTTTATTATTTCTTTTAGTGCTGAGCTGTTGGTAACGAATTCTGCCAGTTTTGTTTATCTGGAAAAAAATGGCTCATTTTTTCTTTTGCCTATGTTTTTGAAGCATGTTTTCACAGAGTTTAGAATTCTTTGTTGAAAATGAATGCTTTTTAGCACTTTGAAAATCTCACTTCCTACTTTGTCTTCGACTTTGCACACGTGGCTGTGGTAGTCGGCGTCATGGTTCTCCCGCTCAGGCTTCCCTGAGGTCCCGAGTCTGTGCTGTGGTATCACATGTTGGCTGCCCCATCTCCACACTTGCCTCCTGTCCTATCCAGGTCTCTGTCATGTGCGAATGACTCAGTTCCCCCACCCAGAAGGCCTAGAGCTAGAGGGGTCTGACGGCCTCTTCAGCCTCTGCCATTTCTGGTCCACAGAGTTCTTTGTCTTGTTTTTGAGGGGTCTGTGTATGGATAGGCTATCTGTAGATGACAGTGGTTGTCACTGCTTGCTGAGCAGCCAACAGGGGCCAAGCTCTATCCCACGTGCTTCCCCCTATTATGCTACCTGGTGCCACCATGCCAGCGGTCGGGGGAGGGCACTGTTTATGTTCCAGTTTTGCACATGGAGATCAGGGGGCAGCGGGGCTGGGTGATGACCCAGGGTCTCAGGGCAAGTGTGCAGAGCCACCCCCAGCCCACAGGGCACATTGCCCATGCTTTTACAGCGTGGCATGTCCAGGAACTCCCACCCTCCTCCATAGAGCCTGGTTTCCCCCTGTTGGGTCTGAGGCCCTGCTTGGCCACTGCCCTGAGAGGCCTAGGGGTGGACACTGGGCTGGATCCCAGGGCCTCTTTACCTGCACCTAGCCCTGTTTATCAGAGCTGGTGCCCTCACCTGAGCCTGTGTGCACTCTGTCTTCCGGATTCTTCAAAGGGCCATTCAAGGTATTAATTCCTATTTTCTATCACTATTCTGGTATTTTCCCTACATTTAATCTTACTATATCTCTTCAGTGGGATTTGGGGAGGAGGTGTGGGGGTGGGGCTCAGATGACATTCTCAACCCTGGTCCACACACGCCATCCCGAACCACAGGACAGCAGGAGGGAGGCCAGGGCCCTTCCTGCATCTCTTCAGTCTGCTGTGTCCTTGTCCAGGGATTCCTGTATTCGTCCCACAAATCCATGCATGCCTGGGTGGCTGTCACCCTGGCATCCTGTGCTGACGCGGTCCTGGGTGAGGGGAGGTGGGAGAGGCAGGGCAGTGCCTGTTGTAGGGACTTTAGAAGGAGGTCAGAAGTGTCTTCTTTAAGGACATCGTTTCTTAAACCCTTATTTTTTCTTAAGTCCCTATTGTTTGCTTTTTACATATCTCAACATACTCTTGTGACTACAGTTACTAGTTATGCTCATCAGCTTGTATCATTCTTCTGATCTTGGTACGTTTCCATTATGTGCTGTGCCCTGCACTCCAGGCCTTCATTGACGTTGACCTTAACCCTCGCCATGAGCCTTTGACATAGAGACGTGTCTTTTTGCCTCACAGATAATGACGTGTAGCCAAGAGGGGTTCAGCAGCTGCCAGGCCACTCTACCTCCAAGCCCTCGCTGCAGAGACACCCAGATTAGCAGGAGATATAGCTGTCCTGCTGATGAGGGCTGCTCCTCCCGGGGTACCTGACGTGCCAGTCAGACGTTGTGACATGCTAGTCGTTTATGTCATCTATGGTTAATTCTTTATCTTGAAGTACAATTTTTAAACTAGTGGCCAGAAGCATTTATTAGAAGCAATAAGTATAGTGTCATTTTCTTTCTCTTTCAGACTGACTCAGACATTCAGGCCTTCTTTGTGGGCATAGACGGTCTGTGTAAGAAATACTCCAGAGAAACCTCCCAGGTGAGTTGTGGGTCTTGAGGTGGCCCAGGCACACTGTCTTAAAGAGACCCTACATTTGACATGTTTTGAAGACAAGTCCCTTCAAAGATATGTGATCAGCAAATATTTTCTGCCAGAATATTTCTGTGGGTTGTCTTTTTACATTTTTGATGGTGAAACATTTGTAGCACAAAAGCTTTTAATTTTGGCGAAGTCCGTTTGATCCATTTTGTTGTTGTTTGTGCTTTTGGTGTCACATTGCGACAGAAGTAATCTCAGTTCAGTTCTGGAGTCCTTTGGATATGACGGCCCCCCTGATATTCACAGTTAGATGTACCTTGGAATTTTGGGTTTAGAAGCCCCCTGGCCCAGGTTGGGGCTCTCTGGATTTAGGGCAGCAGGTTTATTCTTAAGGTTGTCCTTTTCTGAGAGTCATGAAGCCTTCTGCCTGCCAGACCCATGAATGCCTGCTGAGCCCCTGGTATTTGGCTCCACGGCCTTTCCCCTCCTAATGTGCTTTTCCTAGCTGCCATGATACTCTCGCTGCTTATCCCTTCTCTACCTGTTTCTTCTTAACCATTTTCCACATCACCGTGCATCACTGTGTACCTCCACACTGTGCCCTCTGCAGCCTGTACACCCTCCCCACCCCCAGCTTCTAAGCCTGTCAGTGTCCTCTCTGACCCCCGTATCCTAACTTCCCTAGACATCACTGGACAGCCTCCAGCCCACTGGTCTGCAGGGAAAGCTGTCCAGAAGGGGAGGGGTCCTCTCCTTGGCCCCTAGCCTGCCCTCCTTTCCATCTTCCATTAACGCTGCTGCTCCCAATGTCGGCCACCTCGCCCCTGCCCTGGGGGGAAGAGGCCAGGTCGGGAACAACTGGAAGCTGCCCCCTACCTGAGGTGAGAGGCCAAGGATGGACCTAAGTGTGTCATTCTCCCCCATGGGCTTGTACTTTCAGGCCATGGTCAGCCAGGCCACCAAGACAGTCCTCTCTCTCCTCTGGGAGGCTATCCTCCTGCAGCAAGGCTTCTTGGCTCTGAAAGAGCCCAATCACCCACAGTATCACGGAACATCCCCATGCTGTTCCCATCTCAGATTATGCCCAGCCACATTCTTCAGGGAAGTGCCCAGAAGCTGGATGCACAGAAGCCACATGGCAGCCAGAGATGCCCAGGAAAGCAGGGTCGGCACAAAGTGAGCGCCAGACCAGGACACTGACCATCCAGGAGCCCAGCAGAGTCTCACAGAAACATGGTACAAGACACACCTGCCCCCCCATCCTGTTCAGCTCCAGAAGGTCCCTTACTCAGGCCAAGACCCCTCTGGGCCAGAAGTTGCCTGGGTTTGTAAAACATTCAGGTTATCATAGAATCAGGACAACAGGCCACGCTGCTCCTGGGATGGCTTCACCAAATACAGTGGCATTCCCAGGGCAGCCTCTGCAGAGGCCGGACATCTTGGGAGAAGACCCAACAGGCCAGCCCCTGCGGCCACCTGCCTGCACTCTGCCTGGCATGCCTGGCGGGCTTTGAGGGTGGGCTGTGGGTGTCCACGCCTCCCAGGCCCTCCTGTATTGTAGTTGTATTGAGGCAGTGTTTGCCTTTTTCACTCCTGTCTTTCAGGGTGTGAAATGGAGTTTTCCAAAGGTTGTGTGACATACCACAACGTGTTATTTATGTTAACATGGAATGGATTCATTGTTATCTTTAAATGAATTAATAAATATTTTAAATGTCTCTCAGTCTTAATTTCTAATAGGGTAAATATTGACAGAAAACCCAGATAAACAAAGCTCTTTGGGGTCCTTAGTAACTTTTAAGAGTGTAAAATCGGCCTGAGACCAAAACTCTGAGTGTCAGTAGCTCAGGCCCAGGAACCTGCCCTCGGACAGTGTGAGAGGATCCCCTCGGCTACTACTCGTTAGAGGTCTTTGGCTGCCGTGTGCCCTTCCTGATCTAGTTTGTGACAATTAAACATCTTCCTTTTCCTGATGACCCTTCTGAGATCCTTTCTGTCTGCCCAGCCTCTGCCCTGAGACAGGGTTCATCAGCGTTGGGTCTGTAGACCCGATGCTGGTCCCAGCGCGATCAGGAGCTTGCGTCCATGTGCAGAGGCACCTGCCACCCCTGGTGGAGGACAAGGTAGTAAGACTGAGGCTGGGCTCGGGATGAGGGGCCCCGTTCCTGATCTCTTGGCACAGACACCTCACTGGCTTGCGCCACTCCCAAACCCTGAGGTTCCTCTTGATGAAATTGCTGTCTGCCTTCAGCCTCTTTGTTCCCTCTTGTTCTTGTGCCAATCTGTAGGGTGTGGGCAAAGCAGGCGTGAGCACTGGCAGCTCTTCCCTGGGCCCCTGAGCAGCCTCGGCCCTGGGGGCTGCAGTCCTTTATTGACCTGCTTCTCTGTCTCAATCTGAGAGGTGTGTTCTCTATGAGATAAACATTCACAGACCCCTTCATATTGGTTTTGTTAATGAAATCTACCCCCTTCTGAGGCCACAGCCAGTGTCTCAGGTCTCTGGAGCACAGGAGCCTCCTGGTCAGAGTCCAGGCCAGACAAACCCAGTGGCAGCAGCTGGTTGCAGAGGCCTGGGCACCTCCCCCGGTGGAGTCCCAGAGGTGGGTCCTGGTCCTGATGCAGACACAGTGACATACAGGCCAGTGGGTCTTGGCTGCCCCCCAAGCTCAGGAGCAGCTCTCTGGACTCCTCACTCTGCAGGACTGGCCCCCTCCCATCTCAGGTCCCCTTGGGGAGCTTTCCCTGCAGCCCTATCTGTGCTGCAGCCATGCCTGTCTCGCCAAATCAGGGTGGCCACAGACTGGCCAAGGTCTCTCCAAGGTCTGTGTGTAAAAACAGCCCTGCCAGCATAAGCACAGGCATTTACCTGGCCCCCAGCGTCCACCTGGATCAAGAGCCCTCGGGTTGACCCTGGTGTGGACACATGCTCCAGGAACTTCCATCCTGTGGCTGTTCCCCAAGTGCTAGCACTCTCTCTTCCTCAGGTCTCCAGGCCCTGCACCAAGACAGGTGGTTAGGGGTCTGCATTCCTCCTTCCTGCCAGGGCCTGGAGCCTGTTGAGGAATGAGACAGAGGAGACAGGCAAGCTGTCGGTGTGGCATTGCTGCAGCAGTTGGTAAATGTGGCTACAGCCTTGAAAACCTTACTCATAAAATAGTTCCATCTTCCTCTGAGTAAATCACAGACCACTATTTTCTCGTTTATGTTGGTGCTCTCAGAAACCCAGTTCAAGCTGTATATACAGCAAACGTGCAGTCTGGGGCTCATGTAAATGAGAAGGCCAGGGATGGGACTGTTTCAGGCATGGCTGGCTCTGGGAGTTCCGACAAGGCCACCAGACCATTGGTATCTGCCACCTCTGCCAGTCTTGTGTGCCTTTGTTCTCTGTAACCTCCCCAGCCAGAGGTCCACTTATCAGTTTCAAGACGTTCTCTGGTAGCACTGTTTGGTCAGGAGGCCATTCTTCTAACCAGTCACCATTGTCCAAGGGACACCCCTGGGTGGGTCATATGTCCTGTCCCATCACCAGGTCAAGAGCATCACTTAAGCCTCTTGGACAGACAGGCCTGAGCCCCATTAACCCCATCTGTGTTTGCATGTGACCATACCTGTGGGCGTCACTCTTCCCTCGGATATCCACACTGAGCATCTACCCTGCAGCAGCCCCTGACCCTGTGGAACCGTGTCTGGGGGAGGAGATTGCACTTGGGGTCCCCCCCCACCTCCTGCTTCCCTGTGACAAGGTGTCGTACTCAGAGACCACACACCACTGTCAGCAGCTGAACCATATTATCTTCTCAGATTTCAGAATTTCAAGAAAAACACAGGAAGAGATTGTTAGCCTTCTACAGAGAAAAGGTAAATCAAATCATTGCCTCCTGAATTTTTTGACCTTTTGATTTAAATGTCAGACTTGTTAATTAACACATTGCTCTTAAAGGGGGTGGGCGACTAGACGTGAGATCTGTTTTTCTTTGTCCAGCTGTGGGGACACATTCACTAGCCCCTTCTGACAGTCAGCCTGTGCCCAACACCTGCCTGCAGTTCTCCAGGCCACTACCCACCCGGGCACCACTTCACTGGCCAGGCTGTGTCGGGGCCTTGGGACCCTGGAGGTGACTGGAGGCTTTTCTGCTCAACCATCTTGTTTTCTAATAAAAGTCCTTTTAAAAACAACTTTGAAGGTTATGCAGTAGGTAAAATAACCCAGTGTTAAAGCCACCAAACGACAGGGCTCCTCCCGAGAGTCCAGAAGCTGATTGTGGTCCCTGTAGCCACAGGAAGCTTGAGGGGCAACAGGCTTCTGCGCACAGCCTGGCCAAGGAGACTGTTACCTCCTCACATCCCCACCCCCTCCCACCACTCCCCACCCCTCCCAACACCCCACCTCCACTCAACACCCCCACCCCGCCCTACTCCCCTCCCCTACCGACACCCCTACCTCCACTTGACACGCCCACCCCACCCACACCCCTGCCCCTCCTGACACCCCTACCTCCACTCAACACACCCCCACCCTGCCCCATACACCCACCTCTACTTGACACTCCCACCCCACCCACACCCCCACCCCCACTTGACACCCCCACACCACACCCCCACCCTTGCCCAACATTCCCCACTGCTACCCAGAGTCCTGCCCAGAGGCTTCTGGCAGGCTCCCAGCCCCAGCTAAGCGTTCAGTGTACAACTGTTCTAATCCTGCAACAAACCTCAAGGGTGGGTGGTATTAACCACATTTACAAACCCAACCCTCAGACAGGAGAATTGGCATTAATACCTCGAGGTCTGGCAGCCACCATGTGGCAGGGTCAGGGTCCCACCACTGACACAACCACAGAGACCATGCTTTTGGAGCAACCTAGAGCGCAGGGGGGCTGTGTCTTAGCCTTTGAGGCCAGAGCACTCGCTCTCAGGTGCCTGGCTGACGCTCCTCGGGGCTCTGCCCACCTGTCTCGGCATTGCGCAGGTGGGGTGCTGTACTGCAGTGCATCTCCTGGGCTTGGCTGCGCTGAGCTCTGCATGGATGGTCCCAGTGCCAGTTTCCCAAGTACATGATGAATCAGACCCAGCACAGATTCCCTTAAAATTGCGTGAAGGCAACTTCCATGTGGAGTAACTCATATTCTGTTTCATGGTTTAAGAAATTTAAAGGGTCAAAATGTCTTCTTTGAACTGTCACTTGATATAGCTTGTCTGATAATAAGAAGTCATTTAATTATGTTTAGATTTCTAAGTTGGAAGAATCCCTCAGGAAGGCAGTGCTGCAAATAGAACAGCTGCAAAGGTAAGGCCCCTTGTGAGTACGCAAGCAGGGCCACCAGCTGCCACTATACACTTGATCTTCTGCCCTCTAAGATCTGGAAAGAGAGATGACTGCAGGTGCAACCTCAGTTGTAGCCCAGGGAATGGAGGAAGGGGCACTTTCATGTACTAGAAACTTCTGTCAAAGCAGAACATGCTGTGGGAAGCCAAAGGGAAGATCAGGGAGACAAGAAAGTGGAAAAAAGGTGACTAGTTCCCCTTGGGGATGAACCCCACAGTGGTTCCTGGGGCAGCGGGAGGGCCCTGGGAGGGTGGTGCCTCCAAGAGTGCCTGGTGGCCTCCTTTCTGCCAGGATCATAGCAAATGCACGTGGCCTGTTCTGTTTATAAAGGCTCTGCGGGGAATGGTGGATGCATTTTAGAAGGATACATCCAGAGTTACTATTAATAGAATTAACCAAAAATGGTGACTGAAAGTGTTACATTTCAATATCTGGAAAACCTAGCCATTTAAAATTCTTGGCTTTTTTCCATTTCATGAATCAGTGCCTTTACCACATTGATCTGTTCTGAATGCACTTTTTTGCATTTAATGTCCCTGGAATTTGGAATCAGTGACATGTCATACTTCATTTAATACAGCGATACCTAGATGTGGTGCATCGTATATGTAATGGTGTCCTAGATTTTGTGAAATCTGTGTACAGTTTCCTATTGAATGTTGTGACATGTTGGATGGATAGTTGTGAGTCCCCATGTGGTGTTCGCACACTGATTTGGAGGTTGAGGACCCGATAACCCTATGGGTGCTCCTGTCCCCCATGGGCGGTGTGTCCAGGCACAAGCCACCCAGTGTGCATGTAGATGCCTGCCTCCCTGTTGTGTTGGGCAGCTGAGCGTGGCCGACCTGGAGCCGTGGGCCAGGGAGGAAGCTGTGGTGCCTGTCACACTGATCGGTGGCCCCACTCCTGATACGAAGTTCTGCTTTGCCTCTGTGTGGGGTGAAAAGGGCCTCGGTTAGCTGCCATTATTTTGGATTATAAGAGTGGCCATGTGCTTGTTTTTTAATGGGTATATTCCAGGGATCAGCAAACTCCAGGCCAAGTCCAGCCCCAAGTATATTTTCATACCACCCTCAAGCTGAGAACAGCTTTTGCATTTTTAAAGGATTGTAAACACTTTGCAACACAGGACAGGCACTTGGCTTGTTCAGCTCACTCTGAATCACCAAAGCCCAAAACAACTTGGCGAACACACGAGGTACCCAATAAAGACCTCTGCACGAGTGCCTGACCACGGCAAGTTAAAGCACCTTGACTCCTAAGTCTGGCAGGGCTGTGACCTGGGTCCTCTGAATAGCACACACTCCTGCTTCCAGATTCCTCTAAAACGTATTTTGTTATGTTGTGTGGCCTGCACGGCCTTCTGCATTTCCTAGCTACTCTCTGCAGAGAGGTTGTTGTAAAGCCTGCTTCTGATTCAGTAGCACAAGAGGAAAGACAGATACTCACCATGCATTGAAGTGTGGGATTACTTTTTTTTCTCCTTGGGGTATAATTTGCTTTCTTTCCGTGCACTTTTGAAGTGTTTTGTTAATTCTGTAAAATTCCTGGCCGTTACCTTTTCAAATCTTGCCCTCTTGCAGTCCCTGCCAAAGCCACTCCCCTGCCGTCTGTGCCTCCGCACCTTCTGTTGCGATCCATCTTCTTAGGTTACTTGTACACATCCTGGGTTACTTCTTCCACTCCCTGATCTGTTCAGCACTAGAGATACTTCTCGACTGAGTTATTATTCTATTCTATTAATATTTAACATTTCTAGAACATTCCTGCTCATTTGTACTATTTGGAAAATAGGATTTGCTCATTGTTGTTTCTCCATCTTTAGGCATTTCATAGGCACTCTGTTTATTTTCCATGCCTGATAACCTCAGGAATCCACATCTGCTTCCTTTGTTTGCCTCTGCTCTCACTTGAGGAGGACGTTTCTGGTGTGGTTGGTGGTCTCGGGTGAGGCTGCGTGGGTTGATCTCACTCTACACACCCTTGGTATCAAATGCATTGTCCTCCAAAGAGGATTCCCGCATGTTCTGCCAGCCAGTCCCGCTCACCTGAGACGCTCTGCCTGCCCCAGGCCTTGCCCTGCCTGAGGATGGGACATCAGTGTGGTACTTGTTGTGGCAGTCCCGGTCCTCCTTTCTGTTGTCTTTTGGCAGGGGGCTTGGACACCTTCCTCCGAGCCCTAGACATAACAAAATGCATTTTAGAGGCATCTGGAAGCAGGAGTGTGTGCCCTTCAGAGGACCCAGGCCACAGACCCTCCCAGACTGAGAAGTCAAAGTGCTTTTACCCGCTGTGGCCAGCCACTCATGCAGAGGTCTTTATTGGGCACTTCTTGTGTTCTCCGTGTTGTTCTGGACTTTGGTGATTCAGACTGAGCCAAACAAGCCAAGTGCCTGTCCTCAGGCGATGTCTGTTTAGGGAAGGGGAGGTAGAAAATGGACTGGGACAAATGCCTCTGGGGCGGCGGGGGAGGGGATGGTCCCAAGGGGGCGGAGGGGTTAGGGTTCCCAGCCTAGCCAGTCAGCATAGATGGGTGCTCAGGGCACCGTCCGTACCCCTCAGTGTGTCTGGGGAAACAGGCATGCTCTACCCACTTCTACACGTAGGTGGAGTGTATCTGCAGGCCCGTGAGATAGGGAGGACCCATGAGTGGCAGCCTTCTGTGATTGGAAGTTATGGGATGAAGCCTGCCATCTCTGCTACCTGCTGCCATGGAGATAAATCCAGGGCTTTGTTAGACCAGAAAAATGGCCAAGTAACTTGTCCACATTTCTCTTGCCATCTTTTAAAAACTGATATGGGCTGGGTGTGGTAGGTCACGCCTATAATCCTAGCACTTTGGGAGGCCAAGGAGGGAGGATCACTTGAGACCAGGAATTTAACACCAGCATGAGCAAGAGCAAGACCCCTGTTTCTATAAAAAAAAAAAATTATAGAGAGAGAGAGAGAAATTAGCTGGAAATGGTGGCGAGCATCTGTAGTCTCAGCTACTTGGGAGGCTGAGGCAGGAAGATCACTGGAGCCCAGGAGTTTGAGGTTGCAGTGACCTATGACACCACTGCACTCCAGCCCAGGCAACAGAGCGAGTCTCTCTGTTAAAAAAAAAAAAAACATAAAAACTGATGCGGTAGTAACTCCTGTTGCCATGTCTCAATTTCATACCTGTAATACCTGTCACTGGCCATTGTCCAGTAACAGTTACAGCTACAAAAGCCAGTTGCTTAAATGGTAACGAGTGCTGATTTCATTTTGCTCCCAGGGTTGGGGAGGAGCAGGGCAGCTGGATGAGTAGAACATTTTGGAGAACTGTCAAATTCACATGAAGTGCCATTTTGCAATCTCATGAGAATATTTAGGTGATTCAAAGCCTTCTTACACTTTCAATTGGAATAACTTAGTGGGAAGTAAATTTCCATAGTTTAATTCAATACCTTTTCTCCATCTGTTTAGTATGAGATCGTCACAACAGGCAGCTTTCAGCACACTAAAAAATTCAGTTTCAAGTAAGTAAAATAATGACAGAAAAGGAAATATAAAGATGCCAAATCACACTAAATATGCATTTGTGCTGAGATTTTCTCTTCACCGCTCTTCCAGCAAAGCCGCGTGTTCATCCGCTGCAGCCACCTCGCTCGTCAGCCCCAGACAGGTGTGTGGTCTGGTGGGATGGGGTGGAGCCTGCGAAAGTCAGGGCCCACAGGTGCTTCCTGTGGACACTTCTGCATTTCTCTTCCATCCGTTCCCCCTCCAAGCCGCAAATACTGCAGATCCCAATGCTGGACAATGTACTGGCTGTCCAGCTCCCTCTGGTGCTTACATTATGTCCCAAGGCAAGTATGTGCTTCAGCGCACTCCAGCCCTGCAGCTACAGCTATTGGTTTTGGGGTGATCACGTGACGTCGTATCTTGAGAGCCAAATTGGGATTCCAGCGCCAGAGCTGCTGGCAGCCCGCCCCCATGGCACACGAAGGGAGCTGGACCAGGGCCCCTGCCTGTGGAGCTTGCTTACACTGGAGGGTGTCTCTGTGGCTCTCAGCTGACCCGTGCCCAGTTGTGCCTCCCTGACAATCGCTCTGGAACTGAGAGCCTGGCCTTGCATGCCCATCAGTATCCTTGGGGGAACCTGGCTTGGGGCAGCCCCTGGTTCTTCATGTGGAAGGTGCAATTTCATTACACCAGCACAGTAGGAAACAGGTTCAAAGATATATCACCTATAGATTCTGGCAGGGAGGGCACCATGAAATAGGAGGGCATCCTCCATCCATCCCGGTCACAGGAGGCCAGAGTGAAGGGTCTGACAGAGAGAGGGGCCCCTGGGCCAGTACCTTTGTTCTGTCCAGGGCATTACCCAGACAGGGTTCCCATCGGGGATTTTAACTGGGGGGTTTAGAGCAAGCAGGTGTGAGTCCCACAGGTCCTGCTATGACTGAGAGGTGGTCACTGTGGCAGGTCTTCACAGGCTGTGCAGGATGTAGGGGCCGCAGGTCTGGTCCAATAGGCTGTATCTGGTTGCCCCACAGAGGTGTGGTCACCAGGAGGAAGTTGTATAAGGCAGGTAGCTGGGTCGTACACGTTGAGAACTGGGGGTGGGGGCGTAGAACTGGAAATTGTGTCAGGGGTGACTGAGCCCTGCCCTGGTATGAGACAGTTAAACTTGCATTTGAGATGGATCCCAAGACAACATAAATGTATAAGAATTCAGTACATCCAGGCTTGACCAATGAACGTCATGGCTGGGACTCCTGCTAGCACTGTCAGAACAGTGACTCTCCTCTGAAGTCACTAGCCATAAGGATGGCAAGGCTAGGGGAGGGCAGCTTGAAAACAAATCCAAATAATGTTTCTATATCAGCCTTTGGGCTAATGAAGGAACTAGCGTGTATTGAGCATGAATGATGTAATGTGTGGGCCAGGGGGCGAGTGTTAGCAAAGTCAGGAAGACATTCCCCACTCAGGAGGTTCCAGTACAGCAGGCTCCAGGCAGGTGCTAACAGAGCTCAGAGTGGGAGCAGTCTGGAGGCAGAGGTGGTGTGTACAGAGCCGCAGGAGCAGACGCTCCAGGGAGAACGGGGGAGATACAGCTGTAAGTGCAGTGTGAAGGAGAACTCTGCCAAGGCCCGAGCAGGAGGCTTCAGTGTTCTGGAGGGAGGCTGCATTCGATTTACAGACAGTGGGTGGATGTGGAGAGTTTTAGAAAGGGAAATGACAGTGATCAGATCTGTGATTGACTAAGCTCTGACTGCACCATGGAACTAGAGGAAGATTTAGACATGTATATGTGGTCTTGTATGTGTGTTTAAATTGATGTTATATAATTACAGATTAATCTTGGGCTCAATTAATGCCTTTCACTATGTGTTTAACAGAGTGGAGTCAATGGAAGTTGATCTTACTCCTTCCCCAATGAGAAAAGTAAGTACATCTGTCCTACTGTGTTGCTGGTTTCCCATACACCAGATATCTAGTATTTCCAACTTCTCCCAGCACTAAACTTCATTTAACAGTAGACTGACCTCTACTGGTGCCTCTTCACTGTGCGCTGGCCCCAGGGCCGTGCGTTGGATTGTGGTAAGACTGTTACAGACTCTCCCATTCAGCCTGAACGCTTGAGACTACAGTTGGATCTGGAGGAAAGAAAGCAGGTGGGGAGGGCAGCGGGGTCCCATGCTGGTCCTGTACTGTTCTCGTGTTGACCCCTGCTGGTCCCATGTTGCTCTTGTATTGGTCCCACATTGTTCCAGTGTTGGTCCCATGTTGTTCTCTTTTTGGCCCCTGCTGGCGTCCAGGACAGGTGGCAGTGGGGCTGGTGGCCCTGTGCTTTACTTGCCTTCACCTGCAGTCTCAAGAAGTGACAGAGACAATGCTAAAGAAAAAAACAATAAGTCCTCGCAGCCCAGGAAAAGAAGTGGGTCAGAAATTTGAAGGACTCTGAAAAACAGAAAACAGCTTCAAATTAGAAAGAAACTGGGGAGAAACAAGACCAGAGGAAACCTGGCCAAAACTCAGGGACACTCCAGACCCAGCTCCCCGTCATCTGCCCAGCCAGGCAGTGTAGGACTCAGACACACCCTCAGCCAAGCAGCAGGTGGCTCCAAGCAGGGAGGGAGCCAGCAGCCTGTGAGGAGGACCCAGGAGGGTGGGCTGCAGCTGGGGTCAGGGAGCACAGGCAGGACAGTGGAACAAGTGCATTGATTGGTGCACATTTATTTATTTGTATTAGTTACTTATTTACTTGATGTATGTGTTCCCGGAGGTGGTGTCACCTATGCTGCTCGTTTGCACACACTGTTCTGAGCACTGTGAACAGAATCTCAGTCTCCCAGTAGTCTGTGAGGTGGTCTCTGCTCTGCAGACTTCTTATTGAGCAACAGTGCTTGTCTCTAAGGGAACCACCCTTAACCAAATTGTGGAGGGACCTGGATTCCAGGATAAGAAGGTGGATTTTATTTAATAGGGAATGAAGAACCATTTGCAGCTTTGGTGGAGGAGAAACCCTAGTTCCTTGGCAGCTGGTTGGAGCATGAGCCTCCTTTTCCTACCCAGCTCACCTCCCCAACACTTGCCGTCCACACCCATGCCCACCCTGCTGACTCTGCGCTTCCAGACTTCCAGACAGGAGATACTCTGTGTGGCCGCACCTCTCCTGGGGCCTCCCCCACAGATCCCCACCACATGCCTCCAAGGCTGGATGCCCACTTCTTCTGTCCTTTGGTACACTCGTGGCCTTGTTTCAGGGATGAACTCATGGCCTTCAAGTCCCCACAGATTAAAGGGGGAGAATTCTCTCCTGTCAGGTCAGTGTCCTGGTTTTCTGTAGCATTTGGGTAGTCGAATGAGGATAGGGAATACTCAAGACTGACAGGCAAAGTTGATTCACACCTCATTGGGTGTTACATTGCAGATGGCAGCTAAAAGACCAGAATGCATTCAAAATTCCAAAATGAGGTGCTAGACCAGGCATGAGCAAACATTTTCTGTAAAGGGTTGGATAGTAAATAATTTGGACTTTCCAGACCAGAAAGTCTCCATCGCAGCTACTCAGCTGTCATTGAATTGCAGAAGCAGCCAAAGTAAATGGAAGAAGCAGCAGCCAGTATGGAAGTAAATGGGCATGGCTGTGTTCCAATAAAACTTTATTAACAAAAACAAGATGTGGGCCACAGTTTGCCAACCCCTGTGCTACACCAGAATGCAAATTTTCAAGAAAAATATTGAAAACTAGTGTACCTCCTGAAACTCCTTGTCACATTGGAGTGGATGTATGTAGAGGCTTTTTTAGAGAAAGTGGCTTTGCACCCCAAGTAGGGTAGAGTGAGGAGAGTTCCTAGTAAACCCAGGCTGAGCAGAGGTTCTGGGAGACCACTCAGATGCCTGTGTGGACTGGGTTCCTACTCTCTGGTGAACACCCCACACCTACTTGGGGCCCCCCCGGGAAGGAGTGTCATCTAGGGTGGTCTTGGTGGCAGTCCTGCTCCAAAGGCTCATCAAAGGAGAGGGCCATAGCATAGGAGTCTCTCAGGGTGGACTGGAGAAGCAGAGGCCAGCGCAGCTAGCAGCCAGGCAAGAAGGGGCCATGCCTCCCACGTGGATGCTTGGGCACAGCCTGGGCCAGCCTGGCAGGGCCTCTCTCTTCCCTCTTCTTCCTCCGTCACTGTGCCAGGCCGGGGGCCCTGGAGCCGCTGGTGATGGGAGGAGGGAAGAGGAAGTCTGCCTTCCCATGGAGAGGAGTGTCAGTTAAGGTGTCAGACTGGGCCAGATGATTTCAGGCTGTTAACTTTGAATGAGCACAGGACTTTCTACTGCGTACGGTTGACCAGTGTTAATGGAGATTTTCTTAAAAGGTAAAATCATAACTCACAAACGTAAACACCTCTCACATACTTTTTTATTGATAAAATACCCTTGCTATATTTCTGGCATCCATGTAAATATTTGCTACTTGCATAGACTATGTAACAGTCACGTCAGGGTATCGGGGTATCCATCACCTTGAGTGTTTATCATTTCTGTGTGTTGGTATTATTTCAAGTTCACCGACTTTAGTTCATGAATTAATGGGGGACACCAGTAAAATGTGAAAGCTAGTTTGAAGGAGAATCCAAGAGCAAACACACATGTAGGCGGCCAGGACTGTAGCCCTGTGGCTGATGGAGGCACAGCCTTCCCATGTGGCGGGACCAAGTCCACCACAGCCCATGGACAAAAACATTGGCGCCAACATCTTCTGCAGCTCACAGCTGGAAGACAGTGCCAGGACAAAGAAAGACACAGGCCCCATAGGATCTTTCATGCTTTTTTCTGACATCAGAAACATCCTGAGCCTTACCAGGTATTTATTCTCTGGCAGGAAAACCCTCCCCTAGGTAAGGTATAAACAGACCAAGGGGGACAAGGTAGCACATTTTGACTACATCCCGTGGGCCAAGCCCACACGTGGTGCCTGTCACAACTGGGCAGGTGTTGGGGTGACGTGGAGTCCCAGCGGGGGAGAACTCAGAGCGTCCCTCTGCCATCTTTAAGGAATCACCTGGGCAGGCACCATGGAAGGAGAGGATTTGAAAGGCCTGCTTTTGCTCCTCTTGGTGTTCTGTGCTAACTTAAAGGGGCATTGTGGGGGTCCTGTTTTTTCCGTGAATTCCAAGCTTGATCTGTGGAGGCCTCCACTCTGGAAGGCACACTCCCCAGAATGGCAGCATGACATTTGGGATGCCTCCCTGAGCGTCTTGGCTGTCTGGTGTTGTTCCCAGAACTGTCCAGGCCTGGTCTTAGCCTGCTTTCTGCCGGGCAGTCCCAGGAGAAATGTACACCTGGCCCAGTCAAGACTGTCGGGATCTGAGTGCGGTGAGCACAGCTGCTGACATCCCAGTCCTCGCTAGCAGCTCCCAGGTATGCTCCAGGCTTAGCATGTCTCATCCCAGGAAGCCTGGTGGAGGCCAGGAGGCTGTGAAGCATGGCAGGTGCTCGCCACAGTGCCTGACCAGCCCTTCCCCAGCGCCCACCCTGGGCCTCGGTCACGGGCCGAAAGCCTGGGCACTCCGGCCTTTTAAGATTCTTTTTGCTCCAACAATTACTAGACTTCTCCCTAAACAGAGAACTCAATAACTGACCCAACAAACACAAATCCTCTCTTGTTAGATGCTAGATGAGAAAAGACAATTTACTTCATCCCAGTCATGCATTAGTAATTTTGTCCTCACTGTATGGTGATAATTTTCTCTGTTGAAGTTTCAAATAATATATTGTAAAGTTCATGAGAACCTCCAGCCTGGTGGTGAGACAAGGCTCAAAGGGTCAGGTGGGATAGCATCTGCCTTGGCGGACAGTAGGGACACTCTGGTCCTGATGCTGCCCAGGCCTGCTGGAGACACCATGTTGCACAGTGAACCATGGGCACCTGGGCAGGTGGCCTGGGAGGACACTGCAGATTACTTCAGTTGGAACACAGCTCCCAGGAGACGTGATGTAGGGATTCTTAAGATGCACTACACACTGAAGGTATCATAGCTGATGGAAGGATCCAGAAAGGAAGGGATCAGAGCACTCCTGGCAGGTGAGAGGAAGTACCCAGAGCCTGCCCTGATGAGTCAGAGGCTGCGATTTCACAGGGTTCTGTCTGGTTGGGGTGTGAGTGCAGCCATCAGCTTGGGTGGATGGGAGCGTGCTGAGTGGACAGCTCTGTGGGAGAGCTGGCCTGAGGGCAGCACAGAGGGCCATTGAGGCTGAAGGACTGGTCCCTCCAGGGATGTAGTCTTGCCAGCAAGCGAGAGTGGAGGACAGGCAAGGAGGGGTTGAGGGTGTGGCAGAGGATGCCCCTGAAGTGAGGCCTGCCCTGCACTGATGGAGAGGCCGAGAGGACACAGGGGCTTCTGTGATGGGTCAGAAGTGCCTTCAGATCAAAGGATCTGTGTGGTGGGTGTGCCAGTGTGCAGGAGCCAGGAAGATGGGTAGCCATGTCTCAGTAGGGTACAGTCGGTGACAGCAGAGCCTCAGGACTCACAGCTGAGGCAAGGGGCCTGGCAGCCGGAGGAGGGACCCCAGGAAGGAGGCTGCACATAGCACCTTGCCAACACCCCCAGGTAACACCAAGCGGCAGGAGTGGCCTCCACCATCAGCGTCCATCCTGGGATAGCAGCCTTGGCTCTCAGCTTCCTATGGGTCAGGCAGAGAGGTGGCAGTACCTGCCTCACAGTTGTTGGGTGGCGTGGAGGCTGGCACAACGGGACCTGGCACACACAGCTCCATGAGTATTGCCTCCACCCTGTCTGTTAGCACTTGGATTTCAAGGTGACAAAATTATGCACCCAAGATGAGGATTTACTCAGGATTTTACATTTTCCAATATCAGCCAAGACCTTTGTTTACTTTTCTCTCTCCTAAAATTCTTCAAAACACTTAGTGGTGTCCTTGATCCATTCACCGTTTTAGGTCCTGGTGGATCAGAGTTCCCACCCACCTCTGCCAGCCTCATGGGGCCAGCATTCCAGCAGGCAGGAGCTGGAGGTGAACACAGAACCACGCCAGCCAGGAATTTGTCAGAGGGTAATAAAGACTAAGGAGACAGAGCTCCCAGAAATATGTTCTTAATAAACAGTGAGGCAAGGCGCATGGCCCACACCTATAATCCCAGCACTTTGGGACACCGAGGCAGGAGCATTGCTTAAGCCCAGGAGTTTCAGACCAGCCTGGGCAATGTAGTAAGATCCTGTCTCCACACAAAAATTTTTTTTTAAATTAGCCAGGCGTGCCTAGCACACACCTATAGTCTGAGCTACTCAGGAGGCTGAGGTAGAGGATCGCTTTAACCCAGGAGTTTGAGGATACAGTGAGCTATGATGACGCCACTACACTCCAACCTGGGCGAGAGAGCAAGACCCGATCTCTAAAAAAATTTAAAAATAAAAGGTAAAAAGGAAATAATGAGATTCTGAATCTCATAAATGACAGTTTTGGAATTTTATCAGTTGTTTTCTTTTTGCATACTTAGCCTGAGGTAGCAGCTGGCCCTGCAAGGATCTCCTTGATTAGTCCACCCCAAGATGGACGCATGGGTAAGTAAAAGTTCCTGTAACCTCACCCCAGATCGATCCACACATGGGTTAAAATATGTTCTCTGAAACATGTTTGATTAAACGTGTTTAATCAAAGCTATCAGCATTTACCCAGGTGAGTGTTGTCCTTCAGCCAAGTCAGCACAGGGGCTATACGCTTACCAAAATAGTGCAGCTGTTGAATCTTTCAGTGAGAAGCTCTTGTGCTTACTGCTGAACGAGTCTCAGAAGAGAACTGGTTCCTTTGCATTCTGTTTCCCCTTGGTTTTAAACAAAAACAGTGGTACTGGGTTTGCTTACTGGTACTTGGCTTTGGATTGCTGGTCTGTTTCCAAAGTGAGTCCCCCAACCCTGCTCTGGTTCTCCCCTTCACCCTGGCCTGGGAGGTCTCCTGGCACTGGCTCTCGCCCCTGTGCCCAACGCTCCCCTGAATCACACGGCTTCTGGCTCACCCCTCATCACCAGGGGAAGCCACTCTGGAGCCTCTGGCTCTGTCTCACGTGCTGGCCGTGGGAGTGGGGAGCCCTAAGCAGAACCCCTTGCTCTGTCCTGCGTGTGGGACACATACGTTGAACACCTTGACCTCAGACCATGCAGGCTGTCTTCCCGACACTGCCAGCCACATTTTCCCACAGCTGCTTTCTGTTCCATCCCATGGACTGGCTGTGCCTAACCTCACTGTCCCCATGTATGTTACGGTTCAGAGGTTCACCATTTTTATGCATAGACCTTTGTCTTCACCAGATTCTCCTATTAGCATACATTTCTAGAAGACCACACGAAACACATGAACTCTCTTAGCTTTTGATGTATGTGGATAAGTTAAAAAAAAAAGGGCCACCCTATTTCCCTTCTGCTAACAGGCTGAGAGTGCCCCGGATATCCTTGTGAGCAATACCATGTCTGTTGTGCCACCTTTCTGCCAGTCTGAAAGGAAAGGTCATCATTTTGATTTTCATTTCTGTGACTGTTAATGATTCCAAGTGTTTTTATTCCTTATGTTTTGCTAGGAATTATCTGTTTTGCCGTTTGTATTTTATGTTTACAAAGTCTTCAATATGAAGGATTTGACATTTTGCCCAATTTGCTTTGTAATTTTGTATTTAACTTTGGAGTTTAAGAAACTTAATATTTTTATGTGCTCAAATCTATTATCCTTTTTATTTCATAGGTTTTTATGGTTAGGTAGGTTTTTTCACATACCTAAATCACCTGGTTTAGTTGTCTTGTTTTCTTTTTTCTTGTAGACTTTAATTTTTTAGAACAGTTTCAGGTTCACGTTGAAATTGAGAAGAAAGTAGAGAGATTTCCTGTATACCCCCTGTCCCCACACATGCACAGACTCCCCCACTATCAACACCCCCACCAGATTAGTCCATTTGTTAAAACTGGTGAACCCACATTGATACATCATTATCACTCAGAGCCCGCAGTTTACATTAGGGCTCTCTCTTCGTGTGGTACGTTCTAGAGGCTTGAACAAATACATGATGACATGTGTCTACTATTGCAGTATCATACAGAGCAGTGTCACTGCCCTAAAAAACCCCCTGTTCATCCCTTCTCCCACTCTCTCCCAGCCTTTAGCAACCACTGACCTTTTACTGTCCCCATACTTTTGCCTTTTCCAGAATGTCATATAGTTAGAGTCATACGGTTTGTAGCTTTTTCAGATTGGCATCTTCCACTTAGTAATATGCACTTAAGCTTCCTCCACGTCTATTTATGGCTAGCCTACCTCATGTTTTAGTTGCTGAATAATAGTATTCCATTGTCTAGATATACCCTAGTTTATTTATCTAGTCACCTACTGAAGGGCATTGTGGTTGCTTCTGAGTTTTGGCAATTATGAGTGAAGCTGCTGTAGATGTCCATGGGCAGGTTTTTGAGTGCACATGTTTTCAACTCCTTTGGGTAAATATTAAGGAGTGTGATTGCTGGATCATATGGTGAGAGTGTGTTTAGTGTTGAAAGAAATTGCCAAACTGTCTTCCAAAGAGGTTATGGCATTTTGCATTCCCACCTGCAGGAAGTGAGTGCTTCTGTTGCTCCACACCCTCACCAGTGTGCGGCTTTGTCCATGCTGCGAATCTGGGCCTTTCTGACAGGTGTGTAGTGGGATCTTGCTGTTTGAATTTGATCTTGCTGATAATACATGATTCTGAGCATCTTTCCGTGCGCTTATTTGCCATCTGTGTATCTTCTTTGCTGAATTGTCTGCTCAGGTCTTTGGCCCATTTTTTTAATCAGGTTGTTTGTTTTCTTATTGTTGAGAGTTCTGTGTGTATTTTATCAGGTGTCTTTGGCAAATATTTTCTCCAGTCTGTGGCTTGTCTTCTCATTCTCTTGACATTGTCTTTCACAGAGCAGAATTTTTCTGGTTTTTAATGTTTACCTTTTTCCAAATTCTTTGGAGTTTATCTTGAGATATATTGTAGGATGACTATCCAACTTATTTTTTTTAATAATTTATTTATTTTTCTTTTTTCTCTTTTCTTTTTTTTATTTCAGCATATCATGGGGGTACAAACATTAAGGTTACATACATTGCCCTTGTCTCCCCTCCCCCCTTGAGTTAAAATAATTTATTTTGAAAATAATAAGAACACACAGAAAAATTATAAGAACAGTGTAAAAAACTCCTCTGTCTCCCTCACACAGATTTCCCAGCTATTAATATTTTGCCGGATTTGCTCCCTGCCCGTTGCCAGCGGTGCTTCCCCAAACCACCAATGGCATGTTACAGCCATAATGTCCCTGAGAGAACAAGAGCTCTCTTCTGCAGACCACCCACAGCCCATGCCTGGCGTCCATGGTGACGGCTCTTCTGTCCCAGCAGTCGTCACCGAAGTCTCTTTTCTTCTCCAGTCCAGATTCCCGTGTAGGACAAGCTGCATATATTTGTAATGCCTCTTCATCTCCTTCGGACTGGGCATTCCCTCATACTTCCCATTTCTTGTCCTTAATAGTTTTAAAGAATATAGACATTAAATTCTGAAGGGTAACCCATACCTGGGTCATCTGGTGTTTCTTTGTGAGAACAGACCGCCCTCTCTTGGCAGGAAGGCCCCAGAAATGCTACTGCTCTTCTCAGTACATCACATTATGGCACACGAAGTTGGCCTGATCTACCTCAGAGATACTAACTGTGGTCACCTGGTCCCTCCATGAGGACATTAACCTCAGTTACCTGACCACACTGGCATCTACCACGTCTCTCCACTGCAGTCATCGCGTCCCCCATAATGGATGCATATCTTACAGAGAGATGGTCCGAGATGACATGGGTACTCCTTTCCTCTTCAGGCTTTACCCCAGCAATATCAACCACCTTAAACTCCTGGGCCCAAGCGATCCTCCGGCCTCAGCCTCCCAAGTAGCTGGGACCACAGGCACCACCACCACAGCTGGCTAATTTTTAAATGTTTTGTAGAGACCGAGTCACGCTCTTGCTCAGGCTGGTCTCGAACTCCTGAGCTCAAGCGATCCTCCCACCTTGGTCTCCCAGAGTGCTAGGATAACAGGCGTGAGCCACTGTGCCTGGCCATAAAACACAGAAAATTTAAAGACAAGATCCACACAGCCTCCCTGGTTCTCAGCCATTTTTCAATGCCTTCTGAGGGTCACCTGCAGATTGAGGAGCATTATGGTGCTGCCAGCAGGCAGTGTCCTCCCACAGTCCACACCACCCAGGGGCAGAGAAAAAATCCCATCAGGGATGCAGAGGCTGCCTTTTGCTCAGGGCCTCTGGCCCCACAGACCAGCCCCCCCCCAAGATTCCATGACGTACAGGGCACTGGCCAGTCCGAGAGTTCAGGGGAATGCACGGCTCAGGCTCCCCTGCCCGGTGGGTTTCCCAGCCCAGGGTCAAATTGACCTTGCATGATGTTGCCCCAGAACAGAGTTGTCACACCCCCTTTTCACGTTACCAAGTAAATGGATGGAGTGAAACGCAGGTCAGACTCCCATGTAGAAGGAGCCAAAGAACTTCTGGGAGTGCTTTTGCTCTTCTGGCAGTTCCCAGAGTAACAGCAGCCAAGGCTTCAGCACGCTGAGGGAAGTCAGGTCTCCAGACTTTTGCTGAGCGCTTCTGTAGTGTGTGCCCACAGCTGCCTGGTGCACAGGCAGGCCCTCCCCAGCTGGGCCCGTGGGCCAGCAGAGGTGCAAGCCGCAGCCTAAGACCTCTTATGTGAGGCTAAAAGTCAGCTGGACTGCCCAGTCCTGGGTTCCAGGTCTTGATATTAAACTGCCAATTTATTCAGGTGGTTTAAATATTCTCTATGTTGCAAAGGTGCAAAAAGGTAAAAAGATTAAAATGTAAAACATTTGCACTCCCCTCATGTGAATGCTTCTGTGGAGTCGGGAAGAATTCAGGAGTCCTCAGGGGGATCATTGTGGATGCTTAGGGTTGTGTAGCAACCAGAGAACTCGATCTGTGCGTTTATGCAGTTCCACCCGTTACTGATGGGGAGAGAGTGACGGCTACAGGGAAACATAGCAGGTTTGTTTGGTCTTCTTCTTCCAAGTGCCGTGATGTGTTAACATAAACAACGTATGTTCTGTTCCCTCCCCCCCACAGGCAGCGTCTCCTACCGAGGTCCTCAGAACCTCAGCCTGACGCCAAGTCAAAGCTCAGCAAAGGCTCTCAGGTAATGTCTAGTGTCCTGCATGTGACTTCTTAACAATATGTAAAAGAGAAAATATAAACAATGTAAAACTTACTCATAATCTAACTCACTAGAAATAACTATTGTTAAAATGCTAGTTCATTGCTTTCTAATCCTATTTTTACATGTTTTGAGTGAGCTTATATTGTATATGTCACTTTATATATTTTGTTTTTTTGAAGCTAAAACATAACTTAGGCACTTGTTCTGTTGCTGAAACTCTAAAAGAACCATTGAATAGCAGCATGATATTTTATCACAGGAATAGACCAGAGGTCGGCCAGTGTTTTCTATAAAGGGCAGGCGTGGCTTGTGCCCAGTGAAACTGCATCTACCATGGCAGGGGCTGGAGGTGGCCGTGGCTGTGGTTTGCCAGGCCCTGGACAGACCCTCACCTGCTTCTCTTTAGGCCTTTGGGCAGCCCCCACTCTGCTGCAGAGTTAAGCATGCACCGATGTCTCCTACACAGAGCTCTTTATCAAAGTGTTCAAAGGTCAGGTGTTCTCTCTAACAGGCTGATCCCTCCCTCTTGGCCCCTTACTCAGAGTCCTTGAACAGTTTCTGATGCCTGTGGTCAAGTCTGCCCTTGGCCACCCACAGGCCTCCAGCATCCTCTCACACACACCTCCAGCTCCCCCAGCCTGCCATGCTGTGTATGCTGCCCCTCAAATCTGGAGGCCATCCCACCATCTGCATGGCGAGGCTCCTGCAGTAGGACCTGTGAAACCCCCCACATATCTGCCCCACCTCATCCACTTGCCTGCTTTCATGTCCCCTAGGGCAGGGTGTATGTTGTCACTGCACCCCCACCCCACTCTGCCTCTCCTCTGGCCACTGCATGGATGGACAGACAATGCAAGCAGGGCGGGTCTTGGCAAGGCAAAGAAAATGAACTTGGTTGTATGCAAAGCTGTCTGAGATGTTTTAAAATGTACCCGTGGGCTGGGCGCGGTGGCTCACGCCTGTAATCCTAGTACTCTGGGAAGCCGAGGCGGGAGGATCGATCAAGATCAGGAGTTCGAAACCAGCCTGAGCAAGAGCGAGACCCTGTCTCTACTAAAAATAGGAAGAAATTAATTGGCCAACTAAAAATATATAGAAAAAATTAGCCGGGCATGGTGGCACATGCCTGTAGTCCCAGCTACTCAGGAGGCTGATGCAGAAGGATTGCTTGAGCCCAGGAGTTGAAGGTTGCTGTGAGCTAGGCTGTCAACACAGCACTCTAGCCTGGGCAACAGAGTGAGACTCTGTCTCAAAAAAAATAAAAAATAAAAATAAAATAAAATAAAATGTACCCGTGGTTGGCCTGGTATGGTGGCTAACACCTGTAATCCCAGCACTTTGAGAGACTGAGGCAGGAGAATCACTTGAGGCCAAGAGTTTGAGACCAGTCTGAGCAATATAGCGAGACCCCCTTCTCTACAAAAAATTTTTATAAAATTAGCCAGGCGTGGTGGCGCATGCCTGTAGTCCCAGCTAGTTGGGAGGCTGAGGCAAGAGGACTGCTCGAGCCCAGGAGTTCAAGGCTGCAGTGAGCTATGATCATGCCACCGTACTCCAGCCCAGGTGACAGAGCAAGACTCTGTCTCAAAAAAAAGAAAGTACCCGGTTTTGTTGTAATCAGGTGCAGTAGGGTGATAGCACAGCAACCACTGCCTTGAAAGGAGAGTTTATTACAGTTCCCAAGAGAGGCAAAGGGAGCCAGGGGAACAAGGGGGCACCATACTGTTTCTGGGAAAGGGTGGGCCAGCATGAATAATTTCCATTGACCCTGGGCTATGGGGCCAGTCCCCTGTTGTGCTGTATGTGTAGGCCTGTGGAACATTGGCTTGGAGTGTGAGAGTTGATAAAGAAGTGGTTGAGGATTTGGGCTTTGGATTGGTGGGTTTGCATATGAAAGGCCACACGGGCAGATGGTCCACCATCTCTAGGGATTTCTGGCCCAGGGAGGAGCAGTGTCTACAAGACTAGCAAGGCCCCAAAATGTCAAGCCTTTATAAAATACAGACAATAAAAAACAGCCGAATATAGTAGAGAAATCCAATTGACAAGTAAAACCACAGCCCTGGGTTGAGCCTGCAGGCTGGTATGGGCTGGACCCAAGATGCAAGAGTCGTCACCTGGAGGGCATGGCCAAAGCATGAGGGTGGGTAGACTTGCCACGAGAGCTTCCAGAACCTTCAGAGTCCTCAGGGTAGGACCTGAAAGGACCCTCGAGGTTAAGGGATGACCAGAGGGCACGCTACAGGCTGGGACTGAGGAGGATCACATAGGGCCACATGGTGAGAAGGTGCTGGACTCACTGAACAAGCCAGAGGGTTGAGGACTGGGTATCACAGTGGCCACGGCATGTGGGCCCTAGGCTGAAGTCGGCCTTGGGCTGTCCAGGCAGGTCAGGCGATCAATGAGACCCTGGACTCCTGCCCCTGTTGTTTCTGCTTAGCTTATTAATGTTGACCCTGGGAAAAGCTATAGATTGTACCTCTTGACTGTTGTCAGCACTGCACAAAGGAGGGGTCCAGTGGGGAGCACACTAATGGTAACAGGCAGGCGTCTCAGCCCAGAGAAAGCCTCCTGCCTGGCAGGGGCATGGCACGGGCCTTGCTCATCCTGGGCACTCAGAAGGTGTTTCCTAATCAACAGATGGCCTTGAAAACTATAAAACGGTCAGCACAGAATAATGCAGTTACCATGTCACTAAGGACATTTAAAGCATTCATGATTTTGTGTTTGTTGAATTTATCAGGGTTCCACCACTACAGATTCCCTACAAGGGACCGTCACAAAGTCCAGCATCCCAGTTTCCAGGTAGAGTGGGAAGAGGGGGCTCTCCCAGCCTCGGAAGCTCCCAGGCTGGGCCACCCTCTCAGGCCCCAGCCCCCAGGCCGCCAATCAGCATCTCTGGCCTGCTGCAGAGGCAGTATTTAGGCAAGTACTTAACCAACTTTGAAAAGTAAATACCTGTCTTGGATAAAATTTTTAACTGTGTGTGACAAGGGCAGGCACAAAACTTTAAATATTCTTGAGAATTGTGTTTCTTTAGTAGTTCAAAAATTCAATAATGCTCATTTTTATATTTGTTATAGATTTTTAAATTATGACTTAAATATATTAATAACACTTTATAAAAGGATTTATAGGATATCTGAACTTTAAAATATATATATTTAAAGTAATGAGGCCGGGTGCAGTGGCTCACGCCTATAATCCTAGCACTCTGGGAGGCCAACAAGGTAGGCGGATCGCTCAAGGTCAGGAGTTCAAAACCAGCCTGAGCAAGAGCGAGACCCCGTCTCTACTAAAAATAGAAAGAAATTAATTGGCCAACTAAAAATATATAGAAAAAATTAGCCGGGCATGATGGCTCATGCCTGTAGTCCCAGCTACTCAGGAGGCTGAGGCAGAAGGATTGCTTGAGCCCAGGAGTTTGAGGTTGTTGTGAGCTAGGCTGATGCCACGGCACTCACTCTAACCTGGGCAACAGAGTGAGACTCTGTCTCAAAAATAAATAAATAAATAAAGTAATGAACTCTTTTCCCCCAACTTATTTTTTTTTATTTGGCATTTGTATTCTCGTTTCTTCAACAGTGTAAAATTCTGAAGTCATTTCAAAGACAAAGTTAACGTGTTTTTATTATGACTCTCAATGCTTCATGTAGGACCTGCTTACCTTGGGGGATTTACACACGAGAGATGATCATTTGGTCTTCCAGTTCCTCAGCCAGCCCACCAGCATGGATATGTTAGACAGCAAATGCAATTGTACTTTTTTCTTGATGAAATAATTAAGTAATGTAATTCAATAAAGTATTTTTCTGATTATCTGGGGTAGCATATATGTGATATGTTTGAAACTTTGCTCAACTTCCTTAAAATGTTGATGTTTGAGGCAAAGTGAACACCCACCTGTTGGTTCACTGTTAGAAGGTTGTCCAGTTGCAACTCTGGGGAGACGGGGTCTGCTGTGCACTGGAGCCTAGAACATGAGGTGTTCTGCACACAGACATCCACACAGGCAAAACTGGGTGGTTCAGGGCCACTCTGCCATATCCTCACATTATCTGTTGTTTGTCACGTGGTTCTGTTCACATGAAGCTCAGGCTGGTACGCGATGCCATGTTCAGTGGATGAAGCTCTGTCTCCAGAGAGGAATTCTGGACCTTAACTCTCCTTGCAGGTGAGGCCTCTTCTTCCTCTCTCAGGTAGGTGGGAGCTCCTTACAGGAAACACTCCTGTGACCCAGCTCAGAGGGGTTCAGTCCCCTCCTCTCTCCCACTAGTCAGGACCACACCAGATTAGAAAAGAGGTTATGGGGTAAATTCTAAACCTTTATCTTACGTTACCTAAAAATGATCAAAGAACATTGTATGTGTTATCTCACTCCAGTTGGTGTCGCCACGGTTGTGTCTAACACAGGAAGGAATTATCACTCCTTTTCCCTAGGCAGAGCTGAGGCTCTGGCCAGCTGCACGTTAAAGACATTATTTTAGGTGATGCTTGTGCCTCAGGTCACCACCTTCACAGCCAACCTCCCCGGCGTCTCCCAGACCCTCAAGACACCAGGATGCCTAGGCTACCAGGTAAAAGGGCCCTCCTGCCCCATACCTTCACAGTCTTTCTGGAAGGCACGTGGCATGAGCCCAGCTGTTCCTCTCTAGGTTTACTTTGTCCGGAGGATGCATACCGACGTCAGATGTTCAGAAATCTCATGGTAATGCACATGTTCTAAGTTGATTCCAAAATCAACCCTAATTATGGTATAAACGTTTTTCTCCTTGTATGTTATATAATATATACATGATTATTTCAAATGTTAAGATGTAGGCTAAATGTGAAATACTAATACAAACAATAAAATAATTTTTAAATCATGTCTTCCTCAAGCCTTCAGTCCCTTTGGTCTACCTGGCAGCATGTTCAGCAGCAGTGTTGGTTGGGGCAGGTGGACTCCCTGGGGGTGATTTTGCAGAGGGGCGGGCAGAGGGCTATGTGTCCCGCCACCCAGGACAGCCTGGCAGCTGGCCTTCGCCTCTCTGGGCCTTTGTGCTCTCCTCCAGCAGAGTGGTTGGTCTCCATGGTCTGGGGCTGGTTATTGACCCAAATTCAGAATCTCACACTTTCTTCCATTGCTTCACCTTCCTTTTTAGACATAAGCTTGCTGCCATGTTTTTAGCATATCATGTTCTTTATTTGTGTTGGTTTTTTTCACAGTGGACATACATGTAGCCAGTTTAAGTCCCATGGGCATCTGGTTGAGTCAAGACGTTTGCCACCGTCAGCCTTTTCATCTCAATTTATTTTATTTTATTTATTTATTTATTTTGAGACAGAGTCTTGCTCTATTGCCCTGGCTAAAGTGCCGTGGCGTCACCCTAGCTCACAGCAACCTCAAACTCCTGGGCTCAAGCCATCCTCCTTCCTCAGCCTCCCGAGTAGCTGGGACTAGAGGCATGTGCCACCATGCCTGGCCAATTTTTTCTATATAGATTTTTAGTTATCCAGCTAATTTCTTTCTATTTTTAGTAGAGACGGGATCTCGCTCTTTCTCAGGCTGGTCTCAAACTCTTGACCCTGAGCAATCCTCCTGCCTCGGCTTCCAAGAGTGCTAGGATTATAGGCATGAGCCACCGTGCCCGGCCCATCTCAATTTATTATCACTCACATCAGCACATCTGTTTTTCTTTTCTCGTAATTGTCCTTAGAAAAGGCAAAATTAAGTAAAACATCCAGATAATTGCACAAACTCTGCTCCACAGGCAGAAGTGACAGCACTGCCGAAGTCGAACTCCTGTCTGTCATCAGTTGATGCATGAAACCCGAAGTTCAGCCTAGAAATGTCAGAATGGGGCTGATGGGCAGCGCGTGAAAGCATGAGCTGTGTGGGAACAAGGGCTGTGGGAGTCAGGGCTGGATATGGGCTCAGCAAGGGCCGTCAGGGAGGTGGGGCCACAGAGGGGTAGTGCCCTCAGCTCTCTGCATGTGTGCTGGGCTGGGCAGGGGGCAGCACCTTTTCTGCTGATCTCCAAGGGTCACACATGCAGGTGTGTCAGGCTGAGCTCTGCTCCCCTGCAGGCCTGGCCTATGGCAGGGCTGTGCTGCCTTGTGTGTGGTCACACTCTGACCACCTTGGGCGTTTCTGTTTTCTTGTGTCACTGTGTAGTTGCAATTCAGAGTTCAGATGCCATGTTGGGCCCAAGCTCCTCCCTCACCAGCGTGCAGCCTCACCCTGTTCCCTGCCCCCATCCCACACAGGTGAGGCCTCACAGAGATGGCACAAGGGAGAGAGTTGCCAACAAGAATGTCTTTCCAGTTATCCATGTGTGTTATGGGAAATCCAGAAGTGCCGTGCCAGGGAGTGGACACATTTCTCACTGTAATTTTCCTTTTTCACTAAGCTTCTGAGTTTTGAGGGGAAAAAGCTTTAAGACTAACGCTGATGTTTATAGACAGGAAATGTCACTAACGCTATTCAGAGAAATTACTCTAGAAGAGACCTGGCCAGGAGGAATGAAATCATTCATTTGATTGATTAATGTAGCTGGAATCAATGAGTTAATGGAATGTATTTCAGGAAAAAAAATATAAATCTCGTTCAAATTGACCAAACTTTGTTTCCTTCTAGATGTGTGCTATTAACAATGCTATTGTATGCAAATTAAATGGCAAGGTCATTTTAAGTGCGGTGTGATGTTTGATTTCATAGCTAGTGACAAATATAGTACAGTACCTCCAGGTTCACACTTTTATGCCCAAACCACATTTACTCCTTCCGAATGGAACGGCCCCTGCTGGCCTCTGCTCGCAGTACCACTCTGGTGCATTAGAGGGCACTAGACCAAGTGAGCCTTAGCGTTGCCCTGAAGTCCTTAATTGGATTAATTTTACATGAAAACAAGCTATCTGTTCAGTGTTGCCCTGAGTGAGTCTGTAAAACCATTAGGCAGTTGAAGAAAATCGCAAAGATAAAATGGAACGATGAGGAAGATTCAGAGGTTCTGTTAACTCGAGTGAAGACTGCAGAATGGCTTGTGCAGGACTGCCGCCAGCCAACACCGAGTTCATCAGTGATTCAGGGGGGGAGTGTGGCTTAGGGAACCAACAGTAGTGTCCCCAGAAGTGTGCCTTATGGAGTATTCTCTGGAATAATAGGACAGTGAACCCAAAAGTAAAGGCGTGGACACTGAACATTTAGGGAAAGAAAATAGATGTTAGTGGCAATCACGGGCTCAAAGCTGTCATGGTTAGTAATGCAGCCTGAGCCTTAGGTGAAGATTTTTTATTTAGAAAGAGGGTCTCCCTGTGTTGCCCAAACTGCTGGGATTATAGGTATGAGCCATCATGCCCAGCCAGGTGAAATCTTTAGACTGTATTATTTTCACAAGTAGTGCAGACCTCTCAGAATGGTTCTTAAGAATCATGTGCAAAGTACAAATATAAAGTCATGAGACTAACTGCAAACTTCTCAGGGTGGCTTAGCATCGTGTTCTGTTTTTTATAATGTGTTATATTTAAGTGTACCCATTCATGTTATTTGTATCTTATATCTAATCCATTTAAATATGATGCACCTAATAGGACTAAATAAATACATGAGCGTTTATTACCATTGTGGGTTTTGCATCTGGAGACAGAACAGCCAAGGCCTCCCCCAGGCGCCTTTGTTTCTCGTCTTTCAGAATTCCTGTTCCACTGGGGTCAGATCATCTGCTTTGGTTTTAATGACAGTGGAATCACACTTCAGGTTGTTCTGCAGACCTGCCCCTTTGCGTGGCATGAGCTCTCCACGTAGTTCACAGGAGTGAACCACAATTGCATGTTCTGCTCTTGACGGGCATGGGGTCCTTTTTTCCCTGTCACAAACAGTGCAACAGTGAGCATCCTCGAGTATCCTGTCTGAGCTGAGCCCCAGGTGTCGTCCTGGGGCTGCATCTTCCATCTTTGCCAGGGGCTGACTTCATCCACCTCTTCTGCACTCATGGCAGAGCCGCAGGGCGTGCACCAAGGAGCAGGCAGCCCTTCCAGCTCAGCGCAGCAGCCAGCACCTCACAGAGTGACCTGCGCGTCCACTGGAGCTTGGCTGGGGGTGTGGCTGAGACCCCAGAGAGTCATGTCCCAGGAAAGCCAGGAGAGCAGCAGGGGCTGCCGCGAGGGTCCCTCTATTGGTCCATTTGCATTGCTGTAAAGGAACACCCGCGGCTGTTGGTTTATAAAGAAGAGAGGTCTATTTGGCTCCTGGTTCTGCAGGCTGTACAAGAAGCACAGTGCCAGCGTCCACTTTTGGTGTGGGCCTCAGGGTGCTTCCACTCATGGCGCAAGGTGAAGGGGGAGCAGGCGTGTTGCTGGCGAAGGGGGGTGCCAGTCTCCTTTAAACAGCTGGCTCTCGCATGAACTGACAGAGAATGAACTCACTGCTGTGGGGGGCACCCAGCCACTCAAGAGGGATGTGCCCCTAGGACCTAGACACCTCCCACCAGGCACACCTCCAACACTGGGGGTCAGATTTCAACATGAGATTTGTGGGGTGGCCAAATATCCAAGCCATAGCAGCCCCCACCCTGCAGGAGCCAGAAGGGAGCAGGGGCCAGTCTTGGGGCTAGGCAGGACTCAGGCCTGGAGGGCAGGAAGGGACCCAGTAGGTCTGGAGGGCAAGGTGCCAGGTTCCAGCAGTGCACAGGAGGGTTCAGGGAGCCCTGAGACAGAATGGGGCCAGGCCATCGGGCTTGGCTGAAAAGGGGCCCATGGGGGAGACAGGTATGGGCATCACCTGCCTGCGTGGTGGGACAGAGAGCAGGCAACTGTGCTGGGAGAAGATCCAGGCAGGGAGGGGAGGCAGGGCCTCACATGGCCCTACCCTGCGGGCTGCAGGCCCTGGGCAGGCTGGACTCAGCCTCTCTTGGCTTTCCATCTGCAGGAGTCAAACTGCCGTTTGGCAGAAATTTCATTTTTAGCTTTAAATTTTCCATGGATGAATAGTGTAAAGTTGGGTGTTAATTTATAGTTGCTAGATGTGTTTTTCAAAAGTGAAAGAATGTCCAACAACTATTATCCCAGCAGCAAGCGAAGTGAACTATTGTGAGCCAGGCTGCATGCCAGGGGACCATGAGGGTCAGCCCCAAGGCAGTCGGCGCTCGCAGACACGGTGCACAGCGCTTGTGCCCCTTCACGCCACGGCGTCTGGGATGGGGCTGCTGTGTTGGGGCCTGGAATCTGAGCCCAGGAGCCGTGACATCCCAAACAGGCTACCACAGGGAAGTCAGGAGCCCCTGGCTTCCACCGCCAGCCCGAGTAGAATGAGTTTTCTTGGAAGAACAATCCAGAAAGACCCCAGGATGGACAGGAAGGCCAAGGAGAAGCTGGATTCTGTAGGTGGGTCTGGCCAAACTTGCTGCAGCAACCTCCTGCCCAGGACACCTCTGCTGACCCGTCAAGTGCCCCACTACAGCCGGGCCAGCCAGACGCTCACTGCCTCCTACTGGACCTGGAGCTCCTGCCCACAGCCCAAGTCACCTGGCATCCCTGGGCCTCCAGGGAGGAGCATCTACCCACTACCAGACCAGGAGGGGCCCTGTGCCTTCACTAGCCTCCCGGGGGCCACGCCCTGATGCTGACCCGACCTGGACCCCAAACTGAGAGGTGCTGAGGCTGGGCAGCAAAGCCACAAGCCCCCACCCAGCCACGCACACGTGGCTAAAAAGCCACTGCCTCTCTGGAGAGGACAAAAATTCTTTCAAACCCAAGCAATTATAAATATGAAGAGAGGTTTTGAACCAGTTTTCTTTTCAGACTAAGAGGAAATTCCTAAAATTCTTAGTTGGTAAATCCAAGACTTTGCACACTGACTTCACATGGTGCTGAACGGAGCCAGGGTGGAGATGCCCATCGGGGAAGTTCCTGTGGGAGGCACTGACTGCTGTCAGAGGCGGGCGGCCCTGAGCCCCGCTCTCCCCGAGGGAGCGGAGCGTGGCTGCCTTCCAGGACAGCTCCGCCTTCGCCCCATGGCGGGGCAGCGCCCATGTCCTCACTCCAGGTCCTTCCATCTGTGTGTCAGTCTCCACAGCCCAGGAGGGGGCCTCATATCCCCGAAGAGGGACCAGCACCATCGCAGGCGCAGCTCCCAGGGCACGGCCAGGGCGTTCCGCATCATTTAAATCACACGTCACCCTTGATCACATGGAACAGCGCCCGGTTGGCCCCGAGACCCTGCCCTGGCCAGAACACTAGGCCCATCCACACTGAGTCTGCTCAGGGGTCCCACCTCCGTCCACCCTTCACCCAGTGGTGCCTTTGCTACCCTTTAGTTTGGAAAGAGCCTGCACACAGAAAATTCACAATATTGATGTTGCTATGAGAACCCGCTGTCCTTACCCAGGTTCGCCTGTTGTTGACACTTGTCCATTTGCTTTACGGTCTGGGCCGCGCACACACACACACACAGTGCATGCACACACGGGCACCAGCGCACATGCACACACTCGTCTGCACGCTCACATGCAGTTTTTTTCTTCACTGATAATTGCAGACGTCATGGCACTTAACCCCCACGTGGTCCTGTGTGTTTCCTAAAAGTGAGGACATTCTCCCTCGTGCCCTTAGGGACAGACACCTCACACCAGGCTTCTGCCCTGGTCCATTCCACCATGTTCCATCTGACTCATGCTGCGCAGGGTCCCCCTTGGCTTCCTTTACCCAGAACTCTCCCACGACCCTGCTCTGCTGTGCCTAGAAGGGCTCTGCCTGTGCTTCACGTCCAGTGTTGCCTCGTGTCCAGAGGCAGGTCAGGCCTGTGTCCAGGCAAGCACAGGAGGTCCACCCCCATCTCGGGGACATCCATTCTCTAAGTATGACGTGCACATGTGAGGCCACACCCCCACATGCTGCAGAGCTGGTCTCCTTTTCCCTTTCAGTCAGTTTCTGGGGGTAAAATTCAAATGCAGTAAACTCCCTCCCCCGGATCCCCGGCACCTCCTGCGTGAGACTTCCTCCCAGCCGTGTCGCAGCCTGGCTAACCCAGAACACTCCCAGGCCTGGGGAGGAGATCGAATTCCAGCTGCCCATCCCCAGACCCGGGCCAGGGTACCTCGGAGCTCTCCCTAGGGGAGAGCTTTCGCTCCTAAATTTCCAACCTGTCATGGAGCAATACTTTTGTAACATTACAGTCTTTAAAAATTACTAGAAATGAAATGTTAAAAGATACAAATTACAGGCCCATTTCCTTCTTACTAGATTCAACAGAGGTAAAATTATCAGACAGGTTTCAAGCAGCGGCTTCTAGAAGTGCAGTCTTGGAGGAGTGGTCACCTGCAGCTCAGGGATGGGCAGGGCCGGATACCACACCGAGCAGCCCCTGCCAAGAGCATACCTAGTGGAGCCCCAGGCCCAAGCGGCTCCTCCCTTGTCCCAGCTGCCTCTCAGCTGAACCTGCTCCAGGCTCCAGCAATGAGAGATCCTGGAGCCCAGAGACTGGATGTGAGGGCTGGGCCGGGGCAGCCTCTACTCTCCCGGGGACTCAGGGAGATAATCTGGAGATTCCATCTCCCACCCTTCTGGCTGGTAAGAAGTTGAAAACTCAAGAACACAAGTGTCTCCGAGACATGGGCAAGCTGGGAGGTGGGGAGGTGGGAGGTGCATCAGCCCGGGGCATTGGTGGCCATGGGAGACCCCCAGGAGGATGGACAGGTGCGTCAGTGGGTGGCTTCAAAGACACAAGCCATGAAAATCCTTGAATTAGATCTAAATGTATCAACAGGATTAAATCCACAAATACAATGCTGAGAGAAAAAGGTAAGTCAGTGATATGTATATGAATTTTAAAAATAAAAATTAACAGTTACTACTAATGTGCACACACAGAGGCAGGTAACCTGGGTGGGGGCGTCGGCTGCACCTGCAACCTTTGTGTCTTTAGGAAACTTGGCAAAATATTCACACCTGCTAAATCTGGATGGTGGGCACAAAAAACACAGCGATATGCAGGAAATAGTATTTCAGAACAAAAAAATCAGGATATTAAATATTAAAATATTAACAGTAAGCTTTTATCTGTTGCAACCGGAAATGAGTGCACTGTCATGTTCACATGTTGTGCAGTTAAATTGAAGGCACGTGGGGGCTGGGCCCAGAGCGAGACTTTCTGTCTGGGATAACGGGAAGGTCTGGGACTAGACAGTGGCATCTGCTCAACATTGGGTATGTGCTCACGCCCAAGCCTCAGAGTCCTGAGCCTCACCCTTGGCAGGACAGGCCTGGTCCCTGAGACACGGCCCCGGGCTCTGTCCAGAGGACGGCAAGCCTTGCTACTGTCCTGGCAGAGGGACAAGACTGCCACGGGTGGACCCAAGCCTGTGCAAGTGGCCATGAAGCACAGGGCACTCTTGGCTCTGCTCAAGCCCGGGCACCAGCACGAGGCCTCTGGTCTTGACCTCTGGGCAGGAATGCATCCTCTCACGGTCACACCTGGGAACGTGGGGTGAGCTGTCGCACATGGGCAGGCCGCTCTTTTGCCCTTGGATCTTTCCAGGGCTTTTTCATACAGTTCTTCTGCTTCTTCTTTAAAACCTAATGTAACCACTCATTTCTGGTTGCAACAGATAAAAGCTTACTGTTAATATTTTATTTAATATTTAATATCCTGATTTTTTTGTTCTGAAATACTATTTCCTGCATATCGCTGTGTTTTTTGTGCCCACCATCCAGATTTAGCAGGTGTGAATATTTTGCCAAGTTTCCTAAAGACACAAAGGTTGCAGGTGCAGCCGACGCCCCCACCCAGGTTACCTGCCTCTGTGTGTGCACATTAGTAGTAACTGTTAATTTTTATTTTTAAAATTCATATACATATCACTGACTTACCTTTTTCTCTCAGCATTGTATTTGTGGATTTAATCCTGTTGATACATTTAGATCTAATTCAAGGATTTTCATGGCTTGTGTCTTTGAAGCCACCCACTGACGCACCTGTCCATCCTCCTGGGGGTCTCCCATGGCCACCAATGCCCCGGGCTGATGCACCTCCCACCTCCCCACCTCCCACTTTATTTCACTGAAAAACGGCAATGAGCAGCTTAGGTGATGCCGGCAAGACATTTTCATCCCCGAGGTCTCTCCCGCTCTTGGCCTGTCAGTGAGCACATGGTGACCCAGGCGGGGATGGCGAGTCAGGGCAGAGCACAGTGCTGCTGCAGAGGAAGACATTCCGGTCCTGGGCTGTGTTCCGCAGGGTCCTTCCTGAGGACCGAGATGCCAGGCAAGGGAGGGCGTGATGCAGCGTGTGTGGGCCAGGGCCAGGCCCGGAGCCACCGGAAATCAGAACAAAGCCTCAAATCTGGAGGGCAGGGGCTGAGGCCAGCCCGGCCTGCATTGTAGGATGGGGGCTCAGGGCCCAGATACCTCTAGGGGCCACTGCTTTGCCCACCAGACTTGCTCAGACACGTGGCAGGGTGTGCCCACAGCTCCCGGAGATCAGCACTGGGTGGGGAGGCTGAGGCTGGGAGCAGACACCCACACAGCTGCCTCTTGCAGGCCAGCAGGGAGAGCAGCTGCAGGGTCGGCTTGCTCCGGGGTGGACACAGGGCAGGCGGAAGCCCCTAGAGAGGGCTGGGTGACAGCAGAGGCAGCTACGAATTCCCCGCAAAGCTGCTGGTGCGACGAGGGCAGGCGGCAGGGTAATCACTCCCCATTTTTCCAAATGCTGTGTGTTTTAGCCGTCATACTCTTTATTTGGAACATTGCTTTCAGAAGAGCCTATGTGACCTTAGGAACACAGAACACACTCGATACAGCATGGTTTCTTTGGCAGATACATGCCAGGCAGCCACACCAGGCTCACAGTGCAGGACCCACCTCTAACGGGGCAGTCCAGGCCCATTCCAGACCCCCGGGTCTAAGTCAGCCTCGCCTCCGCCTCAGAGCAGCTTGGGGCCCAGCTGTGTCCTTAGGGACACGTGTGGGCTGGGTGGGCTCCCTCGGGACTCTCAGGGCACCTGTCCTGTCAGCCTGGGGAAGGCGGGATTGAAGGACCCTCAGAAGAGCATTTTCCCTGAGGGCAGGGAAACGTGCGGCTGCAGAACTCAGAAGGGGATGGAAAGAATTCAGTAATTGGAGTACAGACCTTTAGAAACCTCAGGAATCCATTTTCAGGAATGTCTTTCTCCCATCACAGAAACACTGGGAAACGTGACCTCCAGCTCCACCGAACCCAGGCTGGCTGCAGTGCAGGCTGGGTGCCTGGGAGGGCTTCCGCCTCAGGGCCACGTGTAGGGGAATGGAGGAAAGCTGGGATGAGTCGGGGTCTTTCTGGGAAGCATCTGTGGGTGCCACAGCACAGGGATGGGAGGGACCACGCACAGTACAGCTCCACACTCACTGGGACCTCGAGGGGGACAAGTTCTATCTGCGGGAGCCCTGGACAGGGGGTCTCACCAGAGGGAGAAGAGCCCTTTGACCCAGTCAAGAAAACAGGGGGAGTCCCGCAGAGCCAAGGCCAGCAGGGAATAGAGACAGGGCCCCTGCTGCCCCAGCCCCTCCCCTGCCCAGCTCCAGACTCTCTCTCCTGGCCCTGGGCTGGGTGAGGGGCTGCATGAGTCAGCGTGTTGTCCAAGCAGGGGTTGCATCACTTCCACAACTCGCACCCTGCAGAGGGTCCCCCACGCCCAGGGCTGACGCAGGCGGGGGATGAGTGACGGGCATGAGTCATCACTCACAGATGCCAGCGGTCACTTGAAGAGTCCAAACACAGACTCTCGGTGTTGGAGTTGGCAGGAACCCTAGGGAGAAGAGTCTTGTGGCTGCAGCGTCAGGGAAACTGAGGCCTGCCTCTTCTGGGTGAAGTCCTCCCTAGCTCCCCTTGCCCTGGCTGTGCTGCCCCACAGGACGAGGCCCATTGTCTTCTGACCCCTTGGGGTACACTTCAGCCATACGCCCTCGCACAGCCGCCCAGACCTGATGCAGGCTGGGAATGGGCCCGTAGGCCGTGGCTCCATGCAGGCGTCCAAATGCCTGTGTATGTATATGATGTAAGTGTGTGCACGAGTGCATGTGTAAGACAGAAGGGATGGAAACTCCTGACCAGCATGGGCTAGGGTCACTCTCAACCCCAGCGTGCGGGAGGGGAGACCAGCCCCTGGCCTTGGGGCCACAGTCTGCGGTGGCCACTTGGTTCTCTCTGGCCCCAGGCAGCTAGGTCCTGACTCCTCGTCCCAGACCCCAGAGGAGTGTGGCCCGGTGGGCAGCAGGCCACTCCTCGTGGAGTGACTACCCCGGCAGGGCTCCTCGGAACTCCCAGCGCCAGCGTCCACTCTCTGCGGGGGTCACTTGGATGTTCTGCCCACAAAGGAGGTCTCCCTTTATTTCATTTTCACTTTTAGTGCTTCTGGTCTCTCTGTTTTTACATCTTAGACTGAAATTTGGCAGAAAAACAATTCGCTGCAGGACTTTTCCGAGCCAAGACCCCTTTGAGGACAGACTGGCTGACGACTTGAGAGCGCGGCCCCCAGCGTCCCTTCTGCTGAGATTTGTTTTCTTTGTGAAGTTGAGCCGTGGAATTCCAGCAGGTCCTTTCGGCTGGCTGCAGGCGGCGACACAGGGAGGTGTATTTTAGTGCAGTTTGTAAACGCTACAAGAACAGTAAGACGAGAAGGGGCATCGTGTTCTCCTTTTGTGAAAAAGCACAAAGTGCTGCTGGACTCTGGGTGGGGGGATTCCCTGGCCCAGAAAGAGCCCCATTCACACGGCCCCAGGGCCTGGGGTGCCCCCTGCGGTCCCGTCCTTGGCCTGGCCCCCTGTGGTGGGTGAGGGCCCACGTCAGGAGACTGAGATGTACCGTGACTTGTATTACTAGAATTCTCTGCAGAATCACCACCCTTGCCCATCTCAAGGGGAGCCCGCAGAGGAGGCTCCACCAAGCCCTGGCATGTGAGTCGCCAGCTTTCCTGTTCGGACAGAGCTCCAGAGCTGTGGGGGTCAGCTGGCACCAGCAGCCTGGGCAGAACGAGGGGAGCCATGTCACCAGCCCCGGGCAGCAACTCACCCACCCAGCTCCAGCCCTCTGGGCCCAGCGGCCTCCCACGCTCCCTGGACACGGCTGGACTTCCAACTCCATTGTCTTGAATCCAGTCCTTGGAATGGTTCCCAGATGTTTTGGGAGTTAGATAGAGCTTCCTGTGGAACTGGGGGCACAGCTGGGCCGGGGTCCTGGGGTCTCTAGTTGATCCAGTGGGCACTCTTGTGCATGGCAGCCAAGGGGCACCAAAGAATGTTCTCTGCCTTCCAAAGAAAGCAGGCTGGCCAGTAGGAGGCCTGTGCCAGGCAGGTAGGTGTGGGCCCCAGTCCCTGGCTCAAGGAGGGGCCTGGGTGGCAGGGTGGTCCCTGTAGGCCACAAAGCCTCAGCACAGGTATGCATGATGCCCTTGGGACCCTCTACCCTGGGACACCAGGACCAAGGAGCCTGTCCACCAGCGCCCAGTGCCGCCCACCCTGCCAGGGCAGGGCAGCAGAGGAGGCCCAGGCCCCACTCACCACAGATCTCTGGTCTCCCTGTTGTTCAAGGGGCGCTGGGGGTCCTGAGTCCTGGCTTGACTCTGGACAGTGGGGAGGGGAGGGACAGACACTCATCCACACACGCACACACTGCCACATGTATACATGTACTTGGGTACTACATGTGCACAGACTCACATGTGCATGCACATGTGGGTACACATGTGCACATTCTTCCTCATGCACACACACAGGTGTACACACATGTACATACACACACTCATACACACAATTGCAGCCCCAGGTGACAGCCTTGTAGAGAAGAGGTCCCAGAAGCTGGGTCTGCACTTGGCTCTTTTGATGGCCAATGAGGGCGGGTCCAGGTGGGGGACAACCTGAGGCAGTGGATGGGGACACAACCTGATGCGGGACTGAGGATGGCACCCGGGAGACAAGGCCCTCAATGGGTAGGGCCCAGCCACCAGGACAGAGGACTCCTTCGTGACAGCCCCTCTGGCTCCCAGCTGCGGAGGCCTGGGGACCTGCCTGGACCTGGACTCGGGCTCCAGTACCCACCTAGGGTCCAGGGTCCCAACACCCCTTGGCCAGGCTGCCAGAGTGTCCCCTACTGAGGCTGCAAAGCCTGTCGCTCTTGCTGGTCCAGGCGCCCCTCAGCAGGGCCAACAGGAACAACCACATTTGCCTGGTGAGCACTCGCTTGGGAAACTGGATATATTTGCAATTTTTAAGAAGCTTAGAGCCAACATTCAAAATGGGCTGTTTTTCCAGTGGAAACTGTAACCTGAGCCCAGAATGTTCCTGCTCACTCATACACAGACTTACCCCTCCACCCCTGAGGCCAGCGCTTCACTCAGGGCCACTCTGGCCAGTGCCCGCTATGCCCCCGTGCACACCTGAAGCCCCCAAAATGTGCTGGGCCCCAGGCCCAGGAACGGAGGCCCAAGTTTCAGAGGAGCGTGGGGAGGGCAAGGCCAAGGGCAGCTGCCAGGGCCAGGCAGGAGGCCCCCAGACCCCTGCAAGGCAGGGGTGTGGCTCCATTTGGCTCACCCAGCAGCCCGCAAGCACTGGCTCAAGCCAGGCCCAGTGTGGTTTCAGACGGCCCCGCTGGGCTGTTCTCCAGACCCAGAGAGCCCACCCGCTGGGATCTCCCACCAGGGGCAGGGACCCTGTGCCCACCGGGCTGGGCAAACCTGTGCCTGCTTGTGCTCCTGGGAAGACTGGCTGCCCCACCCTGCTGCCAGCGCAAGCAACAAAAATGTACGACAGCAGTTATTGACTTTGCAGCCCTCTCTCCTGAGATGCTCAGAGAGCTTCCGGAAGGTGGAGAGCCCGACCGGGCTTTGTAGGTGTTTGTGGAGCAATCACATGAATGGTGACCCTTTGAAACCTCCGCTGCCAGCACTGGGAGGGGTATGGGGGAAGGCTCCTTGGCGGTGGTGCCCCAGTGGGGTCCATGTGCCCAGGCCTGCAGTCCAGCGTCACCCCAAGCCTTGAGGCCCTTTCCTGACCCAGCAGGGCCACGACCCTCACCTAAGCTAACACTCACTCCCAAGGAAGTGTAGGGTGCCCATCTCATGGCACCCAGAGAACCCTAACACCTAATGGTGAGAACCTGTTTTCACCCACCCCACGCCAGGCCCCAGGCCCCTGCCAGGCCCACTTACAGCTTTCTGGCCTAAACCCTGTCCTCTGACTACCTCGGGCCCCAGCCAGATGACAACTTCTCTTAGTCCTTTCACCAGGCACTGCCACCCCCTGGTGTGTATGTCACAGCACACAAGGGGGGACTGGGACCACAGCAGGCACCTCTGACTCCAGGTGACCCTGGTCCAGAGCCCCAGAGCTGCCGTGCAGGGGGGCTGCTGCAGGCTGCCTGCCTCCCCCAAACACCCTGGGGTGGGGCCCATGTAGCACAGTCCTGCGAGCCGATTGGCCCCTGGACATGCAGCTGAGCCTGAACCTCAGGGATGCGACGGCAACCCCCAGCCCCCCTGGACAGGCCCTTCTGCCCCTCCCAGGGCCTTCCCACTCCTGGGTGGGCTTCAGGCCTAGCTGTCCCAGAGGGTCCAGCAACCCAACTAAGGTCCGAGCCCCAGGTTTGCCCCAGGTGCTCCTGGCTGGTGACATAAAAGCTACGTGTGCTATCAGTGAGGCCAATCCCTGGGGTGTCCAGGCCTCAATGGGGACCTCTGTCCATCAGGATCAAAACCAGGCCCCGGGAGATCAGGATCCTGCCATGACAAAGGAGCTTCAGGGATCACCTTTCAGCCCCAGAGGTGAGGCAGAAATGCATCTTGTGGCAGGAGGGAGCAGTGATGTCTGCCTCTTACAAGTCCCTGCTGAGCCCTTGCCTGAGAGATCCTACCTGGGATACCCCTCTGGGCACCCAGCAGCATGCCAGGGGGCATCAGGCAGGCCCTGGGACCTAAGCAAGGATCCTCCAGGGGTCTCCAGATCCCACCCCTGGCCCAGCCAGGGGAAGGGGCATGAAGGAAGGTATGAAGAAAGAGGACAAACAGGGTCTCCACGCACACACGCCCCAACACAAACACACATGTACAGGTAAATGTGTGCACACTGATGCATGTGCACGCAATACATGTACACATACAAACACAAGTACACACATGCCCACAAGCATTGTGGACATACATGTACATGCCAGCACATGCATGTGCACATGCTAATTCAAGCACATGTGCGTGCTCGTACAGGTATACATGTACAGATATGCATGGGCACACAAACACATACATGTGCACACATAAGCATAAGCACACATACATGCACACATACATGCACACATGCACGCTCCCATCAGGGGCAGGGGGGGGCCTGGCATGCTCCCGATCTCCCTGGCCCCTCTGCAGTGAGGCCAAAGGATGCAGGTGCTGGTGTTGGCGGCCACCCGGATGAGTGCTGCGCAAAGTTGAGTGACAGATCCCTCAGTCTTGCCTGGGGGCATTGGGGAGTGGTGAGGAGCAGATCTCCTCCAGACTGCCATCCCTGCCAGACCCTGGCCCACCCCCACCCACCTCAGCCAGGAAAGACTCAGGGCTTATCTGGGGCCAGAAAGCAGAGGGCCATGGGCAGAGGGAGGGGCACAGGCTGGGGGGGTGAGGCGCAGGGGCAGGAGTGGGGCATGCGCAGAATAGGGGCATGCGGTGCAGGTGGGTTGGGGAGGGGTGTGGAGTAGGGGAGGGTGTGGGCTGAGGGTGGCTGGGATGGGGGAGGGGCAGGGGAGGGATGAGGGAGGGGCCTGGGTGGCAGGCTGGTGGGGAAGTGGGGGACAAGTGTCCAGGCCCATACATGTGGGACCTCACCCAGGCCACCTGGAGAGGAAGGGGCTGGGGTCTCAGGGCTTCTCAATTGGTTCCAGAACTGCCTCTGCCTCTGAGGGCACAGGGGTGCTGGGGCTTCCATGGCACACCCTACCCAGGCCTGTGCCCTGGCCTTGCAGATTCCAGAACATCTGCAAGCCTGGTGGGGTGGCCCTGGGGGCTCTGCCCATGCTGAGCGGCCAGAGCAGAGGGGCAGCCTGCCCCTTCTGCGGAGCAGGGCCCCACAGCTCCTCTGCTGGGCTGGGCCCTGGCGGCCGAGGGCTGCCGAGCAGGCGGGGGCTGCTGGTTGGCGCGCCTCTGGTTTCCTCTTGGCCTGCAGGCTCGGCCACCTCGTGAACAAAGGGCGTATTGTGCCGCATTCTGGGGCCGCCTGCCCCGTCCTGGGCCTGAGACGCTCCCGGCCTAGTTGCTGCCCCAGCAGGGCCCTGTGGGTAAGGTTTGCTTCTAGCCAAGTGAGGCTCCTCTGGCCAATCCTTATAGGAGACAGAGTGCCTGCCTCGGACCCACGGCTCTCCCACTGGCAGCCTCCGCACATCCAGGGGCAGCGTCTGCCTGGGGCCTAGGCACTTCCTATTTGTGGCTTGTGGCTCAAGGGTATCCAGCCCAGCCTCCACTCTACTTGGGCCCCTCAATGTCTGTGACACCCATCACCACCCGTCCACCCAGCTGGACCAGGAGCAAAGTATCTCTGCTGTGCACCTGTGTCTAGGCCTCCCTGGTCCTGGACACCCAGGGTACCCTATGCTCAGTGTTGGATTTGGGGGGGCCAAAGGGAGCCAAAAGGGATGGGTGTTGGCTCCCAGCAGGGCAGAGTGGCCACAACCTCACCAACGCTGCCCAACACTGCATGGCCCAACAGTGTGAGTCCAGCAGCTCCTTTTCTGACCAGGCATTTCGTGGGTCACCAGGCTGATTCAGGTGCACTGGCTCCTGCAGAGGACATGCAGAGACTCCACCTTTGGGGGTCCTCCTGAGCCTGAGCCCACCACTTGGCCCTCCCGCCACCCCCTCCACTGCTAATTTAGCTCCCGCTGCTGTGGCCATCAAAGGGGCTTTGTGGGCTGCTGAGTGGAGCCAGTGCCGATTGTCTTGGAGGGTCTCCAGGAAGGAACGGCAGAGGACGGCTTTTGGAAGAAAAAAGAAAAAATAGAGGAAAAAGCTGTGAACAGAGAAGGATTTTCCTCTATGAGCCTGGCACCACCCTGGCCGCCCTGCCCCTCCCGGGCCTGGGCCCAGGCCGAGGTCCCGAGCTGCTGCTCTGTGCTGTGGGGCAGGCATGGGCTCACCTCTTGTCCATGCCTCAGCTGGCCTTATCTCCCCCGTGTCACAGATGAGGACATGGAGGTCACAGTGGCTGGGCGGCTGCCTGGGGTCTCATACGGAGAATCCACCCGGCCCCAGGGGACTTCATGTGACACAGAAGACAGTAGGGGTAGAGTCCAGGGTCTTTGCCCTCTGAAGCCTGGGCCAGGAGGGAGTTGGGGTGGCGAGCCCAGGACTCCCCACCTTCCTACCACACATCAGAGGGTCAGAGCCCAGCCAGGCACAGGCCACATCAGGTGACCGCTGGCCATCAGAGCTGACCACTGCACTTACTATAGCCAGATGCAGGGTCACACATGGGCTGTGGGGCGTCGTGGGCTTGGCAGGCCACCCCCCTCACTGGGAGGTTCACAGAGGGCTGATGCACAGGGGCCCGAGCCAGTAGAGGGGGCTGGCCCACCCACATGTCTGTAGCCACCCTGACCACACTGCTTAGCCAGAAAGGCAGTCTGTCACTCCATCTATGGGTCCTGTGCACAGTTAGGTGGCCCGCCTGTTCTTAAAGGTGCAAATCCACCCACCCACCCCCAGCCCTGATTCCCAGGGGTGCTGCTGGTTGGAGAGTCCCAGCTGAGGAGAGGGCAGCCTCAGGTAGGTAGGGGCTGGAAGAACAGGAATCAGTGGTGTCCAAGAACAGGTGTAGCCAACCAGCCCCACTGCCTACCCTCTGCCTGGTGCTGGAGACCCTGGACGCCCCGCCCCAGAGTCCGGGGGCCCCTCTCCCAGGGTATCCCTGCTGCAGCCCACCTGCCCTGCCCCCACCAGCATGGACCTGCAGTGGGGAGAGACCCGGACCCCATCTCTGCCCAGTTTCCATTTGCCTTCCTTCTGCTGCTCTGCTGCCCTCGCCCCTCCCCAAAGGGAGCCCCCCAGCCCCAGACAGCCCCCAGAGGCAGCCTGGGACTCACAGCCAAGGCCCTCTTCAGCTGTGAGGGGAGCTGTGGGGCTGCAACCGCCCAGTTCCTTGGGGGCCCAGGCTCACCCACCCCCCAACTCTCACCCTCCTGACTTGGGATAAGCCGGCTACCACCCCCTGGCCAGCTGTTGGCAGCTGTCACCACCTGCCGGCCCTAAGCCAGATGCTGGCTGCAGTCTCAGTAGGGAGCGGGTAGGGCAGGCAGCTGCCTCGGGGCCTGGGGGTCCCCCCCCTTGACAGTTCTTACCTGAGGCTGCAGCAGACCCAGGTCAGTCCCCTGGGGGAGACTTAAGAGGTGGGCATCTTGCCCAATCTGGCCCCAAGTTCCCCTCCCCAGCTCTCCCACCATACCCACACAGAGGACCACTACCCATGGGCGCCTAGGGTGGTTGGTGGGACAGTGCTCGAGGACAGTGCCAACGATGGGGCCTAGCCCCCTGGGAGCCAGGGCTGTGAGCAGCCAGGACCCCCAGGGAACCGAGTCTGGCCAGGCAAGGGGCTGGTGGGAAGGGACGCAGCACTCAGGTCCAGCCCAGACCCAGCAGGGCAGACCAAGTGACTGTCAACATGGTCCTTCCTTAATTTCGGCAGGGCAGTGCCTTGACACCTGAGGGGTGGGGGTGAGACAGGGCCTGCCTATCACACTGGGGCCCAGCTGTGGGCCCTGGGTGTCACCAGAACTGGTCTACAGCTGGACAGGACACCTAGGCAGCGTGTGGAGGGCGCCCACCTCCAGGTGCTTCCCCGGGGCTGCATCTCTGCCAGGTGGGCCACCCAGACAGAGGTGGGCCAGAACTCCACCGGCCCAGGCAACTCCCTGCTCCCTGCTGGGCTCCTTGCCCGCAAGGAGGCCCTCGGGCCTGGGGCAGCCCTGTAAGGCCAAGACCTTCTCCACTTCAAGAGGCCATTGGAATCCCTGGCCTCGGCCAAACCCATGCAGGCCCAGCTCTGCCATGGGGATCGGGGGACAGAGAAGCCAGCTCAGCCAGCAGAGGAGGCAGGAGAAGACCAAACCCTGGTCAGCCCCTGGCCACAGACTTGGGCAGACACAACGCCCCTTGGGCAAATATTTCTTTCATCGGAGTCAGTCTTGTGAGCCCTGAAAATATATCTGCAACTCCAGGGCCCTGAGGCCGTAGGGGCACAGCACCTGGCTGGTCCCAGGACAGCCCCTTGACTTGGGCTTCCCCACCCTCTCCTGACACCTGCTGGCCCGGAAACCAGCCCACTGCTGGTCACACACGTCCCAGAAGGGATCTGGCCAGGCTGGACCGGGTGCTGTCTGGGCTGGGCACCCCACGTGTCAGCCAGGCACAGAGGGCCACCAGACTCAGCCTACCCAGCCACCTCACTGGCCCTCTTATGGTCAGTGGCCACAGGTCTGCCCACCCAACATGGCAGGGCTCCACTAAGCCCCTTGGTTTCCCAGGACATCCAGAAGCTTCTCCTGGGAGTGGGATGCACCCCCACGTCCCAGCCTGGCCCAAGATACCCAGCTCCCCACACACACCTGGCCCTGTGAGGTCCCTGACTCTGTCCCCAAGGCCTGCAGCCCCTCCACAGCTGGCCTGGCCACGTGTGTCCCAGCCTCATGCCCCAGGTCTGGGCAAGGTCCCCAAGAGGCCCTTGTGCTTCTGCATCCACTAGGCCGGGCCCTCCACCCACCCAGCCCCTGCAGCAGGTGCCGCCTGGTCCTGGCCCGTGTCCCACAGCCGAGTCTGCTGTGCCCCAACTGCATGTGCCCCTCTTCTATGCCCTGGGTCCTCCGTGCCCCTGTCCTGAGTACTCGGCCCCCACCCACAGCCCCAGCCAGGCCCTCAGACTCACAGGCCCGTGGGGGTGGGGCCATCCTGCATCTCTTCGTCTCTGCCTTGTGCCACCACTCCCTCCCTGGGCATCAGACTCAAGCCCCCCCCCTCTGGGACAGCTGCGGCCACTCGAGGACACCCTTTGAAGCCAGGAGGGCCAGGTGGGGGACACACTCGAGGGGTCAGAGCCTGGGCTACTGGGCTTCATAGGGAAGCGGCTTATAGCCGCCCAGCACCTGGCTCCGCGCCCAGCACCCCGGGACCTCTCCCTGCCAGTCCTCGCTCAGGACGCCGACAGTTTCCTCCCTAATGGCCTGATAGAGGCCCCCCCAGCCAGGCCTGGCCTGGGGTCACCCTGAGGACACAGCTTGGTCCCTTCCTCTGACCCTGAGACTGGGACCCCAAGGGGGGAGCCTGGCAGAGCTGGGGACACAGACAGCTGTGCCTCTATCCCTGTGGTGCTGGGGCCCACTGACCTTCCCATGGTGGCCAAGCCTTGTCTGCATGGAGGGTGACAGTGGCAGACAGGGGAAGACCCAGGGCGCAGCCCGTCTATGGTGCGCTGGCCGCCACCAGGTTCCTCCTTCAGCCCTGGGACCCCAACCTTGGACACTGTGCCCCCACCCTGCAAGCGTGATGCCCACAGGATGTTCCAGGAGCCTCCCCCCAGTATATGTGTCCCCCTCTTTTCAGGCCTGGGAGCCCCCAACGTGAGGGTACAGGGCATCTGGGTGACAGGAGCTAGGGGTCAGGCATGGGTATGTGGGTGGGCAGAGGGGTACAAGGAGCCCCCTCATTCAGACGCTCTGCGCAGATAGGCCCCTACACCCCAGAAACATCCTCCCCTCCTCTGTCCTGTCAGCCCTCCGTCCACACCCCAGGACACCCTCTGTCCTGCCTTACCACTCGCATCCTCGAAGCATGTAGAACTTGCACCCCACAGCCCCCCTGCCATCCCTGCATGTGTGGGGAGGAAAACACCATTTCATCCTTGGAAACGTGGGGGTGCAGACCCGAGCAAGCAGGGGTGCTGGGCGGCCAGCGCACCCCTCTGTGGTGGGGGCTGTGGTCACAGGGTGTCTGCGTGGGGCCGAGGCACGGTCAAGCTGGAGACAGTCCAGGAGCAGACGGGACTTGGGGATGGGGCTCAGGGCTTGGCTTGGGCTGGGGCAGCCAAGGGAGAAGGGTCTGGAAGCTGCAGGGGAGCAAGGAGGCACCGAAGCCCTCCAGGCAGCCCCTGAGGAGGGTGTGGGAGCGGCTGAGGGGTCCGAGCTACAGGGCCGAAGTGCTGGGCGTGCCCAGCCCACCACCCACCATCAGTCGTCAGGACCCCTGAAAGGGCCCTCGGGGAGGCATCCAGGGGCCAGGCTGCTCTCACAGGAACCCAGGACCTGTGCCCCTGGCTCTGCCAGGCCCATCCTGCAGAGAGAGCCAGTCAAATGCCACACAGCGCGTTAGCCACAGCCTCCCGGGGCAGGCACAAGATGGGTCGGTTCACAGGGCACCAGCTCTAAGGGTGGTCCCTATGTGGATGGTCCCAGGCCTCAGGCCAGGAAGGGAGTAGGTCTACAGTCCCAGAGTCTCCTGCAGAGGTTCTGGGAGGACTCTGCTCTTAGGCTGCCACCCTTGGGGAGGGACAGCTCATCTCCTGCGACCCACAGATGGCCCGCCGCCCAGGGTCTCCTGCTGCCCAAGGTCTCCCGCCCCTCCCCCACTCCAGACTGAAACCCAACCAGGCGTCAGCCTAAAGCTGATCCTGTCTGGAGAACATCTGTTGGTCACCAGCTGCAGGCCGCCTGGAGCCCCCGCTCTCCCCTAGCCACTGTGGCCGGGCCTCCCTCAGCATCCACAGCCAGCCCCGCACCAAGGGGGGTGGCCAGGGCCTGCCCTGAAGTTTCAGGACCACCCCTGTGGGGCTTTCTTCAGGGCACAGGAGTAGGGAGGCTGGAGGAGGGGGTCCTGCCCTGATCACATGGGGTCATAGCTGGGGGGGCGTGGTGGAGGGGGAGGGGCCCAGGCTGGGGAGATCTCCCAATACTGCCAAGAGGCCCCTTGTCATCTGTGGAGCCAGGCAGTGCCCTGCACAACAGCAATCCTGAGGCCACTCCCACCGCACCTTCCATAGCGATAGGGATGCAGCACGTCTCACACCAGTGGCTTTGCCAAAATCTGCATGAGGGGTCTCTTAAGATCTCTGGAACCCTTGGGCAGGCAAATGTCCCCTGGGAAGAGCTGGTAGCCCTGACCCTCCATGTGTCACTTTGGTGACACTGTCATGCAGCCAGAGTGGCAGGGAAGACACTCAGGTGGAGGCCTGGGGACAGAGGTGAACTGAGCTCTTAGGAGCCACCCCACTGAAGCCCCATGAGGTGGACCTGGGGCCCTGTGCTGAGGGTCAGGGGCCATGCACAGCGTGGAGAGGGGGTGCCACTCAGCCAGCGGTGCGGCATGTTGGCCTGGCCAGGTGTGCAGGCAGTGCTCCACACACAGAGCCCAGGGTGGGTGAGACTGCTGGCCTGGGCCCCACACCCAACGATACTCTGAGGCTCAGAAGTCCCAAGTCCTCTGCTGGGAGGCACTGATGACAGTCTCCAGTTCTCAGCCCCTGAGGCCTCAGGCCAGCGACAGGACTCCCCTGGCTGCTGGTTCCGGAAGCCACACCTGGCACGCAGGCATGCACATGTGAGCACATGTATGTGCATGCAGGCATGCTGGCGTACACCACAGACGCAGACACAGGCAGAAACACCAGTGTAGAGAGAAGGAAGCACACTTTCATGTTTAACAAAATAAATTAAATATACGAAGCTTCAGCTCAAACTCTATATAAAATTACAGAGGTCTGGGGCCACTACGGGCAGTGGGTGGTGGGTGCCTGGCCCCAAGGGGTGGGGACATGGGATAGGCTACAAGGCCAGACGAGTCCTGGGACCCAGGAGAGGCCAAAGTCCCCGCAACCCAGCCCTCCATCATTATTAATATTATCTTAATTCCTTAAATATAAATACCAAGGCCCCTTCCCTGGCAGTGGGAGACGGGTGGGGAGGAGCAGGGAGCTGCCTGGCACCCAGCTCCCGCCCGGCAGGCCTGGGCCTGCTCTGCCCCCGCCCAAGGCCAGGGTACCAGTGGACCCCTGGGCACCAGGGCAGGTGGCAAAAATAACCACCTAGACCAAGCAGGAACCCAGGCGGGAAGGGGTGGGGAAATGACCGTGGCCATCATGAAATCCCCCTCGAGGAGCTGGAGAGGTTCCTTCATCAATGAGCCCATCACCACATGCACAGTGCAAGTCATAGCACACAGTTTCCTGAAGGCGGCTCAGTCCCCGTGTGTGCGTGTGTGTAGGCAACACGTCTGTGTATGCTCGTGTGTGTGTCTGGGCAATGTGTATGTGCATGTGTCCAGGCGATATGTCTATGTGCGTGCATACCTGTGTCCAAACATGAATGTATGTGCATTTGTGTGTCCAGGCAACATGTCTGTGTATGTGCATACATGTGTGTCTGGGCAACATGTCTATGTGTGTGTGCATGTCCAGGGCTTTGTGTGCCTCACACGGGCCACCCCAGGGTGCTGGCCACACCTCCCGTGGTGGGTCAACCTCCCTCCTTGTGCTCTGCTCCCTACCCCTCCCAAGCTGCCTATCTGCCCTTGGCCCCAGCACTCCAGCGTTCAGAGACGCTGCTGTCTAGCACTGGTAGTGGATGTGCTGGTGCTGATGCACTTTGCCCTCCACGTGTGAATGTGTATGTGAGTGTGTGTGTGTGTGCGTGTGGATGTCTGTGTAGAGTTTGGGGTACAGCTTGGGGCCAGCAACCGGGCCTGGGCCCAGCAGGAGCTGGGGGGCTGCCGGGGGCCCGAGTTCCTCACACAACCCCATGCTAGGGCCAGAGTTGAGGGCAGCTGATGCAGGCAAGTCCTTGTCCCCACTGCGGTCACGGGCCGTCCCAGGAAGGCGGTGCCCGGGCATGGGAGGGGCAGGTGCAGGGGTACACGGCTTCTTCTTGGCCTGGCAGAGCCACAGGAGCACAGTGCCCAGGATGAAGACGGCACCAGCCGGGATGCCAATGACCACAGGCCATGGGAGGCTGGTGGTGGAGGATGAGGGGGCCACCGGTGGCCCTGGCGGTTTGGGGTCTACAAGAGAAACAGAAGAAAAGAGGTAGGGAGGGGAACATCATCACAAAGACAGGGAGCGCGTGCCTGAGACCAGCCTACGTGTGCATGGCAGGGACAGCACCCCCAGAACTGCCCTGCCCTCGTGGCCCAGGGAGGGAGGGGCCCCACCCTAGTCAGGTGGGTGCCAGGACAGTGGTGGGCGCTGTCAGCATGGGGTGGGCGGCCCACACACCTGGCAGCACGGTGAGGAAGGCGCTGCGGAAGCTGTAGCCCATGGTGTTGGCGCCCAGGCAGATGTACATGCCCGCGTCGTCCTGGCGGGCACGCGTGATGAGGAGCTTGTTGAGGTAGGAGCCGTCCGGCCGCGACCACACATCACCTGTGGGTAGCACCACAAACTTCTGGCCGCCCACGTCGATGGTGGAGTTGTGGCGGCCCTCGGCGCCGTACTCCACCCGCTTCAGCCACTGGATCACGGGCTTCACGTCGCTGCGCACCTTGCACTGGAAGGACGTTGTTCCCCCAAAGTCCACTGTTGTGTTCACGGGGTGCGTGCCCGTGAGCACAGGCTTGGAGCGGGTCCTTTCTACAGCAGGGACACAGCACTTTGACATGGCTCCCAGGCCCGCCAGGCTCCCCAGCCACACCAGGCCCCCAGCCCCAGCCCCACACTCACGGATCACATCCACCTTGTAGGTGGCATTGATGGCGCCCACCCGGTTTGACACACGGCATGTGTACTTGCCGCTGTCCTCGGGCCGCAAGTTCTTCAGGCTCAGTGTCCACTTCTTCTTCCTGTGCTCACTGGCCTCTGGGCGTGTCAAGGCCTGGTCATCCTTCATCCATGTAATGTCGGGCCGTGGATGCCCACTGGCCACACACTTTAGCCGCACAGAGCTGCCCACTGGCCGCGCGATCACCCGGCGCCTCATCTTGGAGGGCTGTGTGAAGCGAGGCCGTGCTGTGGGATGGGGTGGCATCGAGGTCAGTGGCCACAGGTCCGTGGAGCACCAGTAAGGATGGGCGCCATCCCATTCCCCATCCCCAGCAGATAGGGCACCCCAACTGCATGCTCACCCCACTGCTGGCTGGCCAGGTCCTCTTGGCCCCCAGAGAAGCCATCAGGACTCAGGCTCTCCTTCCCTGGGCCGACATCATCTGCAGAGAGAGAGGGAGGACCCGTAGGGAAGACAGGTGAGGGGGTCCCAAGAAGCCCCCACCAGATTGCATCATGGCCCCTAAGCAGGAGACCAGCGGCACACACGTCGCAGAATCCCAGGGACAGCTGGGCAGGTGACCCTGCAGGCAGGGGTGCGACTAGAGGGCCAGCCCCCCCACCCTGGCTCCGGGGGGTCTGCAGGACAAGAGAGGGGGCCAGCCCGGTGGCAGCTGCAGTAACCCTAGCCCACATCAAGGGGCCGAGGGCTTGGCAAACAGACGTGGCTCACATACCGCCTGGTCATCGTTCCCTCTAAAAGGACAGAGGGAATGGCCACGGTATTCTCACTGCACACCCAGAGGAGGCCCTCGGGGCCCGCGTCAGGCAGTGCCGGGGCAGGGCACGGCACACTGAGGAATGTCTCCTCCGCCCACCCTGTGACAGCCGCCCACCCTGTGACAGCCACCTCCTCCACCAAGACTGGGACCAATGGCCAGACTGTCTCAGGCCACCCCAGACGCAACTAGCGGTGTGGGTCAGGCCCTTCCATCATGAAAGGAGCCAGCCTGGCTCCTGGGAGCCCCAGCCCAGCGCCCCACACCCGGGGAGCCTGGTGGGGGCCAGGCGGGTGCAAGTGCCTGGTACCAATGTGTGGAGGGCGTGTCGACAGAACACCTGTCCATTCCCCAGTGCCCAGGCCCCAGGGGCAGAAGAGAACAGAAAGGCCATTCGTCCTGGCGGCCCCTCTGAACTCCGAAACCTGAGCCTCAAAGTCTCAGCCGATGCCAAGGCGCACCCTGCCAAGACTGCAGCCCCGCCCAGGCCTTTAGTGGGACCACTGCCTGGGCCTCACACACCTCCACTACCCCCAAGGAAGGGCCCCAAGACTAGGGCCTGGGGAGGATAGGGGCCCAAGGCTGCCCTGGGGACCCAGTCTGGGGCAATGACACAGTCAGGCCCTCCTGAGTCCTCTTCAGGCTCTGGTGGGCCAGGTGTAGACTGAACAAGTGGGGTGGGTCAGGGAACACGGGGCAGATTTGCTGCCCACGGCTATGTTGATTCACCTGCCCCAGGTGTGGCTCCCAGCGCACCTGCTACCCTTCTGCACACCCCCTGCCCAGGTGACCTCTGACCAGCCAATGACTGACCCATCACAATGAGGGTATAGTTGACACTGAGGCTGCCAAAGCCATTGGTGGCCTTGCACACGTAGATGCCAGCATCCTCGGACTCCACTTCCTTCACTCTCAGGCCCTGGGGCAGTACGCGGAAGCGGCTCCAGCCACTGTGGATTGTGCGGCCATCCTTGGTCCACATGGTCAGCGGTGGTGGGTCGCCTTCCACTGGGCACTGCAGGCGCACAGTGCGGCCCAGCCGGGCTACCTGCCTTGGGACCACCTTGTCAGCCATCCTTGGGGGGCCTGCAGGGGTGACGGAGGGCTCTGTCAGGGAGGTGAGGAGCAGCAGGAGTCCAGAGTAGCAGTGGGCACATGAGGGACCCGCAGCTCAGTGTGGCGCTGGGAGCTGGGGTTCCACTTGGCACGACAGCCCACGACAGGAAGCGGAGGCTGAGCATGCGACCTTCTTCCCAGACCACAGTGGCCGTGTCCACCCAGCACCCACCAAAGCACGGGGAACAGACCTGAGCACCACTCTAGCGACTCTCCGTGTCCAGGGTGGCCCATGAGCCTGGAAGCAGGCTCTCCTCGAAGGAGGACAAGAGCATAGTTTGCACCAGGGCCGAAACACAGCCTGACTCAATAATCCCTTTAAAGCCACAAACCAAGAAAGTGGGTCCACCTCTCAGTCACACAGGAAGGAGCAATATGCTGAGTCCTCAAGGACAAGGTATCTCCAGGGCACAGAGGCACCAGGCCCCCTGCACTCTGACATCTACCACCGCAGAGGAGTGCCCCTGCTCCCCGGGGCCCCTCGTGCCAACCCCACCAGGTCAGGGGCCACAACTTCATGGCATCACCCAGGTCACCACAGCAGCTTGCCCAGGCTAGACAGCCAGGTGTGCCCTGCAGGCATGTGTGTAGGATGTGTGACTCAGTCTGTGAGGGCACCAGTGTGCCTGCTGCTTCTGTATGGGGTCTGGCAGCCCACGTCTGTGTGTCTGTGTACGTGCCATCCATATCTGAGTTCACAGACAGCATCTGCCTACATCTGTCTGCCTGCCCCTGGGCCATGCCTTCTCAGGTGGCTTAACCTCCAGGGGGCATGACCCCAAGGCCCTGAGGTCAGGGGGTGTGAGTCTGGAGAGGGCAGCGGTTGGGAGGTGGGCCCCAGGACCTGCAGGGCTCCTGTCCAGCTGGCAGACCCCTAGGCAACAGCTGGGGGGTAGTTTGGCCCAGGGAGCCGGCCCTCCAGTATGGGGGCCACATGAGGAGGGACCCACAACAGAGAGGCCAAGGCTCTGCGAGGCTGCCCGCCCACCAACCCTTGCTGAGAAGCCAAGTTCAGGGCTGAGGCCACGACTTCCCACACCAGCAGAGAGAAGCCCACTCTGCCCTCACTGACCCTGGCTGGGCCTGCACCCCATCGACTTCTGCCCTGCCGGGGGCCTCTGGGTTGCTGGACGGACTGGTGGCCTGGGAAGGTGGGTCCTGCACACATAGACCCTGCAGGTGCGAGAAATGCAGGCAGGCCTAGGCTTGGACAGTCTGGGGGAGGTGCCCCCTTGGTATGTGCTGTTCCTAAGACCCTACTCCCCAGCCCGCTGGTGAGGGGTGTCTACCCTGCACTGCGACCACCCCTGGCCAGGAGGGCCAGCACCCAGGCAAATGTCCCTAGGTTCAAGGCGCCAGAATGCTATCAGAAAGGAGCCTGAGGGTGACATGTGTTCTTAACCACTTCGGTACTAGCGTCGACTATAGTCGACAGCCACAGATGAACGCGAGCGTCGACTTTAGCCAACAGC